>CM028133.1:29920000-30555000 GCA_016271365.2 Neoceratodus forsteri | reverse complement strand
ATTCCCTAAGGTACAAGGAGAGGTTACAGATATACCAGCAGCAGGGCTAGAGGTGGACCACATTTAAAGGGGAAGGGATTAGTGTGATAGTTAGGATCTCAGTCTGGTGCTGATGTTTGCTGTCTGTGACTTACAGGAGATTAGAAGAAGCAGGTGCAGGTGTCCTTAAAAATAAAGATTAAAGAAAAATTTAAAGAAGGATAATCCCAGCACATGGGTAAGCTTGAGGGACTTCTGAACAGAGTACTATAGGTATGGAACAGCAAAGCTAATGGCTGAAGCGCTGTGGCATGTTCTGACTCTTGGGATGTTGAACAATACAAGAGAGTAGTGCCTCAGGCAGCAGGACCCCTGGGTGCATTGGAAGAGCTCGGAGATGCACTGGGGGATCTGTTTGTGATTGCTCTATAAAGCCAGAGTGTAGTGTTCCTCTTCCTCCTAACAGCAAGGGAGGGCCAGCCTATCGTGTCATATTATAGGCAGTGATGAGTGTTAAAAGGAGCATTTGTAACAAATCTAATAGCATGGTGGTACAGGGTATCGAGCTTAGCGAGTGCTGTTTTTGGACAGTGGCAATACAAGATACCAGCATAGTCTAGTAATGGGAGGAAAGTAGTTTGTACAAGTTTTACCTTTGCCTCATAGTTGAGGAGATACCTGATGTGGTAAAAAATGCCTAACCGCTGTTGCAGTTTCTTGGCCAACTCATCAATATGGTATAATAAATTGAGCCTACTGTCTACCCAATAATCTAAGTATTTAAACCTATCCACTGTTTCCAGGGGTTCCCAGAGAAGGGTCTGAATTTTAAGTGATGGGGTAGTGAGTGTTGGAGAGTGGGTTGTGGGGGAGATGAACATAACCTTTGTCTTCATTGCATTAAGAAGCAGCTTTAGCTGTATAAGGTTCAGTTGCAGTGTTTCAATGTCATGTTGCAACTCTGCACGGGAAAGCTCTGGGGTTGGTCTGGCTGCATACAGTACTGTATCATCCGCAAACAGGTGCACGTGTGCCAAACTGATATTAGAGTCTATGCAGTTAATATAAATTGCAAAGTGAAAAGGTCCCAGGATGGACCCTTGTGGCACTCCTCTGGGGAGGATTTTGAGAGGTGAGGTGAAGGGTCCCCTTGAGCCTTAACTTGTGACATTCTGGCACTAAGGTAACAGTTGAACCACTTCAACGAAGTAATATCAAGACTAAGGTTACTCAACGCAGACAAAAGCAGGCCATGGTCGACTGTGTCAAAGGTTTGCTTAAGTCTAGGAAGAGTGCATTTAGCCAGCCATTGGTCACTTTGGCTAAAGCAGATACCATATTATGCTTTGGTCTAAACCCTGACTGGATAGGGTTTAATAACTGTTCAGACTCTGATATTCTCACAGCTGGCAGTTGACTATCTTTTTCAAGCAGTTTTGAAAGGATGGGTAGCAGGGAAATAGGCCTGTAGTTATTCAGATCACATTGGTCGCCTGACTTGAAAAGGGGAATAATGTGTGCAATTTTCCAGTTTGCAGGTAGGTCACTTAGTGCTAATGATAAGTTAGAGATATGTAATAGGGGTGGTTAGGTGGAGATGGCCTAAATTCAAGAAGAGGGGCTCAAGGAAATCAGCACCAGCACTTTTCTTGATGTCCAAAGAAGGTAGTAGGTCCTCTACTTGTTTAAAGGAAACTGGGCTAAAACTAAAAGAGGAGGAAAGCTGAGTGTTCATATTGTCAGAGAAGAGGTCAGTCCTGTGGTATGACTGGGCAATAATCTTGCTAGCTGGTGAGTTATCAAAAGCTAGGCCAGTCATGGCAAAATGGTTAAGTTGGTTTAGGACATTGGCCTTGTCCATATGTGGTGTTACCAACTATAAGCTTAGGGGGCAATGGAGAAGAGGGCGTATGCCCTTCTACCTCCCTGAAGATGCTCCAGAACTTGGTGGAGTCATTTTTGGATGCCTCAAGGGAGGTCTGAAAATATTTGGTCTTCTCAGCTCTAATGACTTTGGTGCAGGAGTTCCTGGCCACCCGGAAAACAATTAAGTCGACATCTGTTTTAGTTTTACGTGCCCATTTCCACAACCTGTCTGTCTTTTAAGGTTCATTTTAGAACCGGTGTAAACCAAGGGCAGGACCTTTGCCATCTAATCATGCCAAGGTCTGCTACAAATGCAGATGGGTTGAAATTTTTAAGGTTTCTTTTTAATCTATGGGTGGAGGTTGAGGAAATCTTGGGAGAGCACCTTATACTGGCTCTGTGGTCACTTATGTTGCTATGAAATACCTCCGAGTGTGAGAAGTTGTTAGTTTATAGTGGTCTCAGCAGTGACATTAATATATTATTATTAATATACAATCTTGATCAAGGATATATTAAAATTAAAAAAAAATCTTAACCAAATGTGCCTAATTTGAGGGTGGCTACACGCTTCACAGCTGGTGTCTCGTATGCATGGAAAAGGAGCCCTTTGATTGCTTGGGAGCGCTCCCTCAATCTATAATATTATGTGGCGAGATTTCTGGCTGAAACATTTTTCTTTCCTCTTGTTTTTCTGCTGGGATTTACTGCAGCTTTCAGCCAATGAAGTTCCTTCATTATTTAAGACCATTGTTTGATTTCTGTTTTTGGGCATGCTGGGAAGGAAGGAGGAGTGACGCTTTGATTGGGGAGCCCCTTGCTGCATGATGGTGGAGAGGACACCTGTCTTGGGTGGCAAAAAATGATTCACTCACGCAGGTTATTTAAAGTTAAGTTATAAACCGGACAGTTCAGACGTCCGACACTGTGTAATGAATCGCAGCAAACAAAAAATAATCTACGCCGCAACTAGATTTCATTGACTGTTCATGACCAAATTTCTTGGAAGTTTTTCCAGAATGGTTTCTATCAAAGGGTCCAATCTGTGTTACGGAAGATACTTTTACCAAAGTGGACTGTGAGACAATTTCTTTTGATAGCTGTTTTTCTTGCGAATTTCAGCTGAGTTTTTACCTTTTCCATCCCATTTGGTAAACGTAATTGTCCAAGGTGCTCCAGTGCCACGGACGTGGATTTTGACGGGCCTTGTTAGCAAGCTTTTGCTGGAGTAATTACTGACAGTTTTACACCGTAAAAGAGGCAGCAGTCACATATTTTGTAGATTCAGGACCTTAGACTTGGTCAAAATAAAGGAATCCTTGACTGCACCAGCGTTTTCCTGAAAACTGTTACAATTTATTTGGCCACAGCAGTGACGATAGTAACCTTGAGACAAGCGATGATGGATAATGCTATTGCATACAACGGAAGAAAGGAAAAGGCTGAAGTAAATAAACCTGCCCTACCAAAGGCTAAAATTAAAATCCACTAAAGTACATTTCCAGTTTGACAAACTGATAACTCTTGATGTAATCAGTTGCTTAATACTCACCATAATTCTTTTGGGGATACCCCGATCATTTCTCACAGTTCTTACGGGGTTGATTGTTATTGGAGTTAAAAATGTGGCACTATTATAGTGTTTCAGTACAAGTACTTCCTGCTGGACAAAAAGAGAAATAGGAAAGAAAATGTTTTTTATTTTATTTTTTTTGATGTAGTATTTCTTCCGAGCTCCCAGCTTCTGCCTTCGGTTGTCCTCCAGCGCAGCCCTACCCCGAAGGTTAGACCCCCTCCCTTGTGCACCCTATGACTTACCCTTCATGGCAGGGTGGTGGGGAGTGACTCAACCCACCCCAACAGATCCATGCCGGGGAGGTGCATTCTCAGAGGTGGCACTGCAGGGACCATGTCATCCAGCTGGAGCTATTTATAAATTTTTCTCCCCTTGTGAGGAGGCAGGATGTGCAATGCCTGTGGTGAGTGTGTGCATGCTACCTCATGCACTCTCACCAAGCGTCTGCCTGTCTCCTCCCCTTCAGCTGTAGCGTCCGTGTGCTGCCCCCCCAGCAGCTGCTAGAGGCCAGTGGAGCACCTACCGCTAGTGTCCCCTCCACCCTAGAGAAGGAGAGCAGTCCAACGGATGCTCGATCCTTCTCCCCGCCAACCCCCGATGACCCGTGCTCATTCCCAAACACGAGTCACTAGTGTGGCTTGAGGGAAGGCGTCCAGTGCCTCAGCCCTCAACGCCACTGGGCCGGCAAGAAAGTGTTTTTTGGAATAACAAGAAGGAAATTTTTTTGCTCTATGCCCAGGGTAATCTGTAATGGGTTTTACACAATTAAAAGTCTAGCTCTTCCCCTGCTCAGAAATATGCCAGTCATTATTAACCCATAGCTCTGGGGGGAGGGGTTTATATTTGATAATCTGTACATTTAACGATCACTGTTACTCTTGTATACTGTACTAATATATAACATTGCACTATGGTAATACCAAATGATTATCAGAAGAAAGGGAGCAAAAAAAAAACACAACACAAAGAAAGTGATACAGACTCAGATACTAGCACAGAAAGTAGGCATGAAATAATAAGAAGAACTCAATACAAGAATATCAGAAACCCCAAACGTAAGCATCTTAAAGACCACCCCAGTACTGGCTCACAGAGCAAAGAAAAGACAACTCATTTTTTTCACAGTACCCATTGCAGAACTTCCACATCCAATCTCCCCAGTGGTGACTCTTATTTATGTATGTATGTATGTATGTATGTATGTATGTATGTATGTATGTATGTATTTATTTATTTTTTGAAATTGCAATTTATACCCCCTCAGAGCCGCTCCCTCCGGTGCACCCATGAAGCCCTGCCCCTGCCAGCGCTCCTCCTACTCACCGCCAGACCTATCATCTTGCCTCGGAATACTCCCCGGGCGGGGTTGGGTCGAGGCTTACCAATCTTGGGGACTTGTCCAGGTCCTGGTAGTGGATGGGCGCTGGCACATTAAGGCTTTGAGTAACAGGTGCTCCCATCATCAGGCTCCGTGGGGATCCATTTTCCTTTTCTCCCTGCTGCGTGCCTACGTGTCACTGCAACCCCTGGCGTCAGCAGCGTTCCCCCCCTCTTCTCATGGAAGAGATGCCTCTTGAGGCTGATAGGCTGCCAGCCTTCGCCAGCACCGATCACGCCCCCAGAGACTCGGTTTGCTGTCGCTCCCCCCAGTCTTCACCAGGGGTCACCGCTCACCGATGAGAGAACCCTCCCTCCCCCCGGAGACGGTGAGCTGTCATCGGACGCTCCAGCCTATCTCCCCGGCCGACCCCCGGCAGTCAGGCTCGTTCCCGAACCTGGCCGCGTGTGGCGCGAGGTGGCATCCAACGCCTCAACCCTCAGCGCCACCGGGCCCCTAAGGTGACTCCTATTTATATTAAAAAAATATATATATATAGTGGCTCAAGACAGAACAGTACAAGTGTTGAATCTTTAGGGACAGATCATGCAAACAATTCCACAGAAAAATTACCCTCACATAATTTGGTTCACATGGCAGGGAAGGATCAAGAACAAGAGCCCCCTACCTGGGCCAAAGCCATACTAAAGGAAATCATGGAAATAAAAAAAAAAAATTACTTTCTTTGAAAAAAATGGTACCAGATATTGACTCTAGTAAAGCTACTTTGACCAATATGGATACAGAAAAGACTGGTTCAAGAATTCAGGAAATGGGAGAAAGAACTGCTATAAATGAAAAGGACATAACTAGACTAAACAGTTAAATCGATAGCATGAAGCACAGATGAAAATAATGCAGGAATAATTATAGATGGAGAGACTAGATCCCGAAGGAAGAATGTAAGAGTTCTTGGTATTCCTGAAATATGGGAGCAACATTCCACACCAGCTAAAATAATGGATGAAGTAATAGCACAATTTATGGATTTACCCCAAGATTCAATAAAAACTGAATATGACCGCATCCATTGAGCACTAGGGCAGAGACCAGGAGACGACCAACCACCTCGAGCTATGATCATTAAGTTCATGAAAACGGAGGACAAAACTAATGTTGGCTGTCTATAGAAAGAAGAAAATTGTTATGAATGTTGCCACTATTAATATTTATCAAGATCTGCTGAATGAAGTCATGATAGAAAGGAAAAAATACACCCATGTTCAAACTACAATTTGGAAAAAGGCTTTAAATCTGCTGTCTATCCCCCAAAACAAACTAACAGTCTTTATCAAAAACAATCAGTGGACCTATACCTCCGCTGCAGAAGTTGAAAAGATCTGTTACACCATTTTACTGACTTTTTCAAGGAATAATAAATGTCTTAAATTGTCTAAATGTATATATGGGTCAACACTATATTTAGGATAGGTTTATTTCTCCGAGTACCGGCATGTAGATTTGGAGAAAGTGGGGGAAATAGAATGTGTGTCTACTGGTCTCAGCCTCTGCTGATTGTATTGTGAAATCATGAACATCAAAAATTAAGAAAGGGATGAGTTGGACAAATTTATTTTTCAGTAGGTACCTCAAACAGTAGAGGGGTGGTTATTTTGATTGTGAAAGAAATTAACTTTAAGATTTCCCAACAATGGAAAGAGGATGACGGGAACATTATTTTGAGAGCATGCTGTGTGGAACTGAAATAGTCCTGGATTCTGTATATGGCCCATCTATTGCCTATTCCGCATTTCTAAACAAAATATCAAAAGTTTGAGGAATTAGATGTGATGAAAATAATTCTAAGTGGTGACTGGAATGCTTACCATCTCCAGAAAAAGACAAATCTTTGAATAAATCTACTCCGGATGTCAGATCGGCACATTTGACGATAGACTTTTTAACTACACATACTATATGTGATCCATGGTGGATTAACCAGCCACATAATGAAGCTTATACATGTAAAGCTAGACATTAAAGAACATACTCCAGACTAGATTACATTCTTATAAATAAGGAATTAATGAAAAATATAAACATCCGAGATTAAGATGATTATAAGTGACCATGCTATGAAACACGGAAACATAGAAACATAGACTTTGACGGCAGATAAGGTCCGCTTGACCCACCTAGTCTGGTCATTTCCCTACCTACAGGATAAGCCACAGATCCTACTGTAGTTAACCAACAGCCTATTTCTTCCTACCCTCCCACAAGAATTGCCTTATGTCTGTCCCATGCATTCTTGAATTCTCCCACAGTTTTTGACTCTATGACCTCCTCAGGAAGGCTGTTCCATGCATGCACTACCCTCTCTGTGAAAACATATTTCCTCACATTGCCCCTGAACTGCCCCTCTATCTTTAAATTGTGTCCCCTTGTTCTTGCATGTCTCTTTCTGAAAGATGCTACTCTCTTGGACTTCGTTGATTCCACTGAGGTACTTAAACGTTTCTATCATGTCCCCCCTCTCCCTCCTTTCCTCAAGGGTATACATATTGAGCTCTTTTAGTCTCTCCTCGTACGGCTTCTCTTGTAGACCCTGTACCATTCTAGTTGCCCTCCTCTGGACTGCCTCTATCCTGTCTATGTCCTTGCGGAGATGGGGTCTCCGTAACTGGATGCAGTACTCCAGATGGGGTCTCACCAACTGTCTGTACAGAGGGATAACAACTTCCTGTTTTCTGCTGGTGATGCCTCTCCCTATGCATCCCAGTTTACCTCCAGCTCTGCTTACTGCCTTCTCACATTACCCCCAGGTCCCTTTCCTTTTTTGTTACTACCTCCCCCCCCATTGTGTAATCTTCCCCTGGGTTTTTGTTTCCCAGGTGCATTATTTTGCACTTCTTTGCATTAAATCCTCGCTGCCATACTTCTGACCATTCCTCCAGCCTTGCCAAGTCCCTTCTCATCCTTTCCACATCTCCTTGTGTAGCAACCTTGTTGCAGATCTTTGTGTCATCTGCAAAGAGGCATACTTTTCCTTCCAGTCCCTCTGCAATGTCACTTATACAGACATTGAAAAGGACTGGACCCAGTACTGAACCCTGCGGTACCCCACTAGTAACCTCTCTTTCTTCAAAGTGGACTCCATTTACAGTTACCTTCTGTGTCCTGTTGTCCAGCCAATGTTTTACCCAGGCTACCACCCTGGGACCCACACCCAGGCTGGTTAATAGCCAAATTAATCTTTTGTGTGGGACTGTGTTAAATGCCTTGCTAAAGTCTAGGTAGGCCATGTCCACAGCCCCTCCCTGGTCTACTACTTTGGTCACCCAGTCAAAGAAATCAATTAGATTCGTCTGACATGACCTTCCCACTGTGAACCCATGCCGCCTTGGGTCCTGTGCCCCACTGGCCTCTAGGTACTCAACAATTCTTTCCTTCAGAAGTAATTCCATCACTTTCCCTACCACAGAGGTCAAACTGACAGGTCTGTAGTTTCTTGTCCCTGTCTTGGTCCTACTTTTGTGAAGGGGAATCACATCCACCTTTCTCCAGTCCTCGAGTACCACACCATCCTCCCATGATTTGTTAAAAAGGGTAGTCTGTGATTTCACTAGTTCTCACCTTAATTCTTTTAGATGATTTGCATTAATTACATTCCATCATTAGGAAAAAACTTCCACAATAGAGATTTGACAATTCTTTATTAAGACTCCGAATTTCTAACCATGATCAAAAACCAGATCACATTATTTTGGAAATTTAACCATCAAGAGACTCAGAAAATAGGATTAATATGGGACACTTTTAAAGCTACTATAAGGGGCTATATAATTTCCTATCTGATTAAAGTTAGGAAAAAAACAAAAAAAATCATAGACTCTTTGAATCAGACTATTACCGATTTACACCTGCAAGTATTAAATGGATCTAGCATGGCAAAAATAACTTTTCAACAAAAGATAATGGAAAAGAAAAATATTTTATTAGAAGAAACAGAAAAAAAACTATTAAAATTAAAAAATAAACTATACTATCATGCCAAAAAAACTGGTAAATTGTTAGCATATGCCTGAAAAAGCAAAAGGAATTAACACCATCACCAGCATTAAAAATAAATATCAAACTTTGACTACAGATGATGAAATCACTGAATCATTTATAGATTACTATAAAACTATATACAAGTAAGCAATAAGACACGACTGGGTGTGCATTATGATGTGATAACCGCACTCCTGGGGGTGTAGTTAGGCACGAGGCTGAAGGCTGAGTGCTGGTCATCCCTAGGAGTGTGGTTATCGCACCGTAATGCACAACCCTGGAATGTCTTCTTGCACTTACAAAATGGCCCTTTAATTTTAGAAATATTTTTTTATTTTGAAACACATTTTTAAATAAGTAAACATGTAAGGGGAATCTGTGGTTTTAACATAAAATAGTCCTTCCGCCTATTGGTGCTAGATTAAAGTAGTGTTACAGTATGTGCCTCCCTGCCCACTCACGCTTCATATTCCCCTGCCAGCCACAACCATTCACAAATGTTGTTTTTCCTCATTCTAAGTATGATACATAGCCCCCTTAATTTATTTCATTCTCCTCACTCTGTAGATAAAACTGAAAGGAAGCCATAACAGAGGCTTCTCAGTTTCCCTGTGCTGCAAGCATGAGCGTGGTTCAGAACTGTCACACTCACTGACAGCATCATGAACTGCTCGCTCTGTCCTAAAAGATAAACAGCAGGGTGAGTCATTTGCCACCTTTTCTCTCTGTTTATATAGTATTATTGCTTGCTTTCTTCATTCTGTTTTTTTTTTTTTCCTCTGTTTCCCCACATTCAAGAAATGGAATGTTTATCATGGAATACATGGATTCAAAATTCTGCTCAGTTCTACTAGCAGAATGTTCCTCTACTAACATACTGTACACACAGGCAACAAAGGCCTGTTTTAGAGACAGAGGGTCAGATATTCAAAACTTTGCCCCAGGGCTAAATTAGCACTACCCGGCAGGCAAACTTGGCCTAGAGCACAAAGCAAGCCATATTCAAAAGGAATAGCCCAGAGCAAACAGCTTCTGAATATAGCATGGGAATGAGGCCAGGCAAACTGGGCTGGGAGTGCAGGCAAATTTAGCCCAGGAATAAGACTGCTCTGAATATGGCAACCAGGAAGTGCAAACCACAACAGCAACATAGTGCACAGCGATGTGAAGGTAGGTAGAGGTGAACTATGTGGCCAATTTGTGTGCCAGCAAATGCATGGACCCAGTACAGCTGCAGGTAGCAATGTATGTGAAAGTACAGTGTGCAAAACTGTAAAATATTCCCCGAACTGTTTGCGCAGCGCTAACACATTTGCGCAGGTTTAGCGCAGGGCTAAACCGTTAGCCTGGTGCAAACACGTTTGCCCGTTGCTAAACTTTGCCATATTCAAAAGTGACATGCAAATGAGCCTACTTAGGTAGTCTGTGGGCAAACATCCAGATTAGCATCTCATTATGCTCTGATTTGCATGCAGTTTGCACCGGGCTAACTGTTTAGCCCTGCGCTAAACCCGCGCAAACTTGTTAGCGCTGCACAAACAGCTTGGAGAATATTATACAATTTTGAACACTACTTCCACATGCGCTGCTGTCTGCAGCTGCACTGGGACAACATGGCATAGGCACAGATGGTGGCAGTGATGGTGGTGCTGCTGCATGCAACTGTCACACTGTAGGTCATGCTACAGTGCACAGCAGACACTACAGTAGCAAGGGGTCCAGTAGTGTGTGACCACAGCAATGCCTATGGTATGTGGGGCAGTGACAATGACTTCACTATACACAGTGAGAGGCCCAACCTGCAGGTGTTTACTGACAGTGGACATTACTGTTACGCTGTTGTGTGACCCACAGATGCTGCAGCTCTGGCATGGGATGCTCAGTGACATGTACATTTCTGGCTTTGTGTGCTGTGGCAGTTGTACAGCTGTGTGTTATGTGGCCGGGGGGGGCTTATATTACCCGAAAGGCACACTGGTGTTGGGGTATTACCAATACTGGCCCATGTGCACTGCATGATGTGTCCTAGCCTTGTGGCCACATCTGGCCTGTGACACAGCCTAGCCACCCATACACTCTCCCCTCAACATCCTCCATGCCCACTGTGCTGCATGTGTGTGCTGGCATCTGTTGGTGTCCACAGAAGTGTGGTCCGCAGATGTGTGATGTATGGCCACACTGCCATGCTGTCCACTGGCGGCAGGGTCACCACTTACTGCCTGGCATGGCTGGGATTGGTGGCAGATGATGGCATCATTGTAATGCCATCAGTTAGCAGCATGCTTCCTCTATGTTGGCTTTATCTATGTGTCATATTTATTTGTTAGGGTCACGCAAAACCCATGCAAACACTGCGCAAAGCCATAGTGTCACGCAAAGCTGATTGCCCAGGGTTAAGACAAACTTTTCCTGGCCGGTAATGTGCACTGCGCTAAGTGTTGCGCTAAGTCACGCTAAACCACTTAGCGCAGTGCTAGTTGCTGAATATAGCATTGCGCCTGTATTCATGTCAGTTTGCCCCTTGCATACATTATAATTTTGCCTGGCGCTAATGCAGTTTTGCCCATGCTATTTGGCCTTTTGAATATAGCAGACCTGCGCTAATCCCGCATTAAACCTGGGCAAACGATTTTTGCCTAGCGCAAAGTTTTGAATATCTGGCCCAGTGACTCAATTTTCTAACTGTCAGGGCAAGCATAAGATATTTCCCTGATGAGCAGGTAAAGATAGGAGGGGAATTTTTCACTGTTCACAAAGAAATGGTTGTAATGAAAGCTATAAACAATACTTAATGTTTTTTAATTTGTTTGTGTGTAATAGAGTGTGATGATCTGGTAAACAACATTTAATTTGTTTTATTTGCTATGTAGTTTTATTTTTAGGGCCCAGTTGAAGATTTCTACAGTGTAAAGGTAGCAGCCATGTTTGTGGTGGAAGATCAGTTCTGGTTGTGAGGCAATTGATGGAAGATAGTTCTGGTTGTAGGAGGAGTGATTTTCTCATTGTGTGATGTAGCTTAAGACCAGGATTACTGTGCATGTATATAGAGATTTAATGTACAATCAGCTGATCTCTTTTGGCCAATGAGATTTCTAGATTTTTTCTTGCTATTTTATAACAGAAAATATGAAAGCAACTCAAATCAATTTAGAAACTATTTGGATAATGCAAAAATTACCAAAGCTCAAATTCAATTAAATATGTTTGAAAAAATAGATATAATTGACTCCATTATGGCAATGAAAAATAACTCTACTCCAGGACCTGACGGTTACACTGCCAAATTGTGTAAGTTTATAAATGAATTATTACCATGGCTCTTAGACATAGCAGAGAAAATGGCCAATGAATTCCAAACACTTTCTGTGAAGCTACCATAATATTAATTCCAAAAGAAAATAAAGATCATACTAATCCAGAACATTTCTGTCCTATTGCATTACTCAACACAGACTACACGATTTTTGCAAAGTTAGTCGTTATTAAACTACAAGATCAAATTCCAGAGATTATTCAATCGGAACGAAAAGGTTTTATTAAAAATAGAAACATTTTTACAGGTCTGTCTGATCAGTTTGCCATCGCGTATGCTTCTCAAACCAACAATGAAAGAATAGCTATTTCTCTTGACACTACCAATGCTTTTGACTTGCTAAACTGGGAATACATGTTTGTAGTGTTAGAGGCCTATAATTTTCCACAAATGATTTTAACAGCTATTAAAACGTTATACTTAAAACCAACTGCAATTTTCAAAATTAATCAATAGAGATCCATACCATTAAAGATGTCTAACTGAGTTGGACAACACTGTCCACTACCTCCCACTTTTGTTTATAATAAAGTCTGGAACCTCTCTGGAATCACATCTGAAACAGTAAATACATTACTGGTATAGATATGAAAGACGGACAACTTAAACTTAATGTTTACACAGACTACATCATGATCTTTCTTACTAACCCTGTCTTGTCATTTTCATTTCTTATACAAGAATTTGATACCTTTTCTAAACTTTCAGGATATGAATGAAATAAAAATAAATCTATTATATTGCCCATTCATAATGTTAAACTTAGTACAAAAATGTTGCTTAATGAAATGAAAATAGAGAATACGATTACATATTTGGGAATTTATATTACCAACAATACCAAAAAAAACCAAAAAAAAACACAGCTACAAATGCATCATTCTCCTCGGATTAAATCATGAGATTATTAAATGAATGGGTAAACAAATCATTATCAATTTGGGGTGAAATAGAAGCCTTAAAAATGATGATCATGCCATTGCTAATATATATTTTCAAGGGACACAAGGGAAGTATCAATTTTATGGTTAGAACAAATGAAGTGTAAATTTAAAACATTTTGTATGAAGGGTCTCTCAGAATTGCATGGAAAAACTCACTAGAATCAGGTCTGAAGGTGGATGGTGATCCTGACCCACTGTTATATTATTGGTCCATTACAGTTAAACAAATTCTAAATTGGACAGTTTTTCAGAAAAATATTATGAAAAATCAAGGAGCAAAATCTTTAATTATTCAACAGTTACTAAATTTAGAAAATGATAAATTAAAAAACTAAGATTTTTTAGTTCAGCCTAAAAAATTTGAACAAATTAAAAATACTATTATAAACGAATACTACAAAATAATAAAGTGGTGCAAACTTTACCTCAGCAATAACATTTTCTTATCAAATATGAAGGAACATAACACAATAAAGAATGGGTTAGTATCCAGACTAATTCTTAAGTTAGCTAATGAAATTGGAATTGTCAATCTGGTTAGATACAGTAACTGATTATAAATTTATGATGTGGGAAGAATTTAATCAGAAGGCCAAAAATTAACAAAAGTAATATAATAATTAAATATTTATTTTTAACTTCGACATATCAAACATCCATTGCTTCAAAAACCGCAAAAGACCAACATATTCATTTTTTGGATATAAAAGAGGTCTTACAAATATACCTAACTGGCAAAGGTAGTATAATCGCACTGTGCTACCGTAACATATGTAATGCATTAGGTAAATCTGAAAACATATTTTCAAAAACAAACAAGAAATGGGAACAGGCACTTAATATTACACAAACAAATTCTCTTGGACCCACATATCTTCATGCTAAATGATTTTGAGAAATTAATATTAAATTCTTCAAAACAAATTTTTTTAGCATTAGCAACCTTAACTACAAAAAGAATGATTCTTGTAGAATGGAACTCGCCTAGTTTACCTGAACGGAATTTACATAAATAGTGTAACAACATGAAAGAATGTTTACTAATGGATGGATTAACTGAACACATACTGTAGAATGTCATGAAGATCTTTTAGATACAACTCGGAGGAACATATTTAACTTTACTACCTCCTTTGTTACAAATTTAATTGTGATTGCACTAAACATACAGAAATAGCCACTTTGTGAAAAGTGCATGAGGGAGGGCGGGGGATATGGGGTTACTTGATGATTTTTCTATTTTCTTATTTTTAAAGTTGACATTAACTGTAATGTAATTATTATAAATATCTACTGTAAGTTATATGTCAAATGAAATTGGATATTTGAATTTTACAGAAAAAAAATAAATATAGATTAAAAAAACACAGTTCCACCAAGATGATAAACATTGCAATGACTGTAATAAAATGTTGAATGGTGACAGCAGCATCTGCTAGTAGTCAGAGGCTAATGGCAATGAAAGTTAAAAGCACGATTAAACTTCTCGGCTAGCAGGAGTTTACCTTTTGAATGGCTAGAGGTGTAGAGTTGCTGCCTTTTGGATGCAGTAGCCCTGGTCTGATTCCCAGCAATGTCTCTTAGTGGGTCTGCCCACTGGATTGGACAAGCATTACAGTGATGAGGATGAACTGCTTTCCCAACCCCCCCGATGCGGAAGGAGTTCTGTCACTGTGAGAAGTGAAACCATGTAGTTGTGAGATCCACAATAATTGTCCTGTAATGATGAGAAATGATAATGGCAGCACCCACTAGTTAGAAATATGGAAACATAGAATTTGATGGCAGATAAGGACCATTGGCCCATCCAGTCTGCCCATTTCTCCCTACCTACACTATTACTGTAGGCTGTACCTAATCTACAGCACTTTCTCACTCCTTCCCCCTTCCTTTCAATTATGATTCCCTTGTGCTTATCCCATGCATTCTTGAACCCCACCACTGTCTTTGCCCCCACCACCTCCACTGGAAAGCTGATCCAGGAATCTGCCACTCTTTCTGTGAAGAAATGCCTCCTTACATTTCTGACTCGAAACCTGTCCAGCTTCATAGCATGTCCCCGTTGTTCTTGAGCATCTTTTTTTCTAAAAAATACTTTTCTCCCGTACCTTATTTACTCCCGTGCGGTATTTAAAGGTCTCTATCATATTCCCCCTTCTCTGTTTCAGGGTGTCCACACTGAGGTCCTTTAGCCTCTCCTCATAGGGATTTTGATGCAGACACGACACCATTTTAGTTGCCTCCTATGGACCGCCTCCACTCTGTTTATGCCCATCAGGAGATGTGGTTTCCAGAACTTTACACAGTACTTTAGGTGGGGTCGTACCAGTGATCTATACAGAGGCAACACCACCTCTCCTTTTCTGCTGGTGATACTTGCACTGCCCGGCCACTTTCAGGTCATCCGGTATTACCCACAGATCTCTTTCATGCTTGGTGATCGTCAATACCATTCCTTCCATTTTGTATTCTGCCCCTGGGTTTCTGTGTCCTAAGTGCATTATTTTGTACTTTTTACCATTGAAACCCAGCTGCCATACCCTTGGCCAGTCCTCTAGTTTTCTCAGATCTCTACTCATCTTTTCCACCCCATGGAGTGTCCATTCTATTACAGATTTTGGTGTCACTCGCAGAGAGGCAGACCTTCCATTCTAGCTCCTCTGCAGTGTCACTTATAAAGACATTAAAGAGGACTGGTCCCAGCACTGATCTCTGAGGCACCCTGCTGGTCACCCTCCCTTTCTTGGAGTGAACTCCAATTACCACCACCCTCCGTCACCCATCCTCTAACCAATTTATTATCCAGTTTAGCACCTTCGGACTAGGGTTGTTAGACCCCACTGAAGTTCTGGGTTCTAGTTCTAGCCTATACAGTTTGAAAAGGTTCTAGGCATCTAATCTTTTTTTAGAACTCAAACTCTATTTTTTGATTGGGTTGCAAATAGAGAAGACAATAGTGAAATACATGTCATGAAACTGGGCAAAAACAAATAAAATTTCTTCATTTCACATGGGTCCTCCTCCAGAGTGGCTAACTCCTGTGGCAAGAACCAACAGGCAGGAACCTGTGCTACTATCACTACCCCCAGCAGGGACAAATAAACCCCTGGGTGCAGACGGATTGGCATTGGTCATTGGGGAACATATACCTGGGATCTACAGAACAGATCTAGAGGGGTGACTCATGCCACGAAGTAGCACATCCGTGGAACTAGGCACCCAGGAACCATTTCTGTAGTTCAGTTTTGTGTGGTTAAATGAAGTACTGCATCATTATCATTCTCTTTCTGTATTGGTTTGTTGTTTAGTTTAGTTCTAAAAGGGACGGTTGATGGTGTTCTGTCACTTACAGTAACTTGTTAATTACCCCTGTCGTGTGTGTCGTGCTAATCTCCATTGTTTTACTGAAGCTGCTATTAGCTTAGTAAACTATTTTGTTCAGATCACATTGCTAATCCCTTGGGGGGGGAAGTGTTGGCTTTTGCTCTTTAGCTGTACTGCAGAGTTTCTTTAATTTGTTTCCTCATAGTATTATAAATCTAAATATCTAAAATGACTGGGAAGAGATGCTCTACCAAAGGGAGAGGTGTTGGGGAGACAGCAAAGAAGTGCAGAAGTTCTGTGGGGCAAAAGAGTGTTGTATTTAAAAAGACCGTGCTTGCAGCAGTGCCTCCTATGGGCTCTGGGGCCGATAGTAGTAAAGGAGTAGTTGGTGGAAGTGGCAGTTAGTGTGGCCGGATTTTTCTCTGCCACATCTATGGCATCCATGCTGGTGGGGGGGGTTGAGGGAGCCGGCGACAAGAGTGGAAGTTCAGAAGGTAGTGAGATCTTGGACGTAGTGGTTGAGGAGGAGGCTGTTGGTGTACCTGTGACTTCCGGTGGTGGTGGTGGTGGTGGTGGTGGTGACCCTGATCTTGATGATAGTTTCCTGTTCCCAAATGTGAGTGTGGAGACTGACCATGAGTCAGAGTCTGAGGAGGGAGTTCTGACTGTTGTGAATCTGAAATTACTACATTGAAAAATCTGTCTTTGACTCTGGGTGATGGGGGGGAGGAGGAGAGACGGAGAGACCCTGGAGAAAGCGATGATGATGATGATGATGATGATGATGATGATGATGATGATGATGATGATGATGATGATGATGATGATGATGATGATGATGATGATGATGATGATGATGATGATGATGATGATGATGATGATGATGATGATGATATCAACACCACTGGGGATGATGATGATTGGGATCTCCTGTGGGAACTGGAAAAAGAAATAGTAAGAGTGATGCTGCTGAACATGGGGGCATTTGTACAGCACTATCTCGTATAGCTACCAAAGTCCCCAACACTAAAACAGTCGTCCCTCTTACTAGTGAATGCATTACAGTGCATGAGTTGCCCAGTATCAAAGTGCATAAAAGGTCCCAACAAACACCCGTTTCCACCCCTCCACTGCCCCTCTCCCATCACCAGGCTAAAACAAGGGGTGCCAGGGGTGCCAAATTCCTAGTTTGGGATTTTTTATATGTTGACCCCAGCTGATGAAGCAGTTGTTGTCTGTCAGCTATGTCAATCATGGGTTAGTGGGGGAAGGGGGAAGGCAGACACCTAAGCATTGGTATGCAACAGATACCTAAAATCCAGACAGTAGCTGTGTTGGACTCATCACCAACAAAAAAAGCCAGTGCAGGGGGTCTGTCTTAGTTATTTGCCAAGGCATCTAGAAGTGGCAGGAAAATACTCCAAGTGGAGGGAGGGTTGAGTGAAAAGGACTACTGCTGAGATGAGGAGGAGTCTGTGAGATTGCCTAGTCGTGGTCACAGTAGCAGTGGTGAGCTGAGTAGTACCACCCAGAGGTACAAAACCACAGCAACCTCATTGCAGAAAACACCCCCAAATCACTTTTATTTGAGCAGCACCCGTGAATCCTTGGGTGTCAAATACTACCCCACCAGTCATGCTGCCACACTGAGTCCAGTTGTTTGGTAGCCCAGCACTCTGAAAAGTCCAGCCTACGCTGAAAAGCATGTTTGAGCATCAGTCCAAATACCCACCCAGTCATGCTACTGCCCGTGGACTGAATGCAGTAGCAGCTGAAATGCTGGCAATTGATCTAGTGCCAGTCCTTTGTGTGGAGAACATGGGAGCAATGCTGGCTGGTGCCGTTCTCAAATGGCAGATTCCCTCAAGAACATATTTATTCACACCTGCCATTCCTGAACTTTATTGGACATTGTCATAGTGGTAGAATGTGCCATGTTGCATTCAGTATCACTATACATACATCTCGATATGGATATGTGCACCAGTGACCAAACTGCTGGTATCTCCTATCTGTGCTTTACAGCATATTTGGCACAGGTTCCTGGGGTAGTATTTGACTCAGGCTAGGGGAAAAATTGTGCTAATCTCCATACTGGTGGTAGCAACACTCCGGGTATTTGCCAGCATTCCACACTGCTAATGAAGAGTGTAACTGGATCACACATGGGTCAGACAATGCTAGACTTGCTCCTGACCAAGGCTGATGAGTGGCTGTACTATCATTCACTAAAAACAGGTTTTGTTGTGAGTAATAATGGCTTGCATGTAATGAAATGAATCTGTGATGGGGGTTTCTCAGGGTGCCAAACCTGGCACACTGTCATAATCCCATTGTGCAGGAATTTTCAACATATCCTGATATCAGTTCCTGCCTGTCGCATCTGTACCCACTTTGCTGTTCCTGGAAAGGCCCATGATCATCTCAGAAACATGCAGATCCAGTACAAACTGCCTCAGCACTGCATGAAGCTGAAAGTCATCACCAGATGGAACTTGATACTAC
The DNA here is from genome assembly GCA_016271365.2 of Neoceratodus forsteri. Lineage (NCBI taxonomy): Eukaryota > Metazoa > Chordata > Ceratodontiformes > Ceratodontidae > Neoceratodus > Neoceratodus forsteri. The sequence continues at coordinate 30,536,119 of CM028133.1, read as the reverse complement.
ATGATCAAGTGCTGGTACGAGCAGTACAAAACCATCTCCAAATATCTTCTGCTGCATACAAGAAGTGACCGTGCCGGAGTATTCATGTCTCTGAAAAAAGATCAGTGGTGACAATGGCCAAATCATGATTCTTAGGCTAGTCAAACATGCAACACTGGCAGTGAGTGGAAACACTACCTGCATCAGTCAGGCTGCCCACTTCTGTGGGTGCTGAGGCAGATGCTGTTGGATGTAGAGCAAGGGCTGGAGGCAGGGGGTGATAGGGGAAGTTGTGCTTTAATGGAACACATAGTCTGTCTTGGACTGCAGTATCAGTATTTCCAACTTTCTGCATTCTACAGATTTTGGGACTGCCACCATGCTGTACCCACATTATAAAAGTGGTCTGTCATAAATACTTGACTGAATGTGATAGGGTCCAAACTTTAACTGATCTAATCAGATAGGTACACAGGACACAGATGTTAAAATCGCTGTTCTCTAAGGCACAACATAAAACTCAGCAGGGACCAGGTGTTGCTACCACCTCTCATGGGAAATGGGCTAAGAATACATGCAAGGTAAGTGAACAAATGCAAACAAATCCACTTTGGAGTGTTTTGTACCAGATGCAATTGAAGACATGGAGGAAAAGGAGTAGGAGGAGGCCACAGGATTGCAGGTGACACAACACATGGTAGATGCATATTTGGCAGACAGCAGGCACCTTACCATCATGGAAGAGCCCTTGCTGTGTTGGAGTAGAAAGGTCACTGATTGGCCAGCGCTGACCTCAGTAGCAATCAGACACCTGAAATGTCCACCCTAGAGTGTTGGTGTGGAGTGGATATTTAGTTTGTCATGGGGCCATTGTGTGGGACAGTTGTACAAATCTGTCTCCTAGAAATGTTGACATGCTAGCATTTATTAAAATGAACGTAGGGCACATTGCATGCAGCACAATCATGTCAATGTTCCTACCACATGAAGGTGGTGATGGTGAAGATGAACCTGAAGAGCATGAGGTTGTCTGCATTGACAAATTGCCTTCTGCTGAAACAGATGAAGCATGGATGGAGAACGAATTCTCATGTGAGGGCAACTCCAGTCTGGAAGACTGAGGGCTGCTTCTTTGATGAGAATGAAACATAAAAAGATATGTATTCGGTCCATCCTTTACTCCTCATCAGTTGAATCCTTTTCTTCATGATTCCATTTTTTTCCCCCCATGTCATTTATTTCTTTCCCAAATTGTAATGCTGTTCCCTGCCATCCAACTGCCTGCATCCCCCCTCTTCTATGTGATGCCTACAGACAAAATAGAAAATCACTGAACACTGCATAATTAAGTGCAGAGTTTGCCAACAAGAACTGCTGCTTCCTCTGTATGCATCCAGACTGAGAAACTTGGACTCTTCATCCAGCATAAATGCCATTGCCAGCAGGAACCATGCCTCCTCCAGTAAGCAAGAGACTGCCCCCTCCTTCGGCCTACTTGTGTCCTCCCCATCCACAAACAATTCGAGCCACCATAATCTCCACCACAGTCATCCAGATTGAGACACCCAGACTGAGAAACCTGGACTCTTAATCCATCATAAATGTCACTGCCAGCCAGGCAGACCATGCCTCCTCCAACAAGCAAGATACCACCACCTCCTCCTCCTCCCCTTCCTCTGGCTTGCTTGAGTCCTCCATATCAACAAACAGCATTGGCCACCACTGCCTGCACAGCATGCGTCCAGACTGAGAAACCTGGACTCTTAATCCAGCATAAATGCCATTGCCAGGCAGACATCCTGCCAGCAAGCCAGTCCTCAGGCCGAGCCTCCAGCCAGCCCAGCAAGGGGGGAAAGATCTGATGTCCAGCAAGGCCTACCTTTGACTACTGTGATGGCAAGTTACTTTCACTGTTTGTTCACGCTTCTCATCCTCATTGGTGGTGGCTCCATCCTTGCACATGAGAGGCTTCCACCTTCTTGCATGCAAGACATTAAAATGTGTTTCTTTCTTTCATTTTCTCTCTCTCCCTTACTGCAGGTTTGACCATTCACAGGTCTGACTGACAAGGCAGTCACAAAGCCAGGCAGCCATCAAAGCGCAGACTTAATTGGCACCATCATGCCAGTACATGGTACGGCTCTCATTAATTTAAGTATGATTATATGATTTCTTTTTCTTTTTTAATTTTTCCTTTCACAGGAACATTCTTCACAAGTGACGGGTATAGTAAGACTGGGCGTTAACAACAGACATACCATGCAGCAATCACAGTGGCCAAGTGAGGCTAAATAATTTCTCTTTTTCTTCACAGGTGACAGGTATAGTATAGGAAAACTGATATACCATGGGTCTACCGCGGTGGCCAAATAATTTAGCTGTTTTCTTTACAGGTGACAGGTATAGTAAGACTGGATGCGGACAACAGATGTACCCTGTCGCCACCATGGTGACGAAGTGAGGCTAAATAATTTATCTTCTCTTCTTCACAGGTGGGTACAGTAAGACTCTGTGCTAGAAATAGACAACAGATATACCTTTCAGTCACTCACAGTGGCTAATTGAGTAGAGTCTAAATGGTTTTCTCTTGTCTTCACAAGTCCCCCGTTCTGCTGCTTTCTCATCCAGTGAGCAAGACTTTTCCTCCTCTGCCTCCTCTGTCTGGGGCACTTTTGTGCCATTTCATAGCATGGCTACCACCAGTGTGATGGAAAGTATCCTTTTCAAAAGTCTTTTCTTTCTTTTACTTTCCTATTTTTTGTTTCCTTTCACAGCTGCAACACAACAGGGAGTGTACTAGAATCTAAATAATTTCTCTCTTGCATTCACAGGTCTTTTTCCATTCTGTCATGAATGCCTTCTCCTCCGGCAAGCAAGACATCACCATCTTCTCCATGAGACCGGGGATGTGGTCAATGTCCCAGCACCATGTGTGACCTTCCCCTCCAGCTTCTCCACCACTGTTGCAAGGTCTTATAAAAGTCAACCCATCCTCTGTATCCAGGGTAAATTCCAGTCATCAACCTGCTGCTGCTGCCTGATTCTCCATTGTCACCCAGCTGAAAAAAACCTGAAATGAGAAACTGGAGCAGAAAGCAGTTAGAGTGATGTATAAATAATATTTAAGATTTTTTTTTGTTTGTTTATAGCTTTTTACCCCTCCAGTTCATTGGCTGCTCTGTCCCACCTTCCCAGACTAACTTCTACCTTTCCCAGGCTCACCTCTATGCAGGTTTCCCCACAGATTGCCCCTTGTGGTGGGGCTGGAGGTGACCCCGGGGAACATATCCAAAATGCACAGAGGTGTCTGTGTGGTATTGCAGGTCCAGGGAGGTGTGCAGTGTGCCAGCCAAACCTCGGGTCCCTTTTCTATTTTCTGTCTCTTGTACAAGCCAAGGCGACATAGGATGTGCATACGCACAGTGGCGCATGTGTGCACTGGAACCTACAGCTCACCCCCCCACCCTGTGACACTCCCATCTGCCACTCGGGTATTTGGCACTGCCACCAGACCTCTAACTGGTGACAGCCAAGAGCAGAGTCAGCAAGCCTCCCCAATCTGAGAGAGAAGCGCTGTCTGGCCGTCACATCTACTCATAGCCCACCTCCTGCCAACCCCCGACAACCAAAGCTTGTTCCCAAACTCAGGTCATTGGCATGGCGTGGGGTAAGGTGTTGAGCAGTGCCTCAGCCCTTAGCACCACCAGGCTGGTCTAACATTTAAGAATTTAAAAACAACAAAGGGAAAAAACAATACTTGCCTTCCCTGGTGGGACACAATGCTCAATGTTCATCACCTGGTATTTGTTTGGCCATCTAACTATCCTTCTTACACATTAACATACCAGATCCCGGTCGGAGCCATGCAGAAACAGGATTTCATCACCCGAGTGATAAATACCAGAAAAGTGAGAAACAGGAACAAAAGATAGTTAAAGGCACTCTATCCACCCCCCCCCCAGCTCATAGCCAAAAATAAATAGCTTTGCTGGTACGACACACAGTGATACTCAAAGATCATCATCTGAATCTGCTCACTAAATGGGCCTTATCATTATAAAGAAAATCTCCAGAATTTTTGGGCACCACGGTTCATCAGAACAGCTGCTGTGGTGGGAGACTCTCACAGCGCAGAAGTAGCATATCAATTCTGGGAGCCCATCTCATTTTGTTTCCTCGTCAAAAAATTTCCAGACATGAGAATTTATTAGACTGAAAATTCTGGGTACTAAAGATCGTCCGGGCAGGTGCTGTGTAGGAGATTCACACAGTGCAGAAGCAGCATATCAATTTTCGGAGCCCATCTCATGTAGTTTCCTCATGCGAAAATTTCCAGACATCAAAAGTTATTTGACTTAGAATTTCTGGGCACTAAGGATCATCAGGACAGATGCTGTGGCATGAAGACTGACACACAGCATAGCACCATGTAGCAGCCTGACATATCTTTTCTGTTGGCTGAGGAATAAATCTGGGAGCACAGAATTTATGTATGTAGTGCTTTTCTCACAATTTCCCCTAAAGTGCATTACAAGAATAGTAGCAGATACACTGACACACATCCTACGATGCAGCATGCAGCAGCCTGACCTATTTTTTCCTGGCAGTTGAGAAAAATTCTGGGAGCACAGAATTGATGTATGTAGTACTTTTGCATAATTTCCACCTAAAGTGCATTACAAGAATTGTGTCGGGGGGTCTTGTGTGCAACGTAGTACCATGTAGCAGTATACAGCAGATTGACATATTTATCCTGGTAGTGGGGAAAAAAAATGTTGAGTACAGAATTTACACCTGTTGTGCATTTTGCACAGTTCCCTTAAAGTGCATTACAAGAACAGTGGCTGGGGGACTGACACGTAGCACAGTACCATGTAGCAGTATGGTATATTCTGGTATGGAGGGGCTGTTCAAAGTTAGGGCAGGGAGGGCCACAATATGAGACTGGAGAAAGCTTCAGGAGGGAGATGAGGAGGCACTTTTTTACAGAGAGGGTGGTAGCTAGGTGGAATGCGTTACTGGCAGAAGTGGTATCCAGTAGAACAGTGGACTGCTTCAAAAGGGGCTGGGACAGGGCAAGGGGGATGGTCAATGGAGGGGAAGGGTGAAGGGGGGGCAGCTGCAAAATAAGGGGTTCTAGCTGCACATTGGAGCAGACTTAATAGACCTCTAGGCCTTTCTCTGCTGGCAAATTTTGTATGTTCATATGTTCGTATGATAGTTGAGAATAGTAGTGAGAGACAGACAGTGATAATATAAGAACTGCACAGTTGCACAAGAAAGAGAACAATAGAGAGGAAATGTTGTTAACTGAAGGAGGATAGATGACAACATAATTTAGATAGCGAAGTAGTAGCAGAAATCAGGACAGAGAGGAATTATGATATACAACATTTTTTATTGGGTTTCATCTTTTTTTTTTTTTTTTTTGACTTTTTAATTTTTAAAACGGGTGAAGAATAAAGGAGACAGTAAGACAGATAGCATACAATGAGTCTTGAATCCAGGAATGGAGATAGGATAGGGCTGTGGCCTGGGGTTCAGAGGGTGCGCCACCACCAGGGAGTTCCATTCCACCAGTTATCAATGGTGCTTCACTGGTTTTTCAGGAACACCTCCAAGGTTTCTTTCATAACCCAAACTTGGTGGGAGAGCTCCTCTGTCTCCCCGTGTAGGTGTGGCACTTTGACAATGCTGGATGTGGGAAGAGGATCTGAGGCCGGTCACTTAGGTGACCCCAACTGCACCCATGTCCCGCAGCAGGTCCCACTCCTAGTCCCCTCCGTGCCCCCCCCATGGGACCTGAGCACCATAGGATGCTCCACCACATCACCTGTTCTTGCATTGCCCACTCTGCATCACAGAAGGACCATGGGGGTGTCACTGCCTCCACCCATCTCGGCTGTCTGTCTACCTCCTCACAAGCTCCTGTCACTGCTGGAAGTTCCTGACCTTAAGGTGGGTGTGCTGCCCACCTGTGCCCAAGTGGCTTCCCCATTTCCCAAATCAAACTGTGTGAGGCAAGGTGCATGCTACCGCACTGTTGCCAGTGGGGTCAATCACAAAGAAGTCCAGAACTGAGGACTTATTCTACTATCAAGGGGTGGAGCCAGATGGCCTCAGGTGGGTCTTTTTCTCCTCACAGGGCTCCAGTGGCAGCCAACCATAGGAAGGGGAACTGGGGCAGGTGTTGCAGCAGGTACAGAACATACTGGAGCAGTGCCACAAGGGCCAACTGGTGTTGGTAGTGCCACTGCATGCTGCAGCTGATTCTGTGCTGTGGGGAGGTCAGGTGCTGACTGTTCCCTTACCAGTGCTGCTGGTGCCACCAAAACTGTCCTCTTCAGGTGGATGGGACAGCATGTCCCATCCGTAGACTGCATCCCCTTCTCCTTGCTGTGACTGGTCCTAGTCCCACTCATTTTAAGTAGAAAATAGGACGGCTGGCCTAGTGGCACTGAGGGTTGAGGCGCTAGACACCACACTTTGCACTACACCAGCGACCCAGATTTGGGAACGGATCAGGGTTGCCGGGGGTCACCTGGGGGGGGAGGGTAGGAAATTGAATTGAGCCACCATATGGCAGTTCTCCTCTCTTGGGGAAGGCTGGGGGGGGGTTGTGTGACTGGTGCATGTGGACCCCTGGCGGAGGCTGGAGGTTCCATCGTGACCAGTGCCTGGAGTCTCCTGGGGGATATGCCAGATGCTGACACTTTGTCACTTGTGTCACTGCATGTCATGCCCCCCATTCACAAAAAAAAAAAAAAAAAAATAGCTGCCGCCTGTATGAGGCCCCTGGTCTCCCAGCTCGGATCACTGCCATGACACTCTGGGCCACTGACCTATTATGGCTACCAGTTTTGCTGGCTGACTTCATGCCCTGCCCTGGGGAGGTAAGCAAGGGAGGCAATACTGGTAGGCTCCTCTGCTGGAATCTTTCCTCCATCATGTGGGTTGTGCTGGGTGCATTGGCCCTGCCCTGGGGGGCAATTCAGGGGTTATCCACTGCCTGTAGGAGTCCAGGGGAGTGACGGCGTCCGGTATGGGCTGGGGCAAAGCCTTGGTGGTGGCAGAGAACAAAGCATACATAGAATAGAACAAATAAAAGTGAAGAATATAAAGAAAAATAAACCTAAACAGTAACTAAATAAATCCACACAAACTGCTAAGAGAAGATGACAACCAAAGCAAAAACGCAGTGAAAGTGTTCTTTTTGTGTATGAACATACAAAGAAGCCAGCAGAAGAAGGCAATTTGGTCCATCAAGTCTGCTTGTATTGCAGGGTCCACAGCTTGAGCTAATGTCCCTGTCCTCCCATCCTCTCTACCCATGATCCTTACTTTCCTCCTATGCCTATGCCAGTCTCTCTTAAAGCTGCTCACTGTCTTCAATGAGATGACCTCCTTCTCCTGCAGCACATTCCAAGTGTCCACCACCCCTCCAGCTTAAGACTGTGCCCCCTCGTGTTATGGTTGCCACTCAGTTTAAAGAGACTCTCCTTATCAACCTTATTTATCGCTTTCAAATACTTGAAGGTCCCAATCATATTCCTCTCTCTCTCCTGTCTTCCATGGAGTACATGTTCAGTGCCCTCAACCTCTCCTTGTATGCCTTACCCTGCTGACCTGCTGTCATCTTTGTAGCCCTCCTCTGGACCTTTTCTAGCAGGTTAATGTCCTTTTTGAGGTGTGGGCACCAGTACTGAACCGCATACTCTAGATGCGGCCTTACCAGTGACCTCTTACAAGGGCAGTATAACCTTCTCTCTCCTACTAGTGATACCCCTAGATATGCATCCTAGCATCTTGTTTGCCTTTGCTGCGGCTTTCTTGCACTGCGTGGATTGCTTCAGATTACTAGTGATCATCACTCCCATGTCTTTCTCCTCCTGTGATGCAGATACTCGGACTCCACCCAGGTAGTACTCTGTCCTGGGATTCTTGACTCCAATATGTATAACTTTGCATTTCTTGGCATTGAAGCCAAGCTGCCAGATCTTGGACCACCTCCCCAGCTTTTCCAGATCATTCTGTAGGTCCCATATCCCTTCAGCTGTGTCTACTCTCCCATAGAGCTTGGTGTCATCCGCGAATAGGCACATTTTGCCCTTATTGCCATCTCCAATGTCATTGATGAAGACATTGAACAACATCGGCCCCAGCACTGAGCTCTGCGGGGCCCCTCTCTAGTGCCAGATAACTCCCTCCACAAGCACTCTCTGGGTTCTGTCCCTCAGCCAGTTTTCCACCCATCTGGCCATCTTTTCCCCAGCCCCGAGATCTACCAACTTCCTGATCAACTTTTTGTGGAGCACAGAGTCAAAGGCCTTGTTTAAAATCAAGATAGGGGATGTCTACTGCTTGGCCCCTGTCGTCTACTGTCTTAGTGACACAGTCAAAGAAGTCAATCAGATTTGTTTGACATGATCTCACCCCCCATGAACCCATGCTGCTTCTCATCCTGAGACCATGCTTCTCTAGATAGTCCACCACCATTTCCTTTAGTATGGTCTCCATGAGCTTGCCCACAATTGAGGTCAGACTGACTGGTTTGTAATTCCCTGGGACCGCTTTTGTGGAGGGGCACTACATGTACTGCTTTTCCAGTCCTGCGGTACCACTCATGACTCTAGTGAACTATTAAATAGGTCTGCCAGTGGCTCTGCCAGCTCCTCAGCCAGTTTCTTTAGTACCCTTGGATGTACTCTGTCCGGGCCTGATGATTTGTCCACTTTTAATGCCAGCAGCCCCTCCCTCACTCTATCCTCCTCTATCACTACATCTGTGTTCCCTTCCCCCTCTGCTCCTCTTTTCCCTCCTGAAGGCACTGGTCTGTCCTTCTCTCTAGTGAAGACTGAACAGAAGTATTCATTTAGTATCTATGCTTTTCCCCCATTATCCTCCACCAACTCCACCCCTTTCTTAAGCCTAACGGTCCCTTCTTTCTTGTCCCTTTTCTCACTTACATATCGAAAGAAAGCCTTCTCCTCTTTTAAATTCCTTCAGCTATCTGCAGCTCCTTCTGTGCCTTTGCTCTCCGGACTTTCTTACTTGACTCACTAGCCAACCTTGGGTAATTTTCCCTATCTACTTCTCTCTCTTGGTCTTCCTGAATTTTCTATAGGCCAACCTCTTTTCCCTTACTGCCTTGGCAACCCCAGAACTGAACCAGCTGGGCACTTTGGCCCTTGTGTTCTTCCCTCTGAGCCTAATGCACTCATCTGTGACAACCGGTATTCCTTCCTTAATGATGGACCACCTTTGGTCCACCTCCATATCTGCTCTGATGCCTGCCAGATGGCTTCTTTGCACTTCGCCCATTTTCCTGAAGTCCACCCCCTGAAATACAAGATTTTGGTCTTAGTCGGGATGCTTTCCCTGCCCATATCCAACTGGAACCACACTGTGCAATGGTCACTTCCACCCAGTGGCTCCCTGACCATTATTTCCTGTACATGCTCTCTATTTGTGAGCACCAGATCAAGAATTGCTGCAGCTCTTGTTGCTTCAATGATGCCCTGAGTCAGGAACCCACTCTGCAGTCCTTCCAGGATCATCTGACTCCTAGCACATGATGTGGGTGGTATGCTCCAGTCCACCTTGGACAGGTTGAAGTCCCCTACAATTACCACCTCTCCTTTCCATGCAGCTTCCAATATTTGTGAGTTCAGTTCCCTGTCCCTCTCCTCGTCCTAACTGGGTGGTCTGTAAACCACCCCCAACCTCACCTCTCTCCCTCTATTGGACCTTAATTGAACCCATAATGCCTCCACCTCCCCTTCCTCTGACTCCTCCCTCATGCAAGTTATTCCCTCCCTGATGTAAACTGCCACCCCTTCCCCTTCCCGACTACCCTATCCCTTCTCTATAGTTTATATCCAGGGATCGCAAGGTCCCAGTCATAGTGTGATGTTACCAAAGTCTTGGTTACTGCAGTTATGTCCACCCTCCTATCTGCTAATAGTGCCTGTAGGTTGTCCATCTTGTTTCCAAGACTCCGCACATTCAGAGACATCACCATCCACCTAGAATCTGACCTTCCTTCTCTTCCCTCTATTCTTCTATTTACATTTATTCCCTCTGTGTGCATCCCTCCATGTACCCTCGCTATGTGTTCCTCACCCCTCCACCCTTTGCTAACTGTGTTCTTGCGCCTTCCACCTCCTCCCTTCAGACCTGTTTCATCATTGTTGGGGGAGGTTCACTGACCTCCTCCTCCTCAGAGTCTGTGGGCCTGCACGCCCGCTGCCCTCCCCTCAGTAGTTTAAATTAAGTGTAGTGGTTATATATTCTCAGTTTGTCCCTTAGTACTCTCAAACCCTCCCTACTGAGGTGTAGCCTGTCTGGTGAAGAGTTTTGTTTGACCAGGTTTCCTCCCAGTCCCCAATACAGATGAACATCTCCTCCCTGCACCATTTCCTCAGCCAGTCATTAAAATCCTCTTTTCTTCTTTTCCTGACTGTGCTGGCCCTTGGTACTGGTATCACCTCTGAGAAGGCCAGCGAACATCCTTCCTCCCTGCAGCTCTTCCTCAACTCCCTGAACCTACCTTGTACTACCTCAACCTCTTCCCCAGCTAGGTTGTTTGTTCCCAAGTGTATAACTAAATTGTTTTCCTCCAACCTCCTTTACTATTTCCCTTATTTTTGGGCCCACTTTCCCTGCTGTGTTCTTTTTTTTTTTTTTATAAAGCCTCTAAAAGCAGCAGATCTCACCTCTTCCGCTAACTCACTCACTCAGACGCAAAACAAAACTAAGGATCATTCTGTACATAGAGAAGTAGCATGTGGCCTCTAGGAGCTGTTTCCATGTGAGATACAAGAACTTTTTTTTTTTTTAGTTGTTTAACCAGGTATAGCACACTAAGCTGAAAGCTTTTTTTACAGGAGTGACCTGGGAGCACAAGAAGGTTAAGTGACTTGCTCAGGGTCACACAATATGCAAGTGGAAGCTGTGGGATTCAAACCCAGGTCTGATCTGCTGGATGTCACCAGATTAGCAGCTCAGAGCCTTAGACCACTGCGCTATACTGCCTCCCCTAACTTGTTCACCAGAAGCTTTGATTTGAGTGAATGTTGCCTAAATGCTCCCCAAAGATGAAGTTGCAGGCGAGGTTACTAAAGACAAATGTTCTACTAGGTGGCCAAAATTCGGGAATTGATTTGCGAAAGTGAAGTTGGTGACTTTGGCGGAACTTCAAAGAGAAATTAAAACATCACATCCGTAACTGCAGCTGGCAAATCTTCGACCACCTCTCTAGCTTTTGTAGGTCCCTCTGTATCTCCCTAATCCCCTCCTCACTGTCTCAGTTTAGTGTCCTCTGTGAAGAGACATCTCTTGCCCTGGATTCCACTTCCTATGTCGCTGGTGAACATATTGAAAACTTATTTAAAATCAGACCTCAAATTTAAAATAAACATTAATTATTCAATTAAATTCACTGTATTTATAAAACGGGTGCTATTCCAAAAGATCATAGTGCCTTTACAATTAAAACATTAAAACAATAAAAACAATCACTGCCAAATAACAATACTATACAGAATAAGCTAAAGCAAGTTCACATAAATGTGACTTCAAAGCAGCTTTAAAGCTCTCCACAGTCTGGAACTCTCGTATCTGATGAGGTAGAGAGTTCCACATGTTGGGGGCCATAAACATAAAAGCACAGGCCTCTGATGTCTTTAACTGAACCCTGGGAACCTCTAGCAATCCCTCATCAGCAGAGCAGAGTGGTCAGAGAGGGTAGTAAGGATACAGAAGCTCTTGCAGGTAGCCCTGTCCATGTAGGGCCTTATAGGTCAGCAAACCAACCTTGAAGGTGATCTGCCACTGAACTGGCATCCAGTGCAGTTCACACAGCACAGGAGTAATATGAATGGATCGAGATGACCCAGTTAACAACCTGGCCACAGCGTTCTGCAGAAGCTGCAGGCAGCGGATAGCAACCCCCAGAAGCCCTAGGTAAAGGGAGTTGCAGTAGTCAAGGGGGGAGGTCACAAAGGTGTGGATCAATGTTGGAAGGTCATCAGATGGAACAAGGTGCCTAATCTTGGCAGTATTCCTCAGATGGTAAAAAGAGGCTTTGACAACAGCCGACACCTGCGAACGAAGCATCAGCTTGTCAAATATTGCACCCAGATTTTGCACCCATTCGGAGGTCAGAAGCTGGCTACCCCCGAGCCAAAGCCCAGAGGCAGTGCCAGCTACCAATCCCGCAGTCTGATGGCCTGGATCCACAACCAACACCTCTGTCTTGTCAGGATTCAACGTCATCCAGCTATCATTCCACACTTGGGAGACTTCAGTACCTGGCTATGTATTGTTCAGAAGAGACCGAGGTGCAAAAAGGGGGGGAGGAGTGGCCCTGTATGTTAATGAAAATATCAAAGCTACAGAAATTCAGAATACACATAAGGAGCCAGAAGAACTGTGGGTCACCCTGGAAACAGGAAATGGGACAGCCATAAGAACTGGGGTTGTCTACAGGCCCCCAGACCAGAGGGAGGACATAGACACATTACTGTTAGAAGATATACAAAACATGACAGCTAAAGGGGAGGTTCTGATAATGGGAGACTTCAACATGCCAGATACAGATTGGTCAATACCAGCAGGAACATCTGCCAGAACTAGACTCATAGTAGATTCCCTGCAGGGGGAGGGCCTCAAACAACTGGTACAGCAACCCACAAGAGACAGGGCTATCCTAGATCTAGTACTGACTAACAAAGAAGGGATCACAGATCTCCAGGTAGAAGGTCACCTGGGGGCCAGTGACCATCACATGGTATGGTTCAATTTGGCTACTACATCTAAATCATCCCATTCCAAGGCAAAAATATGGGACTTCAGAGGAGCTGACTTTGATAAGATGGCCAACAGAGTTAAGCTAGCCCTGGCAAAAAGAAACACAGGTGAGGAGGTACAGGCAAAGTGGGCAAGCATTAAGGATACAATACTTGAAGCAACATCCCATTGTGTTAGACAGAAAGGAAGTGCAAAGAAGAAGGAAACCACTTTGGTTCTCAAATACAGTAGCAGAAAAGGTCAGAGCCAAAAGGCTGGCCTTCAGAAAATACAAGGAACACAGCGGGATGAAGATAGGGGCATACCAAACTGCCCTAAGGGAAGCAGGTAAGGCAGTAAGGCAGGCAAAGTCCCAAACTGAGGAAACACTAGCACAAACAGTAAAAGAAGGTGACAAGACTTTCTATAGATACATTAGTGAAAGGAGAAAGTCCAGAGGGGTATTGCTAAGCTTTAATGGAGAAAAGGGAGCATGTGAGGAGGAGGACTCTCAAAAGCATCTATCCTAAATAGATATTTGCTCAGTATTCACTGAAGAGAAGGTAGGGCAGGGCCCACAGCTCAGCATCATGGACACAGAGGGAGGAGGTGAGCACTACTCCCTTCACAAAAGAAAGGGTCCTACAAGAGCTTGCTAAGCTCAGGTGGATAAGGCAATGGGACCTGATGGCATACATCCCAGGGTACTTAAGGAGCTAAAGGAGGAACTAGCAGAGCCATTAGCAGAATTGTTTAGTGAGTCTCTGAGCACAGGAGAGGTCCCAGAAGACTGGAGAAGGGCTCATGTGATCCCACTCCACAAGAGTGGTAGCAGGAGGAGGCGGGAACTACAGACCGGTCAGTCTTACCTCAGTAGTGGGCAAGATTATGGAAGCACTCTTAAGGAAAGGATAGTGCAACACCTGGAATCCATAGGGCACAGGATCCAAGACAGCATGGGTTTACAAAGGAAGGTCCTGTCAAACTAACTCATAGATTTCTTGACTGGGTAACCAGAGTGGTGGACCAAGGGGAGCAGTTGATGTCGCCTACCTTGACTTCAGCAAAGCTTTGACACTGTTCCACATAGAAGATTGATAAATAAGCTAGGTAGGCTCGGGGTGGGTAGTTGGTCAACTGGGTGGCAAACTGGTTGACTGGCAGAAAACAGAGAGTGGTGGTAAATGGTATACAGTCAGAAGAGATGCAAGTCACAAGTGGGGTACTTAGGATCAGTCCTGGGGCCAGTCCTATTCAACATCTTCATTAGTGACCTAGCAGATGGACTAGAGGGTAAGGTTTGTCTGTTTGCAGATGACACCAAGATCTGCAACAGAGTAGATGATCCGAATGGGTGGGCAGAATGAGAAGAGATCTGGATAAACTAGCAGAATGGTCAGAAGAGTGGCAACTGGGATTTAATGCAAAGAAGTGCAAAATCATGCACATAGGGAAGAGAAACCCTGAAGCCACTTATAGGCTGGGAGGAGTTGCTAGCAGTCACAAAGGAAGAAAGAGACTTGGGCATCATCATCACTGATGACCTGAAATCATCCAAGCAGACCCTAAAGCAGTAGGTAAGCGCTAGGGTGTTAGGTGTATTAGTAGGGGTATCACAAGTCGTAAGAGGGAGGTAATAATCCTCTGTACAAGACATTGGTTAGGCCCCATCTGGAGTACCATGCAGTATTGGAGGCCACACTTCACAAGGACATTAACCAAATTGAGGCAGTCCAGAGAAGGGCAACCAAAATGGTGCAGGGACTGCATCAGAAGACATATGAGGACAGATTAACGGAGCTCAATATGTATACCCTTGAGCAAAGGAGGAGAGAGGTGATATGATCGAGACATTTAAACACCTTAAGGGCATAAACAAGGTGAAAGAGTCTAACATGTTTAAATATAAGAAAAATAGCAGGACAAGAGACACAGCATGAGATTAGGGGAGGCCGATTAAGGGGAATGTGAGGAAATTCTTTTCACAGAAAGGGTGGTAAATGCATGGAATGGCTTACCACAAGAAGTAGTGGATATGAATACAGTGCAGGGCTTCAAACAGGCATGGGATAGGCATAAGGGAGCAATACAAATGACTATGAATAGATAGGTCACTGACATAGCAAAGGCCGATGGCACATTTATAAGGTAGAAAAAGAAATGGGCAGACTGGATGGGCCTTGCGGTCCTTATCTGCCGTCAACTTCTATGTTTCTATGTTTCTATGTCTATTCATCCATTCATGAATCTCAGTGAGGCAGTTGTTAAACACTGAGACCGCACTATCCTGCTCGGGAACAAAGGACAGGTACAGCTGGGTATCATCTGCATAACAGTGAAAAACCCAGCCTATACCTCCTTACATTGCCTCCCAATGGCAGCATGTAAACCGTGAACAACATGGGGGACAGCACAGAGCCCTGCGGGACCCCACATGGCAGCTAGAATGAGTCGGAAGAAAAAATCCCTGACACCACCCTCTGAGATCTGCCAGAGAGGAAAGATTGAAACTATCTGAGGACCATCCCTGACAGGCCACAGATGTAACGCAGGTGCTCCAGCAGCACCCCATGGTCCACGGTGTCAAACGCTGCAGAGAGAGATCAAGAAGACCCAAGATGGAATGGCTCTTCCAATCTCTCACTATTAGGAGATCATTGAGAACCTGAACAAGGGCAGTCTTGGTGCTATACCTCTTCCAAAATCCAGACTGGAAAGGATCATTGATTTCATGGATGGTAAGATGATTCTCCAGTTGCAGCGCAACCACCTTCTCAATAACCTTCCGCACAAAAGGGAGGTTAGAGACTGGTCTATAGTTAGCAGGACAGTCAAGATCGAGAGAGCATTTTTTAAGAAGGGGCGTCACCACCGCCTCATTCAGGATGTCCAGAAACTCACCTGACTCTAAGAAAGACTAGACTGTCTCTGCAAGGACCTGGGCGATGACATCAGGACACCCCATTGAGAGGCGAGTTGGTCCTCGGTCCAAACTACAGCAGGTCAGCCGCATATTCTGGACAATTGTGCATTACCTAGTGGCTTTGAAATGTTGCTAAGAATAATTTTAATTAACATGCATCTCTTTCCAGTACATTTTAACTTGATTTATGCCATGTTAAGAAAGCATGTTATTTTCAAAGTTGATACAATTGTTGGATGCTTAGTCAAATAAGTTAAAATAACATGTTTATTAATTTATTTTAAAAACTGTTCATTAAATATGCTAATTTCACGTCAGGTAGCACTGTTTTTGTTTTAAAGCACTTTATAATTGATTATTGTAGTGTAATTGAGTACCTGTTATTTGCATTACGTTTGGTGCTTTAAAACCTCAGGTACATTCCTTGATTGCCTACTAGAAAAATAGGGGGTTATTTGAAACTGTTCAGTTAATCCCGACACCAGTTTACCTTGGGCAGTATTTAGTGATCTAAATGGATAATTCTTAATTAAAAGTAATTCGTGTCAGGTGTGATGTTCACTGTGTAAGGAACGTACCTGAGCAGGCAACTCCGTCCCCCTGAGGAAGGTCACGTGTCTTGCTGAAGTGCTGGGGAGTTCTTATTGTCTTTGCTTGTGACCTGATATACAGCGCGAGTCATGGCAATTTGCACAGAATGAAAGTATTTCTATCTGTATTACATTTTTGCTACAGTTTTTCTTGTGCAGCCATCTGTTGATGTTTTGTTTTCCTTTAGTCATAAGACTATACAACTCTTTCATACCCACTTAGGTTTAAGCTTTCTGCGGGCGGGCAGGTTGGGCTTTCCTCCATAGCAGAGTTCATCTCCTCACAGGAGGCTAATCTTCCTTGCTATTGGAGCCAAGTCTCCTTCTTCCAATGGTGTGGTCTTCTCTCTGTGTTCCTTTAGTCATACAGTATCAACTTTGTGACACCTCTGAGGATGATTATCCCATGAGATGGATGGAGCAAGTTCCTACTTTCTCCAAAGTATGCCAATTCTCTGTTCCTTCCTGGATTACATAAAGCTCAAGCTATTCCAGTCACCAATTTTCTTCATCTTCTCCACAATTTGTTTCCAGTGTTTGCTTTTACACCTAGACGTAAAAGGCAATCGCATGGCTCTGAGGGATGGCGACCTAAAGTCTTGGAGCCTTGGATCCTGAGAGGTTTCTTCCATGGGGGTTTTTCCTCTCTTCCATCCTGAATGTCATTAACATTAGATAATTTGCATTTTTAGTTTATTCCACTGGTCTAGTTGGGGTTCGGATGATGCCTGCTTCATTTGGTACGTGCTGTTTAGCAAAATGACATCCAGATGGTTTTCTGTGCCTTTGGCTCTGAGTTTTTAACATTTTCTGTAAGGCACCTTCTGCAAAAGGACCTCACTTCCTCAGAACCTCTTAGGGTGGAACACTCTTCAAGAAGGTTCTGTCATTGTACCCCAAAACGGTGGTAGTTCCTCCAGAAAAGGGAGTGCAAAAGGCCACACATATCCAACAATAACCTTTTCCATTGTAGCACAAGTACAACCATATTACACAAGCATCCTACACACTGAGTCATCTGCTGGACCAGTGAATTTCCAGGCTTGCCTGATGTTCAATGGGGCAGTGGGCAACCTTGTCACCCCCCCAACCAAACACTATAGAAAGCATGCATATCCAACTGCCCTCTGGATGCTCATTTCATTGCTCTCACCATCCACCCCATCCTTCACTGGCAATTCCCCTCTTTCCATGTGGACATCTTCCCTCAGTTCCCTTCAGCCAAGAGACCTCATTCCTGTGGCACCTGTAGGGGTGTAGCCCTCCTCAACAGGGTTCTCTGCCATTGTACCCCAAAAGGGCGGTAGCTCCTCCAGAACAGAGTGCTAAAGGCCACATGTATCCAACATAACCTCTTCCATTATAGTACAAGCACTACCACGTTACACAAGCATCCTACCCACTTAGTTATATGTGGGCCACTGAATCGATTAAGTGTTGCCAATTGCTTGTATGAGTATGCATGCAAAGAAAGAACAGCAGGGCAGAAGTGAGAAGCAGAAGGGATGGAGTGTTAAGTTAAAAGATGAATTCTAGGATGAACTGAAGTGCAGGGATGAAACAGGTTAACATACATCCCAGCAAGAGTAGTAGACCAGGGAGGGGCTGTGGACATGGCCTACCTAGACTTTAGAAAGGCATTTGACACAGTCCAACACAAAAGATTAATAAACTAACCAGCCTGGGAGAGGGTCCCAGGGTAGTAGCCTAGGTAAAACATTAGCTGGACAACAGGAAACAAGGTAATTGTAAACAGAGTCCACTCTGAAGAAAGGGGGGGTTATTAGTGGGGTACTGCAGGGTTCAGTACTGGGTCCAGTCCTTTTTAATGTCTTTATAAATGACTTTGCAGAGGGACTGGAAGGAAAAGTATGCCTCTTTGCAGATGACGCAAAGATCTGCAACAGGTTTGATACACAAGGAGGCGTGGAAAGGATGAGAAGGAACTTGGCAAGGCTGGAGGAATGGTCAGAAGTATGGCAGCTTGGTTTCAATACAAAGAAGTGCAAAATAATGCACCTGGCAAACAAAATCCCGGTGGGGTAGTAACAACAACAAAAATGGAAAGGGACCTAGGGGTAATCATATCAGACAACCTTAAGGTTGGTAAGCAATGTGAGACGGCAGTAGGGAGGGCTGGGGGGATACTGGTATGTATAGTGAGACGCATCACCAGCAGAAAACAGGAAGTTGTTATCCCTCTGTACTGACAGTTGGTGAGACCCCATCTGGAGTACTGCATCCAGTTCTGGAGACCCCATCTCCACAAGGACATAGACAGGATGGAGGCAATCCAGAGGAGGGCAACTGAAATGGTGCAGGGTCTGCAAGAGAAGCCCAATGAGGAGAGACTAAGGGAGCTTAATATGTATACACTTGAGGAAGGGAGGGAGAGAGGGGACATAATAGAAACTTTTTAGTACCTCAGTGGAATCAACAAAGTCCAAGAGGGTAGCATCTTTCAGAAAGAGATGTGCATGAACAAGGGGACACAATTTGAAGATAGAGGGGAGACGGCTCAGGGGCAATGTGAGGAAGTATTTTTTCACAGAGGGTGGTGGACGCATGGAACAGCCTTCCTGAGGAGGTTGTGGGGTCTAAAGCTGTGGGAGAATTCAAGAATGCATGGAACAGATGGGCAATTCTAGTTGGGGGTAGGAAGAAATAGGCTGTTGGTTAACTAGGATCTGCAGCTTATCCTGTAGGTAGGGAAATGGGCAGACTAGGTGGGCCAAGCGGTCCTTATCTGCCGTCAAAGTCTATGTTTCTATATGTATGTTTCTATGTTTAAGAGGTTGCCTTGCAGATCAGCCAAACCGGTACCAACCTGATGATGGGGGATAGGAATTAGCCCAGGACCCTGAGAGGAACACTGTTCATAGTTCTGAAGATGAGTGGGGGGAAATACAGGAATTCTGAATTAGGAGTGAAGGTCAGAAGCCTAGAACCTATAGCCGGATGTACTGGATCCTTGGATCTATGCAACAAGTGTAACTGAACTTTTAATTTATTTTTCAGTGGTTTGGAATTTAATTAATACATTTTATCTGTATTTCCTAATTCATATTCCATGATCTATTAGATAGCCTAAAGCAATGCAGTCCTGATTATTAGTTTTTTTATTAGCCTGATGCAGTGCACTAGTTTAACTTCTATAAAAAGATATAGATGCCAGCTGTATTACTTTTTTTTTTTTTTTTTGATATTTAGATAGTGTGTGTTATGCAGATAAAACTTGCTCAGTACTGATACAGATGATGGCCCTTTGTCAGAATTGTGTGCGTGTGTGTGTGTGTGTGTGTGTGTGTGTGTGTGTGTGTGTGTGTGTGTGTGTGTGTGTGTGTGTGTGGGACGGGTTGGGCAGCTTTCATGGCAATTTGTAATATCTCAGGTGGCTCATTATTGCAGTCAGTGGTGCTTGGATGTAACATTTACTACACAATGCTTTGTGTGGGCTCCTAATGACTCACAGAGTTGTGGCAATTGCAGAGACCTGTTTTAGTACCTCCGTTATGCTCACGCCATATTTATTGGCATTTTGTGGAGGGGTAGATTTCTGACAGACATGTTTGGATCTTGTGTCGTTGTTGGAGATGGTGATGGAGGACCATATTTTGTAATTTTACAAGAACAGTGAAGCAGAAGATGTAAAAGCTGTGGAAGCACACAGCTGCATTTATTCTGTTTATGCTCCACATGCAGCTGTGCTGCACAAACTGAGACGTCACCAAATTATTTACAAGTATATAAAGGATAATTATGAAGAATAGGGTTTCAAACATGTTTATTAAAATAGCACTAGCTGAAGCAACTGAGTGTTAACAACTCATTCCTGTCCCTCTTAAATCCCCCAAAAGGCCATGGGTGAGAACTCTTTTTTTTTTTTTTTTTTATAGTGGGTACCTCACTCAGGATGCAGTTGTTTCTAACAGGGCGTGTGGCTCAGTGGCTCCCTTTAGCTGTTGCAGGCAAAACAAATTGTAAATCCCAAACTGAAGTTGCACTTGAGCTCACGGTAGAACAGCCTGCCATGCCCAAGATGGCTGCCAGAGCTCAGTATGCACGTGCGACTTCACCACAACTGCGAAAGTGCAGTCACGCATGCGCAACTACTCACACATGCACAATAAAGTTTGGTGGCCATCTTGGACATGGTGGACTGTGACGTGTTCCGCTGTGACCTCCACGACCTTGGCTGCAGCCATATCGGCTCTGGCCAGAGTGTTTTTTTTTTTTTTACTGCAGCCAGGGTTTTGGTGTTTGAATTTGGTGCTGAAAGCTGAGGCACGATTGTTTGCACTTACACCACTGTCATTTGTTATTTGATATGTCTTCTGATTTTTCCATTATGAGACCTGCTTTTGGCATTTAACAGTAAATGTTGGGATATTTGGATCAATTAAAATTCATATCAGTCAGTCAAGTAAGCTGACTGGTCTTAATCTGGATTGGCTCTCCAGTCAACCACCCCCCCCCCGCTTGACAAAGGGGTAGAGCATCCTCGACGTGCCACGTCTGATTGTATAGTGTCTTGGTCTGCATTAGTTTTATGCACGTTTTGCTGTAAAAATGACACGTGCACTTTAGCAGCTTTTTTTCTGCACCATCTTCTGTGTTCTTCGTGCTTTACATGAGGACTTCCATGGAAGTATGATCTCATAATGCAATATACATGACAAGAGGCTAATGGTGTTATCGTGATGTCATATTAATGGTATTATTGGGTTGGGATGTCTGTTTCCTTTTATGAAAAACTGACCATTCTTATATATCATAGAGAATAAGGTATGAGCAACAGTGTAACAATTTTTTTTTTTTTTTTTTTAACACACCTGAAGTGTGTGCTACCACAAAAACCATGAGACTGAAGGTTAAGAGGTTTGTAACGCTATCACAGCAAGGGTGTGTGCTAAAAAAAAAAAAGTTTCCACTGTTACCCAGTCTTTATTTCTTACAGTTACTGGTAACAGAACCACGGTTGGCAGTTTTTTACAGTGTGTGTATAACATAGAATTTTAGGTACTGGCTTCAGGTTGTGAGACCCTAATTAGTGCTGCGCAGAATGCGGAATTCTGTCAGCAAAATTTGTGCAGCATAACCATTCTACCAGCAGAATTTCTGCTGGAATTTCACTGATTCTTCATCAAAATTCTGCCTGCTATGATCTGTAGAATAATATTCTGCAGAACAGCATTTTTCCGTGGAAAATTATTCCGTGAACATTTCCGTGGAAAATACTGAGCTGTGGGATAATATTCCACGGAACTGTTGTGGAAAGACATATTCCGCATATTCCACATTTTTCTGCCGTGGAATTCTGTCGTTCCATTTCCATTAGAATGTGGTGAAATTTCAGTGGAATTTCAAAAATTCTGCGGAATTTCGTTCTGCTGGAATTTGAAAATTCCGCACAACACTAACCATAATCGGTGAGTATACACACCAAGGCTGTATTTCCATCAGGAGGTTTTGATGGCATTCTAGGAACCTCTAGACCAAAGATTGAAAAGTCCCTGATGTCATCAGAACTCAGATGGAAACACTGCTGAGTTGTGCAAGGTCGTCCGTATATTTTGTATAGTACATAGCTTGAAACTTAAAACAAGTGCTGCTTTTTTTTTTTCTACCCAAGAACTCTTAAGTTTAATTGTTTATCATTGTTAAAGCAAACAAGCCCACCCTTACCCAGCTTCTGAAAACCCACCTGGTGAGGGGTACCTTTCTGTTTTTAAAATTATGAAACAACAACAGAAGATATGGTTTTGGAGTATGGCTTCTATGGATGAAAGTAAGGCAGCAGATGGCATGAGTTTTTATTTTAATTAAAAAAGGTGTTGTACCCTTCTGTGGTACAACAGCATTCTATGACCTCTGAACTGTGGTACAGCCACTTTTTAGTTGGACTGAAAAGCCAAGCACAATGAGGGGAAACCATGTACTATAATTGGAGGGTTTTGCTCATGGTTTGGTGGTGCACTGGGAGACTCACGCCATGCTCCCCACCAAGCAGTATGTAAACCATGCATGCCTAAGCATTCAGATGCTCAGTTTGTTGCAGCAGCCGTGCAGCTGCCAGTTTGCCTGCTCTCCCTGCCCTTTGTGCTTCTATCTTGCCAGTTGTCTGTGGCCACTACATTCTGTGTGAGTGCTAGATTCAGCACCTGTCTCTCATTCTCCCAGCACAAAAAACAGTACAGTTCCACTAAGCAGCCTGTTTATTATGCAAACAGTAATATAGCGCAAAAACTGTAGCAGCAGAAAATTAGCTTAACATTTTGTGCTCTAAAAAGCACTTTGTCAAAAGTAAGTTGCTGCAATATAATGACATAATTTATGTGATAATGTGCATATACCCCTTATACCTATGGCAATGTTATATAATGTTGTTATACAATTTTAAATGCTTTTAACTAACCTATCCCAAAATACAAATGTGCAATTGTGCTGCTCAAAACAAAATGGACACAACAATATTCTTGCCTATGTTGTTCTGGGTAGCACATATGCACAATTGCATTTTGGATTTTTGTATAGGATTAGTTACTTACTGTAGTTTTCAAAGCATTTGAACATTTTGTTTAACATTATTCTGCATAACTTAGCCATAGGTATAAAGGGTTTATGTACTTTTAAGTGGCACATATAAATATAAACGAAACACACTGCTGAGTTGATATCAACTGAATAGTTACTTTCCATGCTGGGAGAACAAGACAAGAGACGGAACCATCGCTCAGATGTCATTTCTATTCCTCTATGCACTGTCGGGCTGGAGGGGCTGCCTTTCTAGGTTTTTGCACCGTGGCTGCTACATTTTGCCTTCTCTCTTCCATCCGTCTCCCATGGTGCTCATTGCCTGTGCAGCTCTGTCTTGTGGCACTCTGTTGTCCTGCTGCCTGGCTTATAGCCTCGTCCCCGTGGCTACCTTCACCCCAGGGTCATAATCCGCTGGTTTGTTCTGCTAGCTGGCATGCCGTTAGTGCCTCCTATAGTTCTGAAGTGAGCCTCATTTATTCTGGCCTCTGTGATGCCTTTCCTGTAGCAATGACTTGCCTTGTTGTTGCTGTCTCAGTCACTTTGCACTGGGACTGCCTTTCTGTGCTACTGCTCCTGCCTCTCTTACTGACTCCTCTCTTTTGCTGTGTGCCACTGAATAGCCCTACTTGCTGTTGTTCCCTCCGTTCCTCCTGCACAGTCCTGTTCTGCTGCCTGAGCCTGCGTTTTTTCTAGCATGCCCCTCCTGTCTTTGTCCCCGTCTATTCTCTTGCCCTGTCCTTCTCCCTCTGGTGATGTGTCATGCTGGTGTTTCTGGTGCATTCTGCTGGCCTGCTCATCCTTGCCATCTTCTGACCAAGGGTTTGTCCTGCTGCCTTCAGTCCCAATCCCTATTCCATCTCCTGCCACCCACTCCCTCCCCAGCTGCGATTGCTTTCTCTGCTTGGCCTGACCTACTGCTGTTTCTCCCTCCTCTTTGCCTGCTCTCCCTCCCTGCTGCATCCCTCCCACCTCTGCCTCCCTTTCTGATCTGCCCCCCCTTCCCTGTTGCCTTTGGCCTGTCTGTCTCCCTTACCTTGGCTTGCACCCCCTCCCACCTCTGGCCTCATTTTCAGCTGGTGCTCCATCTATCTCTTGCTTTTTTTGGCTTTCTCATTGGCAGCTACACTGTCTTACTGATCCCTACCACACTAGCCACTTGGGCAACTGCATGCCTTACTGTTCTCCTCTCCCTTTCCAGGTTTTGCCTTTTCAACATCCTACCTACCCCACCCTTTCTTTCTTTCTCTCTCTATATGTATGTATGTATGTACAGTATGTATCTATGTATGTATGTATGTATATATGTCAGCATTCAGACCCTTGCCAATTCCAGCCGTCCAGCTATTTTATGGTTTTACTGGACTATTCATCCTTGGAAGTCGATGTGCTCACTCTGCTTCCCTGAAGTCTGCGTCTTGAGGGTGAAGACCTCACTTAACGGTGGTTCTGTTAGCCATGCAGGTTGTCTTGACAGCATTTTTTTGGTCTCCCAGTCACACTTCTCCGCTAGAGGGTAGTACTCTCACCATGGGGTAGCTCCCTTAGCCATACAAATTGACTGACCACATCTTGTGGTGTAGCATTTATGACTTCTGCTTCTTTTGGGTGGAGCCCTCTCTGCCCCAGGGGTTCCTTTGGCTGTGCAGATCAACTTGGGGCACCTCTTGAAGCAATCCTCCTTGTCTCTGCCTTTGGCTTGCATGGTCTCACTCCATATTCTTATTGCTCCTAGGTGGTGGATAGGATTCTGGGACTCTCTCACACAAACCCTGGTCTGCCAGGTGATGCACGGGATTCTGGGGCTCTCACACACAAACGCTGGTGTACTAGGTGGCACATGGGATTCTGGAGCGCTCACATGCAAACCCTGGTCTGCCAGGTGAAGCACGGGATTCTGGGGCTCTCGCGCACAAATCCTGGTCTGCCAGGTGATGCACAGGATTCTGGGGCTCTCGCACACAAACCCTGGTCTGCCAAGTGAAGCATGGGATTCTGGGGCTCGCGCACACAAATCCTGGTCTACTAGGTGGCACATGGGATTCTGGGGCTCTCGCACACAAACCCTGGTCTGCCAAGTGAAGCACGGGATTCTGGGGCTCTCGCACACAAATCCTGGTCTACTAGGTGGCACATGGGATTCTGGGGCTCTCGCACACAAACCCTGGTCTGCCAGGTGAAGCACGGGATTCTGGGGCTCTCGCACACAAATCCTGGTCTACTAGGTGGCACATGGGATTCTGGGGCTCTCGCACACAAACCCTGGTCTGCCAGGTGAAGCACGGAATTCTGGGGCTCTCACACGCAAACCCTGGTCTGCCAAGTGAAGCATGGGATTCTGGGGCTCTCGCACACAAATCCTGGTCTACTAGGTGGCACATGGGATTCTGGGGCTCTCGCACACAAACCCTGGTCTGCCAGGTGAAGACGATTCTGGGGCTCTCGCACACAAATCCTGGTCTACTAGGTGGCACATGGGATTCTGGGGCTCTCACACACAAACCCTGGTCTGCCAGGTGAAGCACGGGATTCTGGGGCTCTCACACACAAATCCTGGTCTACTAGGTGGCACATGGGATTCTGGGGCTCTCACACACAAACCCTGGTCTGCCAGGTGATGCACGGGATTCTGGGGCTCTCACACACAAACCCCAGTCTGCCAGATGCTGCATGGAATTCTGGGCCTGTCGCATACAAACCCTGCAAAAATTCCCTCGCTGCAGGTCAGGGTTTATACATCAAATAAGTGTACAGTATGAAACTGAAACCCTAACCAGGGTGTTTGTCTATAACTAAATGAGTGTGCAGCCATACGTTTTCTGGTAGGATTAAAACTGGATAGGCTCTGCTACACGTGGTGCGACAGTTTGTGATTCTGTAAGATGAAGTAAACTTTCATGTGTGAAAATAACCATAAGGGAAATTACTCTTGCAAACAAGAAGTGTGCTGCATTACATTCAGGGTAAGCTTCAAGGCTCACTTGTGTGTTCTTATTAGAGAAACCGATTGCCCTCATACCAGGTTTGGGAGCTATTTTGTTTTATGAAGAAGGAAAAGCAAAACGGACTACTGTGTGGTGCAGCTTTAAAACCTCTGTTTCAAATCTTTTCTCCTTAAGAAAAGATACAGAGAGAGAGAGAGAGAGAGAGAGCCTAGTTATTTGGTGAGGCCGATGTATTGAGTGTGACAGTAGCTCGGAGTCCCCGGGGGCTCTGTTCACACATGAGTCAATCTGCTTTGCATTTTTTAATTGAAGATGTCTTCAGTACAAAGGGCTTTACTTCTCTCTCTGTCCCTTGTAAGCATACACTGTCATTAAAGAGGGTGACAGCTTAGACAACTTGGGATCTCAAGTCCTTGTCTTCATACTCCCATTGTGTCCTCATGGCTTACAGCTGTTTCAAGATGCTGTCTCCCTGTGCTCTGTTAACCCTCTTGGGGCTTGGAGTGGGAGTGAAGGTATTGTTATACCACAACTATCTGGGAATACGCCTATTGAATCTGATCACATTTTAAATAATGATGCAGGTGGGTTGCTGTGCTTAGGACTAAGTAAGCTTTGTTCTGTCTGTTGAAGGGGCAAGCAGACCTTATTACGGACATGTGAAAATGAGCAAAACTAGAAGTGCCTGGCTCTGGCTTGGCTTGACCTTTATAAGCAACTGAGAGGGAAGACCAGGCCAAGCCTGTTACAGTCAAAGCAAGCATTTGGAATAGTTAGTGCAATGTTGGGGAATTTTCAGCTATTGTTGTGCATCTCATGAGAGGCACGGACAGTATTGTATGGGACGGACTGCAGCAGCCATTGCTCAGCTCGTGTTTTGCTTTGTAGAGCAGAGTCCGACCCTTGGCTCTAGGCGAAACATTTCTGGCTTGCCCACCTTTGGACAAAACAGTCCAGCTGTAAGCTCACTGTTAAGACTGAATGAGCATAAGGAAAGGGCCACTAAACCTCTTGTATGGAGATTGGGAACCTTTGCTGATCTGGGCATCCATGGTTTAGATTCCCCACTAACTTTTTGTCACATTACACCCTAAGGTGATTAGGTACAAAAACAGTCACACCTGTCAGTGTTTTTTGTTTGATTTCATGTGATGTTGCATTTGTTTTCAAGTTTGATGAAAATGTTTTGTTGTGAATTAAGTGCTCGTGATAGGTGTCAGGTTGACATCAAAGAAGACACTGACGTTCTCTATCCAAGTTGCAGGTGCAGCTGGGGTAACTACCATGCAAGCTTCTCCACCCTATCCTGCAAATGTTTCTCCCCCCTGTCGTGGAACGGCCTCCACATGTGTGAGAGGGTAGTTCAGACTCCACACCCACTCCATTATTGGCCTTTCCTGTGAGATTGCCAACAGTGGCGTCTGTTAGTGCTAACTGTAACAGAGGCTGGGGTTTTATGATATGGAGAAATGGGCTGAGGCAACATAGATAACTGAACAGTCATCAAATTGTCACAGCATTTATGAACATACAAAATTTGCCAGCAGATAAAGGCCTAGAGGGGCAGGAGCGCTGCCACCACCTCTGTACCCCATGCCGCCACCACTGAGACGTCCCCACTGTCAACTCCAGGCCTCACAATATGGGAACCAGGCCCTTGCCCCCCCCAGGTGCTGCAGAGCACAAGGTGGGCCTCCATATGTTCCCCAGGCTGTGGCTCTCATGTGAACCCAGTCTCAAATGGCCACAAAACCTGTACCACCTCCCAGTTCCCGAGCAGACTGGACGCCGTATCACACAGGCCCAAATCCCTGGCCAGGGCTGGAGCCTGATCCACTACAACAGGTCTCTCTCCCATTGGTTCCCCCTATGCACCAAAAGCCTAGGCCTATATGCCCTGGGGGCCCTACTAACTCAACCTACAGCAGGTGGCCAGCCCCCATAAAGTCAAATATGGTAGCTAGGAGGAGAGGGCACTACAAGCCGTCCCAAGAGGGGGGCTTACAATACTATCCATAAAGTCAAACCAAGATTGCATGCTCACTTCACTCCTGCCTGCCTTTGTGATCATTAGAACTGTGAGACTCCTTCTTTGACTGTTTATTTGCTGCTTTTGTTACATACTTGCATTGCCTGTTTGTGCTGCTACATGTTACACATTCCACTTTATATTAAATTTGATTCCATCTACTGTATCTAAATCAGCACAGTGATGTTATCCCTGTCCCTTCCCCCAGGACACATCTGTAAATGAGATTCCCTATGTACAGTGTTTCTACATGTGTTCTCTTGGATTAAACCACTTCATAAATACTCATGAAGGGCCCCGAGCTGTCTTAGGTTTGTGTTGCAATTCCCAGCCCTTTAAATACCGCCCAAAGGCTGTGCAGGGATGCATGCAAAGTTCAACATCATACTGGTGGCAGAAGGGTTGTTTTTAATGTATACCTAAACATCCCAATCACTGGTGCAGTATCTCAGAAACCTACAAATATAGCATGACAAAGGGGAGCATAATCAAGCCAATCATCGTATTACCTACATTCCAGGTGGTGCTTTAACATGGTTTTGTCAACATTTTAAAAAGATAAACTTTTTTTTTTTTTTTTTTAAATCTGGCACTTTTTGGGGCTGGCCTGGTGCTGTGGCGGGCTGAGACATTGATTGCTTTACCTCTTGCCATGCCGGCAAACCATGTTCAGGAATGATCACGGGTTGTCGGGGGTCGGTGGGGTGAAAGGATCGAGCATCCCACTGTCTGCTCTTCCTTTTTTTTTTTTTTTTTTTTAATGAATTTTTTGCTGCTCAAGCTCCCTGGGTTCCTGGCTGGTCCTCCAGCCTACTGCTGCTGCCCCGCCTCTATTTAGCCACAGTTTACCCTACAGGCAGGGGCAAGGTATGGACAGCTATGCCCCCAACACATCCACCCTGTTGGGCAGGCCTTAGGCAGCAGCACAGAGACTGGTCGGGGCTGTGCAGTTTTTACTGTTTCTGGGATTGGGAGGCGGGGCGAGCAATGACGCAATGGCAGAGCCCCGCCTAGTGTCCGCACACCTCGCAGCCTCAGCCTTGGGCCCCTGGTGAGCCCCCCCCGGTGGTCACCCAAGGGCACTACACCAGGAGGCATGGCTCCCCCTCTCCCTCCTTCAGAGACGGAGAGCGCACAATTACCACTCAATCCATCCCCCCCATGGCCGACTCTCCAGCCTCCCGGGCTCATTCTCAAACCCAGGTCACTGGCACCACCAGCTGTGACTCCACAGCTGCGCCGACGGTCCAGCCCAGTGTCTGCTGTTCTGTCCCGGAGAGGGTTGGCCAGTCATCTCGGCCCTTGACTGCTACTGGGTGAAGGCCTGCTGGTGGTTCAAGTGTGAGTGGCTTGAAGAGAAGGGCTACAATCCCATAGGATGTGCGTGCTTCCATATGCAGGTCATGACATGCTGTCATGGCAGGGACCCAGGGAGAAAACAATGGGTTGGTGTGGGCTACATAACTCCTTGCCCACCTAACTCTGTCTTGTGGTATCAGCTGATCACCCAGACCATAATCTGGTTGTGTCTCCCCAGGGCGGGGGAGGATGGCCCTCCCTTCCTGGCCCCTCCACACAGAGGCAATCCGTGGGGGATCTCTGGCATGGTGGTCCTGTGTGGTGAGTGCCGGCTGTGAGGAGATGGGGATGGGGTTGAGAGCCCACCCCCATCACCTGCAGAAGAAAAACCTATATGGAAAACAAATCTGGCACTTCTAAACGATTATGAAATGGCCATGCTCTCCTTGCACAATGATGTCATTATAGCGAGGCTGCAAATGTATTCAACCAACACCCTTTGCCATTTTGTAATTATCGAGCATTTATTGCCTTCTTTCAGTAATCTATAGTTAAAACTATATATTGCTTGCTTACAGACATCATGCAATGACTGTGCACCCATGTTATGGCTGTTTTGGAATCACCAGGATAAATGACAAGTTTGTCTACAATTCTAAAATGCTGACCAAATCTTGTTAAATCAGCACCATGATTGTAAGTAATACCGTGATTTTTTTCAGGGATGCAATGTTGCTAATCACTAACCTGATGGAGGACTGGTCAACATGAAAGAGGCAGAAAAACTTACTGTGTGTGGGGACAAAGAAATCGTAGCTGGTATCATAAGAATACTGTTATGTGACATTCAAACACATCTGTATGAGAAGCTGAATCCTCTTCTGTTGCAGTTAAACAAATGAGGCTGATTCAGGGACTGAAGTCATAATTTGAACATGTAATGTTTTTATTTATTTGTAATGTTTGACCAAGAAAGGCACACTAAGCTTTGATAGCTTATTTCCAGGTGTGCCTGGACCTGTTTTCTTAATGGTCTTCAGTAGGGGAACCTCTGGTAATCTGGCAGACTACCAAGATGGCCGACCGTGAGGATGTAGCAGGTGTATGGTAGACCTCCTCTCCTACGACCTTTCTTACAGAGACCCTTACTGTTTTGGAGTCTACAATAGTTGAAAATACAGTGGAAACTGATAGAGATGAGAAGGAACTAGAAGTCTACAATGGCAATGGAAGAAGAAATGTGTCCAGAATCAAAAACTGTTGGTGGAGGGGACAAGTTGAAAACAGCCCTGGAGGTGAGAACACCACTTCGTTATCTCTGGTAGCTGAGGAAGAAGCCAAAGTCCAGGCTCATAAGTGGAGACTGAACCAAGCGTTAACACATACCTGTGGAGGACAGTATTGGCCTATGTCCGAGTGTGTTGAGAGGATTCGTCCTCCGCTGACACCTGCTTTGACGTTTGACAAATCCACTTCAAAGCAGTTGCCTGCCAGTGACACTGTCAGTAGAATGCAAGCTGACTCTGTTCAGCAGAAAGGGGTTGTAGTTTGTGCAAAAACTGGTGTCTGAGGCGAGAGCACAGAGTGTGCAGAGAGAAACTTAAACTCAGCAGCCCTGAAGGATTTTGACCCAGTGGAGCCGTCTGTTAGAATATCGCAAACAGAATCAACAGCAGAACTGCCACATCAAAGAGAGGCCACTCTACAACCACAGGAGAGAGATGACAACACTCACTAGAACATCCTGATGGGGAAACACCATTGATATCCTGAGGCAGGGTGCCTAGCATGTCAGGAATGGTGATAAATGAGTCACTGGCTCAGCCTAAGAAATGGGGACCCTGCAAATCCTCAGCAAACTCTGGAGGTGCAAAAGAACCCATGGTCGGTGGAATCAGCACTTCTAGCTGCAGAATGAGTAAAAGCTCCAGACTGGGTATCATGGCTCACAGACCCAATACAGAAGAAGGCAAGGTATCAGTTTATGCAGCTGGGAGGAAAGGGGACAAACTGATGAACTGGAGGGGAGGGCTGTGTAGATCCCCTGCTGAAAGTAATAATATGAATGCTAACCTGGTGAACCTATAGAGGGGAATATAAGTAGCTTGCCTGAGAGGGAGGGAGGGAAGGGTATAATGGATATAGAAGGTCAGGGTGGAAAAAGTGTGGGGACAGGGATACCAGTACAAGAGATGGTTTGCAACCACAGGAGAACATGCAGCAAACTCCTAAAATTCCCTGGGTACTTCAATACAATGTGCTCCTGTAGGAAGAAGAGGAGGCTTAAAGTGATTTGAGGGACTCTACACCAGGTCAGCAACTGTCTTTCTTTATGGGGGGGACTTTGCCCCCGCACCTCCCTCCTGGACTTATAATATTCAACTCTGGGGGGACGTGGACTTGGCAGAAAAAGGAAAAGTTGGAGCAGGGAAATTTTTTTTTTTTTAAATGAAAAGTCGTACTTCAGTGGGACCTAGGGAGAACTGAACTGCAGCCCCAGGTCCCCAACACTACCGGAAGTAGGTGCTCTAGCCACGCCACCATAATACTGGCTCAGACAGGTACCACCCTGGCAGTGTACTTCATGTTCCATAATGTCAGCCTACAGCGACAGGGTAGCGGTTATTATCATATGCTGAAACAACAGGGGAATTAATTGTGAAAAGCCAGGCACAAGGTTCAGCCAGGGCCTCTGCATGAACAGAAGTGGAGAGAGTGAGAGCAGAGGCCTCTGAGGATCTTAGTCCCCCACATAAATAGAACCCCTGCCCCAGACACTTCTGCACCCCCACGTGTAATGTAGCAGATCCCCCTGAACAGGAAAATATGGATATAGTCTCTGAACCCCAGGAAACCCAATCTAGTGAAAATGACAAAGTTCAGTTAGAGAAACTCAAGGCAAGACCCCCCCTCCCAGGCAGTAACAAGTGCTGATCCACCTGGCAGACATGGGATGCCACGGCACTCTCCCCCTTGGAGACCAACGTGGAGCTGCTGACCACCAGGAAAGGGGGGAGACATAGGAAAGCTAAGGCCAAGACCGTCATACCTATGGAAACTTCAGTTAAGAATAGATTTTCTGCCCTGGTCCGCAGTAAGTAGTGGGGAGATACAGAAGTGGAGGGGAGAGATTCGGAGGTCTCCTCCATTACCTCATCTATTGGAGATCATTCATCTGACTGAGATGAGTCACTATCTGAGATATCAGCAGCCATAAAAGTCATAGAAGAACTTGGTGTCACACCAGAAAAGTGGTGAGCCCTCCTAAAAGTAATATAAGAAAGTGTGTTTGCTCTACAATCTCCCGTTACTCTTAATGTAAGTGATGTAAACGTAAACGGCTCTATAAAGAAATCCAAACTGAAGGTCTTGCTCAGGAGCAAACAGACATCCTAAATAAACTGAACTTACTTGAGTGTCATCAAGGACTGTTAAACATCCCTAGATAGTCCAATAACATTACAAGAAATCAAAGACTGTCTTCATAAACTAAAATGTTGAAAGGCGTGTGGCACACAGGACTGCACAAATTCAGCAAGCCTTATTGAAAAAGTTAAAGGTTATTCTACAGTCTGGACACTTTCCAGAAATGTGGTCAGAAGAACTTGTCAGTCCAACTTACAAAAGGGGGGGATAAACTCAGTCCAAACAACTAGAGGTATCTGTGCTGGGAGTGATATAAGCAATCTGTTCTGTAGCATTATCAATAACAGGATGTTACATTTCCTAACCAGTAAAAATATTATACATCTAAGTCAGACTGGATTCCTCCCCAAACATCAAACCTCTGATCATATCCTCACACTGCAAACACTTGGTAACAAATGTACAAAATACCCAGGGAGAGGAGATACATGCCTGCTTCATAGACTTTAAAAAAGCCTTTGACTCAATTAGGCATCCTGGATTTTTTTTAAAACTCCTTCAATTTGTAACTGGAGGTAAAACATACAACATCATTAAATAAATGTTCTCATCTATAAAATGTAAAACTAAAGTGAATTTCTGACCTATCTGAGAGCAGCTACCACTCGCACATAGTGGTAGCTGCCCTTATCAGCCATTATTCTGTCCTGGTTTTTCTCGATAAAAGCAGCCCGTACCTTAATATGCCTCGTAGCTTCAAAATGATCACTTGGTGATTAATGAAGGACGCTGCTTGACTAACATGGGCCATATTAGTCGAGCAGTGTCCTTCGTTAATTGCCAAGTGACCATTCTGAAGCTTAAAATCGAATGAGAAATCAAGCCCCATTCATTTGAATGGGGAGTACCCTTGCACTCTCCCCAGCCACACGCCATTACGTGCTTGAGCGTAGGGGTGTGGTGGCTGAACCTGGACACTTGGAAGACAGAGGACTTCCACTGTGTTAAAGTTACGAGGCATATTATTAAGGTATGGGCTGCTTTTATTGAGTAAAACCAGGATAGAATAACGGCCGATGAGGGCAGCTACCACTGTGTGTGAGTGGTTGCCTTACATCGGAAATTTCCTTTAAGATTAATGACATGCAAACAGAATCCTTTACTCAGGAACGAGGAGTGAGACAGAAATGCTGCCCGAGTCCAATTAATTTCCTCACCACCGAAGTCAGGCTGACTGGCCAGTAGTTGACAGCCTCTTCCCTGCTCCCACTTTTGTGCAGTGAAGCTACATCTGCCCTCCTCCAGTGCTCCAGAACTACTCCTATCTCCAGCGACTGATCGAGCAGGACTGTCAGTGGTGCTGCCAGCACCTCTCTAAGCTCCTTCAGTATCCTTGGATGTATGATGTCTGGCCCCACTGCCTTGTCCACTTTCAGTTTTGTGAGTTCCTTCAGAACTCTCTCTTCCGTAAATGGACTGAGGTCCACCTCCCTTCCATTGATGTTCCTATTGCTTATCTGCGGTCCCTGTCCTTCCCCTTCTTCTGTGACTACCGAACAAAAATATTCATTCGGGATTTCTGCTTTTTCCTGGTCCCCCCTCCACACACTTCCCTCCTTAGTTTTACAATTCCTTCTCTGGTCTTTCTACTTTCACTTGCGTACCTGAAAAATGCCCTGTCCCCTTTCTTTACTGCCTGGGCTATTTTCTCTTCCAACTGAGCATTTGCTCTCCTTACTGCTTTCCCTGCCTCCCTCTGTGTCTTCTTATACCTCCTGAAAGCTAACTTTTTTGCCTTTACCTTCCCAACCACCTCTTTTATGAAGTGGAACCATGGTGGTCTTTTTCCTCTTGCTTTGCTTACTTGCCTGATGCAGAGGTTTGTTGCCTTCACTATGCCCCTTTTTAGTTTTGCCCACTGTTCCTCTACTCCACCCAAGTCCTCCCCCTGCCAGGGCATCCCTGAGGCATTCCACCATCTTTGTAAAGTCGTCCCTCCTGAAGTCCAGGACCCTTGCCTTTGTGTGGTTCAAGTCTGCCACTGTTTTTTACATTGAACCACACCATTTAGTGATCACTGGTCCCCAGGTAGCCACCCACCATGACATCTGCAACACTGTCCCCATTGGTGAGTACTAGGTTCAATATTGCTTCCTCATGAGTGGGTTCTCTTACTGATTGCCTGAGGAATTCCCCCCCCCCCCCAGGGAGTCCAGGATGTCCCTGCTCCTAGCTAAAACTTCAGCCAGGGTGCTCCAATCTGCATTTGGCAGATTGAAGTCCCCCACCACCAGCACCTCCCCCTTAGTCACCATCTTATGGATGACTTCCACAAAAACCCTGTCCATCTCCTCCCCCTGTGCTGGAGGTCTGTAGATCACATCAGTGTGAATAGCTGCTCCATTCCCTACTATTAGGGTGACCCACAGTGCCTCTGCCCTTCCCCATATTCCTTGTACTTCAGTTGTGTTTTTTTTTTTTTGTGCTCCTACCTGATGGGGCAACTCTCAGGAATCCTCACTCGGCGCTGGTACTCCTAACCGCCTGGCTGACCCGCCACCTCCGACCGCATAATCGGGTTCAGGATCTCGGCTCTCCGGACCCCCCTAGGAGAGGCCAGAGATCCCCAGGATGAAGTTGGGGTTGCCGGCTGACGTTGGATGTGTGGGTCCAGTCCACTGGAGGTTCCGTCGCCTCCCCGGGGTAGGGGTATTTCTTGAGTTTTCTCCCCTGGGCTTGGACGTGCAATGACATCCCGCTCATTGCGTGCACACTCCCGTGCATTCCCGACAGACGTCCGCCGCAGCCCAATCCCCTTGCTGTCTGCTGCCATGCCCTGCAGTGCCTCCAGCCACTGCCAGAGGTCACCAGTACATCAGCTGGTGGAAACCCCCTTCCCCAGGTCAGGAGAGCAGTCCATAGGGTCTCGATCCTTCTCCATCCCTGCCGACTCCCGATGGCTCAAGCTCGCTCCTGAACCCGGGTCGCCGCTGCAGCGGGCGTTACGCCTCATGCCTCAACTCCTCAGTGCCACCGGCCGCTACTTCAGTTGCTTTATGCTAACTTTTTATTTATTTAAAAATTTGGTAACTGTGAAAAGCGTGCTGAGCTGAGGCTCGATTCTCTCACATAAGAGCCACTCTTCTCCCCCTTCTTACTCATCCTGTCCTTCCTGAACAGAGTATAAAAAAATGAACAAAGCTGGGCACACACCAGAAAATGAAGAATGATAAAGGGTTTTATTTAAAGGTTAACAACAAGGCAGACTAACTGGGCTAACACCCCTACATATCGACCCAGTCACATGGGTCTTCCTCAGGGAGTGGTGCTAGCCATCCTTTGTACTGCTTATACACCCCCACACTTTATTTAATTGCATTCATTCCATTATTCAATTAATTACAAACAGTGCAATACCAAATTCCTTCATGTGGACATACACAGAACACTTTTAGAACAATCTTTTTTTATATAATGTAATGTTTGTATTTCACATTTTATTACATGCAAATATTTTTCTTATATAGTTCTATTTAATATTAGAGGGCAGTCAAATATTTCTGTCAAATTTTAATAAGCTTAAATATTCAGGTTACCATTTTATAATTCTTCTCTACAATCTTTATCAACTTACAAGAGATTGATTTTAGAAAATGCTTTCTTATTTTTAATTTTTTTCAACTTGAATTCTAACCCTATCTTAAACAAATAATGACTGGTGATTGCCTTCATTAAATTAGACCCTCATTACATCGGAGGTCATCGCTGTGTGCAAAAAGTCAAATCACAAATGGAGTTTAAAATCGGTCTGATCATTTAAACCCAGGGGTGTCGGAGCTCCTAAATCAGAGATCCATCTTGTTTTACATTGCTTTACTTTGTTGCCCCCTTTTTCTAACTCTGGAATGCAGCCTATTGCTCGAAAATGCAGTCCCTTTGGATTACTCAAATGTTTCCCATAAAAATGTGCCCCAGAGCATTCTCAAATTTCACGTTTATAATTAGAGTATAGCCTGGTATGGCTATATCCCAATCATGATTCTCATTGCACCATGACTGTAATAGCGACACAGTCCAGATCAGCCTCTGCCATTATGACCACTAGGTCTGGGATTTTATTTCCCGGACTACGAGCATTTGCACACATGGCCTTTCAAATTCTGCTACCACCCATGCTGTCAGCCCCCCTTTTTCCCTCTTTCCTTCCCTCTTTTTCTCTACTATTCTGCTTGTCTGGTTTTTATGTACGTTTTGGGATTTCTCTTCCTTAGGGTTCTTCCTACTGAGCACTTCAACTTGCGGGGGCAGCTTAATTCTCCCTGCTTCCTTTGGCCACCCCCCTGAGCTAATTTAAAAGCTCACCAATGTAGCATTTAAATAGTTCATTGAGGACTTTGGTTCCCCTCCTAGATGGATACGGGCCATCTCCCCTGTATAGGCCTATATCGCTCCAGGTGGGACCACAGTCCCCAATAAGGCCGAATCCCTGCTGTCTGTACCACTCCTTCAACCAGGCGTTGAAGCTCCTGGTACAGTGTAACCCATCCTCCTCTCTGTCATAGGCAGGCAACACCTCAGAAAAGGCCACTGAATGTGATACCTGTGTAAAACCCCTCCCCAACTCCCTGAACTCCTCCTGCACTACCCTAGCCTCATCCCTGGTCAGGTCGTTAGTCCCTAGGTGGACAATGACATCTACCTTTCCCTCCCATCCTGCTGCCCTAATGATCCTCAGGATCTGCTTTCCATCCCTCCGAGCCATGGCACCGGATAGGCACCTAACCTCTCTGTCTCCCTCCCTGCCTTCCTGCCCCCAAGTCTATTCCCTAATGATGGAGTCCCCCACCAAGAGTTGCTTCCTCCTTCTCTGTGGTCCTTTGCTACCCGCCTTGGGGTCTCCACTACAGAAGACCCCCACATCCTACCTGGTCACTACTGCAGGTACCTCCATGGGACAGCCCCGCCCCACCAGAGTGGTGTAGGAGTTGTGTAGTGCTACTCAGAAACAACTGTAGAATCATATCCTGGCTTTTGCATTTGCCTGCCAGATAGAACTGAAAATTTACCCAGTAGGAAAGGAGGAAGAGGCTGTGGACTGACTGTTCAACTGAAGAAGTCCCAGACAGATGCGGGATACACATTGGCTAGGAGTGCTTGGGAGAATATCAGGAAAAGATGCACAGAAACTAAAGAAAGTTGAAGAGAGAGAATGTTCTCATCAAACATGCATGGGTATGTTGGAGACACAGCTGCAACTTCTTTTTGAATGCCTCTTTGAAACAGAGTTCATACTAAGGAAGGAATAAGAGCACAAAGGCAATAATGCCATTTATAACCCTATATAAATTATGGTTTATAATAATTTGTAAATTCAGTGTTCAAAATATACTTATCTAATATTTCTACATTCTGTCTTGGTGTTACTAATTATTATTTCAAGTGGAAGTACATTCCATGGGTTGGCAATATGTGTTGTAAAGAAGTATTTCATTTTTATTGTCTAAAAATCCTTTACCAATAATTTGTAATGGGTGACCTCTAGTGGTAACTGTGTCGTGTTTAAATTTGATACCTGATTCTTCTAATAAATATGGGTCACGGATGATGTCGAACATATGCAGCAGGTCTCTTCTTTAATCTCCTGAATTCTAGTGGCAGTAAATTGGAAGCAGTATAGTGCAGTGGTTTAAGGCTCTGAGCTACAAATCTGGAGACTTGGGTTTGAATCACACAGCCCCTACTTGCATACTGTGTGACCCTGAGCAAGTCACTTAACTTCCCTGTGCTCCCAGGTCGCACCTCTAAACAAGTTTTCAGCTTAGTGTGCCACTCCTGCTTAAACAATTGGGGAAAAAAATTAACTGTTTTAAATGTTCCTAACAAGACATCATTCAGATTTAAGATCTCTTTGTTGAATTTTCTTTGCACTCTTTCTAACTGGGCTAGCCAATAACACTCTCTTTATAAGGGCACCACAGTTGTGATGCATAATCCAGATGTGGTCTGACATAAGCCCTATAGAGGGGCATTAGAACACTTTTTTATTAGGTGATCTGATGTTTCTTTTACTAGCCTAGATAATCTTTTCAGTTTTCTCTTTGTTTGTCTGAGGAGTACAGCTTAGAATCATTATGTTTGCTTGCACGCATGTGCAAGAATCATAGTGCCATCATCAGAGTTTTCGGAGGTGTGTCACCCCCTCTTCCAATTCAGTCAGTGTGTTGGCAGGCCCGGCCCCAGTCCACCAATGCATGCTGGAGCTGTCTATGACAAGCTCCAAAATGCAGTGGCATACAGTTGAAAGGGGGAGCTATGCTTCAGTGAGCAGCAATCAGATATCGCCTGCTCATGCGCAGCTCCCCCACACACACACACACGTGCACCCCCCCCCGCATGCACACACTGTATAGCCAACGGGCGCCCAATCCTCTGCCGGCTGTGCTGTGCCCCCTGTCCCCCAGTTTTCCAAATGCCATGCTGGGTGCCCACCCAGCGTGGCAACTGATGATATAGCCGACGGGTTGCTCAACCCTGTCGGCTCCACTGCTTCCCCCCACCAGGGTGCCACGCTGGGAGCCCACCCCAGTGTGGCAATAGATGCTTTGGCCGATGGGGTGCCCAACCCCCGCCGGCTCCACTGTCCCATTGCAGGGTGCCACGCTGAGGAGCCCACCTCAGCGTGGCAATAGATGCTGGCCGATGGGGTGCCAATCCCCCATAGGCTGACCGCCAACCGCCTCTTGTGCCACGCTGGGAGCCCACCAGCATGGCAAACGTCCCAGTAGTCATTGGGGAAAAAAAAGAAAACCTGTAAAGAAAAACGGTCCTCGAGTCTCCCTGGCCCTCCCACAACCCGCACTCCACCCACTGCACACCCTACCTCCCCACACCCTCACCCCATACTTGCCTCCGGAGTCCGTGTGACGATCTTCGTGGACCGGAACACATCTGCACTTTTCAAAGCCGACCGCGAACTGAGGAAATGCCGGTAAGCTGTATAATGGCATAAATAGGGTTTTTTCAACTTTACTGCATATCTCGGGCATTTTTTGGAATTTTTGCACCAAATTTTCAACATAGGATTTTTGGGACCCCTTCTCATGAATGCTGTCACTGTCATGGCGTTATTCGGGCCCGAAGGGTGATTTCGCAGTCCCTGCGCGAAATCACCTTTTGGGACCGATTAATGAAACAACACTGTAGTGTTCATAAGGTGGGCTCTGAAGAAGCCTATTTTGAAAATTTGGTGGAAAAATTCCAAAAAATGACTGTTTTACGAGCGTGCGTTGCGCAGTTCATACGCAGGCTCGTAAGTTCGCGAATTTTCAATATTTTCACTCCAGATTTTCAACATTGCCATTTTACCACACCTCCTTATGAGTTGTACAGCTGTCATTTTTCACATCTTGCCCAAACGTGTTTCCGCCCATGTAGTGCACAATTGCGCAGTCGGTGTGCAAAATCAATGTATAGGACACATTAAGAAAATCACAGTGACACTGTTCATGAGCAGAGGTCTTAAAATGGCTATGTTGAAAATTTGGTGAAAACATCCCTAAAAATGACTGTTTTACGAACGTGCGTTGCGCAGTTCCTATGCACGCTCGTATGTTTGCGAATTTTCAATATTTTCAATCCAGATTTTCGACATTGCCATTTTATTATACTTCCTTATGAGCTGTACAGCTGTCATTTGTCACTTCTTGCCCAAAAAATGTGTTTTCGCACATGTAGCGCACAATGGTGCAGTCAGTATGCGAAAGCAATGTTTGGGACAGATTAAGAAAATCACAGTTACACTGTTCGTGAGCAGAGGTCATAAAATGGCTATGTTGAAAATTTGGTGACAAAAGTCCATAAACTGACTGTGATACGAGTGAGCATTGCGCAGTTTCCACGCACCCTCATAAGTTCATGACTTTGTAATATTTTCAATCCAGATTTTCACCAGTGGCATTTTTCCACTCTTCCTTAAGAACAGTACAGCTGTCATTTTTCACAACATGGCCGAAATGTGTTTTCACACTTTCAGCGCAGAGATGCATGGTCGCTCTGGGAAATCATTGTTCGGGACAGATGAAGAAAATCACAGTGACACTGTGCATGATCGGAGGTCCCAAAATGCCTGTGTTGACAATCTGCTGTGTAAAAAAAAAAAAAAAAAAAAAATCCCCAAACTAACTACATTACGGGTGTGCGTTGCACAGTTTCTATGCACGCTCATGACTTCACCATTTTTTTAAATATATTAACTGCACATTTGCAACATTGCCATTTTTCACACCTCCCCATGAACAGTACAGCTGTCATTTTTTACATCCTGTTCAGAATGTTTTTGCACCTGTGCTGCTAAATGCCATAGTCGCTGTGCATAAGCAGCTTTTGGTTAACAAACTGATATTGCCACTGTTCATGAGGTGGGGTTACAAAAAAACCATGTTGAAAATTTGGAGTGAAAATACCAACGAATGCCTGAGGTATTAGGGTTTCCAACCATAACGCCCAACCCTGTAGAGAATGACAGGCATCAGGGATGTGACTTGGGATTCTTGCCTGTAATGCTCATACCATTTCACACCCTGCAGCCAGTGACAGGCATTGAGGCATGCCTTGGACTCCTCGGACCCAAAGTTCACCCCTTTCTCCTATACTGCACCCATCTCACCATATTTCCTGATGGAATGGGGTGCGCATAAGGGCCAAAGACCCCAAGGCACATCGTGACACTTGTCAGTGTCTGCAGGGTAGGGTGGGGTGAAATGGTGTGGCCGTTATGCCTGAAGACCCAAAGGCACACCCCAATGCCTGTCACTCTCTGCAGGGTGGTGGTGGGGTTGGCTTCAGTTCAATACTTTGCTGCCATTCCTATTACGCAGCTTTGTAACTTCTACACTACCACTGCCAATGCCAGCAAGCAAACATTTGGCATTGACAAATGCTTGTTTATAATATGAACTCCTAGATCTTTTTTATTAGTGGTTATTAGAGTATGACCACATAAAGTGTATTTATGATTGTTATTTTTCCTTCTAAGTGCATAAC
The DNA here is from genome assembly GCA_016271365.2 of Neoceratodus forsteri. NCBI lineage: Eukaryota > Metazoa > Chordata > Ceratodontiformes > Ceratodontidae > Neoceratodus > Neoceratodus forsteri. Next base: position 30,494,623 of record CM028133.1, on the reverse strand, counting down.
CATGCATTTAACCAGATTAAAACTCATTCCCCCCTCAGTTGCCCAGTTTCAAACGCTATCTAGGTCACTTTGGATATAGTTCTACTTGTTCAGATGTTTTCACACGGCCCTCCAATTTTTGAGCCATCGGCACATTTTCCCGTCAAGCAATTTAAGTGATGTGTTAAATCCAATATAAATATTTGAAATATGATGGGTTCTGATATCGAACCTCGTGGCAAACTGTTAGTGGTCTTGCCACATTAGACAGATGCTTGTTTATTACCACCTGTTGGGTTCTTTCGTTTAACCATTTTATAACCCATTGAATAACTTTATAATTCATTTTTGCATTTTTTTTTTGTTTAACCAGGAGTAGCACACTAAGCTGAAAACTTTTTTACAGGTGTGACCTGAGGGCACGGGGAAGTTAAGTTACTTGCTCAGGGTCACACAGTATGTAAGTGGAAGCTGTGGGATTCAAACCCAGGTCTGGTCTGCTGGATGTCTCTGGATTTGCAGCAGAGGTTTCTTATCACCCAGTGTGATACCAAATCAAAGGCTGCATGAGTACTTGAAGTGTATTCTTCCAAACCAACTGTCATTTTTCTGATGAAGGATTCTATGTAATCCGAAAGCTCAAGCACCTATTTTCTTTTGTAAATCTATGTTGGTCCAATAAAAGGTATCAAATCATCTTTTTTTTTTTCCTGGATCTTTTGGACACATTTAGGAAATAAATGGAAAGAGCTGCTAAAATGAAAGGAATGAGCCGCTGTTTGCCAGTGTGACTTATCAGGATCAGGAGCTAGTACTGTGTCTATTATCAGGGCCCTGGGAAGTCTTTAATAAATACAGTATGCAGGTACGCTTTGCATGTTGCAGGTACTATCTATGGCTGGCAAGGTGTGCCCTAAGAACTCAACAAAAGGTGTGTGTCTACTCAGATGGTGGTTGATATGGTTAAAGAGGTGGTTAGGGACATTTATTTATTTATTTATTTATTTATTTATTGAAATGTTTCAGTAGGAAGAACATACTGAGCAATATTGCTCATGTTCCTTCCCCCAGGATGCATCTGGAAATGGGATATTACAGAGACTAGAGCAATTTAGCACACTAGGCAAGCATAACAAGTGCTACAAAATTAATATACATCATAAGTGCAAAAACATAGGTGTTACATTCACATAATATAGTTGATTTGGTACAATGGTCTTGGGGGTAGTGGGGAAGGTAGCCCGTGACATGTGTGACTGCGATTTGAGAGAACCGCAAAATGGTGACTCAATTACAGTGCATCTCATGGGGGCTACCGATGAGGTAGGGTGACCGGATGGGGTGTGTTTGCGCATGTAGCGACAGGGATGTCGCTACACATATGCGAACGTGGGGGGTGGAAGCGAGCATGCTCAGCTAGGAGTGGGAAGGGTTTTGAGGGGTGGTGCCATGTTGGGCTGCTGATCTGGCCCCGTGGCATGTTTATCAAGCTAGACCCCAAGGTATCTGAAGGAGGTAGTGTCTTCTGACGTGGTTCCATCAAGAGCGTGGAAGGAGGAGCTAGAGGGGGAGCCTTGAGAGTCTCTGCCTAGTGCCAAAGGTCTTGGAGACTGTCTTCTTGGCATTCGTAGCTTGGGTGGACAGGGTGCAGGGTCTGGGTCTGGGCGCAGGTACGTTTTTGTTGTGCCTGGCCCAAATTTTGTTAACATTTTGCACTCCCCCCCGACATGCACCCCCCTGGAGTTGAGAATCCTTAAGTAGGGGGAACAGCCCCCACATAAAACATTAAAAATGTAAGTTCCTGGTGCCATTTTGCTGTGCACTGGGGAGTCATAGCGACAAAATTGATTTTCGGTGCTGTGACTTTGCCGTAATGGTGATTGCCTTTCGGCGGTCGCCGTTATGACATAGAACCACGGGGAACAGAAAGGGGGAGAATAGAAAGACATTTAGGTGCAGGGATAGGGAGCATGTGCAAGAGACGAGATGCAGTTGCATGTGAGGTAGTGTGTGAGCTCGGGAGCGAGGAGAGGGCGTGGGATGAAGGAGCATTAAAAATGCTCGTGGGGAAGGAAGTTCCAAAGCTTGGGTAAGTGGTAGGAGAATACTTGCCATCCCCTCCAGGTCCATAACTGCTGAGCAAGTGTACGGGCAGAGCTACTCCTTAGGGAAAGATCGACAGGTGGGGGGGGAGAGAGTGAGGCCGCTAGATAAGAAGGAAGCCCTCTGAGCCAGAACTTGCTAATAAAATTTGTGTAATGAGACAGGTGGTGATCAGAGAGGGAGGGGACTGCCAGGGATTGGTATAAGGACCAGTAGCGAGTAAGAGGTGGGCAGTCAAGTGTGAAGTGGCAGAAGGAGTGGAAGAGGGTGTCCAGTCTGGCTAAGATGGTTTTAGGGATGGCACTGTAGACTACATCACTGTAGTTGAATGTTGGAAGTATCATTCTCTGTAGGATTTCTCTCCTGGCTGATAGGAGGATGCAGTCACAGTTCTGCTATAAGGCACCCAGCTTGGGGAGCAGTTTTTTATGAATAGCGTCCATGTGACTAGAAAAGTCAAGATGTTTATCAAGCTAGACCCAAGGTATCTGAAGGAGGTAATGTCTTCCAACATGGTTCCATCAAGAGCGTGGAAGGAGGAGGTAGAGGGGAGCCTTGAGTCTCTGCCTAGTGCCAAAGGTCTTGGAGACTGTCTTCTTGGTGTTTAAGAACAATTGGTTGGTGCATAGCCACTGCTGGACATTATTAAAGTCTAGCTGGAGTGTGGTTGCCACTGTGTAGGCAGAGGGATCGGATGTGTACAGAATGTCATTGGCATACATGTGAATGGATGCAGATTGACAAACCATGGGGAGATCATTGAGGAAAATGGAGAAGAGGATTGGGCCAAGGACCGAGCCTTGTGGGAGACCTGAACCAGTTTGTGGCTGAGGGAGACAACCCAGCATTTGAGAGTTTATCCAGGAGGAGGGAATGGGAGACAGTGTCAAAGGCCTTGGCAAGGTCGACAAAGATGGCAGAGGTGACTTGTCCCTGAAATATGTCTGTATAGATGGAGTCAGTGAGTTGGAGGAGTGAGGTGGATGTGGAGTGGTTCTTCCGGAAGCCAGACTGGAAAGGGGTAAAAAAAGCAGAGGGATCAAGGAAAGGGGAGAGTTGAGAGAACACTACATTTTCTTGTAGTTTGGCAAGAATAGGGAGAAGGGAGATGGGATGGTAGTTGCCAGTTGCTGAAGGATCTCCTCCTTTGTGGAGGGGGATGATGGTAGCCTGCTTCCAGGAGGCAGGGACAGAGGCTAATGTGAAGGAGTGGTTTAGGAGATCAGCAATGGAATGGGCTTGCAGGTATAGCAGTTTTGCACCAAGATCATCAGGGCTTTTGCCTTTAAATGGGTTTAGTGCCATGAGAGCCCTGACAGCATCGAAGGGAGAGACCGGGGAGAAGAAGGTAGACTTGGGGGGCACAGGGGGCTGGGGTGAGGGAGGAAGTGCAATGGGAAGAGTGGAGAGATGGAAGCAGGTGCCGGAGGTGAAGTATGTCTTAAATGCTTCAGCTACCGATGGGGGGTCAAATAGGGTAATGTCAGCCACTATAATGGTGGGGGCAGGGGAGTTGGTTGGGGGAAAGAAAAAAGAGCATGCACCACCTCCCAGAATTTAGATGGGTGATTTATATTAATCTGGAAGGTACTAGAGAAGTAAGCAGCTTTAGCTTGACGCACTAATCTAGTGCACGAGTTACGGAGTTGGCAATAATTCTGGTAAGCAGCAGAGAAGGGTGACTGTGTATGGGTCTTCCAAGCTAGGTCCCAAGTCTTTAGACAATCCAGGAGGTGGGTTGTGATCTAGGGGAGGTGTGATTCACGGACTCTGGTTCACCTAAGAGGAGCATAGCGATTCCAGATGTTTAGGAAGGTAGTTTTGACGTATTCGAGAGCTGTGTAATTTGAGCTGGCCTTGTGGCCGTAAAACAATTTATACGAAAGAATATGCAACTTGGCCTAGACAGGGCTTTCAGTTAATGTGAGGAATCTGTGATTGGATGGTATAAACTGTAAGGTTCATGGCACATATCTGGAGTTTGTCCTTCTTGCACAATAAGAATGCATAAATATAGAATGTAAATGACTGTTTCATGTGTAACCAATGTAAGGAGTGATGGATAATTAGATTTTTTGTTGTATTATTCTTCCATTTAAATGCATTTTCCCTGCTCTGCTTCAGTAAGTACCATGAGATCTTTAACTTCCAGAAGCAAAACGAGAAAACACACTCAGGAAAAATGGCTGGCAGCAAAGCAGACAGCAAACGACAAGCACAAATATGTTCGCCAAATAAAGAAGCTTACAATTAAATAAATGGCAAATTCACTTATTGGAAAAAGAGTGCTGTGGGGGTGCAGGGAGGGAGAAAGAGTGCTGTGGGTGGAAGGAACACAAGATATGCCAGCGCTTCGATCCACTCGGGGATCTTCGTTAGGGGTGTGGATTGCAGTAACATGGTCTCCATTTATGCACAACAGTTTAAAGACACAGATCTACAGTTACATTGTAATGCTGAAATGGCCTGTGCAATACATGCAAGTGCTTCTGAAGTATAAACTCAAAATTATTATCCTCTATAGTATATTTCTTAAAAGTGACAAGTGCCTTACAAAGATTAATGTTTATATGACAAACAAAACACAACCAGTAATGGTGAAAGTGTAAATGAAAAGCCTTAGGGAAGTTCTAAAAGAGTGAACCTGAAAAAAATATTCTTATTAATATTCCTAATATATCAAATAACCACTAATAGAGAATTGTCAAATTTCATGCAAATTTTAACTATAAATTGGCTACTTGAGAAATCATTTAAATAAACTACCCCAGTGAAGGTAAAAAGATGGATCATTAGGTGCAGAATGGAAATCAGAAAAAAATGGATAAAAGAAAAATGGAAAACAAGAAGGGGAAGAAAAGGAACGAAAGCAAGAGAAGGGTGGAAAGAAGAAAAAGGGAAAGAAAAAAGCAACAAAATCAAGTCTAGGGAAAGGAAAAAGTCAAAGAAAGGAGACATGGCACCATCCTCACTGGGACAGAACAGGACCTATCATGGTGGTCATCTTCATCGATCTGGCCAAAGCCTTTGATTGGGTGGCCCACCCCTTCTCCTGGACAAGATGAGCTCTGCCGGCCTCTCGGGTCCCACTGTTAAATGGTTCCAGTCATACCTTGAGTGCCATCAACAGTCAGTACAGGTTGGAGGTGTCCTGTCACCTCCACTACTCATTCCAGTCTAGGGTTCCATACCTGGGTCCCCTCCTATGTTCCTGAACAATGTCCCTTCTGCCTGGGCCAACTCACATGTATGCAGATGACAGTTATCTTCACCTTTGGCCCCTTAACTGCTGGGGTGTAAGGCTTGCTCCTGCAAGACTCCCACAACATCCTGCATTGGTGCCACTCCAACTTGCTCCTGGTCAACACTGAAAAAATGGTGTCTATGACCATTGGCACCAGACAGAAATGTTCCCTGCTTCTCCCCTCCCTGGTCTGTCCACTGTAGATGGCACCCATGTTGAAGTGGTTTCATCCTTCAAGTATCTTGGTGTGTTGCTAGATAGGAAGCCTGACTTCTCTGGCTACGTTGATTTCATCCATGCCAAGCTCCGCCCCAATCTTGGTGCCTTGTACTACAATGAAGACTGCCTGTCTGTCTGGCCCAGTGGCGCTGAGGGTTGAGGCACTGGACACCACATCTTGCACCATGCCAGCGACCCAGGTTTGGGAACAGACTTGGGCCACTGGTGGCTGGCAGGGGAGAGGGAGGATCGAGCATCCGACGGACTGCTCTCCTTCCTCTGGGGTGGGTAGTGGGGCTCGCATCGTCCTGTAGTGGTGACTGGTGGAGGCCAGCCACACTACAGTGGCATGCAAAAGAAGCGGGAGAGAGTGGTGGGCATCAGCACTTTGTGCTCAGATGCCATTGCATGTCCAGCTCTCCGCAGGGGGAGAAAATGTGGAAAATGGTGGAGGGCGATCTCCCGGCTGATGGCCGCACCTTGCACCCCCAGTAGGGGAACTCGACAGAGGCGTGTACCCCAGGGTGCATGAGCGATGAAAAGGCCGGCCCCTGGAGGTGCGGGTTCGTGTGGCCCTCTCGCACGACCGGGTCTGGGGATGTAGGGCCGGTGGCTGGAGATCATGGGGGCCACTCTGCCGAGGAGGCATAAAGTATAATAAAAAAAAAAAAGACTGCCTTTCTCTTCAGATCTGCCAGGAGCTTGTTACCAGAATGGTGCTCCAGGTTTTCGACTGTGGATGTGGTTTACAATCAGTCAATCTTTATTTTACCAGGTGAAACACCATTGAGTGAGCTCATTTTCAAGGTGGACCTGGGCAGTTAACAAAATGAGTCTAAAATGCAATAAGCAAACAGTAGGCAGAATACAGAATATGGGTACACAGGATGAGTACATATCAATAAAACCTACACAAAAAAGAATTCTGGAGCACAATACAGTAGGAAAAAAGGCAAATTACTTGCGTACTATATATAATATATATACACTCACACACAAAGATCTCACAGTTTGCAACATAAATAAGTGCTTGCAGGTAGTAGTTTTAGAACAGGATAATTACAGCAGCCCCCTTCTCTTCCCTTGCCAGGTTGAACACCCTCTGTAAAGCCTTGTGTCACTTTGCCACCAACTCCCCCACTCAAAAACTCACCACTGCACCCTCTACTTCTTCACATCCATCTTTCTCCCTGCCTTCACGTCACCAGTCCTACTGTTTCTCCTTCATCTCCAAATACGGGTTTAGGTCTCTTCCTTCTTACCTCTCCTCACGCCTCTCTCCCATTCCTTCTGCCTCATACTTCATCTGCTCCAGGGATCCTTGCACCTTCTCCATTTCCCACCCTCGCTCCTCTGCTGGGCAATCGGTTTTCTCCTATTGCCTTCCCTTCCTCTGGAACCTGCTTCATTTCTCTCTCTGTGTCTCTTTCCCTTGCCTTGCTCACTCTGGCACCACCTAAAACTTTTCCCTGTCCCCATCTGCGCCTGTCAGCTCTCTCATTGAGCCTTCCCCGTTGAAGCCCCTACCATCCTTGTTGTTGGGCCTCCTCCTGCGTTCTACCTCAGCTTAGAAAATGGGTAAGAGAGAGGCTACTTTCTGATTGGCTAACATCACTATTTAGCTGGTCGAGTATCCATCAGTAGAGACCGGAAAATGATGAGTCCCAGTCTCTGGCCACCTGATTACCTTAGAATGTAATTGGACTGACAGAATTTTTCAATTTTCAATGGCAGCCATTTTTTTTTCTCTGCTAGCGAGAGATGTAGCCTGCCATTCCGTGTTATAACAGATAAAAGAGTGGCTGTAACAGTCTGCCTTCCTCCTTTGAAAAAAACCGACAGGACGTTCTGCTGCAAACAGTCTTTCTCAGCTGACTGTTTGTGCCGTCGCTCATGTCCCGATCAGCGCCGCTGTTGACCCACTCCACACATTACCCATTGAAATATGTCCCTACTCTACTGTTCTCCTTACACTTTTTGTTTAAATCTCTTACTGACTCAGTCCAGAGGTAAACACGGCTTACAGCACTGTAACAGACTGCCTTCCTCCTCTGAAAGAAACTGACAGGATCGCTGGACTCTCCGGCTTAAAAAGGAAAAAAAAAAAACTCACAGAACAGGTTTTTTTTTTTTTTTTTTCTAAGTAGAAACGGCAGTGTGGTTTGGCAGCTTTATCACCCGCTAGTTCAATGAAGCAATTTAAAGTCGGAGCGGTGAAAATAAATTTTGTGTTTACCTTTCCTTTGGAGGTATGCTTGCTTGTGTTAACATCTGTGTGGGAGCAAGAAACCATGACAACCAATTAAAAAACAAAAAAAAAAAAACACATACATAATTAAAATACAGGCAGAGGAACTATTGATTTTAAATACAAGACAGAGTTAGGACATTAACATGTCTTATTTTTTTCAAACACAAAATACAGTGGCCCATTTTCTAAACGCAATATTACCCTCCAGGCTGGGTGGTATGGGCAATACCGGACCTTTCAGGGGCTATAAGGCCCTCTGCCTACAGCATCTGGCCTCATTATGCCTCTGGGCGGTCCGGTATTGCTCAATACCGCCCACCCTGTTGGGTATTATTGCTTGCCTGTATCAGGCTCCCTCCCAATCTGCACTTCTACGCCTTCATTCACGCTGCTTTGGTCTCGCTTTTTGCACATCGAATCTGCTTATTGTATCTTGTCCAGCTATGGTTATTTTTTAGTTTATTTGCATTTGTACGATATTATCCTGTACGTATATGGCGCTTAAATTGAAAATGTTTAGGTGGGGAAACTCTTAAATCTAGAAATCAAGTGAAACTTATTTCCAGGTGGTGGAACTCTCCCATAGTAGTCAATGGACAAAGACAACGGTGATGGAGCTGTCATAACATTTTTTTAAGAGGTGGTGGAACTGAGTTCCTGTGGGCTCCTGCCAGTTTAACCCCTGTGTATGCTGACTGCACTTTACTTTGTACTGATTATTGGCACTGTGTATTTTTTATTGTTTTTTTTATTCCCTTCCCCCAGGTCGCACCTGGAAACGAGCCGTGGCTCAGTGTGCCTTTCCAGGTTGCCAGTTTTCAAATAAATAAAAAAAAAAAAAAAATCCATCTAACAAATTCCTCTATCTGTAAGGGTTGCATGGCAGGGCCCTCGTAAGTCCTCACAAATCCTAAGATGCAGCTGCGGAGGACTCTTTTGGGGGATATCCTCCACACTGGTTCTGCAGGAAGGCTTAGTTAAAGGAGCAGCAAACCTAATGCACTCTTGGATGTCAAAAGGTGCAGGCTATGATGAATCCGTTGAATCTCCTGGTCGGTCCTCTTCAACCCTTTGGGGGGGGGGACAATCCTCTTCATCCATCAGAAAGTAGGCAGGTGATCAGGACTTTGATTACTGGTCCCTTTACACAGATAAACTCCTGAAGCAGGATTTCCTGAGAAAAGCAGACTGGCTTCTCTTATAGAAATGGAGATAAGGCAAGGCATCCCCTGCTGTGAGGGTTGAAATCCAGGGTGGGTTATTTAGTGTTCTGGCTCTGTATCTGTTTTGCAGAGTCCCAAACAGGGATGGTGGAAATCAACACACACTGTGCTAAAGGAGCACATCTGTGCCTGTAAAATGGGCTGGCAGATCTAAACTGGTGTCAGATGCTGTAGTAGTCTTACCAAGGCTCCAGTGTCTGTTGGCTGGTGCAGTCATAAAGGGAGCTGCTTTGGCAAGGGAACCCTCTAATTGTTCAATTTTTGTGCCCTTTCTCTTTTGCATTCCTTTTCTCTCTGCCCTTCTCTCTGCAGGGGACTTCCATCTGACTGTTTCGAGCAGGTCACACGAAGTCTGGCTGCTTCAGATTAGTGCCTCTGTTCCTAAGTTTATAGACATCTGACTCCTTCCAACAATCTTCTGGAGCCAATGGGTCAGCAAACATGATGGTGCCCATGCTTTTTATGGCATTTGTGTTATTTTAAAGCAAAATATCCTTTATCACAGCTTCCTAACACCAACCCCCCTCCCAAAAAAAACAAAAATAATTGGGTCAGCCCTTTCAGTGCTCAGTCCCCCCCCCTTCTGGTCATCAGGGTGGAGTAAGTGGTGGGAAAGTCTGTGAGTACCTCTGTGCACTTTGCTTTTACTTTTGGCCCCAGGTCAGAGGTAAGAGTCCCAATACCTGTCCTTTGATGGCAGCGCGGTAGCTGAAAACATGAAGTGCACCAGGCATCCGAAAACAAAAACAAGGGCTGCAGTCTATGTGCTGCCCAGTTCCACTTGCAAATGCCCCATAGGGACTCTGAGTATCAACAAGGTTTCTTGTGCAGCTGAAGGGGTAGCAAAATTGCTGTCAGTGACTGGAGGTTTTGGAGAGCCAACGGTAAGCCCCCAAATGGGAGGTGGTTACATTAAAAGGTCTCGTATCACTGTAGATGAAGTTGGGCCACAAAGCTCTTGTTTTCATTAAAATAGCCTTAGAAATGAAGACTGCAGGAAACATTCATGGTCTAATGGTCAGAGTATTGAATTGGGAACCTGGGGATTGCATGTTTCAACCCCACCAGCACCAAATACTCACTGGGTGACCTTGACGGTCACAACCTCCCAGTAACCCAGGCCGCCCAACTGTAAAACATGATTAGAAGCAGGATCTTACTGAAAACATAATATCTCTGCTGGGCTAGCCTGGGTAAATGCAGTATAAAAAAGAAGAAAGGAAGGGCATGAAATTAAATTTTTTGTGGGGTGAGGGTGTAGTGCAGTTGAATTCTGCTGATGACACGTGAAATTAGTTTACTGTTGAACTGATCCTCTTTATTCAAGTCGTCAAGACAAAGGTGAACATTAGGAAACAAATTTAAACAAGTAAACTGTCAGGGCTGCTGAGGACAGTGCTAGTCTCCCCTCTTCCAGCTTACAGTGTAATGATGATGTCACCAAAACAGCTGTACAGTGTTTCTGTGTCACTTTACTAAGCATTCTAGGGCCCCGTACATAGATGGAGTCTGGGGCGATAGGAATTCAGGGGTGTACAGAAGCTCTGCTGACCACCAACCCCCAAAACTGCCATTCACAAAGGATCTTGTTAGCTGGCAGAGGAGGTGTCTCCTTCAGTGGTGAAGCCGCAACGCAAACAGAGCCATGTCGCAAATGGGCTTGTGACTGCAAATGGTGTACAGTATTTGCAGCACCTGCAGACATTTGGGCATGGCAGTGCACCAGTTGCATGACATGTTGCCATGCCCAAATGTCCAGGGCAGAGGTGCTACCACCTCAGTTGTCCCCTTGATCCACTGACCTCTGTGCCTTACGGCTTGCTTATAAGCCAAGGTTGAGCGTCCCAGTTATGTCCTGCAATGTCCATTCCTGGTAGTCCAGTGGCTACCCTGACTGTCTGGAGGGATTAATTCTATCCCTGATCTCCAGTGGAACCCCCTGTTCATATCCCCAATTACTAGCGAGGTTGTTTTTTAAATACAGTTCCTCGCCGATGTCAGTCCCAGGTCGCCACCACTTAGGTCTGAGGTGGAGTCTGTCAGAGCAGCCACATGCCTGCTATAATTTCGCGCATCTGCTTTCAGTAGTTTCATGGTGTAGCCACATTTTACGGCACGTGGCAGCATGTATGTGGGCCAGGAAGTGACTGTGCATAGCGCAGTGCTTCATCAGCATACCAGCCCCGCCCCTCTCCCTTAGCTGACCTGCTTTTGTGATCCCCTTGCTTATGGCAATAAGGGGTACAAGGCTGAACTGTGTTGCAAAGTGGTCCTTGCAACCACTTTGCATAACCTAAGTGTGACTGTGTATGGGTCCCTGTTATTCATTAATGTAACTACTGCATTGGGACATATTATCAAAGCACCCCCCACCTACAATCCCCATGTGGTACAGATTCAAGTCACTTTGGACTTAATAGTGCATTTAATTATAACTGAGGTAAATACAATAAAAGCTACAAGTTTGTTTTTACCTCGCACAGCATTTCACAGATGCAGCATCACAAATTGCTCTGCACAGCAACAAAACTGAATACTTGTAGTGCGGTCACTCACTGTATGCAGGCACATATGGTGACCATTTTCCTCTCAGCAACTGTGGGCAGCTGTATGCTAGTGCACTGGGTGCTGGAACATAGGGAAAAGTGAAGGTGCCAAAGTTTGACAGGGCACAGGGTAAAAAAAGCTAGTTTGTGCAAGTGAAGGGGCACTCTAAATGCTTATGGGCATAAGCGGGGGTGCTACAGCCCCCCACTCCCATAGGTTCTGACGCCTATGGCTAGCATCTATTTCAGGATGTGAGATGTTTTTTTTTTTTTTACACTGGTGATTCAAGAGGGAGTCCTTTCAGTTTCCGGTGTTTGAGGTTTCAAGAAGTCCGACATCTGCTCTGAAAATCTTTTAAAGCAGATTGTTGGATCTGCTCCCTTAAAAAAAGGTGAGGCTTAAATTGCTTTGCCACCATAGGAACCTCATCTTCATTAAAATCTGTTTGCCCTCCAGACTTTGCCTGCAGTTGTGAACTTTTTTTTTTTCCTGACGTGTTTGTAGCTGCAGAGTGCCAGGCCGTTGATAGCTTCCCTCGGAGTGCGTGTCTTTCCCTGAGGTTATAGAATCTGGGATTGAGATGTCTGAAGGAACAGGGGAGTCTGTCACAAGCTATCTGGTGTCACACAAACAAGATGAGGCTTTGGGCATCATCTGCACATAAATTAAACATTTACACTTTCTCTCAGAGTGTGGTCTCTCCTGCAGCAGAGAGAGAAAAACCGAGAATAAGGAAGGAGACTGTATGATGCCTCTTTGCACTGTTGCACTGGAGTGAAGAACTTCTGTCTCACACACACACACACACACACACACACACACACAGAGAACCCGTGTTCAAATCTGGGTGGGATGCTGACTCCCCATATTAGTGAGACCCTCCGCTACGTTTCAATAAGGATCTTGAGCTTATATCTCCATAGTGTGATTCTTTGCACCAGCACAATGGAGCCTAGGCTGCTTCAGACAGAAATAGTCTATCAGGGAATTGAGTTTGAATGCTTGTGTGGTAACTCGCCACACTTGTGTGGTAACTCATCACACTAGTGCATCTAAGTGGAAACCATCTTCCTACATACTGCAGGTATTGTATCAGGGTCCTGCGTTTGAATGCTTGTGTGGTAACTCACCACACTAGTGCATCTAAGTGGAAACCATCTTCCTACATACTGCAGGTATTGTATCAGGGTCCTGCGTTGGAATGCTTGTGTGGTAACTCACCACACTAGTGCATCTAAGTGGAAACCATCTTCCTACATACTGCAGGTATTGTATCAGGGTCCTGCGTTGGAATGCTTATGTAGTAACTCATCACACTAGTGACTGTGAATGGAGGCAACCTTCACCAGTAGGCACTGTCACAGGGTCCTGCATCTGAATGCTCATGTGGTTACACACCAGTGCATCCGAGCGGAGACCACCTTTATATATCGATATTGTATAGGGGTCCTGACTTTGAATCCTTTGAGTAGAACCCCCCCTTCCTGCATAGGTTCTATATCATGGTCCTGACTCAAAATCTTTGTGTGGTGATTCACACTAGTGCTCTTAAATGAAGACTCGCTCCATTCATAGTGTCTGTATTATGGTCCTGAGTCTAATTCCTTGTATGGTGATTTGCCTAGTACTGTTGAACAAAGATTCCCTTTCTGCATACTTGTAGATGCTGTATTATGGTCCTGGGATTACATTCTTTTCTTTATCCAAGTTATTGTTTATGCTCCCTGTTTGTTTTCTTCCCTAGCCTCAGTCCTATCACCCACCTCATGGGCCTATCTCCATCCATCTTCTTCTGTGAATCACCTTCTGTGGTAGGGATGTTTGGTCCCCCCAAACCCCTTGGGGCTCCAAATGCCAGTGGAGGAGGGAACTGAGTTGGTGTTTTGTGTTCTGTGAGCCACTGGGCATCATCCTGCCAGGTCCAGGTGTTTCAAGCTCTCAAACTAAGCATGCTGTCACATGACATCAGCCAGTATCTCTTGTTCTCAGAGTTGACCAGCCTGCAGAGCCACCAGTGGTCTTGCATGTGGCACTGCTGCAGTGATGTTTTCACCCTCTCTCCCAAAGGACAGTGTCACCTGGGATGCTCAAACCCTCTTCACTGGCTGGCCCCCGATGACACAGACTAGTTCCTGAACCTGGGTTGCTGGTGTTAGCAATAGTTCTCCCACAGCACTGATGGGCAAGCCTCCTGAGACTGAATCTTTGTGCAGTCCAGTACTCGGGAGTAGACTTTCTTCATGTGTGGATTGTGAATCAGGATCCTGAGTTCAGTTCTGTTCATATTGGCTCCCCACACCAAAGCACTACAGCAGATACCACCTTCATACATACATACATACATACATACATACAAATGTAACCCTTCCCCATTCTATAGGTATTGATGGAGCAATTTGTTATTAGGGAGGAGAAGGAACACCAAAAGACTCACTTTGACCTACCAGATAAAGCAGTGACCTCCCAGTTGTGCTGGCTTCTTTAGGCAGGTGCAGGTCTGCAAATCAAAGGGGGTTAACGCACATCGCTTTTCCATAGATACCTGATTGTTCACAACTTATTTGGAAAGTCCTACCATAGGGTTAGTGATGTTTCACTTGTGAGACTGTTATCGCACCAGCGCACAAGCGTTACACAAGTCCCTTTCAGATGTTAAGTTCCATGTATATCACATTTATTTCTCCTTCTCCATGCTGGGAAATATCTTATAACTGGGTTTAAGGTCCCAGTGGGTTCAGACGCTACATTACAGGTTGACGTAATTTGCTATCTACATGATACGTGAATTTCTGACTGAAATTAATGTTAGTTTGTCAATTTACATAGGGTTCTCTCAACACCTGAAACGGGTACTCTCATCGCTGGCTTTTGCTCTCTTAAAGCAATTTCTTCAACTAGGCATATTTCAGGCTACTGCATTACTTTTTTTTTTCTTTGACCCACACAGGCCATTTTTAGCTACCGGCTAGAGCTACCTAAAAGTTGATGGCTCAAGAGCATTGTTCCGTAGCTTACAGCTACCCAAGTACTCATTCCACCAGAGCCGGCTGCCCTCGGGTGTTCCATAAATCCATGTAGCTTACCCAACCCTGCTCTGCCTTAGATTAGATTCCTTTAACTAAATGCAGTTCATCTTTAGACATTCACTTGCTAGCTTTTCACTTTTTTAGCAAGCATGGAGGGGTACTTCCCACTGGGGGACCACAGTTAAGATAAGACTTGCCACCTCACCCTCAAACCTCATCAGCCCCTATAGGGGTATGTGGTCCAGACCAAATTAAATAATAATAAATAATGATAAAATTTATTTAATTAAGCACGTTTCAAAATCTCAAGGTGCTGTACAGCATAATGCAAACACATATTCAAATACATTCAATATAAAATCAGGATAAAACAGGAAACGCCTTTTCCCATAAAAAAAAGTCTTCAGTGCTGGCTTAAAACTCCCCACGGTCCTGCACTCCCAGAGCTGACTGGGCAGAGAATTCCAGAGGGTAGGTGCAGCAAATCCAAATGCATGAGCACCAGATGACTTCAGATTTACCGTCGGAATCTCCAGCAACCCCATGTCACCCGAGCAGAGCTATCGCACGGGGGTGTAAGGCACCAGGAGCTCTTTCAAATAATCGGGACCCAAACCGTGTAGGGCTTTGTAGATCAGAAGACCTACTTTAAAGGTGATCTGCCACTGTATTGGCAGCCAGTGCAGAGCGTGCAGCACAGGGGTAATGTGTGATCTTCTAGAAGCCCCAGTCAACAAACATGCTGCCGCATTCTGCACTAGCTGCAAGCTGCGGATATCAACCCCAGGAAGCCCTAGGTAAAGGGAGTTACAGTAATCAAAGCGCAATGTCACAAAGGCATGGACCAAGACCGGCAGGTCACTGGGTGGAACAAGGTGCCTAATCCTGGCAATGTTCCTAAGATGGAAAAAGGCCAGCTTGACAACTGCAGACACCTGATGTCAAAGGGTCAGACCAACATCAAGCTCCACTCCCAGGTTACGAACCCGTTCAGAAGTGAGGATCTGGTCCTCCCCCAGGACTAAACCGGAGGGAAGCCCAGCCCTCTATCCCTCTACCCTATGACCTGGGTCCACAACCAAAACCTCAGTCTTTCCTGGGTTTAACCTTAAACCGCTGAAATTCATCCAATCTTGGATTTCTGCGAGGCAGTTGTTCAGTACTGAGATAGCACCAACCTGGTCAGGTGCGAAAGACAGATAGAGCTGGGTATCATCAACATAGCAGTGAAACCTCTGCTCATACCATCTTACAATGTCTCCGAGGGGTGGCATATATACTGCAAATCACATGGAGGAAAGCACCGAGCCCTGAGGCACCCTGCATGGCAGAGAGAAGGCCCCAGATGAAAACAAACCCAAGACCACTCTCTGCAATCTCCCTGCGAGGAAAGATGAAAACCATCTGAGGACTGTACCCGACAGCACACAGATGGACCTCAGGTGTTTGAGCAGAGCCCCATGATCCACAGTATCAAAAGCTGATGATAGATCAAGGAGAACCAAGATAGAATGGTGTCTCTGATCTCTCGCCATCAGAAGATCATTGAGCACCTGAACCAGAGCAGTCTCAGTACTATGCCTCTTATGAAAACCAGATTGGAGAGGTTTGTATAAACTATGGATGGTCAAGTGGTTATCCAATTGAGCAGCCACAACTTCCTCAATAACCTTCCCCACAAAAGGGAGGTTAGAGATAGGCCTGTAGTTTACTAGGTTCTCCGGGTCTAAAGAAGCTTTTTCAGAAGGGGGATCACCACCCCCTCCTTCAGGGAGCTAGGGAACACTCCTGTATCTAAAGAGCACTGGTAATCTGAGCTAAGACCGGGCCGATGATCTCACTACAACCCAAGATCAGGGAAGTAGGGCCGGGGTCTAAACTACAGCACATGGGACGCATCTCCTGGACAATCCTCATAGTATCTATGAAGTCCGGCAGGTCAAAGGCACTCCAGGAAACTCCGGGCTCTGCGACAGGGCACTGATCAATGGCAACACCCTTACAGTGAAGTTGGAGGCACTCCCTCCTGATGTCTTTAACCTTATTCGCAAAGAATCGAGTGAACTCCTCACAATCAGTTTAAGTAAAAACTCGATGGATCTGCTGACAGGCTGGGTTGCACAGTCTGTCAAAAGTTCTGAAGAGTTGAGCCGGTTGATTCCGTGCAACAGAAATTTCCCTGGACAGGAATTCTGCCTTCTTATGGAAAATTTCTGTTTGGTAGAGTTTATAATGCTCTAGCAAAATAAGATGGTCGGCATCAGTGGCCATCTTCCTCCAGTGTCGCTCTAACCAACGCCCCATCCTCCGCAAGCCTCTCAGAGTTCTGATCGGGGGCTGCTGATATGGCCCCATTATAGGCTATTACCAGCTGCTCAGGATCAGTGCAAAACTCATCCAACAATGAGAGGTTGATAACCTCCATCAGGTCTTCAGGGACCACATCCCACAATGGGCAGTACCTGACCAACTCCACAGGGGCTGACCTATCCAGGGAGCCTTAAAATTGAACCCAACTGAGTAGTGATCAGACCAACCGACTGGTTCCACCACCAGATTGGAGGCCTCGATCCCCAGGAGGAATACCAGGTCAAGAGAGTGACCTCCCTTGTGTGTAGCTGAGGAAACAACCTGTGTAAAGCCCAGAGATGTAATCTCCTGGAGGAAATGTTGACCAAAAAGTGAAGATTCATCGTCGACTCAGGCATTGAAGTCGTCCAGAACCATCAGTCTGGGCGACTCCAAGGCCATGTCGACGGCGAAATCTGCTATTTCCTGCAGGAAAAGCTTCTCATCACCTGGTGGATGGTAAATGAGGGCAATCCTACACCCTATACCAGCTACCACAGTACATTCAAATGACCTAGCCTCCTCAACTGGTACACCAGTTAGGCCCAATTCGGTCTTGAAACAGACCACCACCCCCCCGCGATCCAATCTCGGGTGATGTATAACTGAGTACCCGGTGGGAACAGCGGCCTCTAAAAAAGGATCCGCATTCCCATCCAACCAGGTCTCGGTAATGCAAGCCAGATCTGCCCTCGCAACAAAGTCTGAAATAAGGCCAGCCTTGTTGCAGACAGATCTGGCATTGCATAACAACGCCTGAGTTGGACGAGGTTGGCGAGTTGTCCCAACCACTTGCCCTCCCAAACTGTAGGTGCCCTTGGGTATGGGAACCAAAACTGAATCACCACGTTCTAGATACCATTTCACCCCAGGGCGTCTTCCTGGGCCTAACCACCCTATGGGAGAGCCCTGCTCACTCGCTGTCCCGAACCCCACCCTCCCCCATGAGCAATCCCCAGCGCCCGGCAATGATGGTAAACATGAACAGGCGGGGAAGAAGGGTGGAGGGCACAGAGAGCGGAGGCCGAATAGCATAGGACAGGAGGGGCATGCAGGCACATCTAGCTGCTCCGTTTATAACACAATAAATATAATAAAATCCCCCCCAAAAAACACCACCAATCCTAAGCTTCTCTCAGACTTCCTACAACTAAAAATTATACTACTTCAGATTATAACAAACAACTAAAATTAAAATTAAACTAAACCATCTCCCTAAGAAATACATTTCTTCTGATAAAATTAACCCTCTTGTCTAGCTGCAGGGGGTTTAGGATAGGGCACCAGATGCCAAAGTTTTGTTTGTCACTCAACCATTTTACAATACTGTTCACAGCTAAATGCTAGCTTTCATGTTACCAGTTTTACTGCATGGCTTTTACTGTTCCCTTTTAAAGTTCTCAGTTTTAAAATTCTGAATTTGGCCGACCCGTCGGCGCAGTGGTTGGATTTCCATCTGTGACGCCGGTGACCCGGGTTCGGAAATGGACTCGGGTCGCCGGAGGGCCGGTCAGCGGAGAAGGATGGAGCATCCGGGGACAGCTCTCCTTCGGGGGGAGGGCAGGGGATGCACACCGGCGTAGGCTGACTCCTGGCGGAGGCTGGGAGTGCAGCAGTACAGCCAGGGCACAGTGTACAAGGGGGAGTGGCAGACATCTGCGTATGCCTTTACATCAGGACATCACTCCCCACAGAAAAATGGAAGAGCTGCCTGGTCTGCCGGATGATGGCTGCTGACTCCCCGCTGCCTCAGATGCCCAGACACCCCGGAATCCACCTCAGCAGCACTCGGGGGCTGATTGAAGAGTGCGCTGGTATCCCCCTCCTGGCGCTTTCCCCCTCAGAAGAGAGACCCATCCGGCGAAGAGTTATGCTGGGCCACCCCTGGGTCGGCTGCAATTTGAGGTGAGTAGGAAGGGAGTTGGGGTGAGGAGGTCGGGGGGGGGGGTCATGTGCAGCCGGAAGGAGTGGCAGGCCAGGGGCTAGGAAGGCAGGAAAAAAAAATTCTGAATTTGAATCTGATGGGGAGATAGGCCATGTCCACTGCCCTCTTCTGATCTATCTTGATTTTAGCAAAGCCTTCGAGACTGTGCCCCACACGAGGGTGATAAAAGCTGTGTTTATACAGCCGCAGCGTTCTTCTTTATTTTGCCACTCCTTTCCCACTGCACTGTGTTCTTCACAAACCTTTTCACTTTACACTGCTCATTCTTGCTGCGGTGCAGGTCACACCATGGAGGGGGGCTAGACATTCCGTGGGGTGGGTTTGGATGGCGGGGAGATAGCTTTATAGAGGATCGAGCGCAGAAGAGTTTACAAAGTAGCTTGATGTGCTCGATCCGCTACATGTACCCACTCCTGAATCAGAGCCAAAAATGGATCCACAGCACTCTTAACATGCTCCAGTAAGTGTCCACACCATCGTGTTTGCAGCGCATCAACTGACTGGTTGATGTGCTGCAAACATGACTGTGTAAATGAGGCTAAAGAAAGTGAGCAGCCTAGGGGTGCAATCCAAAGTGGTGAATTTGGTTATAAACTCATTAATGGATAGGAGACAGAGGGTAGTGGTAAATGGCATTCCCTCTAATGATGGGAAAGTGACCAGCAGGGTGCCACAGGGCTCTGTCCCGGGACTAATTCTCTTCAATGGCTTCATAAGAAGAAGAAGAAGAAGAATTAGCATTTATATAGCGCTTTTCATACATCCTAAGCGCTTTACAAGCAATGCTAGACTGGTAGTGAAGTGACTGTATCATAAGTGACATTGCTGAGGAACTGAAAGGGAAGGCATGCCTTTTTGCAGATGATACCAAAAGCTGCAATAGACTCTACACTCAGGGGTAGAAAGAATGCACAGGGATCTTGGGAACCTTGAAGGGTGGTGAAGGGCATGGCAGTTGGGGTTCAATGCCAAAAAGGGTAAAATCATGTACCTACAGCATAAAAATCCAGGAACTGAGGACAGGAGAGGGAAGGGAAGTACTAACACTCACTATACAGGTTTGTCATATCTGACAACCTCAAAGGGATAGGTCAGTGTGACAAAGCTGTGGGTAGGACTAGTGGGATATGAGGGGCACAGGGAAGGATATCCTCAGCAGGAGGAAGGAGATGGCATTGCCAGTGTATTGCTTGCTGGTCAGACCCCACTGGGAGTACTGTGTCCAGTTTTCGAGGCTGCACCTCAGAATGGACAAAGACTGTGCCTGTACAGAGGAGGACAACAAAAATGGAGCCGCGGTTACTCAAACTGTACAAGGACAGACCCTAGAAGAGAGGAGAGGTGACATGATAGAGGCCTATGAGTACCTCACAGGGTGAACAAGATGAAGGAATGAAGCTTCTTTCAAATTTGAAAGAGCATTGGGACCAGAAGGCTTGTGATGAAGCTGGATGGGGGGAGTTTAACAGAGAGTTAAATAAATATTTCTTAATTGAAAGGGTGGTAGATGCCTGAAACAGAGAGCCAGCAGAAGTCGTGGAGGCACAAAACAGTGTGGGACTTCAAGTATGCATGAGATAGACATATGGGTGTATTTGAAAATAGGGTGTGAGGAGGAAGGGCCACCAGAGACCTCTGGAGACAGAGTGGGCAGGGAACATTTGGGCAGACTAGATAAGCCAAATGGTCCTTTTCTGCCAACAATTCTGTGTTTGTTTCTGTTTCTATGTAAATTCTCTGCTCTGTCTCCTTTCATTGCTGGCTATCTCGCAGGAATTGCCTGCTTGTAGGGACTTTACCCCTCAGTGCCAACTGTGCAGAATGACCTCCACCACAGTCCCAAGGAATTTTCTAAGAGTTCGCGGCAGGAGCCATCAGTGACTCTAGGGAGAGGATGCCACTTCTCTGTCCAGACAGAAGCTGAACTGCAGCTTCTGCGACTGGTTAGACCCAAGCAGCTGACTCAACTTTCAGAACCTTCAGTCAGTACCACCTGATCCAAAGCTCTAAAAGGTGCATAGAGTGCTCAAAATACTGGCTAGGTAGACCTAAGGTCTACAGGAGCCTGACTCCCTGAGGTACATATACATACTGTATAAGGGGTTCAAGTTCAAATCCCTCTATGACAAATCACTACACAAGTGTGCTGGAGAAAAGAAAGACCCTTTCATACCGTACTGTACATTGACTTATAAAATAGGGAATTTACTAAGTCCAGACATACCTAGAAGATTTTGAAGCAGTACAGTTAAGGAATTGGAACCACACTGGTTCACACTTCTTTTGGCAACCAGGAAACAATAACATATCAATTACAGAGAAGATTTTTTTTCAAACATTTCTGGCAGCCATCTTAGAAAAAAAAAAATCTTGCCCTCCTTACTGCCATTAGTTCAAACAAGCATTTGTCAGTGCCAGATGTTCGCCTGCTTGTAGTCAGGGGTGCCAGAACATTGGAAAAAAGTGGAGGTGTTTTAGTAATAACAAAAGAGACCATGATGGCTTCCCTTCTGATATTACATGCATTAAAGGGGCACTTTGAATGCTCCTGGGCAAAGGTGGGGGGCTACTGCCATCCCTCACCCATAGCTTAGCTTCCGGTACCTATGCTTGTATATGCTGTGTTAGTCTTTGGCACTGTTAGTGCAGAGGCTAAAAAAATTAACAATTATAAAATGTCAAGAAAAAATCTTGGTCTCCGATTGGTCAGTGCTGACCTCCAACAGTGATGTTATCTGACAACAACATGCCTCTTCAAAATGCAACTAAAGATGGATTTTTTTAACTTTTTCTTCTTTTGAAGCAAGCCATTTTGTATTTGCAATAATACACTCCAGGACATGTGTCCTGGGGATAGTGTCACTTTTTGAGTGTTGGAGACATTCGGTCTGCGGCCTCGTTCTCAACCACCTGAGACATAATGTTATCCCAGCATGACACACCCCCGTCATGCATTATTTCTTAAATTAATAACATGAGTTATAATACTGAAATTCTCATGACTGGGAAATGAAGAGCTTCACACATAACATAACATTTTCTTAGACTGCGATCTTGAACGTGAAGAATTCTAGTTTTTATTGCCCAAGCATATGAAAATGGCAGTTGCATTTATGAAATGTGACCAGAAACATTGTTTTGTGGAATGACTGCAAAAACAGATTTTGGAGAGGGATTTGATAATTACACCTACCATGTTCATTCGGTGGGGTTAAATAACATGAGTGTTAGAAATGTGGGCTCAAGAAGTAAACATATTGCAAAGTTATGCGCAAATATTGAAAAGTGTCAATATTTATTCACAACTTTGTTTCTGTTTTAATTTTGATCACAAATGTTCAACATGATCTTTTTATTACACCACCTTATGAACATGACAGATCTCATTTGTGAAATCCTGTCCAAAATGTCATTTTGCAGCACAAGTGTGAAGATGTTTTGGGCAGGATTTGAAAAATGACACACCATGATAATGATGTAGGGTACAAAATGACTATGTTGAGAATGTGGGGTCAAAATGTGGTAAAACTGCAAAGCTAAGCGTAAACATTCAAGAATTTCAGTCTTCATTCATAACTGTCATTTTTTGAGATTGTGGCGTGTTTTGGCGGGGATTTGAACAATTACAACTGCCTTATTCATGGGGTGAGATAAAGTTTATGTTGAAAGTCTGGGGTAAAAATCTGGAAAAATAGCAAAGTTACGAGTAAATGTATAAGAATTTCAATGTTGCTTTATAACATTTTTTTTTTTTTTTGAAAATTTGTCCTAAATTTTTCCGTCTTATTATAACCCCACCTTATGCTCAGGACAAGTAATTATTTTTTTTTAAAATCCTGTTTGAAAAATGATTTGGCAGAGTGACTGCAAAAACACAATTTTTGGGGCTTGAAAAATGTCACTTTCTTGTTTCATGAAGTGGGGTTAAGAAAGGGTACACTGAAAATCTACGTCAAAGTCTGGGAAATAGTGCCGGCCCAGTGGCGCTGAGGGTTGAGGCAGTGGATACCACACCTTGAGCTGACGACCCTGGTTCAGGAATGGACTCAGGCCGTCGGGGGGGGGGTTGTAAGGGAAGGGAGGATCGAGCGTCTGGAGGACTGCTGGGTATTCAAATTAATCTTTATTTTTATAACTCCTTTCAAAAACCAAGGCACTGTACATATTATAAATACATTAAAACGACAAATATAAACTATTAAAATCTAATCAGTTCAACTCAGTTATGTCCAATCAATCTGGGAAGGCCAGAGAAAATAAATATGTTTTTAACATAGATTTAAAATTAGTGATAGTCAGACATTCTCTTAACTGATGAGGTAGTGAGTTCCACGGAGTCGGTACAGAAAAAGAAAAAGCACGTGCTCTAGATGTTTTAAGACAGACCCTGGGAATCTCTAGCAATCCCTCATCGATGGATCGGAGAGGGTGACTGGGGCAGTAGGGAGCTGGGAGATCTTTGAATTGGTCGGGTCCCTGTTCGTGTAGGCCTTTAAAGGTAAGTATTGGGGCATGCCTTGCTCCCCAGCGGCCCCTGATGGAAGTCACAGACCCCGCATGGATTGATGTCAAAGAGTACAAGGGGCAGAGCGGCGGTGGATGTCTGTATGTATGTGCACTGACACCATTGCACGTCTGTGCTCTGAGGGGGAAACGACAAGATGGAAAACACGCTGCAGGACAAAGGAGGCAACGGGGACCCCAGGGACAGACTCCTACATCCCCTCACTGGACAAACCCTCCACCAGTTCCCCTGGGCCCCTCGACCCAGCCCAGGACCATTCCTCTAATCACAGAAAGCCCACCAGGTAGGTGGGACAGGCCCTCTGGGGGCTAAATGAGTCTGTGGGTCCGGGGTGGTTGTGCTCCCTGGGAAGGTGGTTTCAGGACTGGAACAGAGGCACAGGTTACGTGGATACTCCTGAGAGATGCCCTGGTTCACCAGGGCCAGAAAATGGAGTTGAAAAAAAAAAGTCTGGGAAATAGCAAAGTTATGACTTAAATGATGAAATTTCACTGTTGCTTCACAAATGGGCGTGTTTGTCCCACTGGTGTTTGTGGCAAAAACTGTGTTTGACATCTTTTTGATATTTTAAATAAAGAATACAACGAGAAAATTATATTCAAGCATGCTTTATTATTTCATTATGGTGAGTGTCCAGATTCTTTTGTGCTTTTTCTATGCTATTTTTATCTGGAGGCACCCTACTAGTTTGAGCAGCTTTCCTTAATATAATAAAATACGTACTGATAAAAAATACTGTATGCTGTACATTGAAACACAAAATTTGATGGTGGATATGGACCGTTTGGCCCATCCAGTCTGCTCATTTTCCCTGTCTACTGTAATACCGTAGACCCTACTTGATCTCCAGCTTCGCCCTCCCTTCCCTCATGACTAAGGTTCCCTTATGCCTATCCCATGTGTTCTTGAATCCCACCACAGCTTTTGCCTTCACCACCTCCACTGGAAGGCTGTTCCAGGCATCCACTACTCTCTCTGTGAATAAGTACTTCTCTGGTTTTTCCCCTGAGTCTACCCCCTCCAGCTTCATAGCATGACCCTTGTTCTTCGGCATCTTTTGTTTCTGAAAAATGCTTCCCTCTTATACCTTATTCATACCTGTGAGGTATTTGTAAGTCTCTATCATATCCCCCTTTTCCCTTCTTTCCTCCAGGGTGTACATATTGAGGTCCTTTAGCCTCTTCTCAAATGGTCTCTGGTGGAGACCCTGCACCATTGTTGTTGCCCTCCTCTGGATTGTCTCTACTCTGTCTATGTCCTTCAGGAGATCCGGTCTCCAGAACTGGACCCACTACTCCAGGGGATGTCTCACCAGTGATTTATACAGCGGTATCGCCACCTCCCTCTTTCTGCTGGTGATACCCCTCCCTGTGCACCCTAGCATCCCACTGGTTCTCCCTACAGCCTTGCCACACTGTTTGGTCACGTTTAGGTCATCAGATATGATTACCCCCAGGTTTCATCCTGTTTGGGGGTCATCAGTACCACTCCCCCCATCTTGTACTCCACACCCGGGTTTCTATGCCCTAAGTGCATGATTTTTTTACTTCTTCGCATTGAAACTTAGTTGCCACATTCTTGACCTCTCCTCAAGCTTCCCTAGATCCCCATTCATTTTTTACACACACCCTTGGAGTGTCTACCCTATTGCAGATTTTAGTGTCATCAGCAAAAAGGCATACCTTCCCTTCTAGTCCCTCTGCAGTGTCACTCATAAATACATTAAAGAGGACCGGTCCTAGTACTGATCCTTGTGGCACCTAACTGGTCACCCTCCCTTCCTCGGAGTGAACTCTGTTTATTACAACCCTCTGACACCTATCTCCCAACCAATTCCTTACCCAGTTTACCACTTTTGGCCCCACTCCCGGGCTGCCCAGCTTGGTTACTAGTCGTCTATGTGGAACGGTGTTGAAGGTCTTTCTGAAATCTAGGTAGGCCACATCCACTGCTCCACTCTGATCTACTTCCCTTGTCACCCAGTCAAAGAAATCTTTCAGATTTGTTTAACATGACCTCCCCCGATACATTGACGCACTGAAAATACATGTTGCTACAAAATATACTGCACATTGAAAATATGTTTGTAACCCCCCTAAAATGGGGGTTCCCAAAAAGTCTCCCTTGAGCTTGCCTAAATGCTCACTGCCAGGCTGGTATCCTGCATTTTAACAGTTTAAATGTGATTGCCAGAGAGTGCCTGTATAGCCTCTGTGTACCGTCTCTTTAAGAGCTGCTTGATTGCAGCATAAGTAATCTGAGAGGGAGCTCTGTTGAAAGATGTAACTATTTGCTGAAAACCATTTAGAATGATAATGATGATGTAGTTTGTCTAACCTGTTTTCTTTGTAGCAAGGACTGTTTTGTTTGTCTCCACTATCTTGGTCCTGGACTGCAAATTGGACCAATCAGTTCTGGTGGGACCTAAAATGTAGCCGGACTACAGGAGCTGTCTGAATTCAGAATCTATAGGAGCTGTGGTTTGAGTTTTTGCACCTTTTTTGCAACTGAAGGGGGAGCTCTTGTTTTGACTGACAGCCAAATCAGCCAACCAAAGCTTTTGGATCTTGGTGAATTCCCGGGCTGCTTGCAATTTTCAGTTAGAACTAAGTTGGAAGCTGAACAAGAACGAGCTGAAGTAATTCTGAGCAGAAATCCTGAGTGGATTTGCATGTGAGAACTGGGAAAAGGCTGAGTGTTTGGCCTGTATGTCTGCTTGCTGCTCCTGAGAGTGAGAAATGAGAATTATTTTGGACTAAATTCAAGTTTGTGTGACTAAAGTAAACTACTGAAGTGGGCCAGGCTCAATCTGAAGAAGACCGAATATTTTTGCTGATGCGATTGGCCTGTCAGGAGTTCCAGCTACCCCTAAGCTCCCAGTGTGTGCAGAGACTTTGTGATTCTGCCCAGGGAACACTTTGCCTGGTACAGTAGAATTCCCGTACATGTAAATGTGTTATTTGCTGCTAGTGAGTTGTGAGTTAGTTTCCCCACTGTGTGAACTGTGTTCTGCTTGCTGGAAGCTGTATCCAGCCCAAAATAGATTGCTTCCGAACTTGTCTCCATGCAGTTTGGGCTTTGCCAGATTGGCCCAGCCAGACTACCCACTGCACAGAGAAGCCATTGACGAGAGACCTGCCTGGGGATCAGCCCCCTGCTCCACGCTTGAACCTGAACGATGCCTCTGTGACTTGTGTGGGCCCTGCTTCTCCTGGCATTCCAGATCAACCACCTGCAGTCTCGATTTTTGTCCAGCCTGTGTCCAGTCTTTGGTATCGTGAGTAAATACCAGGATAGCTCCCTACAACAACAGCTTAATCTGAGTGTGTCATCTGATTGTCTTGTTGTTTCGTTTCCTTTTCAAACTGAGCCCTCTGGCTCCCTATTGCAAATATTGTGTACTGTGCATGTTGTGTTTTCCATCACAGGGCCCCAACCAGCTGCAACCCTGGGCAACTGTCCTGGCTAGCCCATCTCTTCTCTACCTGGGTACCCAGAGGCGGACTGTGTGGGGGGAACTCGATGCGCATGCATAACTGCATGATTGATATAACCTTTAAGCTAATTAACCTGATTTTGCCCTTCCCTTGTTCAAGTCCCCTGAATAAATCAGATCTAACTTTTTCTGCATGTAATCTGACTGTGGTTCCAGTTTGTGCTCAAAGTACTGTATTGTTGCTATTTGCTGAGCTTAACCTTGTTTTACAGGGGTCCCCTGGGTCGAGCCAGAGGAACCAGCCCTGGTGGTAAGTGAAAACAGTGTGGGTACTTGTGTGGTGTACCAGGGGTATTGTGAAAGTGATTATTGTACAGTGTTCAGGCCACTACAGGGGAAAGAGGGGGGGTTACAGTGTCCCAGAGGGCTGTGCCCAAGTTAGCTTGACCACTACCAACCCTGATCTCTGGATGGAGGCACCTGTTTCAGAACTCGGGCCCCTTAACCTGCTACTAGACAAGCAGGCAGGGGTAGTAGCCCTTGGGACAGCACCACCTAGGGGTTACATGTTGATATAAAATATAGTGCACACTGACATACTTAAAATACACATTGTTACATAGAAACAGACTTTGTTGGCAGAAAAGGAACACTTTGTCCATCCAGCCTGCCCAGATAGTCCCTACCTAGTCTGTCTCCACAGACCCTAACTGGTCTCCAGTAATCCTCCCTCCTCTCTGCCTGTTTACTAATATTCTCCTATGTCTATCCCACACATACTTAAATCCCCCCTACAGTTTTCACGATCACTACATCTGTAGGCAGTCTGTTCCAGGCATCCACCACTCTCTCAGTGAAGTATAGTTCCTCACATCCCTCCTAAACCTCCCCTCTCCAGCTTCATCTCATGGCCTCTTGTCCTGGTGCTCTTTCTCATCTGGAAGAGACTCCCTTCCTGCACCTTGTTCACCCCATCCGGTACTTGTAGGTCTCTGTCATGTCTCCTTTCATTCGCCTCTCTTTCAGAGTGCATATGTTGAGATCCCGCAGTCTCTTTTCGTAGGGTATTTGGTGTAACCCTCTGCATCATTTTAGTTGTCCTTCACTGGCTGGCCTCCACCCTGTCTATGTCCTTTCTGTAGTGGGACCTCCAGAACTGGACACAATACTTCAGAAGGGGTCTCACCAGCAAGTGGTACAGTGGTAACACCACCTCCCTCCTCCTGCTGGAGATACAGTACCTCTCCCTATGTATCCCATCATTCCACTGGCCCTACTCACTGCTTTGTCTCACTGCCTTGCCACTTTGAGGTCCTCTGATGTTATAAGCCTAGGTTCCCTTTTCTGGTTATTGACTGTCAGTACCCCCCATCCTATATTCCACTCCTGGGTTCTTATGCCCTAGGTTCACGATTTTGCATTTTTTGGCATTGAACCCCAGTTGTCATGCTATTAATCACTTTTCAAGTTTCCCAAGGTCTCTCTGCATTCTTTCCACTCCTTCCTGAGTGTCCACTGTATTACAGATTTTGGTGTCATCTACAAAAAGGCATAACTTCCTTTCTAGTTCTTCTGCAATGTTACTTATGAAGACATTTTATTTAGTTAGTTAGTTTTTGTTGACCGGGTAAGTGCACCAGACAAATAGAAATATTTTCAGGCACGACCCCGGGGGAGGGGGATACAGATGAATGACAGCTGACTTTGAACCAGACTAGGCTGCTGGTGGTATTTTAGTGAATGGGGGGAGGACTGGTCCCAGTACTGAGCCCCTTGGCACCTTGCTGGTCACTCTCCCTTCATTAGAGAGTGCTGTTACCACAATCCTCAATTGCCTATCAATTAACCAGTTCCTTACCCAGTTCATCACTTTGGATCCTACCCCTAGCCTGCTCAATTTCAAATAGGAGGTAACAGGGAGAGAGATAATGGTTAGCAAGGACGGTTTTGTGAATGACTATTACAGTATGCTCTGCAAGCCCATTGGTCCACAGTGTGGACCAATCGGCTTACAGCTGCTACTGTAAGCTGTCATTTGGCGGCAGCTAGGGCAGTATGTGGTGAGTTTGGTGCTGCCCTCGGATGGGGAAGCCAGTGGGCAGGGGGGTCCTGTGGGTGGGGGGTGCCATTGGAAAATCAGGGATGTTTATAGTAGGGTTTGCCAATGATCAGGGTTATGGGCAGGGTGGTGGGTCACACTAGACTACCAGGGATATAATGTACTGTTGTTTTTGGCGACTGCAGCTATGGGGGGGGGGTCCCACCAGACTACCAGAGATTTTATATAATTTTATTTTTAGTGATCTCAGCTGAGGAGGTGGGAGGGGGTACCGCTAGATTACCAGGGATACATTTTACATATATTTTTTGTGAGTGCCACTATGGGGATGGAGGGAAAGAGGGGGCACCTCTAGACCCCCTCTGGAGGCACCACATGCTGTGCAGGGCACCATGTGCGTTTTGCTGGCCAGCCCTGCACAACTCATGCAAATGGGGCCATAACAACATGCAAATGGCCCCATCAGTGCCTTGCATACATTGTGGCACCATTTGCATACTGCCATCTGAATATCGGAAATTTGCGCACAGTGCAACTCTGTTGCGTTGGCGCAGTTCCCATTTCTGGTATTCCGCCCTGTCAGGGAGAGATGCACTAGAGCATCCTATTTACACCATGTGCATGATCTTCTATATTCAGAGGAGATGCGTCATGGCTTATCTCCTTTGAATATATCCCATAGTTGCACCGGCACATCTCTGTTGCGCTGTGCCACCACTTGCGCCATTGCTGTGTTTAATTTTGAATATCGGGGCCAATGTGTATAAAACCTGTAAATGTTTAAAATACCAAGACACTAAGGGTGGGATATTCAGACTGCACCAGGCTGTGGCACAAGCCTGGGCGCAGCGCAACTTGGATGCGCAGGGGCGTGGACAGGGTGATATTCAACAGAGCTGCGCCATGGCACAGCATCATTGAATATCACTCCTTGGCCACCCACAGGGTGCATTGCACAATAGCACTGCACCAGTGCAAGTGGCCAGAGTGGAGCAGGGTGATGTGCTAGCGCAAGTGCCATTGCGATAGGCGCAAGTACTGCGATATTCAAAAGTGCACATGCAAATGGGACCATAATGTATGCAAGGCGCAAATGGGGCAATTTGCATGTCATTATGGTCCCATTTGCATGCAGGTGCGCTGATCCCTGGCGACTTGCACCTGGTACCCTGCCAGGCTGCAGCCGTTGGGGACCGACGACCCCTGCACAAGCGGCAACATGCTCAGACACCCAATCACAGGCATATGAATAAAACGTAAATGTCCCATATCCCTGGTGGTCCAGTGGACCACTCGTAGCCCTATCACAGGTGTCAGTAATAAATCATGACACACCAATCCAACCCTGGTGGTCAAGCGGTACCCCCCTCCCCACCCACCCACTGAGCTCCACTGCCCGCTTCCCTCCGGTCAGCGGTAGCTCCCCACCTGCTGCTGCCCTGCTTACTGACTTCATACGGTGGGGCTGTATGCCCGTTGGTCACAGCATGAGCCAATGGCGTGCAGCCTACACCATACTACACAGTCCAGATATGTGACATTTCTGGACTGTGTAGTATGGCAAGGCTCATGTCCATTGGCTTGCTCTGTGGAGCAATGGGCGACAGCTCTACCGTACTGAGTCGGCGGGTGGTGGGGCGGCAAGTGGTTGGGTAGCTGCCGCCCGCCACTGACCGGGGGGCGGAGCAGGGCGGTGGGTCTCAGTAGGCGGGTGGGAAGGGGGGTACCGCTGGACCACCAGGGTTGGATTGGTGTGCCATGATTTATTACTGACACCCATGATCAGGCTGTGAGCCATCCACTGGACCACCAGGGATATAGGACTATTATATTTCAACATATGCCTGCGATTAGGCTGTGAGCAGTCCACTGGACCACCAGGGATATAGGACTATTATATTTCTACATATGCCCGTGATTGGGCATGGGGGTGCCACCACAAAGGTGCCGCCAGAGCTCAGGTGGCCACCCACAGGTGGTAGCTGCTGTGTTGCGCCCTGCAATACGGCAGCTCACCTGTGGGTAGCCAGCTGTTGCTCCCTTTTTTTTTTTTTTCTGGCTCACCTGTGTGCTGCGCAAGTAAGGGTTGTGCGTGCATGGGCTCAGCACATTCCGGGCTGAATATCGGAATGTGTGGAGTATGCATGGGCACGCCTCCCCTACTTGTGCCGCATACATTACTATTGCGCTCCAGCGCATCAGGATTTGTGCCAGGCTCAATCCCCCTTTGAATATCGTGCCGGGGCATAACCCTTCTGAATATCCCACCCTAGGTGTTTTTGATAAAGGTAAAAAGTTACAAGGAGACTGTATGATATAAATTAAGTTAGTTGTGCCATTTAAAATGCATGTAAATTGCTGTAAACTGAACAAGTATGAAATTTCATAGTGATTTGCATATATCCCATGATGCTTTACATTATGGAAGTATGTGTGATGTTGTGTTTCTTTGAAACTTGGCTTATTGTCAGTGCCCTTTGGGGTAACTCTTGTTTCAGTGCTTCTGCAACAAGGTTCTTTGTCTTTAGCTCATGTCTTTTTTTTTTTTTTTATTTGAGCCCCCACCACCCAAGCAATTAAGGCCTGCATAGGGGAGGCTAAATCTCAACAGATAAGTTAGATCAGAGATCAGTTAGTCAGTAGGTGCTGGCTAAGTGTAGAGGAAAGACTTGCATAGTCTGTTGCTACAAACAGATGTACTGAAGAAGGGATATGCCATTGCTGAAGGTTATCCCCTGCATTTTGAATAAACATCACACATATATTGTGTGTTGAACTTGAAATTTGGTGTCTGGTCTGTCTGTTATCCCACAATCCCTCCACAATCTGTTGCTGATATACAGTGCCATTTCTTCTCCTCTCTTCTTTACCCTTACGATTCCTTTGTGCCTGTTCCAGGCATTTTTGAACCCCACCACTGTTCCCCCCCCCCACTGTCTCCACTGGAAGACTGTTCCTGGCATCCATCACCCCCCTTTTCTGTGAAGAAATACTTCCTCACATCCTTCCTGAATTTATCCCCCTCTAGCTTCATAGCATTCCCCTTGTTCTAGAACCTTTTTTTGCCCTTGTTCTAGAGCTCTTTTTTCCCTCTGGAAAATGCCCCCTCCGGAACCTTATTAACCCCAGTGAGGTATTTAAAGGTCTCTATCATATTCCCCCCTCCCTCCTTTTTTTTTTTTTCAAATTATAAGTGCATGGTAGGAATCACACTTTATTTTCTTTTTTTATCATACAATTGTTTATTTTCCTCGGCAGAGTGGTCCTACATGATCTCCGGCTGCCGGCCTGCACCCCCAGATCCAGTCATGCATGCAGGCCACACAAATCTGCTCTCCCAGTGGGCCGGCCATTGTCGCTCTCACACCTACTGGGCATGCGCCCTTCTTGGGTCTCTCCAGGGGCGCATGGTGCTGCCATCAGCCGCAAAGATCGCCCTCTGCATTTTCCACATTTTCTCCTCAGTGGAGAGCTGGATGTGCAATGGCATCCATGCACGTAGTGCTGACACCTGCCGCACTCTCTCCCCTTACTATTGCACACCACTTGTAGTGCGGCTGGCCTCCGCCAGTCCCAGCTACAGGGCGATGCAAGCCCCACTACCCACCCAGAGAGAGGAGAGCAGTCATCGGATGCTCAATCCTCCCTCTCTCTCTCTCTCTCTCTGTCCACTGCCAGCCCCCGGTGGCCTGAGTCCATTCCCGAACCTGGGTCGCCAGTGTGGCATGAGGTGTGTCGTCCAGCGCCTCAACCCTCTGCACCATCGGGCCAGCCATACTTTATTTTCTGATAAGATTATAAAAAAATGTATGTTCTTTTCTGGAATCAAACCTCTGATCCTTTACTTATAAGGCCAAAACACATCCAATGTGCTACCAGAGCCAGATAATACCAAATGGTTTAGATAGATAGATAGACGGACTGACAGACACACACACTTTATTCATACAGCTCCCCTCCCAGGAGGCTTGGCACACTGAACTATATTTAAAATCAACAAACAACAAAGGATTTCCTGTAACACAGTGCAGAATAAAAATAACAAATCCATCTATCTATAACTTCAAGCAACAGTCGATCCACTACAAGAAACTCCATAATGATATATTATGTACGTCATAAGCTTGATTGAACAGGAACATTTTAATGTGGAGCTGCTGAGAGCAGTCACACTTACTCCAGCACTTCAACTCGGAATGAGTTTTTGTCACCCCCTGATGAAGACTTGTTCTGAGTTGAAGCACTGGTGTATGTGCGCTTGCTCTCAATGGCTCCACATTAAATCCTTTTTGTGGTATTCTCTGGCTCTTTGGACATTTTTACTTGCATCTATTATTTCTGTGTGAAGACTCCCAAAGTGCAGCTAGCATGTGTCTGTTGATATGTTATGAACTTAGTTTGCACATGCCTGTTCCTCTAGTGCGTTGTTCCCTCTTTGGAATATAAAACATACTGAACACAGACATACTGAGCCTATATATTGAATATATTGATAGAAAATATACTTTAGATTGACACACTGAAAATATATATAGAAACAAAACTTAGTGCACACTGGCATACTGAATTATATGTTGATAAAAAATATTGTGTAAATTGGCATACTGATAATGTATGTTACACGAAATATGCAGCAGATTGACATATTGACAATATATATAGCAGTACAAAATAAACTGCACATTGAGATAATGAAATGTTACTAAATATACTGTACATTGACATAGTGAAACTTTAAAACATGTTGCCACAAAATAAACTGTACATTGACGTACTGAAAATATATGTTGCTACAAAATATACTGTACACTGATGTAGTGGAAATATATATTGATGCAAAACATACTGCTGACATGTGAGAAAGGAGTTGGATAATACAGTAGGGGAAGCCATTATCAGGATGGCAAATAAGGGGGAGGTGCTGTTAGTTGGGGACTTCAATCTGCCAGATGTGGATTGGAACCTTCCAACTGCAGCTTTGGCAAGGAGCAGGGCCACCCCTTACTCCCTGCAAGGTGCTTTTCTTGGACAGCTAGTCAAGGAACCCAATAGGAATGTGGCAGTGCAGAACCTGGTTCTTACAAAGAGGGACAGTATTGCAGGGATCACAGTGGGCAGTCCCCTAGGCACCAGTGATCACTGTACTGTGTGGTTTAACCCTGAGATGGAAACGGAGGCAGACCACACAATGGTGAGGGTCCTGAATTTTAGGAGGACTGACTTCAAAGAAATGGAAGCCTGCCTCATACAAAGGGATTGCCAGGGAGTGGTATAGTCACAGTGGGGAAACATAAGGGAGGACACAATTAAGGCAACCAAACTGCATGAAGAAAGTGTGTAGAAGCAGAAGGAAAAAGACTATTATGGTTCTCTAGGGAAGTGGCCAAAGTGGTTTGGGGAAAAAAGGGAGGCATTCGGGAGGTAGAAAGAAACACAGGAATACTAAGTAAAACAGAGAGAAGCAGGAAAGTCTGAGGGCAGCAAAGTCACGGACATGGTAAAGGATAGCCAAAGGGGTAGCTAAAGGGGATAAGACTTTTTTCGGGTACATAACCAGAAGCAAATGACTTGTACCTTTATTGAACCAATATAGATGTAACAAAAGTAACAAAGTGCTTTAGCTTTCGGACCAACAAGTCCTTCCTTGGAAGCTTAATGATAGTTATTTAGAAAAATCCCATACTTTTAACACCCAGATCATGGGGAAAAAAACCCAGAAAAAGCTTCCACTGGTTCAAAAATACTCATTTAAAAAATAACTGACGAAAATGTCAGAGAAGCTGAACAGTACCAGTTCACCTTCAGGTGAAAGGACCTAAAGGTCAGATGTGGTTAGGAAGTGAACTGACAGACAGAGATACTTACACAGGATTAGTAATTGCACAAGCCACACACAAAAATCTGTCATGTATAGTCAAGCACTTCAATACCATCGTATCTGATCAAATGAGGAAGACAGAGATACACATTTGGCTATGTTGGAAAAATGCCTTTATTGAGCAGGGGCACTCTTCCGGAGAAATTGACAGGACAATAGAACGTGCAACGTAAGTACCGAGATAACAGCTACGTCAGTATAAGGAAAGGGCAGCTACCAACAGAATACCCTTAGTAGTCACATATCATCCAGACCTTGAACTTTTGTGTAACATTATTAAGGACCTCCATCCAATATTTTGTGAGGATGAGACCCTTAATTGTATTTTTAAGGAACTACCTCTACTATCTTTTAAACAACCACCAAACTTAGCCTGCCTAATTATTAGGAGTAAACTTTCGCCAGAACAGAATACCATGACCCTAAATGGGACACAACCCTACAATCAACGCAACTGTAAGTCTTGTGAGCTCATTTCCACTTCGGACTGTGTGGTTACATCATAAAACAGACAATTCAAGGTACGGGGGAATTATACATGTGTATCACGGCATGTTTATTTAATTCCATGCAAGAGATGTCCACAAACTGGTTATGTTGGAGAGACAAGCCAATCGCTCTGCACTAGGATGAACTTGCACAGTCATACTAGTAATGTGAACATGACTGAAAATGGGGCAACACTTCTCTCGGCCTGCTGACCACTCAATCTCAGATATGTCAGTAATGATCTTAAAAGGAAATCTCAAAAGTACACAACCGAGCCTGGCTTTTGAGATCAAATGTATTTTACTTCTCAATATGGTAGAAGATGGCATGAACACAGATTTGGGGTTTATGACACATTATAGGACTCAACATCCACAGATCTTTTCTTCATAGGATAGACATATTGTAGGACTTCAGCATCTGTGTGTGTGTGGGGGGGGTATGTGAGTGTGGTGGGTGTGGGGGTTGCTGTTACATTGAGGTGGGCTTCTATTCAGATACATGGAGTTACAGTGTGTTATGACTCTTAGTTCACATGCATAATGAATATTAATTCCTTCTTACTATTTATCTTCCCCTGGGGTGGGGTTAATTCCATTGAGTCTTAATCAGTTTCCCTAGCCTGCTACTGTACATACAGTAGTTTTATTATATACTGTCATAGTTTTGAACTCTGAACATATTGGGGTGCATGATCTCATTTGCATGGGGGTCCTTGACAGATCAAATGACATTGGGCTAATATTGTATGATTTGTGGAAATGAAGGTATGTTAGGACTCTTGTCTTGCATACATACTGTACATTTACTTCTAGTTACCTTACCCTGGGGAGGGTGGAAGTTTTGTTTCATTATGGTTCTATTCAGAATCCTTGGACTGTTACTGCACAGATATAAAGTGTCACATTTTGAACTCTGTACGTATTAAGATACATGATCCCTTTTACTTGGAATTTCATGACAAGTTTAATTTCTTTAGGTAACAATTGCAGTGATTGATGTGAATGTTGGTGCATTAGGACTCGTGTGTGTGTGTGTGTGTGTGTGTGTGTGTGTGTGTGTGTGTGTGTGTGTGTGTGGTGCACAGACGCACAAAAGCGTGACGTGAGCGGTATGTGTATATGTATATATCCCTTAAAACTAGTTATCTTCCCCCCCGGATATGGGGGTGTGAGAGAATTTAATTCCTGTAATTTCTTATTCAGATTCCTTAGACATTTTCAGTACATCAAGCTGTTATATTATACACTGAGAATTTATTGAAATCTGTACATATCAAGCTGCATGGTCTTAATTTCTTGGTGGTCCTTGACAAGCAGTTTTTTGTTTGGCATTTATACTGCCAATTTATATTATCATTATGTTTGCTTGCACACATGTGCAAGAAACATAGTGCCATCATCCG
Organism: Neoceratodus forsteri; assembly: GCA_016271365.2. NCBI lineage: Eukaryota > Metazoa > Chordata > Ceratodontiformes > Ceratodontidae > Neoceratodus > Neoceratodus forsteri. The sequence continues at coordinate 30,457,945 of CM028133.1, read as the reverse complement.
AGTTTTCAGAGGTGTGTCACCCCCTCTTCCAATTCAGTCAGTGTGTTGGCAGGCACGGCCCCTGTCCACCAATGCATGCTGGAGCTGTCTATGACAGCTCCAAAATGCAGTGGCATACAGTTGAAAGGGGGAGCTACGCTTCAGTGAGCAGCGATCAGATATCGCCTGCCGCGCGCAGCTCCCCCCCCACACACACACAGAAACACATGCACGCATACTGCGTGCTGCCCCCCCAGGCACACACGTATAGCCGACGGGGGTGCCCAATCCCCCATCGGCTGTGTTGCGCTCCTCCCCCAAAGCCTTCCACATACCACGCTGGGTGCCCACCCCAGCGTGACAACTCATAGAATAGCCTACAGGGGTGCCCAATCCCTCGTTGACTTCACTGTTCACACCCCCCCAAGTACTGGGTGCCACGCTGGGAGCTCACCCCAGAGTGGCAAATGTCCCATATCGTCAATTTAAAAAAAAAAACAAAAAAAAAAACCTGAAAATTAAAAACGGTCCCACGTCGCTTCTCCCTGACCCCTTCCCACAACCCGCACCCACCCACTGCACACCCTGCCTCCCACACACCCCTCACCCCATACTTACCTCTGACCTCGGCACGACCATCTTCGTGGATCGGAACACGCCTGCATTCTTCAAAGCCGACCGTGAACTGAGGAAATGCCAGTAAGCTGTATAAAGGGATAGATAAGGAGGTTTCAACTTTGTTGCATATCTCAGGCATTTTTTAGAAGTTTTGCACCAAATTTTCAACATGGGGTTTTTGGGACCCCTTCTCATGAATGCTGTCACTGTCATGGCGTTATTCGGGCCCGAAGGGTGATTTCGCAGTCACTGCGCAAAATCACCTTTCGGGACCGATTAATGAAATGACACTGCTAGTATTCATAAGGTGGGCTCTCAAGAAGCCTATTTTGAAAATTTGTTGGAAAAATTCCAAAAAAACGACTGTTTTATTAGCGTGCATTGCGCAGTTCCTATGCACGCTCGTAAGTTCACGAATTTTCAATATTTTGACTCCAGATTTTCAACATTGCCATTTTACCACACCTTCTTATGAGTAGTACAGCTGTCATTTTTCACTCCTCACCCAAAACGTGTTTCCGCCCATGTAGCGCACAATGGCGCAGTCGGTGTGCGAAATCAATGTCTGGGACAAATTAAGAAAATCACAGTGACACTGTTCATGATCAGAGGCACCAAAATGCCTGAGTTGACAATCTGCTGTAAAAAAAAAAAAAAAAAAAATCTAACTAATTATATTACAGTTGTGTTGCACAGTTTCTAATAATACGTTCGGTAACTACACCATTTTTTAAATATTTTTACCGCAGATTTGCAACATTGCCATTTTTTACACCTCCCCATGAACAGTACAGCTGTCATTTTTTACATCCTGTTTGGAATGTTTTTGCACCTGTGGTGCTAAATGCCATAGTCGCTGTGCATAAGCAGCTTTCGACTAACAAACTGATATTCCCCCTGTTCATGAGGTGGGGTCACAAAAAAACATGTTGAACATTTGGAGTGAAAATACCAATGAATGCCTGAGGTATTAGGGTTTCCAACCATAATGCCCGACCCTGTAGAGAATGACAGGCATCAGGGGTGTGACTTGGGATTCTTGCCTGTAATGCTCATACCATTCCACACCCTGTAGCCAGCGAGAGTCATCGAGGTATGCCTTGGACTCTTCGGCCGCAAAGTTCACCCCATTCTCCTATATCACACCCATCTCACTATATTTCCTAATGGAATGGGGTGTGCATAAGGGCCAAAGACCCCAATGAACACCGTGACACTTGTCAGTGTCTGCAGGGTGGGGTGCAGTGAAATGGCGTGGCTGTTATGCCTGATGACCCAAAGGCACACCCCAATGCCTGTCACTCTCTGCAGGGTGGTGGTGGGGTTGGATTCAGTTCAATACTTCACTGTCATTCCTATTACGCAGCTCTGTAACTTCTACACTACCAATGCCAGCAAGCAAACATTCGGCATTGACAAATGCTTGTTTATCAAATCCTGTTAGTATACTATAGGCCTTAAGGTTTATGGGGCATAATAACTAGTTTGAGAGTATAATAGGGTAAGGGTTCCAGCTAAGTTATACATTCCATATAGTGTGAAACTATTGCTCACTTTAGGTAAACTTTATTGTTTACTCTTTATATGCCATATATAGATACTTTCTGTAGTTCTGTTCTGTGGGCCTTGTTTTTAACTTACAATTTTAGCATGTCTTTAATCCAGGTGGATTTTGCTTTTCAGTAACTGCATTCTTATACACACTGTGACACTCATAATTGGGTTTCGGAGCTCTCTGCTCGAATAGTTATCTTACTCTGAAAGTATCTCTAAGTCATTTTAATTTATGTGCAGTGCACTCCCTGCATGTTGTTATGCCCTAAGCACATCTGACCTTTAGGGCCTTTCGGCTGAAGGTAAACTGGTACTACTCAGCTTCTCTGACATTTTCTTCGGTTATTTTTTAAATGAATATTTTGAACCAATGGGAATTTTTTGTTTTTTGTCCTGCATGATGTGGGTGTTTAAGGTATGGGATTTTCTAAATAATTGTTATTAAGCTTCTGAGGAAGGACTTGTTGGTCTGAAAGCTAGAGCACTTTTTTTTTTTGTTACATCTGTGTTGGTCCAATAAAAGGTATAAAATCATTTGCTTCTGGATTTGTCCTTACAAGGACCAATACGGCAAAGACTAAATCTGTAGTTCAGGTACATAAGTGAGATGAGGTAAGCAAGAGGAGGGACAATGAAGATAAGGAGGATGACAGTGGGAGACACTGCAGAAGAGGATCAAGGAAAAAGAAGACTTCCCAAACAGATATGTCTGCTCAGTCTTCATGGTGGAGGCTAGGGGAATTTACAACCAACCAACCAACCAAGGAGCAGCAGGAAAAAAGAGGAGGGGAGGTGGACACAAGTCCACTTTCAGAGGGAAGAGTCCTGAAAGAACTTGCAGCTCTGAAAGTATACATGGCTATGGGACTGGATGGGATACACCCAAGGGTACTAAATGAACTCAGAGAGGCGCTAACTGCCCCACTGATAGCCTTATTCAAGAGATCACTGGAAATGGGTGTGATTCTGGAGGACCGGAGAAAAGCAGATGTGGTCGCACTCCATAAGAGCAGCAGCTGGGAGGAAGCTAGCAACTATAGGCTGGTCAGTCTTACATCAATGGTGGGGAAATTAATGGAAACACTGTTAAAGGAAAGGTTGGTAAAGTATCTTGAATCCAGTGGGCTACAACACAAAAAGCAGCATGGATTCATGGAGAGGGGGCATGCCAGATAAATCTGACTGATTTATTTGACTGGGTGACCAGGAAAATAGATTGGGTTAGGGCAGTGGACATGGCCCATCTGGACTTTAGCAAGGCTTTCGACACTGTGCCATACAGGAGACAGATAAAGAAAATTCAACAGCATAGAGGTGGGATCCAAAGTGATGAATTTGCTCATGCACGTCCTCCCTTAAGGACTACCCCTCTAATCCACCACCTGTGTCTGCCCCAGTAGGTACCCCCCTGAATGTCCACCAACCCTTGAGTTACCTTTGAGTTTATATAGAAAAATAGAAAGACAGAATTTGATGGCAGATAAGGACCGCTTTGCCCACCCCGTCTGCCCATTTTCCTACCTAATGGATAAACTGCAGATCCTAGTTAACCAGCAGCCTACTTCTTCCTACCCCAACCCCCTAGAATTACCTTATGACTGTCCCATGCACGCTTGAATTCAACCACTGTTTTTGACTCCACAACCTTCTCCGGAAGGCCATTCCATATATTTCTGTATATTGGCTCTGTTGTTGTGTGCTCTGTATTTTTATTCTAATCCAGATGCACCTGTCATGTACACTGTTCCTATTGTAAATGCCATAACATTTTGCAAATATTGTTTTTATCTTTTTCTCTGTATCATCAAATTTCTGTACCACTGGACATTTGTGAAAATGGGCATTTTTTTTCTCACATACTTTCCAGTATAAAAATAAAATTGAATTGAAGTGGGTAAGGAACTGCTTAATAGACAGACAACAGAGGGTGGTGTTAACAGAACTCACTCTAATGAGGGGAAAGTGACAAGTGGGGTGCTGTAGGGCTCAGTACTGGGACCAGTTCTCATTAATGTCTTCATAATAGAGAAGAACTGGAAGGGAAGGTATGCCTTTTTGCAGATTACACAAAAATCTGAAATAGAGTGGACCCGCATGAGGGAATGGAGAGAATGCATAGTGACCTTAGGAAACTTGAAGTCAGGAGCATGGCAGTTGGGGTTCAATGTCAAAAAGTGTAAAACCTTGCTCATGTGGCATAAGAACACAAGAGCTGCATATAGGGTGGGAGGGGGAGATACTGACTGTCACTAAGCAAGAAAGATACCTTGGGTTTATCATATCTGCTGACCTCAAAGTGGCAGGGAATTGTGACAAAGAAGTGTGTAAGGATGGTGGGATGCATAGGGACAGGCATCTCCACCAGGAGGAGGAGGGAGGTGGTATTACCACTGTATCGTTCGCTTGTGAGATCCCACCTGGAGTATTGTGTCCAGTTCTGGAGGCTGTACCTCAGAAAAGACATAGACCGGGTGGAGGCAGTCCATAAGGGGCAACTATAATGGTGCAGAGGTTGCAAAAAAGCCCTATGAAGAGAGACTGAGGGATCTTAACATGTACACCATGGAAGAGAGGAGAGAAGAGACAGGACATGAAAGAGACCTACAGGTACCTCATATGGGTGCACAGGGTGCAGGTGGGGAGTCTCTTTCAAATGAGGAAGGGCACCAGGAGCAGAAGGCATGCGATAAAGCTGGGGGTGGGGTGGGGTGACATTTATGAGGGATGCACAAAATAAGTGATTTGATACCTTTTATTGGACCAACAGAGATTTACAAAAAATAAACTTAAGCTTTCAAACCTACACTGTTCTTCAACTGTGTAGGTCTGAAAGCTTAAGGTTTGTTTTTGTAAATCTCTGTTGGTCCAATAAAAGGTATCAAATCACCTATTTTGAGCATCTTGTTGTACAAGGACCAATATGGTTATGAACAATTTTTTGACATTTGAGGGATGTGAGGAAGTACTACTTCACTTAGAGTGGTGGACACCTGGAACAGACTGCCAGTGGAAGTGGTGGAGGTGAAAACGGAAGAGAGCTTCAAGAATGCCTGGGATAGACAAAGGGGAATTTTAAGAAATAGGAAGGGAGGAGGGAGGGAGGGTCACCAGAGACCAGTTAATGTCTGTGGAGGAAGGCTAGGTAGGGACCATCTGGCAGACTTGATGGGCCAAGTGGTAATTTTCTGCTGACAAATTCAAGTTTTCTATGTTTCAGTATTGAAAAAAATATGTTGCTACAAATATATTGCATATTGACACACCAAAAATACAAGTATATGTTGATACAAAATGTACTGCACACAGACCTACTGAAAATATGTTGATGCAAAATATATTGCACATTGATATGGTGAAAAGGCATGTTGATACAAAAATATACTGTGCTTTGACATACTGAAAATATATGTTGATACAAAGTATATTTTACATTGATATATTAAACATAAATGCTGTTAAAAATATATTGCACACTGAAGTATTGAAAATACATATAAGCAGTAACACAATGGGGTGTGGTTTATTCTGGATAAATGTATGCCTAGGGGCGTAGTGAGGCATGAGGCCACAGGCCAAGTGCCTTACTGCCCCAGGCATGCATCTATCCAGAATAAACCACACCCTGGAGTATGTTGTTGTGCTTATAAGATGGGTATCTGTTGAAGAAAAAAAAATGAAGACACAGGATAAATCGAATTACTTGTGAAGGAAAAAGAGAAATTTATTGCAGATATCTCTCTGCAAGAAAAAATAATTCCTAACTTGGATTAGTTTTGGGTTGGGCAAAAAAAAAAAAAAAATATATGCATTTAAATCGCATGTTACACTCTGTTTTGCAGATTTACACCTGGCTGGTTTACTTCTTTTTGGTTTTCAGAGGTCTGAAGTTGAAGCTGATGGTGACACCTGTGAAGCTGCAGTTTGTTAGCTGGAATGGTTTAGTGAAGGTTGTAGTTTGTTGTTGTGTTGCACTGTTACTTTCTGTTTGAATCTCTCTGCAAAAAAACACAGAGGTTATAATGAAAACTTACACTTTGTCCATTGCATGCCCTGAATTGTATCTATATGACTTACTGTAGTTCTTTGAGTCCCATGGGTGAGACTTCAGCTGGGGGTGATGTTCCTTGAAGAGGTGGCAGTGGTGGTAGGTCCTTTGAGCATCAGGGTTTTTCTTCAGTGGCTGGTTGCACTGTTTGTGGTGAGACTGTTGTCCTGGCTCCTGAAAGTATTTCACTCCATGCTTTTCTGTCTTCAGTATTCATAGATCAATAACTGCAGAGGCTGACTTCACTCTTGTGGCCAGTTACAGCCATGATTTGTTTTGCCTCTAGTCCAGCTTGTTATAGGAGCTGTTCTGCTGTTGATCTGAGGGAATGGTTGGTATAATAAGGTTAATAAGGAGAGTCTCTTTAAGCTGAGTGGCAACCATATCACAAGAGGGCACAGTCTTAAGCTGGAGGGTGGGAGGTTTAGGAGGGAGGTCAGAAAGCACTTCTTCACAGAGAGAGTGGTGGACACTTGGAATGCACTGCCAGAAAAAGTCATCTCATTGAAGACAGTGGGCAGCTTTAAGAGAGACTGGGATAGGCATAGGGGGAAGGCAAGAATCATGTGTAGGGAGGATGGGAGGAGTGGGGATGGAGGGCAGGGACATTAGCTCAAGCTGCGGACCCTGCAATACGAGCAGACTTGATGGACCAAATGGCCTTCTTCTGCTGGCTTCTTAGTATGTTTGTATATCTTCAGGACAGTTTTGCTTCAGTGCTTAACCGTGGCATCATATTTGATAGGTAGTTAATTCCCATTGACTCGTTTGTGTACCATGTGGGGATGGTGTCTAGAAAGAGCTGTGGCAGCCTCTTTGGATGGCAGTACGGAGCTGGAGCATCTGCAGGCAGTTTCAATGTGTACTATAGGAATGTCTTTACAGGGCAGTCAGGATGTTCTGGTATTTCCAACATGTAGCCTCCGTTTTCACATCGGTTTTGTTCCTGGAAGTCGCTATGGCTTTTCGTGTGCTCATTGTAGCACATTGTTCTGTATCTTCACCCAGTTTCACCTGTGCACAGTTGAAATGATTGTGGCTTGAGGTCTCGTAGGCCTTCTCTTCCTCTACAGGCAAGGTTTATCTGGATCTCAACCTATATGCACCTTACAAGTCCAGGAGCTGTCTTAGTTGAAGAAGCATCTGATGTTCATAATTTTTGTAGGTCAGATTCTGTCAGGGGAGGGGGATGTGCTGCTTTGTCCTCTAGGTTTTTTTCTGTATTTTTAAGTATAGCTATAAGACATTATTACTGCTGCTGAACGAAGGGTCAGTTATTATGTTTATTGCTTTCCCAACATTTGGAGAGTTTATATATAGAATGCTGGAAGGGCAACTATGCAGAATCAGTGCGTTCTGCCACAGAGGGGTTCTGATTCCTTCTGACCTCGAGAGCGAAGCTTGAGAGATCCATAGGAATTGGAACCCTGAGGTGACAGAACACACAGATTGTGCATAAAGTTGGTCATCTTGTATTTTTTATAGTGTATAGTAGAAGTATATGAAATGTTTGCATTGTGTTTTTCTTTTCTCTTTTACATAATGAAACTGACTTGTGAAGTCTCTAGAGGTTCTAGAATACTGTCACCACAGAATTACATACAGGAAAAGAAAAAATTACTCACCTTAGTAATTATGTTTCTTCTAATGGAGTCTTGCTGTATTCTGACTTTTGCAGTTAGCCCCAGCACTCAAACTGCCCCAGAGAGTAGAGGGTTAATTTTCTATGCAGAGCATACAACGTTGAGCTCGAGCTCGGTTCAAACCTCTGCCTGCTGCACTTTGAAGCACAACTGTCAGCTTCTTATGAGCTAATACTAACTGAATACTATGTGGAAATTGTAAAATTTTTACTAGCTAAATGGCAACCAAATATTTTGGATCCCAAAAGACTCAAGTCAAGAAATCCAAAATCAAAAACCAGGTAGTGAACAACTTATGACTGTTTTTTATATTAATAATATAACCCACTCCCCCTCTCTAAAAGGAGGGAGTACCCAAATGTACCCCTGGGGTGCAACACTGCACCTGCCAGCCCACTTTCCAAAACACAGGTTCTGAGAGGGGAGGTAGGGAGGGAGGTCAGAATACAGCAAGACTCCATTAGAAGAAACATAATTACTAAGATGAGTAATTTTTTCTTCAAACAACAAGAAGTCTTGCTGTATTCTGACTATAGCAGACTACCAAGCAGTACCTCCATGGAGGAGGAAATTAAACCTACCTTGGGAATAGGCTCTGCAGTACTGCTGTACCAAACTGAGCATAACTCCTAGCCTGGATGTCGGGGAGTAATGTTTGGTAAATGTATGGACTGTTTTCCAGGTGGTTGCTTTACATATCTCTAGCAAAGGGATATCCCTGGCCGCAGCCAGGGAAGCAGCTGTACCTCTAGTCGAATGACCCCTCAGGCCTGAGGGAGGTATTTTGCCTAGCTTCTCATAGCAGAATTGAATACAAGAGACAATCCACCTGGCAATAGTTCTCTTAGTGGCAGGTTTGCCCGTACGCACTTTCCCATTAGTGAGAAACAACTGAAGGGAGTCAAACCTGTGAGCCTTAGTACGCTCAATGTAGTAACTAAGGGCTCTTTTAACATCCAAACTTTGTAAACTTCTTTCTCCTGAAGAAGAAAGATCAGTGAAGAACACAGGGAGAGACACAGATTGGTCCAGATGAAAATCTGAAACCACTTTAGGTAAAAACCTCCTATTAGTTCTAAGGACCACCTTATCTCTATGGAATGAGATAAAATCAGGCTCCACTGAACGAGCTTGCAATTCACTGATACACCTGGCAGAGGTAATGGCTACCAGGAACACATTTTTCCAAGTCAAGTACTTAAGCTCTGCTGAAGACAAAGGCTCAAAAGGGGGTTGCATAAGCTGAGCAATGCAAACATTAAGATCCCAAGCAGGGGTAGGATCCCTAAAGGGGGGATTGGTATGAAGCAATCCCTTGAAAAATTTACTGAATACAGGGTGAGATGACAGTGAGGAAGGCTTTCCCACTGACAGAAAAGCAGAAACAGCTGACAAATGTACTTTGAGAGTAGCTGGTCTGAGGCCTAGACCATTAAGATGAACCATAAAATCCAGAACTGTAGACAATTCAGCAGTGTCTGGGGATATATGCTTCTTGGAACACCAAATGCTGAATCTTTTCCGTTTGGAGTTGTAAGTTTTTCTGGTTGCAGGCTTTCGAGAGGCTTTGAGAATATCCAGAACCCCTTGGGACAGATGCAAATCTGCATACTCTAACTCTTCAAGAGCCATGCCTTGAGTGAGGTTGAGAGACCAAAGATTGGGGTACCGAATCCTACCCTGAGAGGAGGTTAACAGGTTGTAATTCCTGGGAAGAGATGGGGGAAGATGGGCTGCTAGGAACAGCAGCAGGGGGTACCAAGGCTGCCTGGCCCAGTCTGGAGCAATCAGAATCACTTCGCAAGGTTGTGACCTTACCTTGACCAGAACCTTGAACAGTAGAGGAAACTGAGGGAAGGCATATAGAAATTTCCCTTCCCAGTTAAAAATCAGAGCATCCAGAGGGACTGAGCCCAAGACTGGGGGTCTGCAACAAAACAGAGGAAGTTGGAGATTGTCTGGGGCTGCAAAGAGATCTATCTCTGGAGTGCCCTACCTTGAAAAAAATCACTTTCAATACCAGAGGGTCCAGGGACCATTCATGATGGCCCTGAAAGATCCTGCTCAATGCATCTGCTAGCACGTTGTCCTTCCCTGGAAGGTGGACTGCTATAGAAACATAGAAACATAGACTTTGATGGCAGATAAGGACCGCTAGGCCCATCTAGTCTGCCCATTTCCCTACCTACAGGATAGGCCGCAGATCCTAGTTAACCAACAGCCTATATCTTCCTGCCCCCCACAAGAATTGCCTTATGTCTGTCCCATGCATTCTTGAATTCTCCCACAGTTTTAGACCCCACAACTTCCTCAGGAAGGCTGTTCCATGCATCCACTACCTTCTCTGTGAAATAATACTTCTTCACATTGCCCCTGAACCGCCCTCCTTCTATCTTTAAATTGTGTCCACTTGTTCTTGCAAGTCTCTTTTTCTGAAAGATGCTACCCTCTTGGACTTTGTTGATTCCCTTGAGGTACTTGAAAGTTTCTATTATGTCCCCCCTCTCCCTTATTTCCTCAAGGGTATACATATTAAGCTCCTTTAGTCTCTCCTCATACGGCTTCTCTTGCAGACCCTGCACCATTTTAGTTGCCCTCCTCTGGACTGCCTCTATCCTGTCTATGTCCTTCGGGAGATGAGGTCTCCAGAACTGGACACAGTATTCCAGATGGGTCTCACCAACAGTCTGTACAGAGGGATAACAACTACACAGTTTTCTGCTGCTGATGCCTCTCCCTATACATCCCAGTATCCCCAGCCCTCCCTACTGCCTTCTCAATTGCTTGCTAACCTTAAGGTCATCTGATATGATTACCCCAGGTCCCTTTCCTGTTTGTTGTTGTTACTACCTCCCACCCATTGTGTATTCTTCCCCTAGGTTCTTGTTTCCAGTTGCATTATGCTCACTTTTTGCATTGAATCCTAGCTGCCATATCGTCTGACCATTCCTCCAACCTTGCCAAGTCCCTTTTCATCCTTTCCCGCCTCCTTGTGTATCAACCCTGTTGCAGATCTTTGTGTCATCTGCAAAGGCATACTTTTCCTTCCAGTCCTCTGCAATGCCACTGATGAAGACATTAAAAGGACTGGACCCAATACTGAACCCTGCGGTACCCCACTAGTAACCGCCTTTCTTCCAGAGTGGACTCCATTTACAATTACCTTCTGTGTCCTGTTGTCCAGCCAATGTTTTACCCAGGCTACCACCCTGGGACCCACTCCCAGGCTGGTTAATTTGACTAATAATCTTTTGTGTGGGACTGTGTCAAATGCCTTGCTAAAGTCTAGGTAGGCCATGTCCACAGCCCCTCCCTGGTCTACTACTTTGGTCACCCAGTCAAAGAAATCTATTAGATTCGTCTGACATGACCTTCCCGCTGTGAACCCATGCTGCCTTGGATCCTGTGCTCCACTGACCTCTAGGTACTCAACTATTCTTTCCTTCAGAAGCGACTCCATCACTTTCCCTACCACAGAGGTCAGACTGACAGGTCTGTAGTTTCCTGCCTCTGTCTTGGTCCCACTTTTGTGAAGGGGAATCACATCCGCTTTCCTCCAGTCCTCGGGTACCACACCATCCTCCCATGATTTATTAAAAAGAGTAGCCAGTGGTTTCACTAGTTCCTTCCTTAATTCTTTTAGAATTCTGGGGTGAATTCCATCAGGACCCATTGCTTTGTCCACCTTCAGTTTTAGGGAGTTCTTGCAGAACCCTTTCTTCTGAGAAAGGACTGGGATGACCCCCCTATCAAGAGTGCTTCTGTTAATTGGATTAGGCACTTCCCCTCCTCTTTTGTGAGTACTGACAGAAATATTCGTTCAGTATTCCTGCTTTCACTGTCCCCTCTGCCCACCCACCGTTCATTCTATTCAGCCTCACTATCCCTCCCTTTGTCTTTCTACACTCGCTGATGTACCTATAAAGGTTTATCCCCTTCTTAACTGAGTTGGCTATCTTTTCCTCAGTTTGGGCCCTTGCTATTCTGACTTCCTCCTGCTTCTTTCTGCCTTAACTGGTACAGCTCTCTGTCCTGCTCCTTCTGTGTTTCCTTATACTCTGGAATGCTATCTTTTTCTTCCTGACTTTCACAACCACCTCTCTGAGAACCATAGTGGCTTTTTCTTTCATTTTGATTTGTTTATTTGCTTCACACAAAGGTTTGTTGCCTCTGTGATGGCAGTTTTGATAATTTCCCATTGTTGCTCCACCTCCTTCTAGCCTGTTTGCTACTGCTTTTCTGAGGCACTCTCCCATCTTGCCAAAGTCAGCCCTCCTAAAGTCCAGTACCCTCACTTTTTATATGGCTTGACTCTGTAGCTGAGTTTAACGTGAACCACACTGTTTGATGGTCACTTGTCCCCAGATGGCAACCCACTTCTAGATCTGAGATCCTCTCCTGCCCCCATTTGAGTACGAGGTCTAAGATTGCTCCCTCACAGTGGGTTCCAAAACTAGCTGTCTTATGCCTGCCACCTGTAGGGCGTCAAGAATGGCCCTGCTCTTGGATGTGGCTGCAGCAAATGTGCTCCAGTTAACATCTGGCATATTCAGGTCTCCCATCAACAGTATCTCCCCTTTCTCTGCCATTCTAAGAATGCCTTCCATCATATCCTTGTCCATTCCTTCCCCTGACATGGGATCTGTACACAACCCCTGTCGCGGTTTGGTGCCTTTCCAGTCTCCAAGGTGACCCACAGTGCCTCCTCTCCTCCCTGTTTACTCTTTTTGTTTAGTTGCTTTTATCCCTTCCTTTACATAGAGGCTACTCCTCCCCTCTTCTCCCCTGCCTGTCTCTCCTGTAGGTTATGTACCCTGGTATGTTAACATCCCAGTCATGGTTCTCTGTGTACCATGTTTCAGTGACTCCTACGATATTCAGGCATCCTCTTCCATTAAGGCCACCAGCTCAGGAGCTTGTTGCCCAAGACTTCTGGCATTGGTACTCATTACCCTCCATTTCCTGATGGCCTTACCCTTTTGCTCCATCCTGTCCTTCTTGCCTTTGTCACTTTCTCATTTCCCCTGCTCTTCTCCCTATCGACACCTCCATGTTGGTGTTTGCCACACTTACTACCGTGATTGTTTTGGGGAGGCTAGGATTTTCCTGCTCCTTTCCAATGCCTCCCCTTGGCTAGTTTAAAAGCTTGCCAATGAAGCATTTAAACCCATCACCTAGGATCCTGGTTCCCCCCGGACAGATGCAGCCCATCATGCCAGTATGAGCTTGCATCACTCCAGGTGGACCCCAGTCCCCAATGAAGCCAAATCCTGGGCTCCCACCAGTTTTCAACCACTGATTGAATCATGGTACAGAACACCTAGCCTCTCCTATGCCATAGATGAGTAGCACCTCCGAGAAGAAGGTTACCACGCGTGCTACTTGACTAAGGCCCTCCCAATTCACAAACTCTTCCTGCACTTCTCTAGTCCCTTTCTTGTGGGTCATTTGTTCCTAAGTGGAACAATGACATCCAGCTCCTCCCTGTGCAGCTGCTTCCAGCAATCCTGATTCGCTCCTGTCCCTCAAGCCATGGCGCCAGGCAGGCACCTTACCTCCTCTCCTTCCTTGCCCAGTTCTACCTTCCTAACAATGGAGTCCCCCACCAGAGTTGTTTCCTCCCTGGGGTCACCTGCCACCCTCCTGTGGGTCTAGCACTGTGGGTTCCCAACATCCTCCTTGGTCTCACTGTAGGTGCCTCCATAGAGGAACCACACTTTGCCAGAATGGCATAGGAATTGTGGAGGTACAACTGGAGGATGTGCTCTGTTCCACCACCCTCACCCGAGAGGCCTGCAGAGAAGAAGCTAGGGACCACAATTTCATGGCTTCCGTGCACAAGGCCATGGACAGTGCCTCCCTGCTTGTTGATGTACCACGTGGTGGTGGTGGGGTGGTGGTGTCTGTCTGACCTGAGAACACCTTGTTTTGCTGACTGAGAGAAAGCTTGCAGGGCCAGAAGACTGCCCTGAGTTCCAAGAAGATTGACATGAAGAAGGGGTTCCTGAGGGACCACAGTCCTGGGCTGTGAGCCCCCAGATGGGCTCCACCACCCAGCTAGAGAAGCATCCGTGGTTAGGACCACAGAGTGAGACTGAGGTGACGAATGGGACTCCTTGCCTGAGGTTGCCTGATCCCGCCAGTTGGAGAGCTTGGACAGAGTCTCGGTCACTGAACTAGCTGGTTAGAGAATCTTTCTTCTGAGACCAAAGGCCCTCGGGTGAAACTGAATGTTCCTCATCTGAAATCTGGCCCCTTGGACCACTGCTGCAGAAACTGCCATGTGGCCCAGAAGCTGAAGAGTGCCTTGCTGCTGAGAGACCAGAAGGTGGAATGAAGAAACCAACTCTACAATAGCCCTTGCCCTTTCCAGGGGAAGAAAGCTCTTGCTTTGACTGTATCCAACTCTGCCCCTATGAAGGTGAGGAGCTGTACAGGCTCAAGAACTGACTTGGGAAGATGAGAAGGAATCCAAGGAAGTGAGCACTTGCTGAGTCACTTGAAGGTCTGACTTGACTTTGGTCTGTGGACTGACCCACAATGAGCCAGTCGTCCGGGTAGCCAAAAGGAAATATTTTCTCCTTCTTAAAGGACCACTACTACTGCTAGGCATTTTGTAAATACCCTTGGAGCTGATGTCAGGCGAAGGGCATAGCTTTGAACTGATAAGGGCCTGAAGGCAATTTGAACCGGGTACTTTCTGTGTGAGCACCTGATGGGAATGTAGTAGGCATCTTTTAAGTCCAGAGGCTAGCCAGTCCCTGGCCTTAGAGAGGAAGGATTATTCCAGAGTCATCATTTGATTTTAGGTTTAAAAGATGTTTGTTCAGGTATCTTAAGTCTAGGATGGGTGTACTCCCCTGTCTTTGGGGAAAGTACCTGGAGTACAGACCTTTGCCCTGTGCAATGTAGAACTCTCTACAGCCTTTGAGCCAGTAGAGATGAAACCTCTGCCTCTAGGGCAATGGTTTTGGAGATGCTTGCAGGTGGAAAAGATCTGCCTCAGCTTTGAAATTTCTTGAAGCTGAGAACCAGCCCCTGGCTGACCACCTCCAGGACCCACTTGTCAGGGGTAACAGACATCCAGTCCTGGATGAAAACCAGCCTGCTTCCCTACAGGAATGGGGGAGTGGACCAGGCTGACACATCAGGGTGTCTGCATGACAGGAGCCTTAGGTTGAGGATGGATGCAGCCCTGCTCATCCCCTCTGCCTCTCCTTCTGAAGAACCCCTCTGAGGAAGGGAGGAGAGGCCTGTTCTTGGTAAAAGACCTATGAAAAGGCCTGCCCCTGCCCAACATGCTGCTTTTGAGGAGTTGCCTGCCTTTCCTTGGCCTGTGCACTCCCTATAGGTGGTCTATACTCATCCATCTTTGTCCATGTAATTCTCTGTGTATACAAACAGAGAATTCCCTACTATGAAATCCATGGCCTCTACCTGGGTGTCCTATTGAGACTAATACACCTGAGCCAAGCCATTCTCCAAGAGAGCCACAAATGTAGCCATGACTCTCTAGAAAATACATCATTAGAGTCCACAGCAGCATGGAACTCTTGCCTTAGATGCCTCAGTCCCATCAGCAGCCACCCCTCCAGCTCCGAGGCTAGCTGGGGAGAGAGCCTGTATCTAGTGCCAGTACAGTGTCACCTGGACTTCTGGTACCACAGCTACATGAGCCATATAGCCTGCCTGAGTCCCAAGGTGGATGCTATGCACTGTTTCTTTGCCATGGCATCAGCTACAGTCTTCTCAGCGGGGGTGAAGCCAAGGGTATATTAGCCTTAATACAGGCTGCAACCTGCACAACTCAACTTAGCTGCATTGTTGATACAAGTACTCTGTACCTGAACCTGATAAAGTGTACCTTTTGTCCATGCTTCTGTCGACAGGAGGTACAGAATTTGGAGTTTTTAAAATCTTTGGTGTCTGTTTCCCAGACTTATGAAGGGGAATAGGCTTGGTCTAGTGAATGGGACGTCCATCTCAACATAATCAGGTTCGTCTTGTTCCTCTACAGCTTCTTCCACAGGGAGCTGGAGGGTTTCTGCCACTTTCCTGTAAAACATGTAGTGGGAAGGGGACTCTGAAAACCTAGGAGGGAAAACACCAGAAGGCCTGTCTGGGGAGATGTCCGGTTCAATGGGCTCAATCAGACCTCCCACGCCATCATAGTCATCATCATAATCTTCATCCCCCCTCCAAATCCGGTTCATAGAAATCTTCAGAGGCATAATCTTGAACTGGAGGAACTGACCAAACTGAGCACCTGCCAGAAGGTGCCGGATCAGACTGAACTGGATGAAGCAATTCTACAATCCTTATTGCATTGGCAATCTCTTCGGCGGTTGGAAAATGGGTCTCTGGGACCGAACCGGATGATTTTTCTTTTTTTTTTTTTTTTTGTAGGAACCGATCCCTCAGGATCGGCTCTCCTCTTGCCTGAAGAAGTATCGCCCTGGTCAGAGGGCACTCCCTCAGGTTCGGTCGGAACCGAACCAGGCTGGCCATCCAGGTCAGCGGACTTCATGGCCTCCTTATCCCTGAGCCTACCTAATCTTTTTTCCAGGGTAGACTTGGGAACATTTTTACAGATTTGGCAGTCTGAATCGAGGTGGTCAAACCTCAGACAATAAACACAGGTGGTGTGGGGATCAGCCTTAGCAAAGACCTCCCCACATACACTGCAGTGTTGAAACCCAGTGGGCCCAGTTTTTCTTTTGGGTTTCTCAGACATAGCCATCCTAACCGCAGACTTACCCTTTTTACGGCAAACAACCAGGCAAGACACCCTTATCGGTTTCTAACCATGTCATGGGTATTGGAAAAAAAACACAAGAAAATGCATTTTTTTTTTTTTTTAAATCGATAAGAACCGGTAACCACACTCTTACTTTAAAAACAAAGACAGAATATATAAATCACTAAACAGCCGGTTCAGCCAAATCGGCTGAAAAATAAATTTTTACAATTTCTACAAGTTTACTATGTCTAGTTCACTACCTAGTACTTACTGTACCACAGACAGATCTAAACTGAAACTTGCAAAAAATAATCGGTAAAACCAAGGACTTTAATGGACTAATGAACCGTGAGCAAAGGAGAAAATCTGGAGCGGCTGTTCAGTTAGGCGGAGTAAAGAATCTTACGGTTGCGCTTCAAAGTGCAGCAGACAGAGGTTTGAGCTGAGCTCGAGCTCAACGTTCTATGGTCTGCATAGAAAATTAACCCTCTACTCTCCGGGGCAGTTTGAGTGCTGGGGCCAGCTGCAATAGTTAGAATACAGCAAGACTTACTGTTGTTTGAACAACAATGTGTCACATTCCAAGTGGTTCTGCTGCAGTAGTGACATCACTATTGCAGCAGAACAAGCATATTCCAGGCATGGAATTTCATGCACAACAGCATTCCACTACACACTATGGGCTGGATATTCAAACTGCGCTGAAAAAGTGCACAATAGCAGGAGCAAGCACAAGTCCATTGCGTCCATGCGCAATAGACGCGATATTCAAACATGGAGCAAGCCAAATTACGCCAACAGCTAACATCTGAATATTGCACAACCTGCTCCATAGCGCAACTAGGGAGGGGAAGCTGAACAGATATGATGTGCTATGGCACAACAAGGGATGTCCAGCTGAGCAGCCCAGAGGTGCTATAGTGCAAGCAGGGAGCCCCCAGCAGCAGAGCAATGTAACTGCACAACCAGGGAGGTAGGGGCCCACCACCCATGCCACAAATGGGCACAGGGACACACAGCAGAACTGACATTGTACCGCCACACCCTAAGCACAGCACAACTGGGGAAGGGCTGGAATATCCACCTGCCCATGGGGACAAGCACACACAGCTGGGCCATGGTGCCCCAGCACACCCACCGGCAAGCTGAGACAGCCACACAAGGAGGGCTGACCACCCCTGTCACACCAGCCCCCAGTGCACAAGGCCCTGCAACTGCGACCCCAGACACCCCACATGAGCAGTGACCACCACTGCAAGAAACCCCATGTACGCTCACCACCCCCACTGTCACACTGCAACCTCGTCGTACCACAAAACCATACAAGCCAGCCCACCATGAGCACCCAGCAGTGGGTGGCACACTGCAACAATGCAACAGCAGCAGACACAGTACCAACTACTGTCACAATCTGAGGCACAGCTGAGAGACTTACCATGGGTCTGCACAGAGGGACTACCCACACGGGAAAGAGTGCCCTGACACCACCACCATTGATAGAGCACCCTGCACAGTAGACAAGTGACACATCCCAACCACTGCCCGCCAGCCAGCACCAGCACACTACCCACAGTGGTGCGTTGAAGCATGCATCACACGGATGCAACACGGTGCAGACAGGCACACACCCATACCAGGTGACAACAACACGCCGGGCGCGGTAGTGTGGCAGCCAAAGCCCCAGTGTGGGCCCATGAAAACTGAGCACACACAGCCTGCAGTGTCCATGGCACAGAGTGACACCCACCCTGTGCAGGCACTGTGGACCCATAGCCACCATCATATGCCTGGAGCAGAAGTCACAGACAGTGGTGCAGCCTGCAACATACACAAGCCACTGCATGGAGGTGGGATAAAAACTGCAGAGGCCACAGTGTCACCCGAGGCAAGCATGCACCACACCAGTGACAGGAGGTAACCCAGCATGGTGACGGTTACAGTGGATGACCTGCATGGACAGCCACCACTGACATGGCAGCAGACCTTGCAGGTCATAGACATGCAAGGGTGTCAGCTGCACAAGCCAAGGACGGGTTGTCAGGGCACCATGGACAGAAGCATGCACCATGGACCACTGCACACAGTAATCATGCACGGGGAACAACACACACACCACAGACACTGACTGATAGCTACTCCCTGCATAGACGCTTCCCACGCAGATACACACCTTGTGACTGCACCACCCCAAGCGCCATGCACCACTGCAGCTGAGCACCTATAGCCAGCTGCAAATCAGGGATCACCACAGTATTCATATCAAAAGATTTATATTGCATCATATAAAAGCAAGACTATATACAGAACTATGTACATATAGGGAGGGACAGAAACAAGGTGGGGGTGTGGGTAAGGGGCAGGGTGAACATATGGGAGAGGAAGACTGGGTGTGAGGTTGGTCAAAAGGGGAAGGTGAGTGGGGACGCATGGGGACATCAATGCTGACCCTAGTCCTCCTCTCCACTTGGCGCTGTCATCTGGCCCTCCTCCTCCTCCTGACCCCGTGCAGTGCATGTCCCTCAAGATCTGCAGGGACTCCCTTGCCACCTGCAGCAGCTCTTGAACAGCCTGCTGTATCTGCTGGGGTCACTGGTCACCTAGGACGAAGGATCAGAGTCAATAGGTGTGACTGTCCATCCCCCTTCAGCCCACCCAGTATGCATGGCATACAGCCATGTGCCACGCTCCTGTGATGGTGTGCGCCCACCCAGTGACCGTGTCACAGACATGCCCAACCAGGCAGCAACAGCCATGTGGACACTGCACCCACCACCCCATGTCCTGCACCAGAACCACCAAGGCCGTACAGTAACATGGCTGCTCGCGATTGTGCAGGCAGTGCCACAACCATGTGCCCAGTGCCGCATGGACCGCCATTGACGCACTCCCAGACATGCAGTGCCACTGGACAGTGCTGACTGTCACAAGTCGTGTGCATGGCAGTGGTGTCCATGGATGGTGGCCATGCCCTGCTTCCCACCCTGTTTCACAGCATGCAAAAGTAATCATGGTGTCATGGCACTCACCCTCATCATGCCGGTGATGTCGGTGGTGCTGGTCCCCGACTCTCCTCTGCGCTGCGTCCTCCTCCCTCCGCTGCTGCTCCCCCATCCGCTTCCACTCATCCACACCTGTGGAGGAAACAAGGAGAGAAAAACATCAATACAATCCCAAAGCAAAGTACCCCTGCCCCAATGTGTGTGCCCACCCACCCAGTCAGACCCACCCACCCCATATCCTGTAAACACCACCACAGCCAACCCTAGACTATCCCACCCCTATGTGCTGGACACATAAGACAGTGTTACCCATATGGACAATACAAGTGTGTAGACGTATCACCCACCTATGCCCCTCCTGGCACGTGACTGCAGATGGGAAAATAGCTCTGGCTCCCTCCTCCTGAGGTTCCCATAATGGTGCCTGCACTGCTCTGCAGTCCTTCTCCTTCTGGGGGCATCAACAAGGTCAGTGGCCACCTCCTGCCAGACCTGGATCCTGGCCCTGTCCCGTGGCTCCTCCCAAACAGAGGCCCATGGTGTGGCTCCACAAGGACCACAAGGTTGGCCAACTCAATGGCAGTCCACTGTTGGGCTCTCCAGCGTGTCATCCCAAACAGCATAATAGGCAATAAGGCACACTGCAGCGCGGTACCCCACGTGGAAATGCTGCACGGTACAGCGCCATCATTCCCTATCGCACTGTTACCGAACAGCACAATAGAGGTGCAGCCAAGCCGGACGCATGGCGCCAAGGGGGCAAAGGTCGGGCACAGGGTCAAGGGTGTCTGGAACAAGGCCACGCACAGCACCATCGGATGACTATGCATCTAGTGTGATTGGTTGCCTGTGTGCCAGTGCCACAGCAAACTATCGTGCAGTTGTGCCACAGCGCCATGTAGTGACCCTCGCTATAGTGCCACTGGCACAATGGTGGCCATGCCCTGCATTGCCTACCATGCACAGCACATCAGTGCAGCAGATGCCTGCATAATCAACCTGGGCATGCGCAGTGAGGTGTACTATGCATGCCACAGAACTGCTCCATTGGCTCAGCATGTTCAACACAATTACGCAAAGCGCAACGGCGCTATATGCAGCCGTCATATGTTAATCATCTGATCAGCCATTCAATGACACAGCAGCGCGATTTGCATCTAATTAAAGTTGCTCCTCACCTAATTTGCATGGATTGCGCTATATAGGTGCGACAATGTTCTGCAGTGGCCATATTCGGTTACTGCAGTTTATTGGTGAGTTGCATGCTGTGTGGGGGTCTGGACTGTGGTATCAGGGACATGCTTTGTACTGCACAGTCACAGGTAACCACTGTCATCCTTACAGGCCGAATAATGACCGAGCGAGGTCTGGGTGAGGAGGACTACGATGGTGGGCAGAAGAGGAGGCCCAATTTCACAAAGGCCAAGACGGAGGCACTCTTTGAGGCCTACTTTGATCAGGAGCCACTGCTCAGTGGACGGCTGGGCATCCCTCAGGCTCGTGCTGCTCAACCTGCATGGCAGCCACCAGCGCTTTGTGCAGGAGTGTAAGAAGAAGATGGGTACTGACAGGAGGAGGGTGAAGGAGAAGGTGGCTGCCATCAGGGCGGCACATGCTGCAACAGGTGGGGACCAGCCGGAGGTGGTGCAGCTCACACTGGCAGAGGACAGGCTTGCTGCAAGCATGCAGCACAGTGCCATAGACGGTGTTCCAAGAGGTGGCTTCCAGACAGGTGGTAGCCCATCACTGCATGGTAAGTCATGGTCTGTCTATGGGGGGACAGGGTAGGTCACTTGCAGTAACGTGACTTTACTTTCTGATACAGATCTTGCGTGTCTTCAGGGGTCAGCGGTGGAGGGCCTGTCCACTGTGGACAGTCATCTGGAGTTGGAGGAGGGACCATCCACCTCCACAGGTATACGTCGAGCATTGCAACAGTGGGGCCGCCTGGCTGTCCACACTGATGTCGTTGAGACAGGTGTGGTGGAAGCCCTTCTTGTGTCTCAGCATTCTGGCATCCAAGGATGCCAGCACACTGTGGCTGGGGTAGAGACCTGCACCAATGATGAAGACACGACCATCATGGGCAGTGACATGTGTGTGCCATGGAATGGACAAACAGCAGGTCAGCTCACGCCCATGGACCTGGCTGGTGCCGTGTGGGCCAGTGTGTCAGCACAGTCCCAGGCTGTGCCTGTCAGCACCAGTAGGGCAGCACCGGTGGCTAGTCAGGATAGTGGGACTGTTGCAGCCACAGCGGAGGAACAACTGATCCCTTGGTCACAGCAGGCGGAGGGGCGGCATCAGCAGTCACCCACTGGGACTGGAGGTTCAGGGTTCAGTGGTGGTGTCCATGCACCACCTGTGGACTTGCCCATACCTGGTCCTGGTGAGCAGCACCCACCCTCAAGGGGTGCTGAACATCAGGCCCTTGCATACCCTGAGGGACAGGATGCCGAGGTGGCAGACGACCTCTTTGATGAGCACACCCGCCTACTGTAGGCATTGGTCCAGCAGCTGATGTGGCTTGCAACGTCTGTGGAGGCACTGTGTGTGGCTCTGGAGTGGGCCAAGGAGCGACGCAGCAGGGACACTGATAGGATCCTGTCATGGATTGACCATTTGCGGGAGGATGTGATCGCTGTGATTGACAGGCAAGCACAGGCATTCTTTGCTGTCATGGCCACAATGGGCACACAGTGGGGTGCACATGCATTGCTCACACCACGCAGCACGCTGTCCACTCCCCATTCCCGGTGTCGTGCGACACCCACCCTTTCGACGCCAGGTTCAGCTGTAGGCTTCCTGAGCACTCCTGGTGCAGAAATGTTTGGTGTGCTGCAGATCCCTGTGCGGGCATGGTCTCGTTCACGCAGTGGAACCCCGGTGGACCATCGGTGCCACCCCATGAGGCCCATGGTCAGCCTACCAGTGCTGCTGGGTCTCAGTGGGGCCACCCATGCATCAGAGGCGGACGTGGTGCTGTGCTACAAGACTGACCCTTCTCCCAGTGCGGGCACTGTCTGGTGCTGCCCTGTGTGCATTGTGTGTTTTGGTGGGCAGTGCATGGGTGGGTGCTCGGCCCTGCACGCAGACACACGGTCCACCTGCACACCCTCCTGGCTGCTGTCCACAGGTACGTGTGCATGATGATGCCTGCATTGCTCTGTACACCAAAGTGCGATGGTGCCCAGCCTCTGACACACGCGCATGGACAGTCAGTGGACGTGGTGACCTGTGGACATGTGTGTTGCTAGTGTTTGTGTTCTGGCTCAGTTTTGCACCTGACCCCTGTGCACTTTGTGCTATGTTGTGTGTGTGTGTGTGTGTGTGTGTCCGTCCATGTGGTGAGTTACTGTTTACCCCTCCCTTGTTGTATGTGTGTGCTTCTGCGCCCTGCCACATCCTGTGCCAGCATGCACCCCTGGTGTGTTTCCATGCATGTATGTGGGTTGTGCCTTAGCCACTGGTGGTTGCACATGGCAGGGGGACTTTGCTTTGGGATTGTACTGATGTTTTTCTCTCTCCTTGTTTCCCCCACAGACGAGGGCGAGTGGCAGTGGATGGGGGAGCGGCAGCAGAGGGAGGAGGATGTAGCGCACAGGAGAGTCAGGGACCAGCACCACAGACCTCACCGGCCCGATGAGGGTGAGTGCCATGACACCATGATTACTATTGCATGCTGTGTAACAGGGTGGGAAGCAGGTCATGGCCACCATCCATGGACACCACTGCCATACACGCGACTTATGATAGCCAGCACTGTCCAGTGGCACTGCATGTCTGGGAGTGCATCAGTGGTGGTCCATGCGTGCACTGGGCACATGGCTGTGGCACTGCCTTCACACCGCATAGCCAAGTCACTGTACGGCCACGGTGGTGCTGTGCTGGACATGGGCGGTGGGTGTGTGCAGTGGTACACATGGCTGTTGCTGCCTGGGTGGGCAGGTCTTGTGGATACGGTCACTGTGGGTGGTCGCACACCATCAAGGGATTGTGGCACATGGCTGTATGCCATGCATAATGGGTGGGCTGCAGGGGGATGGACAGTCACACCCATTGACTCTGATCCCTTGTCCTAGGTGACTGGTGACTCCTGTAGATACGGCAGGCTGTTCAAGAGCTGCTGCAGGTGGCAAGGGAGTCCCTGCAGATCTTGAGGGACATGCACCGGCACTGGGTCAGGAGGAGGAGGGCCAGACGACAGTGCCATGCAGAGGAGAACTAGGCTGGCCATTGATGTCCCCATGCGCTGACTAACACCTTACCCACCCC
This sequence comes from Neoceratodus forsteri, assembly GCA_016271365.2. Taxonomy (NCBI): domain Eukaryota; kingdom Metazoa; phylum Chordata; order Ceratodontiformes; family Ceratodontidae; genus Neoceratodus; species Neoceratodus forsteri. The sequence goes on along the minus strand of CM028133.1, from coordinate 30,434,092 downwards.
CACCTTGTTTCTGTCCTTCCCCCCATATGTACATAGTTCTGTATGTAGTCTTGTTTTATATGATGCAATATAAATCTTTTGATATGAATACTGTGGTGGTCTCTGATTTTCAGCTGGCTATAGGTGCTCAGCTGCAGTGATGTGCATGGTGTCAGGGGTGGTGCAGTCATGGGTAGGTGTGTATGTGTGTGGGGAAGTGTCTATGTTGTAGGAGTAGCTATCAGTCTGTGTCTGTGGTGTGTGTGTTGTTCCTTGTGCATTGGATTACTGTGTGCAGTGGTCCATGGTGCATGCTCTGTGTCCATTGTGCCCCTGTCAAAGCGTCCTTGGCCTGTGCAGCTGATAACCTTGCATGTCTGTGACCTGCAAGGTCTGCTGCCATGTCAGTGGTGGCTGTCCATTCAGGTCATTCACTGTAACCGTCACCATGCTGGGTTACCTCCTGTCACTGGTGTGGTGCATGTTTGCCTCGGGTGACACTGTGGCCTCCGCAGTTGTTGTCCCATCTCCATGCAGTGGCTTGTGTATGTTGCAGGGGCTGTGCACCACTGTCTGTGACTTCTGCTCCAGGCATATGATGGTGGCGTATGGGTCCACAGTGCCTGCACAGGGTGGGTGTCACTCCTGTGCCATGGAGGACTGCAGGCTGTGTGTGCTCAGTTTTCATGGGCCCACACTGGGGGCTTGGTTGCCACACTACTGCGTCCCTGTGTTATTGTCCCCTTGGGTATGGGTGTGTGTTTGCCCACTGTACTGTGTTGCATCTGGTGTGATGCATGCTTCCACGCACCACTGTGGGTGTCTGTGCTGGCTGTTGTGGCTAGTGGTGGGTCGGGATGTGTCACTTGTCTACTGTGCAGTGTGCTCTATCAATGGTGGTGGTGTCAGGGGTACGCTCTTTCCCGTGTGGATTACCTCTTGTGCTGATGCATGGTCAGTCTCTCAGCTGTGCCTCAGGGGATTGTGCATGTTGGCACTGTGTCTGCCATTGTTGCATTGCCGTGTGCTGCCACCCACTGCTGGGTGCTCATGGTGGGGCTGGCTTGTATGGTTCTGTGGTACACAAGGTTGCAGTGTGACAGTGGGGGTGGTGGTATGCATGGAGTTTCCTGCAGTGGTGGTCACTGCTCATGGGGGGTGTCTGGGAGTCATGGTGCAGGGTATGCTGTGCACTGGGGGGGGGCTGGTGTGGCCCACCCTCCTTGTGTGGCAGTCTCAGCTTGCCGGTGGGTGTGCTGGAGCACCATGGCCCAGCTGTGCGTTGTTTGCTTGTCCCCATGGGCCGGTGGATATTCCAGCTCTCCCCCAGTTGTGCTGTGCTTGGGGTGTGGGGGCGCAATGTCAGTTCTGCTGTGTGTTCCTGTGCCCATCTGTGGCATGGGTGATGGGCCCCTACCTCCCTGGTTGTGCAGTTACGTTGCTCTGCTGCTGGGGGGCTCCCTGCTTGTGCTATGGTGCCTCTGTGCTGCTCAGCTGGGCTGCCCTTGTTGCGCCATAGCGCATCGTATCTGCTCAGCTTCCCCTCCTTAGTTGCGCTACGGCGCAGGTTGTGCGATATTCAGACTTTTGCTGTTGGTGCAATTTGGTTTGCTCCTTTTTGAATATCACGTCTTTTGCGCATGGGTGCAATGGACTTGTGCTTGCTCCTGCTATTGCGCACTTTTTGGGCACAGTTTGAATATCTAACCCACTGTCTTCAGATCAATACTTTTACTTTTATGTTGTAGCCAATCACTGAAGACTGCCACTGCCCATGATGCTGTTTTTATTGTATTTTTTCTTCCTGCTTTTTCCCTTAAATTTCAGCCAGTTCTGAGGGTGTAAGGGTGAGGTGCCTTTTATTCACTAGAGTGGAATTGCCAGGATGTTCATCAGTATGTGGCCATGTTTCATGTGTTTCAGCCTCATTGTTGTCTTCTGTGAGGAGCCATCCGATTTCCTGATAATGGAACATGTTATGGCTAATTGATATAAAGAATTACTTTTTTTTTTTTATATATTTTGGGTTTTGTTTCAGTACTTCTGTGTATTTTTGTCAGCCTAAGCTGGATGGCAGGATGGCAGCTGTGTTACTGTCCTCATGCCAGGGTGCCACAGACTCCTCTCGTGTTGTGCAGTGCCTAATTGGTCTGACATTACTTTGCCAGCTGCAATTCTTGTTTTCTGGGGGTTCAGTTGTAATAATGTTTTTTTCTTTAATTCTTTATCTTCTGCAGGATTGTCACACTGGAAATTACTGTGGTTTTGGAAGTGGCACAAAACTTAAAATGTGCTGACAGCTCTTTTCGGAGAGTGGCTTGGGATTGGGGAGTACCCTGAGGACAGCACTGGAGAAAGATGTTTTTCTGGTTTTTTGTGACAAATGAAATAAAGTCATGAAGTCTGGGTTTGTTTTTATGCAGCGAGACTTAGAAAGGTTTACCAGGAATTAGAAGAGCGTTTTCAGCCATTTTAGTGTATCCCGGTGAATATGGAGCTGTTTATCAGACCACGGGGTTTCAGTGAGGAGGCTGGCACTGGAAATGTTTTTTTTTTTTGAGAAAACAAACACAGAAGAAAGAAAAGAATATTTCTTAGAGGACTGTGATGGGGGTTCCAGAGCTACACAACCATGACTGTCAGTTCGGCATTTTTATTTTTTGCTTCGGTCGAGGATGTGTTTTTGAGCAGATCTGCGAATTTCTAGACTGGGTGGTACAGTGGCATAAGGATATGTCTGTGTTAGTAGGCACTCATCCTGGGTCTTTTTATTTGCCATGGTGTACCTTAAATAAAATATATACCTGGCAAAGGCTTTCAGCCAATCAAACTTCTCCATTTTTCCTACCCATCTTATAAGTTGCTACAAAATATACTGCACACTGGCATACTGAAAATCTAGGTAGATGTAAAACATACTGTACATTGACAGTCTGAAAATATTTGTTGATTAAATTAATTATTGTGGTTTCTTTTCTGACTGTGTGCTCTCATGTTAATTTAAATTATCCTTGTTCACTTTACATTTTACTGCCACTGTTTTAGCCTGGGGTGAAGCCTGAAAAAGATCCTTGGAACAATACTTTTACTCAGTACACAAAGGATAAAATAACAATTACAGTAGAGGTGGTTCAAGTAGTGTTTAAATACATGGAAGGGGAACGAGTTGTACGACTTTAGTGCTATTTCAACAAGTCTGGTCAGATCCACCACGGCTGCATAATAAAGTTAGTGAAGTTGTGTGGAATTGTTAAGAAGGTATGGAGAAACAACACAATGATTTGTAAGTAGTAAGATTTGTTTTAGTTTCTGTTCAAAGGAAGGCATACACGTTGTTAGGAAAATACATGGAGGTGTACATTTTAATGGAAGGAACAGGAAGTTTACAAAAGAACCCCAGAGCAAATGCCACTGATGTATGTGTTATCCTGGATGATATTGGCCGGACAGCCAAATTTTAAAGAAAACACAATTGCACATACCCCAATAATACAAAGCATCATGGGAAATATATGCAAATCACCATGATGATACAGAAGATGGCAGTACATGAAAAAGTAATGGCTGGCATATGTTCAGCCTTGGCATTATTTACACAGTTTTTTTTGTTTTTTTTTAAGAGAAACAGGGTTTTTGTCCATGAGGTGATGTACTGTAAGTTATATTTAAGCAATGTGTTGATGTCAGGAAGTTGGGTGTAATGATGATGGACTGTAAGCAGAGAAAATGTGATAGTAACTTTCAGAGGGGTCGCTTTTGATAAGGGCAAGGTAGTTATGCTTGTGATAATGGGAATATTAGGAAAGTATGAGGTCTGTGCAGAAGTGGAGTACAGATATGCACATTTTCATAAGAATGTGCTCAGAGTGCAGGCAAATGTGATATGCAGCTTTGTTTTAGAAATAGGTAAAAATAGCGATGCATGCAATTGATAGAAAGATAGATAATTACATAGACATGCAGGCCCTGTCCACACTACACTCGAAAAAGCTGCAATGGATTCAAACCGTTACAGACTGTAAACATTACAATGTGTCCACACTGCCAGTGAATAGTGTGGATAACGGTTTGAAAACATCACAGCCTGTCCACACTGTGTGCGATAGTGTGTGTGGTCTCAACCCTGTCGTAGCAGTGCACATCCCATGGTGCATTCGGTGATGACAGCTGCATTTTGAGATGCCCTTCTTCATGTCCTATGGAGTACTGTGTATATGGCACAATCATGTTATATAAATAACCATATTTCACTGTTATGAGACACACTTATGTTGTGGAGGTGACAGAGAGAGGTTCGAGGAAGGGGGAGATCCATATGTTGGAATCAGAGGCTACGTCAGTGGGAGGGGGGGGGACATAGCATCAGTTCTGCCAGTATTAGGGCACCTGAGCACAACAGGCATTCATGTACTGCTGCTGTGTGGCTGAAGGCAGACCCTCTACTACTGCCGTCAGTGTTCCCCACTGCTCCACTGTACACAGTGCCACACGTCTGTTGTCCACCACAGCAGTGCTCCACGATGCACTCAGGAGCTCCACTAATGTATGTGTTCACTACTGGCACTGCTCTGCAGGTAGTATTGCTGCCACATCACACATGGGCAGGCAGGGTACTCACAACACTCGACACAATGAGAAGAGTAATCAGGGACAGTACACGGATACCATCAGGAGGTGGCCCTCAGGGAGGCAAGTGCAGACAGAGAGGTAGGCTAGGTGGGGACATGGGGGTACACCCCAGGGGTGCGCATACAGCTGTCAGGTTACTGTGTTATGGAGGCATCCCAGTACTGCAGCCTACACCCGTGCTCCACACTGCTGTCTGCATATGTCCTGGTAGCCTCTGATCTCCCTGCATGCAGTGAAACAGTGCTGCAATGCATGCAGGTATAGTGGGAGACTGGAGGCTACACGGTGGAGCATTTAGACACAATTGCAATTAAAAACTGATAAAGGTGTAAAGCTGTAAATAAGAGTGAAATAATCATGCTGGTATGCACACCGCAAAGTGGTTCTTGGAAGGATACAGATTGGGGATGACTCAAGTAAAGGAGTAGTCCACCCAGAATTTACAAAAACATATGTTATGCAGTGTGTTTTGATTTGTATGTAAAGTCCTAGTGTGTTCTTCTCTCTGTCTGCTATTAGGAGTTTTTCCTAAATTAGGCTGCTAGCTTTAGGGTAGTTGACTTTTAAATAGTGCAGGGGTATATTATTTTATTGCACCCTTTACCTATATAATAGAGTATATCTTTACTACGGCATCTGCTTGTTTATTATGTTAACTCATACTTGTTCTTTACTTATTGTGTCGTGTTCTGATTAACTTGCTGTAAGTGCCCAGTACGTGAACAATGACCTACAAATAGGGCATGCATTCTCAAGACTTTTGCACACTTTCTCTTTCTGCACCCCCAGGAAGTACATTCATTCTCAAGAAACCCATGCCCTGGAGTGGGTTATTGGACTTACGAAATTGCAAATGTTTATTTTTAATGCAAAAGGGGTTTATGTTACATTAGTGAGGGTGTTGCTAGGTAGAATATGCAAGTTTGGTAATGATGGCCTGATTACTTTTCAGGTTCATTCAAAGGTCATTTATTTTGAATAAACCTATGGCCCGTTGTGGGTTTGCGTGTTTGAATTGTGTTAACATTTTTATTTTGATGGAAAAGGTTTTATTTCCATTTTGTTAGGCTGTTGCTAGGTAGATTAGGGAAGGTTATTTATGAACTGTGCATATACTAGAGGTTAATGGATGGTCAGATGGTATGTTGCTGGGATTCTGAAACCTATTTTATAAAAAAACTGTTACTTGGTAGCTGATTGGGTAGCTCTCCATGCCAGTGCGCTGGTGTGGGGGTATGTACTTTCTGCTGACCTCAACATAGATAGAAGGGTCCGAAGTTTAGATAAGTAAGGCAAAAAAGTCTGCATTTGTGGTGCAGGGACTTGGTGTGGCTGCAGGGGTAGGCAACCCCAAACACAAACACTCCCATCCCGGAATCAGCCACACTAAAAATAGGTACTGTACTTCAGTTTGGAAAAAGGCACTCACTGTACCTCGTGAAAATTCAGAAGGGAAGCAGTTGGATAAATAAATGGCAAAATGGCAAAAATGCATCAGAAATATATAGCGGTGGAGAAATACGCAATCTGGTAAATAACATAAAGTCTTAAACCAGTGGACACTCCAGTACAGGTCTGGTGCTCTTTTATTGTAACTAAAATGATTCTGTTTCTTTGATTATCTGGGTGTGTCAAGTGCAGCTCCCAAATCTTACTGTTTGTCATCTTGAACTGTGCTCTCCATATTCCTCATTGAGTCATGTACTGCAGTCGAGGCTGGCCCTCCGTAGTGGAGCAGAGGATCATGCAGAGGGTTTCAGTCATTTTTCAGATAATGCTCCAACACCTTCCCTAATTACCTGTCTTCTTTACCCACTGCTAGCTCCCCCTCCTACTGCTTCCTCAGCAACACAAGTCATTGCTCTTGTCTGATTCCCAGATATCATTACATATGAACATACGAAGAAGCCAGCAGAAGAAGGCCATTTGGTCTATCAAGTCTGCTCGTGTTGCAGGGTCCACAGCTTGAACTAATGTCCCTGCCCTCTTTCCCCCCATTCCTCCCATCTTCCCTACCCATAACCTTCACCTTCCCCCTATACATGTCCCAACCTCTCTTAAAGCTGCCCACTGTCTTCAACAAGATTGCCTCTTCTGGCAGCGCATTCCAAGTGTCCACCATCCTCTCTGTGAAGAAGTGCTTTTTGATCTCCCTCCTAAACCTCCCACCCTCCAGCTTAAGACTGTGCCCCCTTGTGTTATGGTTACCACTCAGCTTAAAGATACTCTCCTTATCAGCCTTATTTATCCCTTCCTTTCAGATACTTGAAGGTTCCAATCATGTCCTCTCTCTCTCTCTCCTGTTTTCCATTGTTTCATTGTTCTACTGGTTCTCTTGGAGGGTGCCTGCTTTGTGATAAAACTTATCTACACCAACAACATCCTTCCCCTCCCCTTGGTCCTTTCTTGGGATGCAGCTACTGTTACATAACCTAATCAGACCCAGCTGCAACTGTTTGGCCTAGTCTGTCAAACATAATTGCCAATATCGTATGATGTCTTAATGCCGTAACAAACTGGTGCTCTTGCCTCTCTTGCTCAATGTTTGCACAAGTTATGCCTTGCTCAAGTACTGTCCTCACCTTTTTAGTCCACTAAAGAGTTTTAATTAAGTTTCCTGTTTTGCATCACAGTTATCATGTGTTTTGTACTGCATGCATTCCTTACTTTGCATTATAAGATAGTGAAGAAATCCTAGTGATCTGATTATCCAAGAGTGCCATGTGACTGTCCGGTTATCATAGCACAACTGGACACCTCAGATCTCATGGTGGAGGTATCGTTAAATACATGTTTTTTTTTTTTTTTTTTTTTTTTAAGATGACTATTTTATTAGAGCAATAACACACTTTGGGCAGCCCTGTTGTGCTAGATATATGGACATGTCCAATAGCTGAAAGCACTTGGCTGTGCCTCATGCTTCGCAACGCACGGGAAGTGCGTCAGTATCTCAGCATAACTGAACACCCTGGCATGTGTTATTCCTAACTTATTGCACAGCCTTATTTCTATACTTTGTACTTCTTATCTTTGTTAATTCCTCTGTGCACCTCATCCCAAATATACCTGAAAAGAAGCTGTGACATCATAACCGTGTATTACGGGATTGTCCAAGTGTTCAACTTTACGTTTACTTTAGTGCGCTCATAAAAAGGTTGACTGTCACAAAATTAAAAGAAAATAATGGATATAGGATCAACTGGATACATTTTTAAATTAAAGTATTTGGTGACACAACTAAGGTGAGAGGGATTGCCAACTGAATGGATGGTAGTTCAATGTTTAATACAAGCCTATGAAAGTTGCAGGGAGTATTATGATAAAGTCGGTAACAAGGAATTATGGCATGCTCACTCATTTGTTTTACACACCCTCAGTGTGTTATACCCTTATAAACTACTCTAGCATCATCCTCATAGTTACTGTGGGAATCATGCACCTTTATTGTGTAAATAAACCTTGTAAGACCAGGTTTCTCATACATCATTCTATATATATGAGTTTGTGTGAGGTTTGTGAATAATAGCTGGGAAGTGCAGGGGATTTTGCAGGCAACTGAATCCACAGATTATATACCCATGGGTGTGAATGATATTATTCTATGAGAGGAGGGCTCTTGGCCATCAATAAACTTGCAGCCCAGCATGAGGAGACCCCCAGCTGTTGCCGAGAAGTGCTTTCACGGTTACAGATTTGGTGCTTCCGCCACTCTGTCAGTGTGTATCCATTCAAAGTGTGGCAGAATACGCCCCCCTGATGGCAGCAGGGAGACAGGTTTCGTTTGGCCTGCCCTCCATCCTGGGGACTTCCCTGCCATTAAGCTGAGCCAGCTGTCGGTGCCCCTCAACTCTAACCTGGTGAGAGGGAGAGACTGAGACACGGAGCTCCAGCAGCTTCTTCCAGAAAGAAGACGCTTCACGGGCTGTCAGAATGCAGGCTGTCCACTTCTGTTGAAGCTCAGAATGAGCCTGATGTTTTGGTTCTCTGTCAGCTGAGATCATTACACAGCCTCTGTACTGTAATACTGTTCAGAACCTGTCCGTTTAAAGACCTTTTGTTCGGTTCTTGGATGCTAAAACACATATGACATGGATCACAAGATGATTCTAATTTTTTTTTTTTTTTGGGGGCCTTATTCTGGGTACTGGCCTGTGATATTACATACACAAATAGAATAATAAATAGAAAATCATCAGTAACAACTCTATAATTCCATTGAGGGATTCTGGTGACATCATAAACCATGACAGCAAAGCTGGAGTGGTTTATGATGTCACCAAAATCCTGGGATGGATCAAAAGGCTTAGTTACTGTTGGTTTCCTATCTGTTAGTTTTTGTATTATAAGGAACACTCAAAACAGTCCATCTCGTAATACCATTGATCTGATGTCAGAACATAGAGGATAATGACTGGCTTTTGGTTAATATCTGTGCTGTAATCACCTTGAGTGGTTGCCAGGACATCATAGGTTTATTGCTGTCCTGGCAACCACGAGAGGTGATTTCAGTGTGGTTATTGATAGAAACCCAATCATTATGTTTTATAGTGCATGGGCAAAAACAGTCAAAAACTCAACCATGCACCAGTTAAATGAAGATTGCCTTACTTTTTTTCTTCCCCCCATAGCGCCACTCTCCATTAGGGCTAGCTCTCACCACTGTGACTGTTCATTGTGAGTCGCTAGTTCAAAGCAACGCATGAGCAGATCTATTCTTGTTATGGTATCATTGTGACGTACTGTAGTCAAGAGGGGTTAACAGCCTCTTAACGTTACAACTATACCATAACATATAGGATAAAGTATGGGTCTCAGTGTGTTATGAGAATTTACACACACCCGAGGAGTTTGATGCTACATAAACCCCAAGAGCGAAGCTCGAGGGGTTTATGCATAGCATCAAACCTCGAGGGTGTGAGCAAATTCGGGTTTACACACCAAGACCCGTATTTTATTTAATATAATTGTTGGGCTTCTCTTTTTCGCCTCAGCAATTATGTAAAAATAAAAAAAGATTGCTGTGCCAGTGCAGTCAGATTACCTCAGCACACGAGGGCCGCTTTAACTTTAACTTTATTTAAAATGTTTTTAGGGTGGTCAATCCGGTAGGTGTGTGGAACATTTCAACTAATTGTAAAAATGACTTACTGCTGAGTGTCCATGGCAGTTTCTCTCTACCATGGGTTTGCGGTTTCCTATTCGGGAAGGATACAGCAAGCGAGGAGTTCGAGCATGCGCAGTGTAGGGAAAACTGTGTGCGTGTTTGCTGTTATAAATGCTCCTTTATAATGGCAAATTAAGCCATGGTTTCCCTATGGGAAAAAGGGAAGACCATTAATTATATAGATAATGTATGGGCATATGTTGGTTACCAGTTTATTAACCATTGAGAGGTTGCCATGGCAACTATGTAACCTTTGAGAGTAAAGTTCAAGAGGTTTGTGTTACCATGGTAACCTCAAGATGGTTACACAAACTGGTTACTGATATATGACCATACATTATATTTGATAGTGTATGGTCCCCATAACTAATAAAAGAATGAAGCAGGATCCTTACTGTCATTTTCAGTCACCGCTGCTCTGCTCTGGGTCATGCTCTCACCACCGTGCCCGTTTCAGGAAGGCCATCTGTTCAGGCAGTGAGCATGGTCAAAGCGATCCCCGCTGTTATACCATCGATGTGACATACCATTGATGGGTTAACAACATGGTAATGTCACATTGATGGTATAACAATGGTATAAAAAGATGGATTTCGACATATAACATTCTACCATACATTATAACATTGTAAACAGTTGGCTTTCAGATAATAACAAGGGCTCCCCATGCATGATAACAGTATTATGAGACTTTCTGATGTCAGAGCAATGGTATTATGAGTGTTTGATGTCGCTGATTCCCTATGGGAACAAATTATACTGATATATTACAGTTATTTTTTTTTGGGTATTATTTTTCTCTCCCCAGAGCTCCGGCTACAACCCTCCGTTGTTCCCCCCAGCGCCATCCCCGGACATCAGACCCCCTCCCTTGTGCACCCCGCGACTTACCCTTCACGGCAGGGTGGTGGGGAGCAACTCAACCCACCCCAGCGGATCCATGCCAGGGAGGTGCCCTTCCAGGAATGGCGCCAGCGAAGACAACTTTTGTGCTGCGGAGCCGCTTTTCGCTGTTTTTCCTCCCAGCCGGGTCATGGATGCAATGGCGCCAGCGACTGGGTGCATGCACGCTGCCGTGCATGCCCAATCCACATCTGCCATGTCCCGCCTCACAGCTTGCAGCTATGTGCTGTTGACCCCAGCCTCCGCTAGGGGTCAGGCAAGCCCCGGCCGCCCAAATCCCCCCCTCCCCGGAGATGGAGAGCAGTCCCTTGGACGCTCAATCCATCTCCTCCCCGCCGACTCATGGCAACCCATGCCTGTTCCCGAACACGGGTTGCCGGCGTGGCGTGAGGTGTGGCGACCAGTGCCTCAACCCTCAGTGCCACCGGGCCGGCATATTACAGTTATTTAACATTTGATGAGCAGGAGAGGCACATGGAGACAGGCTTCCTTTCAGGTGCAGCCTGGAGTTCAGTAGAATGTCAGTACAGAACAGGCGGTCCCAGAACAAAACAAGCATTTGTCAATGCTGAATGTTTACTTGCTGGTACTGCATGAATTCTAGAGATGCATAATAGGAATGGCAATGAAGTATTGAACTAATGCCGACCCCCACCTCCACCCTTCACAGACTAACGGGCATTGGGGTGTGTCTTTGGGTCATCGGCCATAACAGTCATGCCATTCCACCTCACCCCAACCTGCAGACACTGACAGGTGTCACGGTGTGCCTTGGGGTCTTTGGACCTTATGCTCACCCCATTCCATAAGGAAATAAGCAGAGATGGGTGCGGTATAGGAGAATGGGGTGAATGTTAACTTAGGGCTGAAGACTCCAAGGCACACCTCGATGCCTGTCAGTGGCTGCAGAGTGAGGGTGAGGGTGGAATGGTGTGAGCATTATGGCCAACGACCCCAAGTCACACCCCCAACACCTGTCAGTCTGTACAGGGTAAGGCATTACGGTTGGAAACCCTAATGCCCTGGGTGTTTTTTGGTATTTTTACTCCAAATTTTCAACATAGGCTTTTTGGGACCCATCTCATGAACAGAGGCACTATTATTTCATCACTCAATCCTGAAAGATGAATTTGCACAGCGAATGCGCCACTCAGTGCAATAGGTGCAAAAAGACATTTTGGGCAGGATGTGAAAAATGACATCTATATTGTTCATGAGGAGGTACAGTATGAAAAAATGGCAATGTTGAATATCTGGAGTGAAAATATGAAAAAGTTGCAAAGTTACGAGCATGCGTAGAAATTGCATAATGCACTCTCTTAACACAGTCATTTTTGGGAATCTGTTCACCAAATTTTCAACATGGCCTTTGTGGGACCTCCCCTCATGAACAGTAGCACTGTGATTTCAATAATCTGTCCCAAAAGTTGATTTAGCACAGCAACTGCGCCATCCTCAGTCAAGGCCTACACTTCACTTAGTTTTAAGCAGGTCACCACGCTGGAGGTTCAGAGACTTTTGAGGAAACTACCTGAGCATGGATCAGTGGGATCAGATGGCCTACTACCAAGATTCCTTAAACTAGCGGTCCCTGTTATAGCGGCACCAGTTGCCAGGATCTATAACCTTTCCATCAGTACGCGGGTAGTACTGTCTTCTGGAAGATAGTGCAAGTTGTCCCCATCCCTAAGAATGGGGACATAAAAGATATGAACAACTATCGCCCAATTGCAATATTATCATCACTAAACAAAACTCTTGAAAAACTAATAGCCGATCAGGTCATGGATTACATTCAAGAAAACAACCTTCTCACGGTTGCCCAACACGGCTTCAGGAAGGGGCACAGTATGGCTACGGCGCTTATCAAACTCACTAATGACATCAAGCTATCGATGGATAAAAGGCTATACACTGGAGCGATGTTTGTAGATTTAACTAAAGTGTTCGACCTGGTGAATCACTTGTTGCTACTAGATACGCTGGCGACACTTGGATTCTCCCAAGGCTCCACAACATGGTTCAGCAGTTACCTATCTGGGCGGACACAGTTTGTTCAGACTGACAATTGCAAATCTGATTTCTCTCCTACCAGCATCGGTGTACCACACAGCTCAATTCTCAGACCACTACTTTTCTCGCTGTCTGTGAATAGGCTGCCTCAAATGTCGAGCACTACCTCTACCATCTTATACGTGGGTGATATGCTGTTATACACCAGCGCCAAGGACATTGCCTCCATTAATACCACACTTGAGTTGGACTTTGCCTATCTACGTAAGTGGCTAGTTCAAAACAAACCTCTTCTGAATACCAAAGAAACAGTGGCAATGCTGTTTGGATCAGCACCAAGGATCAAAGCCAGCTCTGCAACACTGGCGGTATATGGCTCGGACGGCTCGCTCCTGGATTTGGTGGACTCTTTCAGATACCTGGGTATAACCCTTGACTCTTCATTGGATTTCAACCTCCATAACACTTGTAAGGCAGTCAGTATCGAGCTGGGGCTGGCCTACAAAGTCAGAGCATCCCCTAAAGGAAAGCTGTCATAAACCCAATTTTTCTCCCAGCCTCTACTCACCTGCCAACATATAGTGAGAGAGCTGCATTTTTTTTTTTTAGTTGTGTTTAACCAGGATTAGCACACACAGCTGAAAGCCTGTTTACAGGCATGACCTGGGAGCACAGGGAAGTTAAGTGACTTGCTCAAGGTCACACAGTATGTAAGCAGAAGCTGTGGGATTCAAACCCAGGTCTGGTCTGCTGGATGTCACCAGATTTGCAGCTCAGAGCCTTAAATCACTGCGCTATACTGCCTCCCTGTGGATCATGGTAACCTGTTTAATTTTTTTATTGAAAGTTGATGTTCTGAGTTCGGGCATGCGCATTTGCGCGAGGCACTATTGCTCATGCCCGAACTCAGAACTTCAACTTTCAATTAAAAAATTAAACAGGTTACCATGCTCCGTTTGCAACAGAGCTTACTTCTAAAAGACCAGCTAAAAGAGTACTACAGTGCACACCAGTTCTTTTTTCTTTGTAAAACAATGTGCCCGGCTCATCATGTATGAGCGTTCCAGCAGTGCACAGGAAGACAACTAAGGAACGTAGCTCACGCTCAGTCTTCCGGTGTGGTAGCAGCTTTCAAATGGCAGCTTCAGCATAGCACTCGGTACTACACTGAAGGCTCAGAAATAGGGCAAATTTAATATAATAGGTTTGCTGGAAACTTGTAAACTCCTAAAGGTTATGCTAATCGGGCATTTCTGCAGCCCTGGTAATGGGCAACAGTGTCTGAGAGCTTTCCTTTAAACGCTAAGGCAAAATCAGCCATCACACAGGGGGTACTGTGAACCAGCCTAACTTATGGACTCACTTCCTGGAAAAAAGATGTGAACAAGGGACTACTGCAGAAGTGGGACACCTGTTATAATAGTACCTGTCGCTTTGCACTATCAGTACCTAGGCACACCCACTGTTGCATACTCTACTCCAGTTTGATCTGGCTGTCTCCCACCTCTTACTGGGTCTACACCACAGGATGCACAATTGACAGTACCATCTGAACTGAAACACCGATGCCTCTTGCATGTTTGATGAACCCAGCCCATCAGACTTACCTGCTGAGATCTACCAAAAGGTCATTCCTTAATACACCCAAATGTGCCACTAGGATGGGTGATCAGACATTTGCTGTTTCTGACCCAAAGCTATGGAACTTTTTGCCTTCAACTGTGAGGAACTCCACTACACACCTGATCTATAAAAATGAGCTCCGTGCCTGCCTCCTGGCCTCTGACAGGTGCAATTGTGACTCAACCCCTGGGGAGGACACCTAGTTGGGCTTCCTTTGCATGTCCCTTCAGCGCATATTTAGGCACTTATTACTCCTGCCCACTTTTAAATACCAGGCAAGGACAGGCTATAAGGTATCCTACCACGAGTCTGTCAGGAATAGTTTCTCTGTTTACTTATACCATATGGTCTAGCTCCTTGAAACTGTGTTGTGCATTCCCCTGTATCTATAGATAGCCTAGTGTAATGTCTAATGTCTCCTGTACAGTAGGTATCACTGTGCCTGTCTATACTGTAGTGTGTTTGACCCAAGTCTGTATTATGTAATAGTAACCATTGTGATGTGATGTGCTTTTACCTATGTTTGTAACTCTCCCGGGTCATGACTGAAAATAGGCAATTTCTTTTGCTGGCCCAGTGGTGCTGAGGGCTAAGGCACTGGACGCCTTACCTTGTGGCACGCCAGTGACCCGGGTTTGGGAATGAGCCCGGGGGGGGGGGGCAGAGCTGGATGGTGCTGCAGACAGGCAAGCTTTCCTTTCTGGGGAGGTGTAAGGGCTTTCTCCGGCTGATGGCTGCCACTTAGTGGAGGCTGGGGACAGCATGAGCCAGGAGGAGCCAGGCGCTAGGCCTTGGGAAGGGGGAGGAAAGTGGCCATTACTGGGGCCATGGGACTGATGCGTGCCACCACATGCATGCGTTACCCACTCTGGAGCCACTGGGTGTAAATGGAGGAAGAAAATCACCGTGGCAGGATGGCGCATCAACTCCTTGCAGTAAAGTCTGGCCCTGGGCTGAGGTAAGGTAAGCCCTGGTAATTCCGGGTGACGGGGCTGTGGGGGCGGTCAGATGGACACTGTCCTGGGGATGTTAAATGTTAAAGAAAATAGGCAATTTCTTTGTCTAGAGCACTTACCTGTAATCAAAAACTAAATAACTAAATAAATTCAGCATCACAGGTGTGTAAACACATTTTGGGCAGGATGTAAAAAAATGACAGTTGTACTGTTCATAAGGAGATGTGAAAAAATGGAAATGTTGGAAATTTGAAGTGAAAATATAAAAAATTGGCAAAGTTACAAGTGTGCGTACAAACTGCACAACACACGCTTGTAAAGCAGTCATTTTTTTTTTTGGTTTATTCACCAAACTTGCAACATAGGCTTTTTGGGACCCTACCTCATGAACAGTGGCACTGTCATTTCGTTAATCTGTCCCAAAAGGTGATTCTTTGCAGCGACCACAATATCACTTTTTGGGACTAAGAAACAGAAAATGACAGGGACAGTGTTCATGAGGTGGGGTCCCATGAACCCCATGTTGAAAATTTTGGGACCAAAACTCCAAAGACTGTCTGAAATATCAACCTAAATTGAGAACCCCTCATTCACTGCTATTATAGGGCTTACCATCATTTCTTCAGTTCCTGGTTGGTCTTTGAAGGTGCAGATGGGTTCCTGGTCCACAAAAGATCACTGCTCCTGACCTCCAGAGGGGTGAGGGGTGTGGGGAGATGGGGTGCACAGAGGGAGATGAGGGTTGGGGAGGGGCTGAAGGGAACAAGGGACCATTTGGTTTTTTTTTTTTTCAGGTATTAAAAAAATATATATATGTTGTGGGACTGTTTTCTTTTTACAGGTGAAAACAAAATGGATTTAGGCACACTGGGATGGGCTCCCAGTGTGCCAGCCAGTGTTGGGGGATCTATGCCGAACTGGGGATTGGGCACCCCAAGGTCAGTTGACTAAAAGGGGGCTGGGGGGCGCATCCAACACTAGGAGTGGGCTTTCCAGTGTCGGAAAAACATAAGAATTACTTTGGTACATTTGGGTGGGCTCCTAGTGTGCCAAAATAGAGAGGAGGGGGGTGCAGACACAGGGATTGGGCACCCTGTTGTCAGCAAAATATGTTAGGGCTTTGGGGAGGTCATGCCAACATGGGGATTGGGCACTCCAATGTCAGCTTTGGGGGGAATGTATGGTGGGCGGCAGGAGTTGCCAACTATGCGTGGTGGGGCACATTTATTTATTTCACCAGGAAACACACACTGAGCAAATGAGTTGTTCATAAGTCCAGCCATGCACATTACTGTGCACTGTAATGTGATGGCTGGAATTTGCCTGGTTGCCTGGAAGGGGAAGGGAGAGAGATCTGCCGCTGCAATGATGAAACTGTCTGTGACTGGAGCGGCAGATTTCTTTCAAGTCCAGTGCATGCTCTGAAACTGCCATCATCGACAGCTTCCCTGTTGATTGATGGCCGAGGGCCAAGCCCCTGAAAGCGTTGGCTGGATTGGTCAAACACTGCCACACCTCTGCAGTACTCTACTCTCCTCAAAATGTTTCTTGTGTGCTGTGTGCGCAAGCAAACATAAAAAATGAATTGACAGGTTATAGGAAGCAGAAGTGATGTGTAGTCCACAGAATGCCAGGTGACCTGGTACAAACATTGTGAAAGGTAAAGACTGCAAAAAGCCAGGAACTACCATTGTAACTGGTATCTGAATTTTTTTGTGTCATAGAAAATTCTGCTACCAAACTGCTGCCTCTGCTTTACTTTCTGGCCACCACCGGCGACCTGCCAGTCACAACTGCTGCTCCCCCCATTGTTGAAGCCAGTGGGGATCCAGGCAGTGTAGGCCCCATGAGTACCAGTGGTTGTCATACAGGTGACATGGGAGGTATGTTTTTTTTTGTTTTCTCCAGCCCCTAGACCCTCCCACCTCCCCTGACACTGGGTGGTGCCCTGTCAGGCATCACACATGCCGGGACACTTTGCAGCGGATGCAAGCTCCCTGGACCAACACCGGGGTTGCTCTGGCAACGGAGCCACAGCACCATTCTGCTCTAGCATGGGGCGCTGCCATGTGACAGCTCTACCCCAGCCCCACTGGCTGTCTGAACCGGCTCCCAAGTCGTCGTGCAGGAGAATGATGCAGAACCCACTGGTTCATTGGGTAGCCCTGGTATCTCTGGAATTTTGAGGTACAATGTTATGTAAAGGTGGAGAAAATAGTGGCGTAAAATGAACTAGAGCAGGAGGACCTAAGGACAGGAACCAGAGGGGCAAAGTGAGTTCTGAGGAGCAGTTTGAGCAAGTGAGGGTGAGGAAGTTCCAGAGAGAGAGAGAGAGAGAGAACAGATGCACAGAAAAAATCAGTTTAGTTAGCAGAACTGTTGCAGAGAGGGATGGTAATACAACAAGGGTCAGAGGAGCAGACTGTACTGGAGGAGGTGACAACAGTTGAGGGTAGGTCTGAGAGGTAGGTAGGAAGGGGGAGGCAAACCAGTACTTTGAGAGGAAAGTTGTGTAAAGAGAGAGGCGGTGAGGTTCAAGGGAGAGGCTTGGGTGGAGGGAGAAGTGGGGAGTGATGGAAAGGAAATCGGTAGCAAAAACCAAGAAAGAGTAGAAAAGGAAGGGGATCCAACCTGGCAAGGATGATGCAGAACCACAGACCACATCAGCGTAGTCATATATACATAGCAACACAGCAACATAGTACGGTAATTAGCAGTCACAAGGGACTTTAGGTCCATAATGTCCTTCTATACTTCGTAAGCAGGGAATAAGAAGTTCGCTATGCAAACATGCATTAGTTCATAGGGATACCACACTCATTCTACTACCCAGGGCATCTTGTTATTCCCTTGGGAATCAGGAGAGGTAAGACATTTTCTGACCGATTTTGTACATTCTCAATTCTGCAAAGGCCTGAACCGCACCCCTATGGATGTTACACAATTATTGTTGTGCTCTGTTTGAATTAATAAGCATAATGATAATAAATGAAAGCACAGGGAGGAACTAAAGGTTTTCTAGCACTCTATCCCTGCTGGGTGCACTGCCAAACAAAAATCTACTGTGTAGCAACAAGGGCTCACACACCTCACTCACAAATGGCAGGTGACCAAACATTCAGCCCAGGCGTAAGAGTTGCTGATGCCAAGAAATTTATTATAAGAGGCCATGACGACAACAACAAAAATACAGTGATCTGGTACCCAGCGGTCTACATCAAGCATTGGGGTTTAAATAATAGACCAAAATACAGTACTGCTTTAATTCATTTGTTCTCTGCTGTTCCTTGAGTACAGCATGGAGACTATCAGGATTCGCGGAAAGAAACAGGGCAATGTATAAAATTCCTTAGACGGGGGTGCAACAAAGACGGTTCTGGTGTACAAGCATCATTTATCTAGCTCCAGTCATGTCTGAGTCTTGTGATTTCTATGATTTTACTTTCTAAGGGGATGCCTGCGTCCGTCATTCGGGCAAGCGAACCTGGCAGAGCTTAAGAATGAATTGGTGAAGGAAGTGAGCTGGCTGAGATTAAAGATCATTGGGAATATGAAATGAACCTTGGTATTATTTTCATTGCCCGGGTATATTTGCAACAAAATACTCCTTATTTTAAAGAATAATGTCCAAATGTGCAACTGACTTGTGCTTTTGTCACTGCTATGTCTGCTCCGAGCTCTCAAAGTCCCAATATCATGAAGGAAGTAACAAGACGCCATGTAAGTTGCAGCAGAGTTTTCCTCCTACTAAAATCAGGTGTGTTGACACCCTTGGTATATAAATGCTGATTCTCTTACTACAGATTTATGCCTTATTACTTTTTTTCTATACAGCTTTTTCTCCCACAACTGCCTGGGAGGCTGTATCAGCCCTGTCCCCATCACCCCAAACTGGCTACCACCTCCCTGGGACTTACCTGGCACTGCAGTTCCCCAACTTGTGCCCTCCCATGGTGGGGCCAGGAGAGGTTAGGCCATCCCCCCCTCCATGGAGACACGCATCTAGAGCAGGGTCAAGGCATCCCAGATGATGGTGCGGATTCAGAGCTGGCAGGCAGGGCTTCATGCATATCACTTTCATAGACCGTGCTACGGTACCCACAAGATGAGAAAAACCAAGCTTGGTTGTCTGATTCGTAAATAATTTATTTAAAAGATAACAGCAGTTCACATACTACGTCAAACATTTGTGAGCTGCTCTAGCTCTTTGCCAAGATATGTCACGCCTTGGCAAAGAACTAGAGTAGGTCAGAAACATTTGGCATTGTATATGGAGTGTTGTTATCTTTTAAATAAATTATTGATGAGTTAGACAACCAAGCTTGGATTTTCTCATCATGTGGGTCCCTTAGCACCATCTATGAAAGTGATGTTCATCCAGTGAACCATGGCTGGAGCTTGGTTTGTTCAATCTGCCGTCCGCCTTCACTTTTCTAGCCAGGGCTTCGTGTATCCCCAAGCAGCCCGTGTCCATTTTGTTAAGCTGGGTCCCCTGCTGTGGCATGGGTGCTGGCTAATGCCATGTAGAGGCACACACTGACCATGTCATCTGTGGTCTCCCCCTCCCCGCGCTCATGCCCACACAACCACCAGGCCTCTGCCTGGTGGCACTCAAGGACTAAGCCAACAAACATCCCCTTCTCTCCCTGGGTGAGGAGAGCAGTCGCACAGATGCTCAATTGTCTCTCTCCTTGGCCAACCCCCAGCAACCCAAGTCTGTTGCCAAACCCAGTTCACTGGTGTGGTAGGTGGTAGCGCTACCAGTGGGCAACTGGGCCAGCCCTTCTGTTGTGTTACTTTAACAAAGAAAGCTTTTCATCATGGGCAGGGGTAGAAATAATAGACTTATAACTAAAATGACATCATCAGAATATTATGGACTTCAGAGATGAAGAAAAGAACCACAGTGGAATGAAAGCACTTTGGCACAACTCTTTGGAAAGTTTGAGGAGCATTTCTTTACCTAAAGGGTAACTGTCACGAAGGCAGATCCACATCTAAGTGTGGGGCTTCTCCCGATTAGCAACACTTCTTCCTTACTTTCCATGTAGTAAACCTTGTACATTGTCTCTGTCAAAGTTTAAAGCATTAAAAGTAAGAGGAAAAATGATTCAATAAAGCTATAATAATCTGAGGCAGACCTACACTTGGGTATTGGGCCTGCCTTTGTGACAGTTCCCCTTTAAACAAAGTTTCTTTCAGTAATACTGTACATGCTGCCAGTGGAATTAAAACAAAATATATTTTAGGTTTTGTTTGAAACTTGGCTTTATTGCCATTTCCCTTCCAGGGTAACCAATATTTCAGTGGTTTTGTATCAAAGTGCTTGTCTTTTAAATTGCTTTCCTATTTTGGAGTCACCATGACCCAAACCATTGACATCATGAGGCTGGTTCCCAATCTTTCTGCTCTATGTCTCCATCTAACATGGCACACTGAGTCCTACCAAGGACAAACCATGTGTCTGTGGTCTGCTGTTTTAAGCCTTTTCACACTGTTGCACCATACAGTGCTTCTCAAAGCCATTGAACCCCTTCATAGTAAATTGCAGATAAGTAAGTTTGTATTTCTGTAGACCTTGACTTTATTGCTAGTGTATTTCCAGAGTATCCCTTGCTTCAGTGCATTTGCACTGAGGCCCTTGTATATTAAATATACTTTAGGTTTCCAGTGATCCTTAAAGATCTAAGAATAGGTTCGAGTCAGAACAGAACTGAACAATTCCAAACTCCACAGTGATAAGCAAAGCCATCTCCAGTATCTGCGCTTTTTCAAAAGAGCTGCATAAGAAACCTCACTGACATGACAGTTTATAAGCAGAAGAGCTATGCTTACAGCCCGAAGCAGCAAAAGTCCTAGATTTCTGAATGTTAACAGCTGATGTTTGGTTTGGATTCAGAGGAAGGCATGCTCTTTGGCCCTAAGATGCTCTTCCAGCAGGTGCCCATTATACAGTATATCATGTGATGACACATGTCTTACTAAACTTCTGCTTAAGCTTCTTTCACATGAAGTAAGCTTCTTTCACATGAAGTCTAACTACAGGAAAATTAGTGTCTAAATCAGCAATAGGAGGCAGGAGTTTCAAATGGCTTAGACCGCCGCTGTGTGCCGACGATACAGCGCAGGGGCTTGGGGCAATCTAACGGGAGTTTCTAACCCATGCGGCAACTGCCACAAGTTAGACCAATTTTTTCTGGTCTAGGTTGTGACAGTCACTGGGGCCTTTTTGACAGAGCTTGCGCCAGATGTTTGGGGCACAAGCTACCGTAAATCATGAAAACTGTCGCAGCTGTGCATGAGATTGTACAATTGGGTGCAGTTATTGATGGGGTTTGGCGCATTGCCAGAACCAAAGTGTCACGGCACAGGGCTTGGTGCAAGCCCAGCACCATGCTTTTAAAATCCGGTCCAATGTCTCACCAGTATTTCTACAAGTTGCACCCCCCCCCCTTCTAGACTGTTACATAGATACTGTCCGCAGATAAGGGCCTATGTCCCACCCAGTCTACCTATTTGAGCTTGGAATACCACTTTACGTTTTTCTAGAAGTCTGTTGCCACTTACCTCTGATCTCCAGGATGCCCTTATGTCATTCCCATGCATTCTTAAGTCCCGTTATTGTTTCAGCTTCCGTTTAGAGTTTTTCCTTCAGGTCCACCAGCATCCCTAACTCCCACTGTGAGTACCACCTGTGTTAGTGCCTTCTTTTCTGATCTCTGCAAAGTCTGTGCACTCCGCACTCTCCATTTCTTTCCCTAATGGAGGGCATCTTCCCTTGTGGGGAGGTCCCAAGGGGAGGGAGGAAGGAAGCAGGCATTACTGACTAGCAGAGGTATGACATCAGAGAAGGAGGAGGAGGACCTAAGAAGATCGTAGACCCGTTTGTCATGGGAGGAGCCTGTACAGCTTTCATTCAAAGGCTGGCATTTTCCACATTTGCATCCCACACCAGCACTGAGCAATAACATTTAGCTTGCTCCTCCAAGTGCAGAATATCCTCAGGACTGCTCCCTCCCAGATGCTATACTGTCCCTGCTCTCTGCACCCACCATGGAAATGATAACAGGACTGCAAAGGAGCTAGAAAAGTACCCGAATCAAGAAGACACATCAGATGTAAACCAGCATTTGTTTACCAGAGGGAGGCCACGTTTAACTAACCTCCTGAGCTTTTTTGCACTAGTAAGCAACTATTTGGATATGGTCAGTCCAGTGGACATTATAGGTGTAGACTTCTGCAAGGCATTTGACTTGGTGCCAGGTAGAACAAGGAGCCTGTTAACTATGCTGGCCAGAATATGAATGACTCTTCTGTCGCTGCCCAGCGGAGCTGCACAATGAATGCAGCGTAGCATGCCATGCATGCTGGCAGCATATGTATTTCCCTTCTTCCCCTTGGTACTGGGGAGCTTTTTAAGGGGGCCAGGGTGGTCTGGAAGGCAAAGCCGTGCCAGATACCCATCTTGTTATTGAGCTGATCCTTTGCAGTGCAGTTGCAGGGGATCTTGAGATATGGCAACCTGTAGAGGGGACTGCCCTTTACATAGTAATATTGTATTGTGATGACAAGAGGGACTTAGGGTTCATCTTGTCTACACCTCCTGTCAAACAGCAGTGACTACTCACTCACTCACCATTCGAAATATATCTTTGAGCACAGGTGCTCATTTACAAAGGTTCCACATCTGGTTCATACAATATGGTTACACACAGTCACAACAATTAATTCCAGAGAAATATAATCAGTGCAATCAACAAGATAACAACTATATCCATTTCAAGTATGAACACACATGCTGAGTAACCCTCAAGTCTATTCTTCCTCCAGAACCTGTTTGTTACTGCTTTGAAAGCTTGACTAGTGCTATTGTCCACAGTCCACAATCATACAGAGAATGCTTGGTTGCATCTCTATCCTGGCAAGGGCAAACCAGCCACACTAGTTCATGCTTTTATCATCTCCAGATTTAATATTACTGTAGCACACTTCATCAGGGCCTGTTTGTAAATCTGATCCGCCACTTCCAGCGGGTGTAAACTGTGGCTGTGTATTTCTCTTGACCTCCATTTGGAGGTCACAGCATATAATTCCAGCACTCCGCTCTCTGCACTGGCTGCTTATAAAGTGGAGGATCGATTTTAAGATTTTACTTTTCATGTATAAGGCACTGAAGAGACCGAGCCCTCTACCTCTCAATCTCAGCTTTAAAATGCATAACACTGGCCTTTCAAATGAGGATCAAATGGTTAGAATGTGTAGTACTTTCTTATTCTGAAGAATAATACATTAAGAATAGTAAGCCCCATATGTTTAGTGTTAAGGAATGTTTCTGTTAAATTGTTTTTGAAAGTTTGTGTGCACAGAAATCGATCTAACATTATGAGAAGCATTGGTAAGTCATTGCGAGCTTTAAGTGTGAAATACGTAGCGCTATGCAAAACTCATAGTAATTGAGAGGTATGCTGGGGCTTCCTCTATCTCCACAACTTGTTGGTCATCCACATGAATTTCAGGGATTAGCATTCCACTAGGCAACAGTCTTTAGTGGTTCCAGTGGCTAGACTAAAGTCTGTGGAGGAAAGAGCCTTCATGGTGGCAGTACAGAGAATGTAGAATGCTCTCCTCATAGACTTTCAGAATGTTCACAGCCTATTTATTTAGAATTCTGTGCACTGGGTTACCCCAATGTAGGCTGCAGCCTAGTTTTTAAGAAGGTGCTGGGGGACAGATACAGCAGCAGGCATTCCTAAAAGTTACAAGACTTGCTTAACATAAAGGAAATAAAAAGAAGGTAAGAAGTTACAATTACATTATAGTAACTGGTGAAGCCCAATATCAACTTGTTTTTAGCAACTTTGAAAAGTCGTATCAACCCGCAGGTTGATACGAAAAAACTTGCATCAACCCACGGGTTGATATGACTTTTACATTCTTGTGCCGAGAAGCATACACCAGCACAAACCAATTAAACTGTCCGAGGCAGCACAAGACCATTCTCCAATGGTAAACACACTCACAAGCTTGCCATCGCTAAAAAGCAAATTAAGTGATCGTCAACTCGTAATCGTAATTCTTCTGAGACAGTTTTATTTTTGCACCAGTTATTATAAAAAATAGAACCTATGTAGGGTGTAGATATGGAGTTTTTTGTACACACCCTTGTTGTGTGATAATAGCAAAACCTCTTGAGCTTCGCTCTCGAGGTTTACATATTATCACACAACTTGAGTGTGTGTAAAAAAAAAAAAAAAAAAACTCCATATCAACCCCCTAAATATGCATTATTCTCTATATATACGTTTTTACAGTTTTATATCAGTTCAGTTCTGTTTTGATACAATTGTGAAACACATTTGACATTCAGACAATAAAACACTCTACAAGGTTGAACACATCCAATATTGTACCTAACATATACTCCAAACTGTTAGCCTAATTTTTTATACAAGAAAGCAAAACATTCCAAACAGTCTAGGATGGAATGCAATGATGATTTATTGCAGAAAGGTGCAATCAGCCGCTCTCTTCTCTCAAGCTCAATGCAGGTTACTAGTGGACACTGAAACAGTTAAGCCTGACCCTGAGAGCTGCTGTCTAGTGGTCCTTAACCAGGAGTCAGAGTGCTCGATTCTCAGAGTGGCGGAGGGCTTATGCCAAGTCCTGTGCCACCGCACTTAGGTTTTGGCAGCACACTGAACCCCATCGCTGCAACTGCACCCGAATTTAATACATTGGGCACATTTGCAGCAATTGCTACACTTTATGGATGCTTCCACCAAAGATGTGGCACAAGCCCCGTAAAAGTGTCTTCCAAATGGCGCAATGCTAGACCAGGGGAAAGCTGGTCTAACTTGTGGCATTTGGTGCTAGTGTTTGAAAATCGCAGTCTGCATCCTGAGAAAGCTGCTAGCCCTGTGCGCCATATGATCAGCATGCCAGGGGCTTGCGGTGTTCTCCGCCATTCGAAAACCAAGTCCAGAGTATCTGCAGTTGTGCTCTGTGTTTCCTGACGGAGTCTGCAGCAGGAAGTTCCGGCATGACTATTCATGGCTCCACCTTTCTCCCCCTTTAAACTACAAGAGGGGAAGGCTAGCTGAGACCTCACGTTCCAGGTTCCAGAGGAGTCCATCTAGCTCCAGACAGATGAAGATCCAGAGAAGTCGGGGGCACCCGGACATCAGAGTTTGAGTTCAAGATGAACAGGGAAGAGGGAGCCATGTCTCTCCTCACCCCTTCCTGGGGCAAAAAGAGGCCTTCCATAGTTCAGCAGAGGAGGGAGATCTGAGTAGTCCTGCCCTGAGTGAAAAATTACCTCGCAGCTCAACCAGCACACTGGGAGTAGTGGTGGGTCTCCCCCCAAAAGGAGGTTGCCGGGATCCTTGCAGGTCCACTCCCACCCAGAAGTATGCAAGAGAGGGAGCAATATGTATCTGAACCTTCATGGAAGTGCTTCAGAAAAGAAAGGGTGCCAAGAGTAGTAAGTAGCTCATAGGTTAAAACTAAGCTGTGGAGGTGGCTCCCAGTGAAATTGGGTGCTAACACTAAAAAGTCAATAGTAGCACACTGAAAGTGAGCACTCGCATCTCCATAAGGTATAAAACTACCATGATGTCAACTCTCTGGTATTTCTTTGATTTTATTTCTGATAAAACAGCAATTTAGGAAAACAGAACAGACCTTTCTCCTTAGAATCCAGCGCCCATAGGTTAGTCAGTAGAATGGTAGAAGTAACGGTTTGTCAGGATAAGGGGCCTGACAAGAGTTGGGGTCAATTAGGTCCCACCGAGTTGGGCAGAACAAGGGAGTCCATTGTGCTAGATCACTAGGATCATCAGTGTGCTGTTGGAGGAGAGACACAACCGGAGTGACTATCTGAAAATTTAGGAATAAACCGTGATATGATTGCCAGTCCATCAAGTTGTCACTAGCTGGGAAACAGCCATGCATAGGCATAACTGCCACTCAGGATAGTGTTGCCCTGCTTGGGGAGGGTGCCAGCATGCATTTGGTCTTGTGGGTAACTGTGCCCAAGGGACACCGTATGCGAGGTAGGGTTTTCAAAAAGGTGTAACTGTGCAGCAGTGCTCAATCATTTTGATGGCAGTAAGGATAGTACTGATTATGCCAGTAGTGATAAAATAAGTTGTATGTAATTGTAATGTGATTGACGAGAGTGACGCCCTTTTTAGCTGTGTACCACCAGAGATAGTTAATGGCAAGGCAAGGCAATTTTATTTATATGGTGCTGAATACCTAGGGCTCTGGGTGCCTCACAATAAGCACAGCAAAACAGTAACATTTTAAGATGAATAAATACTAAATTAAAAATATTATGGCACAGGGTGCTTTGAAGGAAGGAGGAGGGGGCAACTAGAGGGCATGGGTGGAAGCTGGAGGGGGGAAGATTCAGGGGAGAAAGGAGGAGGTGCTACTTCACTGAGAGGGTGGTGGAGCCATGGAATGAGCTGCCCAGGGGGCTGGTGGAGGCAGAGACGGTGGAGGGGTTCAAGAGGGGGGGTGGGACAGGTACAGGGGAAGGGTTCTGGAAGCAAAATCCAGTGTAGCGAGAATATCCGGAACTGGGAAGGGAGAAGCCAGAGAAGGCGAGGGGGCAGCAAGATCAGCTCCCAGGGTGGGGGCTGACCAAATGAGCAGACACAAAAGACCATTAGGCCTATTCTGCTGGCATTTTAGTATGTTAGTATGTCACAAAGCCAGGCCCAAAACTTAAATTAAAAAGATGAGTTTTTTGGAATCTTTTAAAAACGGCTGGTGAAGGAGCACCTTTCACCTCCCAGGGAAGGGTGTCCCACAGAATCGTGGCCACCATGCCAAATGCCCTATAACCTGATGATTTCAAATGAGATCTCGGCACTGCTAAGAGGTCTGCCTCCACTGATCAGAGGGAACGGCCTGGAGTGTAAGGTAGTAATAGTAGTTTAATTTATTTATGGCACGCTTCCCCAGAGGAAATAGCAGAATATCACCCCAATACATATTAAGTAGCAATAGAATGTAGTAATATAAATTAAAACCCCACACAAATAGAAGAACTAAAAATGGGATTGGATACCACATAAACAAGCCACCCATAAACAAACAATTCAAACACCAAACACCTGAGCAAACAAAAAAGGTTTAAACCCTTTTTTAAAGACTTCCTCTGAGGGGGTCTCCCTCAGGGCCTTCGTTAATAAATTCCAAAGTAATGGACCAGCCACCTTGAAGGCTCTGTACCTGGACGATTGGGCCCTCCTCAGCAGAACGGAAAGGGCAAGCGGGAACATATGGTGCAGGAGTTCACACAGGTAGCCCGGACCCAGACTATGTAGGGCATTATAGGTTAGCAAACCAACCTTATAGGAGATATGCCACTTCATCGGCAGCCAGTGTAATGTGACTTGTTCTCAGAAGTACCAGGGGTCTTTCAGGTAGCCTGGACCCAGATTGTGCAGGGCCTTGTATGTCAATCAGCACATTTTGAAGTGGATGCACCACCTCACTGACAGCCAGTGAAGGGCGTGGAGAACCAGCGTGGTATGCTCAAACCGAGAAGCCCCAGCAACCAGCCAGGCTGCCACATTCTCGACTGGCTGCAAATGGTGCAACAGCCTCATGGATAACCCAAGTTAAAGAGCGTCACAGTAATCCAACCTCAACATGACTAAGACATGCACCAGTGTTGCCAGATCAGTCAGTTCAAAATAGGGCTTGATCCAGGTGAGGTTTTGCAGGTGATAGAAGCCACAGTAGACAACAGCTGACACGTGATATTCTTAGGTCAGCTTAGAGCCCACAACGACCCCCAGATTCCTCACCCTATCTACAGCTCGAAGTGTCACATCATTCAGCGAAGGTAGGATGGTGCTACTACTCATTGCCACTGAACCCAGCTGACCCAGCTCCACCAGTAACACCTCTGTCTTCGAAAGGGTTTAGTCTAAGCCAGTTGGCTGCTTTCCACTCTTGGATTTCCCTAAGGCACTTGCTCAGTTCCAAAACCACTGCAGCATCATCAGTGACACAACACACATACAGCTGAGTATCATTGGCATAACAATGAAAACTCAAACCACAGCATCTAATGATCTTCCTCAATGGGAACATGTATACAGCAAACAACAAGGAGGCGAAAATAGGCCCCTGAAGCACACTACAATATAGTGCAGCACTGGTCGATGTAAAAGAGCCAAGTGTCGCCTGTTGCACTTTGCTAGCTATGTAGGACTTAAACCACTGCAACACCTTTCCTGAAAGTCCTACATAGTGCCTCAGATGAGCCAACAGCACCCCATGATCCACCATGTCAATGGCCAATGAAAGGTCTAGCAGGACAAGAACAGAACATTGCTTGCTATCCCTCGCTGGAAGGAGATCATGGTGCATCCTGACTAGAGCAGTCTTTGTACTATGACGAGTTCAGGAACCAGACTGGAAAGACTCATAAATGTCATATTTTTCCAGCTGCACTGACACCACCTTCTTGATCAACTTCCCCAAAAAGGGAAGGTTTGAGACTGGCCTGTGATTGGACAGATCATCAGGGTCCAAAGAAGGTTTTTTCAGGAAAGCTTCACCACTGCCCTTTTAAGGGCAGATGGGAAAAACCCCTTCCTAAGGGAACATCTAACAATGTCCAACACAATCTTGACCAAACAAATCCCAGCACACTAAAAGGAGCTGGGTTGTCTCAGGGTTCAGTGCACAGAAGGTGGGTAGCAGTTTAGAGGCCACTCGGAAATCATCATCTGCTAATACCAGCTCAAACTCTGCCCATAAAAACAGAGTGCCTCTGTCCATCAAAATTCTGATACTGTCAGCTGATGACAGGTTGCTTGAGGATATCCCAGCCCAAATGGAGGACATCTTGTCTAGAAAGAACTGCTTAAACTTCTCACATTTATCGAAAGAAAAGACTCTGTAGGACTGGAGACTGACTGGATTTAATAGTCTGTCCACAGTGTTGAAGAGCTGAGCAGGTTGGTTCCTTCCAACAGCAATCATTTGTGACAGGAACACTGACCTTTTCAGAGTGATTTTCTGCTGATGCTCATTGTAATGAACCCTCAGTGTCAATCTATACTCCTCTGAACAGACTTTTGTCAACAAAACTGCAGCCTCTGCCTCTTAGTTTTCAACCTCCCTAGTTCAGCGTCATACCATGGAGACCTGTGGTGGGAAATCTAGGGGCAGACATAGAGAGGTGCTAGGGAGTTGACCACAGTTGCAAGAGCCAAGCTATAACCCTCCACGGCTGCCTCAGCTTCAGTTGCACAGGCCATCTCCATGCCCAAGATATCCAGTACCACCAAGAAGCTCTGAGGCTCCAGTTTTCTAAAGGAGCAGTGTCTGACCATCTCCACCAAGGAGGTTAAATGAGGAGCCCCACAGAAGACCTGCATTACATGATGATCCAACCAAATGACCAGATCAACCCTGATATCACTAATATCAAGACCCAATGAGAAAACTAGATCCAAGGTATGGCCATGCTGGTGGATTCCAGTAGCAACCATCTATACGAAGCCCAGGGAAGACATCACCTGGAGGAACTGCATTCCAAAAAGAGATGTTTTGTCGTTGACCAAAGCATTAAAGCCACCCAAATAAACATACAGACAGGCTGACCCCAGCTCCTAAGTATGGACAATAGAGGTTCTATGTTATTGGTACCCCTGTGTATGTGTTTGGTGCCCCTGGTCCCCAGCTGTCCAGACCTATGGGGGCAGGGAAAGCTGATGCACTGAGTAATAGTGGCTGTTAATTGCCCCCTTTCTGGAGAGAGATGCCAGCTAATACCTCTAGACACAAAAAGGGGGCAGGTCGTACAAAGGTATCACAGGTTTAAAACCTCAAAAAATTATTTTAAAATTAATGAGGCTACTGAAAATTTATCAGTTTAACTTGATCATTTTATCCAAAACTTTTAACAGTAATAACAGCCATAACATAACCTGTATTCTCTTTGTTGTGCCAATATTAGTTGCACAACTTTCCTCCAGTCTGATATCATATTTTGCTTGATTGATTGCTTGGCTAAATCAGACCATGGATTCTACAATCCAGGAGTACCTCGAATGTCCCCTTCCTGGTCCCCCACTGCAGGACATCACTGGATCAAAGAGCCTTTTATCACAGAGCCCCCTACTAGTCAAATGGCCTACCTGCTGCTCTTTCTGCCGGTGCTAAGATAGGCCCTTTCAAAAACCTCACTCAAGGATTTTCTCGCTAAGAACTTCACTTGTGACTGCCCCTAGTATACTTCACTAAATCCGCCCTACCATCCTACTTCTCTACTGTCTAACTCTTAGTGTGTAGTATTAATTGTACTATGTTAATCTACCAAGTGTATTATTCTCTGCATTGTTATAATGTTTACGGTTGAACACCTGCCTTATTTCTGTATTTTCTGTATGCTAGAGATTTCAAGGGTGTCTTTGAAACCATCAGGGGTGAGAGTATTTATGTATGCAGCCCCTACCCTTTGGAATTCTCTACCCTGTCGGTTACGGGAGTGCACAACTGCGAAGGGATTCAAACAAGGTTTAAAACCTTTTTTGTGGCACCAGGCATTCAGTGACTGATCTTCCTTTTTGATGAATGGTATACTGCTATTTTAATGTTAATGTAAATGAAATGAAACTTTAGTTATATGGCACCTTTCTTTAAGCAAGGCGCCTTACAATAATTTAAAACAATAAACACAAATCCATAAATAATTTATGGTACATTAAATCTGAGCTCCAAATCACAATCAATTAATTAAAATTAATCTTTGACCATAAAAAGGTCTTAAGGGCCTTTTTAAACTCCTCCACGGTCGCACACTGTCGAAGCGGACGGGTACAGAATTCAGAGGGTCGGAGCAACAAAACATAAAAGCACAAGCACCTGATGACTTTAAAGAAACCCTCGGAATCTCTAGCAACCCCTCATCCACCGAATGGAGAGCTCGCCCGGGGCAGTAGGGAACCAAAAGCTCTTTCAAGTAGTCTGGACCCTGATGTTTGATTTGTTTTTAAAAGTGTTAGGTGCCTTGGTTATGGATAAGGCATCTTATAAATAACATTTATTATTATTATTTCCTGTTTTGAACTTGACTCTGGGCTGTCTCTGCCCTCTGTTTTGTAATACTACTCTGTTATGTTATTTTCTTCCACCACTCCTGATGCAACATATTGACTGATCGATTGTGATGCACCTTTATTTATTCTACCTTGAGTTATTGTTTGTATATCATGTTAACTGACGAGGAGCATTTGCAAAAGAGTCTATGACTCAAAGGGTTGTAATTCCGATTTCTTAACAAAATAAATAAAATAAAAAATTAGATTTCATCACAGCAGAAACAATTTTTTTGTACAAGTACTGATGTTGCTCACACAACGTGGGCAGATTCCATTCAGTCCTAGCTACTTCATAAGATACATCATGATTAATGATTCTTAAGGGCCTCTTTTGAATTTTTTCTATATATTCTGCTGTCTCTTTACCTACTGCTGAATGCCACACTGGGCAACAGAAGTCTGGAACTGGTCATATCAAAGATTTGTAAACTAACACCAGTCTCCCCCTCCCCGATTACTCAGCTTATTTTAACTGATTTGTAAAACAGACTCCTTCAGCTGCCTTCTCAATTAAATTTGTGGCATGTGTCAACCACCCAAGATCATTGATTTTATTTTACAAGTTTTGGCCAGGAAAGACACACTAAGCCAAGGCTTGTTTCCATGGGTGTCCTGGGAGGACAGAGAGGTTAAATGACTTGCTTATGGTCACACAGTTTGCAAGTGGTGGCTGTGGGATTCAAACCAAGTTCTCCAGGTATGCAGCTCAGTGATCTTAACCACTACGCTATACTGCCTCCCATAAAGGTATGAGGAAGTCCACTCAAGATGGGACTCAAGCCCACAGTTCCTGACTTAGGAAGCTGGTGTCTTATCCATTAAGCATTAGGCTCATCCATTGACATCCTCACCCCCAGTAATTTTGCATGTTGAACTATTTCAATTTCAGCCCCATTAAAACTCACTCAGCCCCATTAATTGAAACTCCTCATTATTCTGTCCCTGATTTTTTTAGTGTTTGAGTTTTCTTGGCATGCACTTGCATACCATTGTTCAAGCTACAGTCAAATCCAAATTGGATTGGAAGGGGCTTGGACTTTTAGTAAGGCACTTCCTGTACAATGTGGTATCCTTATCAACATTTATTTATTAAATGTTGTTGACCCAGTAGGCCCACTGGGCCTAAAAGTCCCTTTTTCAGGAGCGACCAGGGGGAGATTGGATACAGATGGCAACCAACTGAAATTGAACCAGATTAAGCTGTTTGGTGGTATTTTTAGTGAATGGGGGAAATTTGGCCAGGACACCAGGGAAATTCCCCTACTCTGCTTCATGTAAGCAGAGGGGTCCCATTTTCATGTGGGACCAAGATGGCTGCCGCTGGACATGCTGTGGAGGACATGGAGGTGTTGGAGGCAGTGGAGCTGGTCTCTTGCCCGTCTCTGTTCTGAGAGAGACCCCATCTTCTATGCCTATTGTGCTGCAATCTACTGAATATGGTTCTTCTGTGCCTTTGGATACTTCCCTGCTGCTGTTGTGGATACTTGTGTGCAGTGTTTGCCTGTGGATCCTTCATTTATTCCTCAAACTGTGCTTACAACGTCTTCTAGCCCTGCTACTATGGATATACGTGAGTCTTCTCCTCCTGTTTCTATGAATGTAGATATATTGCCAAATCAGAAACAGCGTTATTTCACTGCTAGACAGCGTTGTTAGCCCTTAAGCCTCAGTCTGGTTTTGTACCTGCTGCTACTGACTCACCGTCTGGAAAAGATTGTTTTACTGTCTCTTCACCGATTCTGACACTTCCGCATTCTTTGCCTGTTGCTACAGACCCTCCTCACTCCCTACTGACTGCACCTCTTGCTCAGCTTTCTCCAGAAACTTCTTCTGTACAGGTGCCTGCTTCTGCTCTCCCTGATGCCTTGCACACGACGGACTGGTCTGTTGAGTTGGCCCTGGAAGCGGCTGGGTGGGAGAAGGATCCTACCATTGGGACTTGGCATTCTGGTTCTTCCCCGATCTGTACTAGGCCACCTGACAAACTGCTGGCCTCTCCTGTTTTGAAAGACTCTGCTGCTTCTCTTGATCTTTCTTTGCCAACTGAACTCCTTCTGACTCAGAACCCGACTTTGCAATTTGGTCCTGCTTCCACGACGCCTCAAGAACAACGGACTCTTCGGGACCCTGTGTCTTGTCCAGTTCCTGCTGCTTCTACTGCTTCGTCCCCTAAAACTTATGCTGCATGCTTTCAACCCCCTGTACATCAAGCTAAAAGACGCAATGCTGTTCGGCTGCATTATTTGGGGGGCTTACCTGACTTTCCTGACCGTTTTTTTTTTTTATTTTTTTAGGTCGCACTCTTTTGAAGGATTCTATGCAATTTGCTGCTTTTGAGATTCATGCTTTAATTCATGTTTCTTCAGAGTCTCATTTTGATATTAGTTTTAAAACTATCACTGGTTTAGAAAAGTTTTGGAGAAAATATCAGAGCTTAAAACTTCTCCTTTATGGTTACCGTTAATGCCATTCCCTTAACTAAACCTACTCAGAAAACTGTTACTATATTGTTTCGTAATGAAGGTGTCAGTCTTAATGATATTACTGTCTGGTTAAAAGCAAAGATGTACTGTCCTTTCTGACCCAGAGGCTATCTTTGATTCTGAGAATATCTGGACGGTGGGTGGAGAGCGAGGTTATGCTTCCGCCGGAGGTTGGAATACAGCATCTCCCGAACAGCTTTATGCTTGGGAAAGACAGGGAGTTCTTTTTACCCGCCAGCCTAAAGCTTGCTACAGATGTGGCTCTCAGAATCATATCAGTAGTGTCTGTGACGAGATTAGTGCTCTGTTTGTGGTAACATTGGCCGTACAGGTTCCCAATGTGTGGATGAACCTCTTGCGTCCTTTGTGACGTAATCAGCACACTTTCCAGACTTGTACTTGGGCAGCTCACAACTCCCCGACTCTTGCTGATGGGGAAGAACAACATTTGATTATTACTGTCGCACAGTGTTCTCGTTTATCTGACATACTTTCTAGACCTCAACGCGTACCCCTCCCTCACCCTGTTGTACCTGCTGTTGACCCCTCTTCTACTTTACACGAACGGTCTGCTCCTGTTTTGGAACCACAGACCTTTACTACAGCTCTCCTTCCCCCTTCCTCTGGTCTTGCTATTTCTACCTCGGAAGAGGTCCCTATTCCTGTCTTGCCTAGTATTTCTGGGTCTTCCATGGACCCCCCCGAACCTTTTGTTAGAATTACACGAGGATCTAAGAAGGGGACTTCTCCCTCTTCTAAGGCCCTGAAATCCTCTACTGTGACTCATATGAATAAATCTGAGGTTTTACGCCACCCTCAGGACAACACGGACTCTGATACGTCCTCTGTTCTTTCCTCCCACCCTGATGTGACTACAGACACTGAAGTACCCATTGATAATATTGGTTCTCAAAAAAGGAAAGCTAAGGCAAAACTGAAACATAGGGAAGATACTCCTAGGAAAGGTAGGCTAAGGTGACTTTTGTGTTTTTGTTTTCACTTTCCCGTTTCATGTCTTCTGCTTTCTCAGTGCATACTGTTAATGTTAACAGTATAAAAGCATGCTAAGAGAGATGCAGTTTTTCCTTTTATCTGGCTTGACAGCTGGTCTCATCTTTTGCAAGATGTATCGCTTCCATGCTTTTCCAGAAATTTCCAGGGCCACTCATGCCTGGACCTCTGGGCTCTCTTTTTGGTCCTTTGGACAGGACTCTTGTTCTGGTTTGGGTATTTTATTTAGTATACCTGATGTTACTGTTGTTAAACTGTTGGATGTCTACCCGGGTCAGCCTCTGTTGTTGGATATTTTGATTTCTTCTGTCCCTTTCCGGATTATTAATATTTATGCCCCTCAATTGAAATCCCACAGAATTGAACTACTGAAACTGATTCAACCCTATTTATAAACATCAATGCATGTGATTTTTGGGGGTGATTTCAATTGTGGGTTATCCACTAAAGATAAGTCTTCTACTTCAAAGACTACCAAGTTGTTTTGCGACACCGAATTTTCTGAAACAATTGCTCCATTCCACAGGTTTACAGGATGCATATTTATCTTTTACGTGTCGGCATACTCCTACTTTTCACAAAGGTCCCCTTGCAACCAGTATTGATTTTTTTTTTTATTTCTTCCCACCTTCAACTTTCTGATGCTGTAATTCAAGTTGCGGAATTTTCGGATCATAATTTATTATCTATTTCTTTAGGCCCTTCCTTGACATCTCATTTTGGCCCTGGCATTTGGAAACTGAATGCTTCCCTGTTATCTGATTTACGTTTAAGTCACTTAACTGAGTATATTCATAATCGAAAGACTGTATTTTTTTTTATATGACGCCCCCTGGGATTGGTGGCGGGATACGAAATCTGGACTCCGAACTTTATTTAAAAATTTTAGTAACATCATCATGATTCATTGTATTTCCTTTATCACACTAACAGATGACGACTCCAAAAATTACTTACTTTATCTCATGAAACTGGCCATGATTTTTCCACCCAAATAAGTACTCTTAAGGAGCGCATGGTGGATTATCACCTTCTGAAGGCTACTTCTGTTCAGCATCAACAGCGTTTTGGGACCTCTGGTACCCGTGACGCAGTATGTCAATATGCTTCTATTCGGCGAACAGTAGAGAGTAAAACCTTTACTATGCTGTTTGATGGCAGCTTCACCGAGCTCACTGATATTTTGGATATCAGGCACCTTGTTACCTGTTATACACAAAAACTGTTTGGTCCCATGCCCCCCATCTGCATCCATGATGGACTACTTTTCCTTTTTATAACTTCCTGATGAACCTTCTTCTGTTATAGATATGTTAGATACTGAGATACAAGCACATGAAATTGAAGCAGTAATCAAGTCTTTACGTCCAAGAGTGACACCGGGCCTGGATGGTCTCTTCAGTGAGCTGTATAAATTGTTTTCTGCTGACCTGAGTTCTGAATTGGCTACAGTTTATAATTCTATTCTACAGTGTGAACATCTTCCTTTAGACTTTAACATGGGTTGTTTATTTTACTTACATAAAAAAGGGGATAGAAGATTGCTCTCCAATTGGAGACTTTTATGCCTCTTAAATACTGATTTTAAAATATTGACCAAAATTTTGGCCCTTAAGACTTTCTAAATTGGCCATATATGTGATTTCTACTGCACAATCTTGCAGTGTCCCTGGGAGATGTATTCAGGACCATCTAATTTTACTTAGAGAAATGATTGAACGTTGAAATTCTAATGTTTTACATGGTTTCACATTCTCACTGGACCAACGGCAGGCTTTTGATTCTGTACATCATGATTTTTTATGGTCTACTCTTCGATATTATAAAGTACCTGATTATACCCTGACTAGACTCCGGTTGCTATATCAGTCTGCAACTGTTGTCCCACTGGTCAATGGATGGAAGGGCCCTATGCTTCCTCTACACAGAAGGGTTAGACAGGGCTGTCCCCTTAGTCCACTTTTATATGTTTTTTTTTTTTTGGATCCCTTACTTACTTCTATTAATCGGCACCAACAATTATGCCACTTCCCTCAGCTCCATATTCCGTGTTGGCCTATGCAGACGATATGAGTCTCATGGTGGCTAATGTTGCCTCCATGCGTTCTGCATTATGGCATTGTTCCAAGTTTGGGGCTGTTTCTGGCGCGGCCCTTAATCTTGATAAATGTGTAGGCCGTAGATTAGGTTCCCCTTTTGTAGATGAGTCTTCTGTTGACATTAGACTTTGTGATGACCCTATTAGGATTTTGGGCATTTTATACAGTACTGGTCCTTTAGATGTCCTTAACTGGACTCCCAAATTAGATTATGCTCAGACTATGGTTGCACGTTGGAATTCATGGCAGATGAGTAAGAAAAAAGGATTTGCATGACTAAAACCTTTCTGCTTCCTTTCTCTTTCTGGCTTATATTTTCCCCTTCGGCAATTTGAAACCAGATTGTTAGTCTCTTTTTTTCAAGCACTATGGGTAGCCGCCTGAACCCCATTAAATGTCAGATCACCTATCTCCCCATTTGGGATGGAGGCCTAGCTATGGTCCAACCTGTTTTTTTTTTTGTTATACTAGTTTTTTCTTGTTTTATAATATTAGACCCCTGTTGGTTAACCAAGATTGAGGTTGGGAACCTTGGTTTCTTGAATCCTGTGGTCCTTGGTTTCATAAATGGGAACTTAACAAATTGATGGTTTTAACACATTCCCCCCAGATTTCTGCTTATGTTAGGGATAGTTTTTTCGTTTGAAACACTGGCAGATTACTAGCCATATGCTAATAACTGTCTCCAGAAAATCATTGTATAAGTATTTAGTGGACCGTGTATGTTTGGAGATTGTTGTTTTTCCCAAATGTCCTACGCAACATCTCCCTGCTTTGCTCACTTTACTTCGTAATTCTAGGGTTCCCCAAAAGATGTGGGACTTGCATTGGCTTAGCTGCCATGAACGTATCAACGTCAAATGTAACCATAAACACAAATCACTACAGGACAGATTTTGTTCCAGACATGAATGTCAGCAACAAGAAGAAACTATTTCACACCTTTTTTTTTCATGTACATTTATTGTTTCTTTTTGGACTCTATTAGCTGCCAGATGGTGTAAACCCTTGTTTGCTCTCATTACTTATGACAATTTGATGTATAGTTTTTTCCCCCCTCACTTGGTCTCATTGGAATATTAATACGTTAAATTTGATTTTTGTAATAATCAAATGGCATGTGTGGAATGCTCGTTGTGTTTAATTTACAGAATCAGGATGTGTCTCTTCTTACCATTATTCGAAGGATCGAACATGATTTGAAGGCCATATATTTTTCAGAGGCAGAGCATTTGCCGTTTGACTCTTTGTTGGAATTATGGACACTATTACCTTGGATAACTGATTCTGATTTTCCTGTTACTTAATTATTTTGTGTTTTTATATTTTTCTCTGTATCATTTTCATTTTTCTTTTTCTGTTCAGTTGATGTTCAATAAAAACTTCCCCATCTCTTTTGGGCAGGTGGCGCTGTAGGACTGTAGGAGAGAGACAGGGATGTTTTGCTGATGGAAGGAGACAGTGGTGGAGCTTGGG
Organism: Neoceratodus forsteri; assembly: GCA_016271365.2. Classification (NCBI taxonomy): domain Eukaryota; kingdom Metazoa; phylum Chordata; order Ceratodontiformes; family Ceratodontidae; genus Neoceratodus; species Neoceratodus forsteri. The sequence goes on along the minus strand of CM028133.1, from coordinate 30,395,626 downwards.
TGATGGATAGCCCACAGTTACCTGTAAGAATTGAGGGGAACTGTACGGCTGGGATGCATCCGTGTGGTGGCCAGCAAAACGTACCAAACCCCTCACACTAAGATTTTCAGTCGGCCGGTGCAAGACTCACTGAAGGTCCGACGCCTACGAGTTTCGCAAACGCTATTGGTATTAATGCAACCGCAATTATTGGTCTAGGTTCCAGCCTGGAGGCCTTAAATCCTGTTGTCTGTGCTGTGCATACAGATTCCAAAGCCCAGGAGCCTATGTCCTGTCTCGAGGAACTGGGGGCCGCAGAGTACCAAGCTGCTCAACTTGCTGCAGAGGAAGATTTTAAAAAGAGGAAGCAACCCGAGGTAGATTTGCCCTTGGGTCATACAGGTATCGAACCAAAAGTACTTAAAGGCTCTATACAGGCCATTTCTGAAGATTTGCATTCCCTGCCAAGGCCCACTGAGTGTACTGTGGTGGCGGCTGTTACTGAATGGTCCCCTGATATTGCACTTAAACGTGCGGGCTGGTTAAAATTGGACTCTGGCCAGTGGATTGCTGATCCTGCCATACTGATCCCAGGCATGGAGGGGATGCCTATTATACAGCCCTTGGCTATTGATGCCTCCCATCTGGAGGTTAGTATACTTATCCTACCTGCTGCTGGATCTAACACCAGCTTAAACCCATTTGTTTTAATGGGCGATGTGAATCCTCCTGAACTAGCCCATACTTCAGATGGTTTGAATATTGGGGTTGACCCTGCCTCATTAAATAAACCTGACCACCGTTTGAACTCCTCTATGCAATCTCAGACTGTTGTCCCTGATACAAGTGTAGTACAGGATGACACAAATGAAGATATGGTGAATAAAGTGCAAAATACGACAGATCCACCTCGTCTTTCAACCCCCTACTCCCTCTTATGCTGGTCTCTTTCAGAAACCAGTCTTCCTAGCTAAAAGATGGAATGCTATGAGACTGAAGTTTTTGGGGCCTATGGATTCCATGCCTGACAGATTTTACGTGGGTAAAGTTTTGATTAAACAGATGATGGGTTTTACTCCCAACGAAGTATATGCTTTAATTCATACACCTGGTGATAACACCTATGATATCAGTTTTTGAACACCTGATATCTTGAACAGATTCTGGATGAAGTATTCATTACTGAAAACCAACCCGGCCTGGTCCCATTTTCAGGCCATTCCCCTGACAAAGCAAACTTTTAAAGTTATCACTGTGTTATTTCACAATGAAGGGGTTAATGTGGAGAATATTTCATATTGGCTTGAAAAAAGATGTGCACTTCAAGGTAACCCTGAACCCATACTTGATACAGAGGGTTTTTGGAATGGGGGCTGGAGATACAAAATTAACCTCAATCAAACTGAGGAAGGGTTACAACATCTTCCAAGTTGTTTTTATTTGGGAAGAGATAAAGGTTTTATATTTTATGCAGGCCAACCTCACCATTGCTACAAATGTGGCTCAGTCAGACATCTTAGTAGGACTTGTGAAGTGGTAAAATGTGTCCAATGTGGTGAATTAGGGCATGTGATGTCCGACTGTCACCACCCGGCTAAATGTTCACTATGTGAAGAAACTCACCCATATGTAGATTGCCCTTGGGCTGCCCAGAATAAAACAAATGGGGACTTTTGTATTCAAGATTATCTGAATACCGCTGTACATGCGGCCCAAAGAAAGAAACCTGTGCCTCCACCCCCTCCTCCTGACAGTTCTATAACCATTTCTACTATAGAACAGGCGGAATCTTTAGAACCAGTAGTCACTGCTCCGATACAAGATGTAGAGGTTGCTGCTCCTACCCCAGTAGAGCTTTCTAGAGATCCTGTTTCTACTGTATCTCATATGATTTCTACTTCAATGCCCCCACCACTTCCACCAGAGGAATGTTACACCCTTGTAGCTACGATCTAGGACACCTAAGATTCCTTTACCTGAACAGGACCATATACCTTTACAGAATGCCTTTTCTGCTTTGCAAGACTATGTTGGTACTGAGTCTGATTCAACTTCTGTACATTCATCTCAATTGGAAGGGTTCTCTGACTCAGAACTACCTTCTGATAATGTGGATTCAGTTAAAAAAAAAAAAGAAGGCTAGTTTTAGAGGCAAGAAAATGGACCAGAAAAAAATGAATTTGGACTCCCCTGATGATGGATTATGGCTCCAAATATCTGTTCCTGTTCTTTAATTTTATTACTTATGCTCTATAATTAAATGTTGCATCACTTAATGTTAACAGCATTCAGTCTAATAGGAAACAGATATTAATATATTCTCTTTTTGATAGTGGTAAACGAAATGTAGTTTTCTTACAAGATACGCGCTTATGTACTCAGTTTGAGGTAGAACAGGCCACTGAACAGTGGAAATGGAGTATTACATATTGGTTGGTTGGTGGAGATTTGTGTTCTGGGGTAGGTATAGCGGTTAATAATCCCACGGCCCATTTTGTTCAACTTGTCAGTATTGAACCTGGCCGTGTACTGATGTTGGATATGATACTCAATGATTTACATTGTAGATTTATTAATGTCTACGCCCCTCAAATTAAGTCTGCTGTAATTGCTTTATTAAGGGCTATACAACCTTATTTGTTTACTTCAAAATTCGTCTTTCTAGACGGAGATTTTAATTGCAGTCGATATCATACTGATAGGGGGCTACGGACCACAAAATTATACTGTGACACTAATTGTCTTAATGATTTGTTGCTACAGACGGGACTGGTTGATGTTTTCTAAGACAGGTAAACCACATAAAATGGTTTTTCAAGGTACTAAGGCAACACGAATAGACTTTTGGTTTCTTTCAGATTCATTAACAGTACTAAATGCTAATACTGTCCCAGTTGCTCCTTCTGATCATGTTATACTGGAAGTCACTGTAGGTAGCCATGAAGTTATGCATACAGGACCAGGATATTGGAGACTGAATTTAGGATTACTTAAACTTCCATCTGTAGAAGAAGGATTTTTGGCTCTACTACAGGCAATAAAATCAGTGGTTAGTTTATATGATACTTATAGGGAGTGGTGGGATGATACAAAGCTGGATATTAAACAGTATTTTCAGATAATTGGTAAAATTAATGGGAAATACAACTCAGATACTTACTTGGAGTTAAGGAAGCAGTTTTTATATTTACATTTCCAGGCCGCACAAGGAAATCAGATGGTTTTACCTGAATTAGATAGAATTCGAAAACTTAACACAATATGACCGTTTTAAAACTCTAGATGTGGAACGAAGGTTTGGTACCCAAGGTTGTAAAGCCTTTATGGATCCTTATCAATTTTGTGACAACAGAGACACCAAAAAAAATATATTGTAGAGGTTTGAGATTCTATGGGGCAATGCTGTACGACTAAAAGTGATATTATGGAAGCTCTGGATAGCCATATACAAACTTTATTTGGTTGCTCTGTTGTACCTAGTCTCCCTCACTCCTTGTGGTTGGCACAGGTATCACCACCCATACTTAGTAAACAGAGTAGAGATATGTTAGTAGCTGACCTTAACCCCCCTTTATCAGCTAACTTTGCCCAAACAAAGGCGGGTACAGCCCCTGGAATTGATGGGATGCCTTATGAGATCTATAAAGTAGTCCTTACAATTTTGTTACAAGAGTTTACCAAGGTTTTACAGGAAATTCTCATGTCCGGAGTATTGCCAGATTGTATGACTGAAGATCTAGTAGTTCCAATGTATAAAAAAGGTGATAGGAGTCTATTGACTAATTGGAGACAAGTTACATTGCTTAACACTGATTTTAAAATATTCACAAAGTTATTGAATAATAGACTTATGTTGCATGCTGATTTTTTTACTTCATGATTCCCAGACTTGTTCGATTCTGGGCAGAAAGATTATTGACGGTCTAATTCTATTATTTGAAATATTCCATAGAGGTTCTACCGGAGAGCTTACTGGTCTTATTTTTAGTTTGGACCAGGTCAAGGCATTCGATAATGTCAATCATGAATATCTCTGGAGTTGCTTAGCAACGTGTGGGATTCCTGCAAAATTTATTGATTGGATAAAAACTTGCTATAAGTCTGTCACAGCACAAATTTTTTGTAATGGTTGGCTAGGACGTAAGTGTAGTATCTTAAAGGGAGTTCGACAGGGTTGCCCCTTGAGTGCTTTATTGTATTTGTTTACTATTGATCCATTGCTTAGAATTTTATGCATAATACGGTGGATATTCAAGGTGTCTCCTTTTCCTGCAGTGACCCTGAAATAAAATGCATCGCTTATGCGGATGATATTTGTTTTATAGTAGGAAATATACCATCAGCAAGGAATTTGGAAATGGTACTCACTAATTTTATGGCCTATACTGGAGCTTCAAATAAATATCAGAAATCTTATTGTCTTCCCCTTAGAATTGAGGATGTTACGAATACCACGATAATTGGTGCCCAGTGGTAACAGGAACTGTCTCTATATTAGGGATTCTATTCGGTACCGGAGATTTGGCATACCTGAATTGGACACTTAAACTACAACAAGCTCAAACTCCAGTTCATTTATGGAACACTTGGTGATTAGCTAAATTAAAACAGATTTAATCTTTATTACCTATTTTTTTTTATTTAAGTTCAGTATTTAGTCTTCCATCAATGCTGGAAACCCAAATATATAGTTGTTTTTTTTCCCTGCATTTGGGGAAGTCGACTTAACCCTATAAAAAGAAACTTGTTGTTGCAAGAAAAGAAAAATGGAGGATTAAAAATGATCCGACTGGTGGTATTTTTCTTTACTATGTTTCTTTATTCTAACTTACTTCCTTTGGTTGCCCAAAAGGTTAAAAGATGGACTCAAGGGGTGGGATATTCAGAGCAGTTGCACCATCCGCAATAGGGCTGCGCCTGCACAAGTGCGGAAATGCGCCATAGTGCGATATTCAGCAGGAGCGGCAGCGCAGCACAACGTGCAATGCGCCACAGTGCAACAGAAATTAATACATGTGCAACTGCAGGGGGCAGAACCAGGAATAATGTGTGCAGTACGATATTCATCAGTAGGCGGTGTGCGTAGCAGAAGAGCAAGCGGAAGTTGCGCGACAGCGGAAATGAGCCAAAATAAAAAGGAGCAAGAGGGGGGAGGATGAATGTGCCACAGAGGAGCCATAGGTGGGAGCGCGGAGACAGAGTGGCAGGGAGGCAAGACAGGAAGCAGGGGGCAGGTGTGGCCAGGAGGTGGACAGGGCCCACCGAAGGTGTGCGTGAGTGAGAGAAGGTGTGTGTGTGCGCACGCGAGAGGGCCTGAGAGTGCCACAATGGATGGAGGGCAGTGGTAAGAGGCAGGGAACACAGAGGTGAACAGCCAGAGGTAAACCTGGTGCAGGGGCAGCACCAGCAACACACAGCAGGGGGAGGACCAGATAGACAGCCACCCGGGTGGGGAACACCAGCCAGGGACACGGCCAGTGCCACCTTCCAGATGGAGGTGGTAATGAGGGGTGTGAGAAGGCAGGCAGCAGGAAGGTGCGGCCGTGGAAGGGCCTGTTCGCTGTACACTCAGAACAGACTGTACCGAGCCTGCACCACCTTCGAACAGTACAGTGACACTGAGATCATGGGCTGGTACTGCCTGAACTGGGCGATTCTGAGGCAGCTCTGTGAGCTGTGTAGTGATGTGATGCAGGCACCCACATGACCGAGCCATGCGCTGTCTGTGGAGACTAAGATCACAGCTATCATGTGCCTGCTCGCCACGGGCACCTTCCAGAGACCAGCAGGGGACACAACAGGCAGAACCCAGTCTTCCACGTCATGCCTACTCACACAATTCCTCAGTGCACTGCTGCCACATGCTGCAGAGTACATCCATTTCCCCAGCACACAGGCGGAGCACACAGCACACATACAGGAGTTCCACAGGGTAGCATGGTTGCCTGGCATGCTCGGGGCCATAGACTGCACCCATGTAGGCATCTGCATACCACCTAGCCCGGAGGGGGCAGCATACATCAACTGCAAGGGCTACCAGAGTGTCAACTGCCAGGCGGTGTGTGATGCCAGGGGGCGCATAATCAATGTCTGTGCCATGCACCCTGGAGGAGCACACAATGTCTTCATCTGGCACCAGTCTGCACTGTGCCATAAGTTTCAGAGTGGGGACATCCCCACTGGCCATCTGGTAGGTGAGTATGCATAGCATGCTGGACAGTGGGTGCAGATGTGGGGGAGTGTGGGGCAGTGGCAGGGGTGTCATGGGAAATGGCCATGATGGCCCATGGCACAGTGATGCAGACTACCATCCTAATGACTCCTCTCTACACACAGGTGACAGTGGTTACCCACTACGGCTCTGGCTGCTCACACCATACCGGTACCCCATGACCCAGCGCAGCAACAGTACAATGAGGCACATGCCACAACACGGAATGTCATCAAGTGGGTGTTCGGGCTGCTGAAGGCATGGTTCTGTTGCCTGCACATGTCAGGCGGTGCCCTACAGTACAGACCCTCAAAGGTCTGCAGGCTATTCCTGGCCTGCTGTATCCTGCACAACATGGCCACCGACTGTGGGATAGCCATTGAGGTTGAGGAGGGGGACAGCGGTGGGGACGAAGAGGACGCCAGTCCAGCAGGTGTTGGGCAGCCACCCCTGGGCGAAGGGACCCCCGGCTGACCCAGATGGCACAGCAACACTGGGACACCATCACAGAGGAGCACTTAGGCAATGGGGCCACGTGCAACCACCAAGGGCAGGGGCACAGCCCACAGACAGGCAGAGGTGGACACCAGGGGAGGACGGTGTCAGGGGCATGGGAATGGGTGGGGGACCGCACACAAAGGCAGGGATGGGCAGGGCTGCACACACACGTGCACACACACCACAACACATGCCCAAAGGGCAACAGGCCTGCCCACCCCAACTGACACCCCCACACCCACACAGGACTACACACGACCATGCCCAGTGGCTGGCACTGTGCATGCCTCAGACACTGAGCACCATTGCACGGTGGTGGACAGCGCTATGCTATGCAGGCATCATCATGCACACGCTACAGTGGCCAGCAGCTGGGAGGGTGTGCACAGGGACCGAGTGTGTGCAGGGCGGGGCACCTCACCCATGCATCACACAAAGAACACCACAATGCACACAGGGCAGTGGCAGACAGTGGCCGTGGAGGGGGCCGGGTCAGTTATGCGGCACAGTACCATGGCCACCATGGATGCATGGGCGACCCCGCCAAGATCTGCCATCCATGCCAGGCTGACCGGTGGGCTCATGGGGTGGCACCGAAGGGCCCCCAGGGGTGACGCTGTGTGAACACGACCGTGTCCGTGCAGGGGTCTGCAGGCCACTTAACATGCCCACACCAGGCGTGCTAGGTATGCCCACAGCCGAACCTGGCATCGACATAGCAGAGGTCGCACGACGCTGGGAACGGGGGGGTGGACATAGCACTCTGCGGGGTGTGCGGTGGCTGGGCACCCAACCGGTTGGCCAGTGTAGCCACGACAGTCACCATTGCAGTGGTCTGCCTGTCAATGGCAGTGGTCACATCCACCCGCTGCTGAGCCAACTCTGCCAGGAGCAAGGCATGGTCCCTGCTGCACCCCTCCTCTGCCTGGCGCAGCACCGCATTGAGTGCATCCACCGCCGCCACTAGCTGCATCTGCTGATCCACTGAGACCTGGAGAAGATGGCTGTGGTCGTCCAAGGGGTCATCTGCATGTCCAGCATGCTGTCCCCTGTGGTGTTCCTGGCCCTGCTGCACAGCACCCCTTGATGGTGGGTGCCGCACAGTGCTGCCATTCTGGGGTACGTCCACACATGGTGCACTGCCACTACCCCCTGCCCCTGTCCCCACGTTGACAATGGCCATTCTGTTGCCATTGCCCCTCTGGCTGCCGATCGCCAGGCAACACTGGCGCGGCCACAGCAGCAGCAACAGCCCAGCACTCTGGCCACACGCCAGTGCTGCCCCACTGGAGCATGCAGGTACAGCCTGGGAATGGGCTGTTGTGCAGGCAGCCATGCCAGCGCTACCCGCGGAACTGCCTGGGCGGATGCTATCTGTGGGACCATCCTGTGTCCCACATACATCACTGTCCGGGACGTGCGTCACGTCGTCATCAGTGCTGGAGCCTGCCCTGATCCGTGTCTCAGCACACTGGACACCAAGGGCAGTGTCCTGCTGGGACACAGGCAGGGCCATGTCTGCACCCGCACCACCGGCATCAGTCCAGACAGATGTGCAGGGCTGCTGACGGTCAGTCCCTCGGACACCTGTGGAGGTGGATGGGTGCTCCCCCATGTCCAGGGCCCCCCCCTCGGTGGACACACCCACCACTGCTGCCCCATGCAGATGCTCAGGAGCTGTAAAGGAACACAGTACTGTTAATGGCTTCATCTGGCCCTGGGGCCTACCCCCCACTGCCACCCACACACTGCCAGTGCTGGACCTACCATGTAGTGATGGGCTGCCTCCCATCTGGAAGCCACTGCCAGGAACACCCTCGACGGCACTATGCCGCATGCTGCTGGCCACCTGCTCCTCCCTTGGCATCAGGTGGGATACATCCTGCTGGCTCCCACCAGTGGAAGCACGTGCCGCCCTGATGGCGGCCACCTTATTTTTTTTATCCGCCTCCTGTTCATGCCAACCTTTTTCTTGCACTCCTGCATGGACCGCTGGTGGCTGCCCTGCTGGTTGATGGCATGTGCCACCTCACCCCACTCCACAGTACGGGCCTGTGGTGTTCCCCTCTGTCTGCTAAGCAGTGGCTCCCTGTCGAGGTATGCCTCGAACAGGGCATCAGATTCTGCCCTGGTAAAGTTGGGCCTCCCCATTCGCAACCTTCCCTGCTCCTCGTCATCCTTACGCTCAGTCATGCTCGTGCCTGGGGGATGGACAGGTGTTTCCTTAGACTGTGCTGTCACATACAGCACTCCCAGACTACTGTCCCCATGTCCCAACAGCATGTCACCTACCTCAAAGGACTGCAATACCGATCCATGGCCCATGCAGCCTCAGGTCGCATTTATATAGCACCAGGCATGCAAATGAGGGCAGGCGCAATTGTAATGGGATGCAAATGCAGTGGATGCACAGTGGAATGGCTCAAAAGCTGATTTGCATATCCTGGCTGAATATTGCACTGTTGTGCCTTGCGCAATGGTGTTGAGCGTGCTCAGACTATGGTGCACCACTGTGACATGCGCAATCGGCACTGCGCCATGCATGCCTGCGGTGCTGACACAGACGCTGCTGATGTGCTGTGCACGAGAGGCAGTACAGGGCACGGTCACTACTGTGCCTGTGGAGCAAGTGCGCTATATGCTCAGAGGGGCACTCGTGCCATGGTGCGCAGTGGGTGCCATGGTGCCACAGCCCGGTAGGCCACTGCATGGTGACACACATGCACCATACCACGCTACACGCAGGGCTTCCCAGTAGCGCTGTGGCGCTCTGTGCATGGACAGACCCTTGACCCTGTGGCTGACCTTGGCCCTCTAGGCACGTACGCATGGCTGCACCCCTATTGTGCAGTCTGGTTCCAGCGCGATAGCGACTGGCAGTGCAGTACCGCACTGCCTTCACGCATGTGGCACATGCACTACAGGGCACCATTTTGTGCCCACCAGTTACAGCACTATGCCGTGCACCAGAGCGCCATTGTGGACGGTGATTGAGATGGCCAACCTGGTGGCATTAGTGGAGCCCCATGCAGGTGCCCTCTTTTGTCAGGTACCCCTCTTGAGACCACGGACAGCGGTGTGGCAGAAGGTGGCAGAGGGCCTTGAGGAGGCCATGGGGAGCAGTAGGACCACTGAGCAGTGTCGCCATCGCTATGGGGACCTCCAGCGGTGGGACCCCAACTGCCTGGGGTGACTGTAGGCACATGCCCGGCGGGGCACCATGCCACAGCCAGGTAGGTGCTCCTTCACACTACTGGTAGTCTCTGTCTGTCCTGGTATCGTGGTGGTCATCAGGCCATGCCGCGGGGGGCGGCGTACCTGTGTTGCCGGTGTTGGGGGGTGTTTCATGTACACCCTGCACCACCACATCATGGCTAGGCTGTGTGGGAACGCACACAGCAAGGGGGGGCTATGTTACTGACCTGTACTGATGTTACCCTCTCCATGTTTGCACTCTAGGCCTGGAGGATCGCCGTAGGGCACGGTTGACCCATGAGCAAGAACTGCAGGTTGGCGCTGGAAGAGTGGCCTTGCAGGCAGGGCACAGTGATGGTGCTGGGGGGCAGCAGCACCCTGCTGACCAGGACGCAGGTGAGTGCCGTGTTTCCCCTTACATCTGTGCATGGTGGGTTGTGGGGGTGGTGGTGGTGGGTCATGGTCCCCTGCACATGGCCCTTACTGCCGTGCATGTCCCATGGTGCCCTCTGCACCATCCTGTGGGTCTGCATGTGTGAGTGGGTGTTGCAGGTGGGCTGTGCATGCACTGGGCACCTGGCTGTGCCACTGCCATCACACTGCATAGCCATGTCACTGTACGGCCACAATGATACGGTACAGTGCATGGGCGGTGGGCGTGTGCAGCGGTTTGCATGGCTTTTGGCTGCTCGGTAGGCGGGTCCTGTGGCTACCCACTGTGGGTGGTCCGATGCCACCACTGGGGTGCAGGCCACAGCTGTATGCCATGCACATTGGGTGGGCTGCGGTGGTCTGGCCAGTCACTCGTACTGACTCTGCTCTCTTGTCCTAGATGGACAATGCTGGACAACCCAGGAGCGTAACGTTCAGGAGATCCTGCAGGTCACCCGGGCCACACTGGAGCTGCTGCTGGGTATGGAGCGGAGTGAACGGCGGTGGCACAGAAGGTGCCACAGGGAGTGCAGGGATGAGAGGGGCCACCAGTAGGGCCTGTGGCACCCGCACTGTTCCTTTCCCTCCCCTCCCTGGACTGTCCCTCACACCCCTTTGTCCCCCTCCTTGCTATTCCCCTTTGCCATCTGCCCATCTCCCCTAAGTTGTAGCCTTGTACTTTCCTTCCCCCACTTTATATATAGCAATGTATATAGTTCATGTTGATTCTGTTACCTGTTGCAATATAAATGCTATTCATACTACAACTGTGGTGGTCTCTGATTTGCAGCGGGCATCTGGTGCCTTGCTGCAGTGGTGTGCATAATGTCTGAGGGGTGGTGCCGGCCTGGCCATGGATGTGTCTGCCAGGGCTTCTCCACTGGTGTGGTTGGGGGCCATGGTCCCTGTCTGTGGTATGTGTGTTGTGCCCTGTGCACTGTATGCCTGTGTACAGTGGTCTCAGGTGCATGCACTATGTCCCAGTCACCCCTGGCAGTGTGTGCCTGGCCCGTGCGGCCGTGCCCCTTGAGTGTCTGTGGTACGCACGGTCATGCCGACCTCACCACTGCATGCATGTCTGCTGACATGACATTGGTGGCAGTCCATGCCAGCCACCCTCTGTGCACATCACCCTGGCATCTGGCATCCTGACTCCTGGTCTATTGCACGTCTGCCCCTGGTGACACTGTGGGCGGTGCAGTTGTTGTCCCCCTCCCTACTGTCTATGGCATCTGGGGCGGTGCCTGTGGTCTGCTGTTTGTCACATGTGCTCCAGCTGCATGCTGGCGGAGGACTGGTTCGTGGTGCATACACCACATGGCTGGCTCACCAGTGCCATGGTGGTGCGCAGGCTGTGGGTACACAGCACCATTGGACTCATGACAGTGGCATCTGTTGCCCTGCTATATGTGGCTATGTGACGGGGTACCCTTGGGACCAGGTGGAGGGATTTGTTCGTGCCCTGTGTTGCTTCCTGATTGGCGCATGCCTCCATGCACCACAGTGGGCTGCCATGCTGTCTGGTGGGGCAAGTGCTGGGACAGGGTGTGTATAAGGGTGGGTGTGCGAGGTGCCGTCCTGCTGGTGGTGGCGTCCAGGGCGGGCCTTGTCACATGCGGGGCCCCTCGGATACTGATGCAAGGTCGACCTCTTTGCTGTGCCACTGTGGGGGCCATGCAGGGGGGCTTTGTGTATGCTGTGGTGGCGTCAGTGGCTGGTGTCACCTGCTGTGGGGGCGTCATGGTGGGGCTGTCCTGCATGGCGCCATGGAGCACTGGGTTGCATTATCACGGTGGTGGTGGTGGCATACCTTCGGTGCCATGCACTGTTTGGCCGTGCTTCTGGGCTGGGTATCTTGGGATCGCTGTACAGGGTGTGGTCAGCATTGGTGTGGTGCTGTGGCATGGGAGGGTCCTGGCCCTCCTTGTGTTGTGGTCACTGTTTGCCGGGGAGAGTGTTGGGGCACCTTGCCCTGCGGGTGTGGACTGCTGGCCTGTGTCTGCTGTTGGATCGGTGCTTGGGTACATGGGCTGGTGGTCCGTTCAGCTCACCTCTGGTTGTGCAGCTCATGGGGGGGCCTTGGGGGGGGTTGGTCTGTCTGGCCTGCTGCATGCTCCTCTACTCATGGCACATCCATGGCTAGTGCACCCCTGCTTTCTGTCTTGGTCCTTGTGCATCCTCCAATGTGCTACTGCACATCAGCCCTGCTGCACTGCGCATCCCTAGTTGCATCATGGCGCATCAGGCATGATATTCAGCTGTGTTGCACAGGTGCACCTTGGTCTGCGCTTGGTTTGAATATCGTGCATGTTGCGCAATGGCGCACTGCTCTTGCGCCTGTGCCCGCTATTGCGCATCTTTTTGGCACAGTCTGAATATCCCACCCCATGGGTTTTAGACTCCTTAGGACCTATTTTTTTCTATTTGGCCTATGTATGCTGTTTTATCTAGACAAATTCCTATTTCTTATTTGCCTAATACCATGAGGACATGTTTTGGTAAATTATGGGGCATCGCTAAAGATCATCTTGTTAGTTGTACTCGAAAAGTGCTGTATGATTATCTCATACTTAAATATTTTCAGGAGATGGCTATATTTGATTCCTGTTCTTTGACAGACCAGTTATTGATCAGTGAAATGTTAGTTTCTCCTCGAATCCCAGTGTTTATGTGGGGTGTAACATGGTTAGCCTTACATGGTCATTTGAATGTAAGAGGGAATCTTAAACATAAACAGCTCTCAGAGAGATATTACCCGAGAGATACTTGTCCTGATCTAGTAGAGACAATGGAACACTTATTTTTGGATTGTCCTTTTATTCAGCAGTTTTGGCGGATGCTCCAACATCACTGGCCTACATCTCCATTCTAGTCAATGACATTAAAAATACTATAGTATATGGTTAGGGCTTATTGTGGATAAAAAGCGATGGCTTTCAAAAGCTGTTGTAGGACAGTTCAAAGGTCAAGAAAAGTTGTTGTAGTATCGTTCTGATGTCACAACGACACTACAACAACTTTCTCCCTTGAGCTGTTACCTGATTGGCTAAAGCAGCTCAGTGTTCAAAAATAAACGGGTAATGATCGGCACCGCTAGCAAGCCGAGGGCAAGATTACTAAGATAGTTTGGACACAAACTGCCGTTGTCAGCTCCATGTGTCCAAACTATCAGTTTGACATTTTCCTTTTTTTTCTTTTAAATAAACGGTGCTTTCAAATATTGGGTGGTGAGCGGAACTGTAGTGGGGACCGGAGGCAGAGCAGGACTGCAGCGATGACCGGGAGCAAGCGAGTGTGTGAACACAAGGTATGAAACCTTGTATTTAAATTTAACTGTAGACATTTCTGGGAACCATATACTATATAAAATAGTATATGGGTGACCAGACACAACAAGGCTTTGTTTCCATCTCGGGGATGTGATGATGTCAAACGGACCTCTCGAGCTTCGCTGTCGAGGCCTGTATGACATCATCACATCCCCTCGATGGAAACATAGCCTTGCTGTGTATGGTCACCCATACACTATTCTATATATGTTTAGGTATTCTGCCCTTTCTGTGGACAAAACATGATAGGGTGACTGCATGGCTATTTCTTGTATGATTTAAATTTTATATATGGTTTGTACGTTGTAGGCTGACTATAGAGCAATTGCACTTTACTCCTGAAGAGTTATATTTCATGATAGAGAAATCAGTTATTGATTTGAGAAGACAAGAATTTGATGTTGTGCATTCTATTATTTTTCATCATGGATGGGCCTCAATTAATTAGTTATAGTAACTACTGGAAGGACATCTAAGGAACTCCCTTTATGTATATTTATTATTCTCAAATAGAGACAGGGTAATAAGTCTGTAAGCTATAATATATATCCTGAGGTCATAGTATATTTATGATACATTATGTTTTTTTTTTTTTTTTTTCGGATAATTCAGTTTTGTATGCTTTATTCTTGTTTTCTTATTTAAAAGTATGCAGTAGTACTTGTTTTTTTCATTTTGTTTCCTTTTCATTTTTGTATGATGTAATACAAAATTGTTTCTGTGTTTTTGTATGGAAAATTCCCTATTTTGGTAGGGAGGGAAGGGGATATAATTTGAGTAGTAGAAAGTCATACCTTTATGTTTGTTTTATTCTTTATGTCTCAAAGTGACAATCTAATGCTTTATTTATGTGTTCTCTGCTTATATGAATAAAAAATGCCCCTACTCTTTTCGATAAGTGCCATGGGATCTTTAACATCCACCTGAACTACCACCAATCCAGGCAAATAGGACCTCTGTTTAACATCTCATCCGAAAGACAGCACCTCAGGAGTGCAGCACCCCCCTCATGCTGCACTGCAGTGTCAGTATTGGGATATTAACCCAAGTGCAGGAACCAAACCCACAGCCCTCTGATCTCCTGGCATCAGAAGCAAGTGTGCTACCTGCTGAGCCACTGACACTGACATAAATGGCCTTTTCATTTGGTGTCCAGATAATCACATTTCCAGTCTGATCTAAAATTATCCAACTTAACCCTCTGTTTCCTTTGTTTAAGAAATTAACATACCCATCTCACAAGAGCATGGTGAATCCCATTATGCAACATTTGAGCAACCAAAATATTATATTAATAGGACTGAAAGATTTCGAGGAATTGATCCTAGTCACATCAGTGGTAAAGTAATTTTCAGTAGTAACATGTAGGGCTTTGTATGGTGGACAAGACAGAGTATGAAGAGGTTAAGGACAGATGGCCAGGTTATTGAAGGGTCAGAAAAATGAGGGATGGAGCAGTCGCACTTAATACTTGAGGTATGCAGACATGGCTTGTTTGAACGCAGTGGTACTGGTGTATAAGCTATGTCCAGAAATATTTAAATACGTGGTTATTTAGGCAGACTTTTCCTGGTGAAGTATATTATTGTTGGAATTAACCTGGAATCTGTATTTAGTGTGAAATGATTCCCAAACTGGGAGAATGGTATCTGTACATTATGTTCCATAATGTTGTGTTATTTAGTATGTATTATTTCAGTGCTTTGAGCCAAGGAAATGTGCCTATTGAATCATCTGTCTGTCTATCTGTCTATCTTTACTGTGGGTTAAGCTGGAAAGGAAAATGGGGCCAGCCATCTGCACAGGTGTGGTCTACAGACCACCAGCCCAGGAGAAAGAAACAGATAGGGAGCTGATGCTGGCTATCCAAAGGAGGGCAGACAAGGGTGAGGTAGTGCTGGAGACCTCCGTATTCCAGATATGGACTGGAGCCCTCCCAGCAGAAGCATCAACCAGGAGCAGATTTATTCTGGACTCCCTTCAGTGTGCCTTCCTCAAGCAACTGGACATGGAACCAACTCGGCAGAAGGCAATACTGGACCTTGTGCTCACAAACGAGGACAGTGTGATTGGGGTAACAGTGGGGGAGCACCTGGGGAACAGTGACCACCAGTCATTGTGGTTTGAAATCACAGAAGGAGCGGAACCAAACTGCACAAAAACACGTATCTTGGATTTTAGGGGGGCAGACTTTGGGAAAATGGGGAGATACTTGAAAGAGGCATTAATGGGAATGGGGCAGGAATCAGGGGTTGAGGAACAGTGGGCAATATTTTAAATGGGGATTACAAGAGCAACAGAATTATGCATTAAGCAGGTTATCAAGGAGAAAAGGAAGAAAAGGCCATTATGGTTTTCCAAGGAGGTAGCAGAGAAAGTGAAAGCCAAAAAGATTGCATTCAGGCAATACGAAAAGACACAGGCAGAAGGGGATCGGGAGATGTACCAGGAGAAGCAAAGGGAGGCAAGGAGGTCATTAAGGGAAGCCAAAGCTCAGACAGAAGAGCGCATTGCAAAATCAGTGGGTAAAGGGGACAAAACCTTTTACAGGTACATAGATGAAAAGACAGACAAAGGATGGACTAGTGAGACTGAAGGGGAGGATGGGGGCTGCATGGAGGATGACAACAGCAGTTCGACATATTGAACAGGCATTCTGCTCACTCTTACTGAGGAAGAGGGGGGTAATGGGCCTGAAGGGAGTACAAGGCATGGGAATGGCGCAGAAATGGACACCAGTCCCTTTACACTGGAAAGGATCCTGAAGGAGCTGGAAGGAACAAGAATTAATAAAGCAATGGGGCCAGATGAGGTGCACCCCAGGGTCCTAAAGGAACTAATAGAGGTGGTGGCTGAACCTCTGGCAATCCTGTTTAGCCGATCACTGGAAACAGGGGAGGTACCCAAAGACTGGAGGACAGCAGATGTAGTCCCTTTATACAAAAGCGTGAACAAAGAAGTGGGGAACTACAGACCAGTTAGTCTGACCTCGGTAGTGGGGAAGATCATAGAAGCAGTACTGAAGGAGAGATTGGTGGAACATCTGGTTGCCAACGGACTACAGGACCCAAGGCAGCATGGTTTCACTGGGGGGAGGTGATGTCAGACCAACCTCATTGAATTTTTTGACTGGGTGACGAGGGAGGTGGATCAAGGGAGGGCAGTGGACATGTCCTATCTGGACTTCAGCAAGGCCTTTGACACTGTGCCACATAGAAGGCTATTAAACAAACTGAGGAATATGGGAGTAGGCAGAACAGTAGTGCGATGGGTAGGTAATTGGCTGGGTGGCAGGACACAGAGAGTGATGGTAAATGGCTGTCACTCCACAGAGGGAAGAGTGACCAGTGGGGTACCACAGGGATCAGTGCTGGGACTGGTCCTATTTAGCATCTTCATCCATGACATTGCGCAGGACCTAGAAGGCAGAATTGCCCTGTTTGCTGATGACATGAAGCTCTGTAACAGAGTGGATATGCCAGAGGGTGTAGACAGAATGAGGAGGGACCTGCAGAAGCTTGAAGAATGGTCAAGGATTTGGCAGTTGAAATCCAATGCAAAGAAGTACAAGATAATGTATATGGGACACATACCCTGGAACAATATATCAGTTGGGGGGTGAGGAGATAGCATGCACCAAGCAGGAAAGGGTCCGCGGGGTTATCATCTCTGATGACCTCAAGGTAGGGAAACAGTGCGACAAGGCAGCAGGTAAAGCAAATAGGTTGCTGGGATGCAAAATCAGGGGCATCACCAGCAGGAAAAGAGAGGTCATAATTCCACTATACAAGACACTAGTGAGGCCCCACCTGGAGTACAGTGTACAGTTCTGGAGACCTTACCTACGTAAGGACATAGACAGGGTAGAGAAGGTTCAGAGGAGGGCAACAAAGATGGTACATGGATTGCATCACAAGTCCTATGAGGACAGGTTGAAGGACTTCAATATGTACTCCCTGGAGGAGAGGAGGGAGAGAGAGGATATAATAGAGACATACAAGTACCTTACAGGGAGGAACAGGGTGCAGGAGTACACTATTTTTCAGTGAAAAAGATGTTCCAGGACTAGAGGGCAAGCGATGAAGTTGGAGGGAGGACGATTCAGAGGAAATGTGAGGAAGAATTTCTTCACAGAACGGGTGGCGGACAAGTGGAACACCCTGGCAGAGGAAGTGGTGGGGGGTGAAACAATCACAGGATTTAAGAATGCATAGGATAAACATAAGAGAATTCTGGAGGTGAGGGGTAAGGGGCAACAGACTTCTAAGAAAACATAAAATGAACTTATGAGCTCAAATGTCAGAATGAGTGGGCCATAGGCCCTTATCTGCCAACAGTGTCTATGTATCTGTGTGTGTGTGTGTGTGTATGTATGTATGTATGTATGTATGTCTCTATCTACCTATCTATCTATCTACCTACCTACCGATCTATCTATCTCTCTGTCTGTCTATCTATTCATATCAGGTGAGTTATTATACATGGCACCCCCTTTTGTGTGAAGAATACTTTATATTACCATAGTAACATACTGTAGTAATTTAAGGTTCGAAGAGACTCTTGTTCGATTATGTAGCGCCCCCCCCCCCTTCATAAGCAGGGATGAAATAAGTGTGCTGGGCAAACATGTACCAATTTAAAAGGGTTCCCCACCCAAATTAGATTAATCTGGTATGACCTGCCTACTATGAATCCAAACTGACTCTGTTTAATCAACTCAGTATTTTCTATTTTCTAGAAGTGCTCAAATCTTCTCAAGTATCAATGTTCGGCAATCTTCCCTTGCAACTCCTCCCTGCCTTTTCAGTTTCTGTTGTTTGGCATTAAGTGGTAACTTCCACCTATTGTCATCACGTGCACTCTTTTGTACAGATTTTAAAGATTATTGTTGCGTCTAGTGTGTGTGAGTTGGCTGTAGTGAGGTCTGAACAGTGACATGCCAAACAGAATGTAGCATCAGTGAAATCTTTTTATAGTCAATCCCCCTCCCTCCACCCGCAAGCTCACATGGATTTGCATACCCATGATGCTCTGTGCTTGGTTTGAGGCTTTTGAGTGTATGTGTGTTAAGTCCCCCAAAATGGGCTTATCTGTGTAGGGGTACAGTCCTCCAATCCTCCGGCCAGCATCCACAAGTGGCAGCAGGGGGGCTCAAGCCTGGGCACCCCTCTGTTGCTCCGTGGCTGTGGCTGTGAAAAATGCAGAACCTTGGCCCATGTTTCAAGTGGGGCCGAGGTCTGATCACTAATTCTGCACCTCTGGGCACATTGGCAGCACTGCAGTGGTCCCAGTGTGCTTAAGAAAACCGGGACTGCAAAATCAAAACAAGTATGGTGGCCTGCGTTTCACTGGGCATGCGCGGCTGCCAGGTCTTAAACATTTAAAGGAGCTCTGCTCCATTTCCAGCTTTGGCCGTACAGCTGTCAGAAACTTTTATATCCCTGTCTCTAGGAAGTACAGAGGAGCCGGGGAGATGCCAAAATGGAGACTAGAAAGCCTCCGGTCATGGAGGGGAGGTGATGTTACCTGCCCTTACGAGGGCAATTGTTTGTTTAGGGCCTTACCATAGACAAAATGGCGGCCCCCATGAAAAACTGCAAAAAGGGGACTGCAGGGTAAAACCAGAAGCAGGCAATGAGTTCACCCGGGAACCGGCAGGCAATCAAGAGAAGGCTGCCCGAAGTCTATAAATAGAACTGCTTTGTCGCCAAGAAGGGAGAGTCGCCGAGAGGAGCTGCAGTGTGGTTGTGGGGAAAAAGACTGTGTGGGCTCCTGAGCCCAAGTCTCTGAAATTTTGCTCCTGCTGATTTTGGCTCTCGACCTTAAAGAAAAGATTCCAAGTTGTGTGCAGCTCCCTGTTGACCCAAACTGGTGGGCAGTATTTCAGAACCTGAAAGATAGGGAACTTCAGATACAGACTGGGCTGCTGCACCCCCTCAGCTGAGGAACTGTTTGGTAGGTGAAAGCTCTGGCAAGGGGAGAGACTGTGAGTGCTGTTAGCCAGTGGCTGTGAGAGGGACCAACACTGCAGTGCAGAGAGATATCCTGAGGGACAGGCTGGGAGTTAAGAGACTGTGAGAAACCCAGCCGCTCTGTGTGTTTGTCCTGAGAGTAAAACTGAGGGGCCTTGGGGACTCAGCCTTGTATTGTTCCTGACCGAAGAAAAGCGTTCTGCAACTGGTGGAAGGGAAGATGTCGACAGGCCTGCCTGTGTGAAAACAGTCAACTGTGGCCCATAGATGAAGTTGGCAAGGCCAGGCAGGTGAAGACCAGTGTGTCTAAACATTCTGCAAGCTTCAAGACCTGCAAGCTGTGGTGCACCACCAATGGGAATGCTCCACAGTACCGTGCAACTCAGCCAACTGCAAGCACCCTGTGTGAACTGCAGAACTGTGAGTACCCCGAGCTGTGGCTTGGGAATTTATTAGCTAGCCAGCTAGTTAGGTTTCAGGGGTAAACTCTGATAAGAAGTATGTGTAATCTCCAAGTTTTGCCAAGATCCATAGGTTGAAAGTGTTTAACAGTTATTTGGGCCCTGATGAAAGACCCCAGGCCTGCATCACCATCTTGGTAAGTTACCCACCATGTAGGGACATTTCTGGTTGCACCCAGTGGCGGGAGGATGGGTTGCTGTGGGGAACATGTTGTTTCTCTAAAGTGTTGGGGTATTTGCCCTTCTTTTTTCCTCCTCCTAAAATAATCAGTTTGCATTTCAGCCACTGTCACTGTGATTTATTGCAATAAGAGTTGCTAGGGGTAGGGGATTGCTATTGTGTGGAAAATTGTTATTGTGTGGGGAAAGTGATTAGGGGGGAGTCTACTTATTTTCCTGGGGGGTGGTAACCTGTTCTTTGTCCACAGGTACCCCTTGCCACTTACCCTGGGTAGAGGCACCGCACCATATTTGCTGACCACTGTGGAACCCAGGCCGGCCCCCTCCGAGGTGCGTACTGAGATGACCTGAGGGCCCAGTAGCAGCCTAGGTGAGTCAAAGGGCTGTTACAAGTGGAGGCACCACTGTGATCTGCTGCCACCTAGTGGCCATCCCCTGAAATTGCCATTTTGAAATCTGGTACCCCATCCCCTGCTCCAGTGGTTTAGCTGAAAAACTATGGCATTTTAAGAAGTAGAGGACTGGTGTGCATTTGAGGGACTTGACCCTCAGAAAGTGCTCCTGACAAAAAAAAAATGTAACTGAGGGGCAGATGAAAGAATTCATTTTAGGAGTGTTAGATGGGGCCCTGAAGGAATGTGGGAAAATGAAAATCCAAAGGGTGACAAAAGACCCTGGCACTGGGCTGAGGGATTTAATTGTAGAGACTGACAAGGACTTGGGATCTGTAAATGTACCCCCTGCTGTGACATTAGAAGGGTACCAAGAGATCTGGGTGGTGCTAAAAAGAGAAAGTCCGTCGAATCCACAACCTTCTGTCCCACCCCCTGAGACCCCCGTCCCAGTGAAGAAGGGGATTTTGAAGCTTGACTAGAGCCCCTACTTGCTAGTGAAGGGAAGTCCATGAAAAAGAGATGGGCTTTGTTCCCAGGAGGGTACCTGCCCCTATAGTGTTTCCCAGTGGGGTGACCCCTTACGTGGTGGTGCTATATGAACAGTACAAGCAGCTGTGCACCTTCTCAGGGGGCACCCCCACACCTGCAGGGGAGGATGATTTTGAAACTTGGATAAGTCAAGCGGTCCAAATAGTCCAAGTATGGCAGTGTTCTGATGAGGATAAGTGCAAGAGGGTTGTTGAGAGCTTAAGGGGCATAGCTCTGGATGTAATTCAGTCTCTAAGGGCCAGCCAGACCACCAGTACAGCAGAAGATCACTTGTCAATTCTGAAAGCACTTTTGGGGCTGTTGAGAAGAGTGAGGCCTTCTTGTTTCAATTGTGAGGCACCATGCAGCAGCACCTAGAGAAGTTGTCAGTGCATTACCAGGGTGAAGGCAGTGATGCAGAAGATCGCGGAGACTGGTGGAGATACTCCGGAGCAAGTTGCCAAAATAAGGCTCGATCAAATCCTTAGAGGTGCTGTGCACTCCTGACTGACTGTAATCTTCCTTGGGCTACATGACCGAAAACCCAACCTCCCCATCCTTTAAGCAGTTGTTGAATGAGGTAAAGAAGGAAGAGTCCCAGGAAGATATTGGTGACTCTTTGCAGATGCCCACAGCCACCATTGCTGCCCTGCTACCCCAAGTAACCAACTTAGCAGACCTGCCCCCCTCATTGGAATTGGGCAATGTGTTAAAAGAGCTTAGAGTGTGTATGCAGGACTTCAGGGGAATGAAGGAGGCTTCCTCTGCCCCTACTATGTCTAAATTTCAAGAAATAAAAGACTGTGTGAAGGCTCTGCAGCTGTCTCTAGAGTCCCGGTCACTGCAGAGTGTTGCTTTGCCTGAGCCTAGGCAGCAGTCAGCTCTATAGTCTGCCCACAGGCCTAGGCCCTGAATGCCTCCAGGCCCAGAGAAGGTTGGTTCTGTTTCAGATGTGGACCAGATGGTCATATGATGCGAGAGTGCATCAGTGCGGAGAATCCCCAGCTTGTTGCAGAGAAACAAATGAGCCCCCACGTTGTAAGCACCCCTCCCCGGCATCTAGGGGTATTAAGATGTTACAGTTTGTGGGGAGGGGTGCTCTGCAGCCAGAAAATACAGACTTCATTTGGGGGTGCTCCTGGGTCCCGTGGGCTGCAGCATTCACAAATGGGGGCACAACTTGCTTTGCAGGGTAGAAACAAAGTTAGTACTTAGGCAGTCTTAGATAAAACACATTGTCCAAACGGGAAACACAGGTATAACTGGATTTATTAAAATTATTTTAAAATCCTAAAAATTGATTTCACTTTTAGAGGCACAAGCCTAACTGTTTTGACTCCATGAAGCATGGGAGGCATCACAGTGCACAGGGCACCTCACTAATCGGTGGCCAGACCTGCGGCACTTGCTTTCTTTATGGTGGGGACATGGCAGCCCCTTACAATCACTTCTCCTCTGAGCAGGCTTGCTCCGACCTCACAAAGATGGCAGCAGCTAGATCCGAACTCACAGCCATCACCACTCTGACTGGGTACTCTACACAGGCCCTTCTTCCCTGGCTGACTCTGTCATGAGGCTTCTTTTTCCTCCTCACAATACTGGCTGCACTCTCTATGTTCTTTTCTACCTGGGAACTGTCACCACATGAACCCCACGATGCTGCTTCCAGCCCGGGCACCACTCAGGACTGACTCCAAGGATTCAGCAGCCCAAGGCAGTCCCAAATACATTGACAGCATATTCGTGGGGATATGGTCAGGGCACGACACACCTCCAGCGGACACAGTTTATTCTATGAGGGATCGACCTGCCATTTCAGTCCGTCCCACCAGGCTAGTCTCTTAGACTGTACTGCGGTCCCTTTGTGGCAACCGCTGGCCTTCCCATCGACTTGGGACCCATGCCTGCCTGCCCCAGTGCCCAGGTTTCAGCGCCATCTACTCTCAACATAGGCCCTGAACTCTGGCTGATAGCTCCTCTGGTGCCACAGGCACTCTTTCATGGATCTGGCACTCTACGCTACCTCTCTCCTCTCCCAGGGCTGGCCAAACTTTATGGATAGAGGACTGGGATGGCAATCGACCTAACCCCAGCCCCAACACAGGCCCGAAGGTCATGCTTTATCACACAGACTCCCGTCCCTTGACTCCTCAAAAAAACTCTCCTCTGTCAATGGCGCCCACACTATTTTATAGTGGAGCCAGGATCCCACCTAAACTATGAGTCCCGGCACCCAACTCCCAATGAATGGCCTTCTGGATTATGTAGTAAGCCCCATGGGGGGCTTATATGTGTTTATAGAAAACACACAACTGGAAAGCATCTGCCTTCTTCTAGCGTTCATGCATCCTACATGATGCTTGGTTCTTCTTTCTTATCAACATTTAAATTACTTCGGCAAAAGCAAAAAACAGCACCACAGACCAAGTGCTAAGTCTTTATTTGCATGAATGTAGTCCTCCATGCAGCTCAAGTAGGTCAGGGTCCTTGACCGGTTTCGCATGATTAGTGCATCATCGGGAGGCTGCAATCTCTTGTTACGACTACATTATCAAACTACAGTTTAAAGTGGCAAGAAAATGACCCATAAATAGATGTCAAACATTAGTGCACCCTTAAAAAAGCCCTAAAGTGCAGTAACAAGAGGCTGAACTTTTAGATGTATACTGTAGTTTAATCCGCTTGTCTACCGTTATTTGCACTTATCCAAAATTCTGAATTATTATTAATTTAGGGTTTTAAGGGGTGCACTAATATTTGACTTATATATTTACGGGTCATTTCTTACTATTAACAATATGCATAATCTTTGTATTTTTTTTTTTTTAGTTGTTTTACCAGGATTAGCACACTAAGCTGAAAGCTTTTTTACAGGAGCATCCTGGGAACACAGGGAAGTTAAGTGACTTGCTCAGGGTCACACAGTATGCAAGTGGAAGCTGTGGGATTCAAACCCAGGTCTGCTCTGCTGGCTCTCACCAGATTTGCAGCTCAGAGCCTTAAACCACTGCGCTATACTGCTTCCCATAGCTTCCTAATCACAAATCATATGTGATTTGTGATTTTTGACTATGATTTAATAGAACTGAATGGGACTATATGAGATTATTTCTGTATTGAATGTGACTATTTATATGTTTTTTAACTTTTTAAGCACTGTCACTTTAAACTGTAGCCTGATGATGTTTTTTGCTTCTGCCTAAGTTTAGATGACAGATTCATTTTGTTGTAAAAAGGAACTATCAGCAGTTTGGGGATCGTTCTTATAGTAGTTTGACCCTGTATTTCAAGATGTTGGCTGGAGTTAGGGGCTGTTTAAAGTGTTTATGCTATTGCTGGATTTTACCCCTTTTTTAAATCTGAAGATTGGAATTCTCTTGGATTTTAGTAGGAGAAAAGTTTTAGAAAGAGTAATCCTACTTTTAAGTATGCACGGCCTGGCTATAATGCAATCTGGATAGCGAGATTGACTTTGGCACATCTCAGTACCACTGACACTTTGATTAACTGCTGGTAGTGCCTGGACTGAAAGATAGTATAGAATTTACACATGTTCTTTTCATGCACTGCACCCAAGACAATGACCGCAGCAAAAGACCAAAGGTTCATCTACTCTGTCCAGAGTTCCCTTTCTGCTCCAGGACCTGTTGTCCATATGGGGTTTTATCCCCCCCATTCCACCCCCTGATCCCCTCCCTACTGCTACTGACCTGAGTAACCATTAAACCCTTCACTCTGTCTCAGCCATTCCATGCTTGAAACTATTTACGATCTTGGTGCCCACCATCTCTCCTGGCAGACTGGTCTATGGCTCCACCACCCTTTCTGTAAAACAGAACATCCTTACATCCCTCTTAACCCCCTATCCCCCAGTTTCCACTCGTGGCCTTAGATTGTTGACTCTGTACTCCTGATAAGTAGTTCTGCACAGAATACCTTGTTTATTCCCTTCAGGAACTTGAAGGTCTCTATCATATTCCACCCCCCATCTGGTCTCCAGTGAGCACCTGTTCAGTGCCTAGAGACAATCTTCATCAGATCTACTCTACCGACCCTGAATCATCTTGGTCACCCTGTGTTACATTATATCCTGCCTGTCCTTGTCCGTCCTTGGCTGAAGACTCTGGAACTGAGCACAGTATTCCAGGTGCGGCCTCACCAGTGACCTATACGGAGGTAGTAGTACCTCCTTTTTCCTGCTGTCAATAGCGCTCCCGATGCACCCCAGTATCCTATTAACCTTACTGTATGCCTTGTTACACTGGCTTGAATGTTTGAATTAATGATGACTCCCAGGTCCTTTTCTGCTGTTGTAGTGCTCAGTTGAACTCCTCCTGTCCAGTAGTCTGTCCTGGATATTTTTCCCCTAGGTACATAACCTTGCATTTTTTTGTATTGAATTTCAGCTGCCAAACTGTAGACCACTTCTCGAGCCCTTGTAGAGCCAATGCATCTGCCTATATCCCTTCATCACTACCCACCCTACTACTGAGCATCATGCCATCTGTGCAGCTGTGCAGAGTTGAAATTTGTGCTGGTTGCGCTCTCCAGTGTCGCTGAAGAACATATTGAAGAGGACAGGGGCCAGGACAGATCCTTGTTGCATCCCACTTGTGACCTCCATCTCTTCGGATCTGACCCCATTTACCATCATCCTCTGCTGTCTCTCCTTCAACCAGTTTCTTGCCCATCTATGTCTCTAGCCACACCCAGGTCCTCTAACGTCTTCAGTAATCTCCTGTGTGGCACTGAGGCAAAAGTCTTGCTGAAATCAAAGTAGAGTAAATGCATTGCATGGTCTTTATCTTTGTTATAGCAGTGTCAGTGGCTCAGTAGGTAGCACACTCGCCTCTGAGGCCAGGAGATCAGAGGGCTGTGGGTTCAGTTCCCACATCTGACACTTGGGTTAATATCACAGTACTGACACTGTAGTGCAGCATGAGAGGGGTGCTGCACTTCTGAGGTGCCATCTTTCAGATGAGATGTTAAACCGAGGTCCCATCTGACAGGATTGGTGGTAGTTCAGGTGGATGTTAAAGATTCCATGGCACTTATTGAAAAGAGTAGGAGAATGTCCTGATCAAATTTCCCTCATTCACTAAAATTACCACTAACAGTTCAAGGTCAGTTGGCATTCATCTGTATCTCCCTCCCTGGGTCGTGCCTGAAAATCAGCAGGAATTGTCTAGTGCACTTACCTGGTCAACAAAAACCAAATAAAAAAGAAACCTATAAGGTTAGTAGTTCAATTGATGCTCAGTTCTTCCTCCACTGGCCAGTCTCTGATGGCCGGCACTTGTTATGCCACATCTCATTTCCAGTCCGCTTGATGCCTCTTAGTACAATTGGTACTTTGATTTCTCCTTGTCATCTACACAGGTCCCTATCTGGCCTCCCCACTGGCAACCACTCAGCCACAGCGCCCCTACCTGCAGTCGTACCTGTTTACCCTTTCCTTCTCCTGCCACCCACCAGTTGGAATGCATGTTGCACAACCTGCTTGCGCCCATGAGATCAAACATCTGTGCATACGTCACCCCATTTATCCCCTTTATTATTTGGAAATGCTGTGATCTTGTTCCATCCTAGCCTTCTCTTTTCTAGCTCAATATTTCAAAGCAGTAGCATTTGTTAGTCACCATGCAGTGATTTTTAGCAACAATATTTGTCTGGCAAACCTACCAAGATACCAGTTCTTCTGTTTTTCTTTTACTCTTGAACCAAGAGATGAGATTTTGAAGTTTTTAAAAGGTCATATTCCCGTGCCATGCCACCATAAGAAATTAAATATCTTGGTGAAGTGTTTTGCTATTTACCATCAGAAACATGGGATGACACAATACTTAGTACACGCACATTATTAATCTACCGTGTCATTTCAACAGGTAACCTCAATGGAAGAGATTTGTAAAAGTTGCAAGTGGCAGCCATCTTTAATGGCGTGAATCATTAATGACAAAATTAGCTATAAATGCTATACAGCTGTTTGCTCCTCCATGGCCACCTACTCCTGCCATCAGGCCCCCTGACTTGCTTAACAGGGGGGGCCATCACATATGGCTATGGAGAGACATGCATTTTCTAGTTTTCTCCTACTCCCCCAGCACCGGTGCACAGCAAGCACACACACACATGAAGGTGTTCATGTGCTCCCAGAAGACGCATGCTCCTTCCACTCTCCCTGATGTTACGTCAGCCCCTGACCCTGCTCTGACACCTGGCCTCCATTGGGTGTCGGCCAAGAGTGAGAAACAGTGCCTCCCCAATTGGGGAGATGAGAGCAGCCCAACAGCTGCTGCAATCAACTCCGAGTCCTTCCCCTCCCAACCCCCGGTAGCCCAAGCTCGCTTCCGAACTCTGGTCACCAGCATGGCATGAGGTGTGCCGTCTAGTGCCTCAACCCTCAGTGCCACCAGGCTGGCCACTGTAAATGCTATTGTTACCCCCTTGTTACCCAGGGTTACTAGAATCCCAGTAAGACCTAGTGGTAGGCAGGGAAGGCAGCTTGTGAAACTCCAGTTGAATGGATTTCACACTGTCTCACTCTGTTCTCAGTCTCAGCTGAGACTGAGGGATGACATCACCATAGAACTGTCGCAGCTGCATGAGCCACACTGGAATCTGCAGCAGGGAGTTGGAATAGAATGTTGGGAGGTTTGAACAGTAGTCTGTAGTCAGTTGGAGTTTGGAGCTTGTTGTGAGAGGAGCACAGCAGCTCTGTGTTAGGCTCTTGCAGCCTCAGCCCTGACATAGGGCTACATTCAGGGAATAGGTGTGTGTTTCCACCTAAAGAGAGACACAGTGAGCTATTTTAAAGTGGTGGAGACTGCTGATTCGGGTCTCTGTGCCCCATCCCTCAGGGGATGGGGCAGGAAGGTTCTGCCTGCATTTCCAGGGGCAACCCCCTGCCTTCTGCTAGTGAAGAAAGCTGCCTTATTTTGTCCAAGAGTATGGGAAACAAGAAGATTTTGTGATTCGTTTGTGGGGCACCTGCAACCAGAGGGTGAGTTCTGCTCTTTCTAAAGGGATCATGTTTTCACCCTGGGACTTGTGTTATAGTGGGGATTGGACTACTGAAGTAGTGGGAGGCCTAGAGTAATAGGCTTAGCCAAAAGTAAAAGTATGTTCAAGTCCAGCACATAAGGGAAGTCAAGACATGTAGAGGAGATGTGACATACGTCTACCCAGTAATCTACATTGCCAAGCTTTCAAAAAGAACAGAGTTGTTTAGTTTCCAGAGAAATGGCCGGATATGGATTGTGGGAGCTGGAGGTGGGAGACCCCCCATCTTTAGTAACCAGGTCCACCTCTACGGATTTGCTCTGTGGATTTCTACTTTGCCTCATGCACTTGGCCAGTGATGAGGGAAGTACCCAGATGTGGGATTGGAAGGAAAATTCCCTCTAGGAGTTGAAGGCTCTAAGGTGGTTTGGGGAGCCACCACTAGGAAAACTGGTTCATTCCCATAATGGACCGCGAATCAAGTGGCCGGTGGGGGAGCCGGGACAGTGGGGAAAACCCAAGTAGTGTACAAGTCTGGCTGTGTACCCAAAGCTACGTGCAAGTCCGGGCTGTGTGCCTGGTGGGTTTAGAGCCTGAGGGCTGGAAATAGTGAAGAAGTGTTCTGTTGTCTCTAATCTGCATTACCAGGAATGTAGCCCCATGGGGGTCCGTCTATGTTTTGTTTGTTCATCTTGGATGTGAATAAAAGCCACACTGTAGAATCCCATTCCTGGTTTCGGACATTACAGTTATTGCTTCCTGTGTTCAGATTTACTCGGGTGCCCCTGTGCAGAGTAGCCAAACCTAGGCCCCCTGTGCCGAGTAACTTAATCCTCCCCGAACCCAGTCCCCATCAGGTACTGCTGTCAGCTTCAACAGCATGCCACCTGTCATTTTGCAAAAAGGCAGGGGTGAGGGGTTACACTATTCTAACAGTATCTGAGAAAACTGAAAAATATACTGAGCATGAATCTAAGGATGTCAGAAACACATTTTTGCCATAAAACTTATAAAATGTTTTGCTGACTAACAAATATGACAGCGGTAAGTATTCCCAATCTCTCCTGATAACTCTTGCCTCTTAAATCACTAATTAACTTGGTGGCCCCATGCTGGACCCTCTCAATTTCTTTAGTATCCTTTTTGTACTG
Source organism: Neoceratodus forsteri (assembly GCA_016271365.2). Lineage (NCBI taxonomy): Eukaryota > Metazoa > Chordata > Ceratodontiformes > Ceratodontidae > Neoceratodus > Neoceratodus forsteri. Next base: position 30,366,293 of record CM028133.1, on the reverse strand, counting down.
CAGTGACCAGAACTGGATGCAGTACTCCAGGCGTAACTGGGTTGCTTTGCAGCAGGGACAGTTGTTACTTTTTTGGTTACTACTCCAGCTGTGCACCTATGGGGGCCAAGCAAGGTTGAGGGGCCTGGGCTTCTTAAACTCCACATGTGGGTTTTTTGGTTCAGACAGGGAAAAGGAGAATAGCGTGGTGCCTCCGCCCAGAGAAAGAAATAATGGGCATGCTGTTCAGTAGAATACTGCCCCCTGGGATGCAGTACCAACTCACCCCCCACAACTACTTTCAGACACCACCTTAAGACACACAACTACCACTACCTACACTCCACTCACAATATCAAATACCTTTGCACCATTTAGGGTAGACTGCTAATAATATGCTCACATATCAAATTTTAGAGACTAACCACAGGGCTAATGATTCAGCAGCTATGGTCCTGCAAAGGAAAATAGGGTTCAACCAAATGGTTTGAACAGTGCTTTTTGGGCAATATGACACAAGTGCTCTTTTCGATAATCTGGTTCAGTGTCAGCTGGCACCCATCTATATCTCCCCCCTCCCCAGGACGAAGCTGAAAATAGGCAGAATTGTCTAGGCCTCCTTTCTTGGTCAACAAAAACTAAAAAAAAAAAAGTGTCACTCCAAGCGATGCACTCTTGGATGTCCAGGCTTCCCCACGGAGGTCGTGCACTAGGCCTCTTAACACTGTCAGCAGTAGAATCTCAAGTTCAAAATAACTTTCAAAGCAATCCCACGCTTTAACTGTAGTTTAGTCCTAGGTACTGGGTACCCTGATAAATTAAGTATGGCTGCAGGCCTGATATTGTGGTGCCAGCGATCTTGCGTTGATGCGCTTACAAAGAGGCACGCTTGCTTTAACCCTGCCCGGCTGACTTTTTTTATGGCACTTTTTGTATGAGCTAAGAAATTGTAATCCAACAGGAAATTTCAGAACAAATTGCAATCAAACAGGGAATTTCAGAAAAACTTAATCCAACAGGGAATTTCAGGCAATTGTAATAGTTTTCTGGCTGGCAAGCCAGCACTCAGGTGTCCTACATCAAGCAAAGCAGTTGCTGATGCTTTGGGATGGACAGTGTCGCTGTAGCAGGCAGATGATGATTGCAGGCCCAGGCTAGGCCTGATCTTTGCATCACAGCTTCTTTTCCTCTTGATCAGCATGTGACAGTGGGACAAGTTCAGGGGGGGCTACCCCTCCTCACCCCACTGGGCATTTCTCGATTGAGGGTACAAGTACCTTAGAGACAAGCTCCTGATCACCTCCTCCCTTGAATACACCAGTCGGGCAAAACAGCTTGATCTCACCTTTGACAGCAGCAGTCTGCAGATGGCATTAGCAGATTCAGTCTCTCACAGCAGGTTTCTCAGCACCTCGTCACAGCTCAGATAGAGCTTTCAGCAACCAGATTCACTCATGCCAGAATCTCTGGTTCTGAGGCCTGGCTAGGCTCTCATCTCCCCTCTGCACCTCCATTCTCTCCAACTGCTAGGGAAGGACAGCTGCAAACTCCTCCTTGGCTAAAGAAAGGGCTCGGCTCCCTCCTCTCTGAGATTCTAATTGGCTGTCCAGCCTTGTCATTTACACTCTGGCTCCCTCAGTGGCTACAAAGGGGCACCAAACACTCTGTTGTTTTTCTTGAGTGCTTGTATTCTTTCTGGATCCCTTGCATTTTGGTTGGCCAATCATGGGTTCAAGGGTCACAGGATGGTGACGTCCATCTGCTTACATTCAGTTCAAGGCCTTGTTTGCTGTTTAACCAAGGTTAACTTGCTACTGGCTGCTACTTAATTTTTCAAACAGTTAATCCAGGTTGGATCATAATACGTATTGTCCATGGTGACATTGGCGGTCCTTTCCTTTCATCTTCGGGTGCAGGGCACCCTTCTTGTCTGAGGTGCACAACGACAGAATAAAGGGGCAACAACAATAACTCTTCTTCTGGCCTCCAGCACCAGTTCCAGAAAGAGAATGAAGGTGTTACAGGTGAACCCACCTCAGGCCACTGGGGGCTCGACAGATACGCCCTACTTTTGTTGGGGGGGTTACACAGGCATGGCCTAACTCAGGCCTTGTATGGGGTTGGGGTAATCGCCTCCCTTGACATGCTTCCTTGACTGCGGCAGTACGCTGCCTATCTGCCTTTGTTGTCTGTCCATAATTACCCCTAGATCATTTTGGTTGATTGTACTGTCTGCTGTCATACTACATGAAGTGTATGCACAACCCATATTCTTAGTCCTGAAACATAATACCTTGCACATCCCAAAATTAAATGTTTACACGCCATATAAATGCAGCTAGTAGACTTTGTGAAAAGTGCCCTTGATCGGTGAAGCAGGACAGAAGGGAATGAAAGGTTGGATATTGAAGTGGTGAGGCTTGACATTCCACCCCACCTGTCTTTCAGCACATGCAGTTCACTATGGGGTGGGATTACTGATCGATAACTCCCTCCAAGGAGTTGCCATGACATGATTATAAAACACAGTAAGGTATTTGGCTTATTTTTTATGTTGTTTGGGGAGGGGGGTTAGGAAAACAACCGTATTTCTCATTCATGCATCCCATGTGATGCCGCTGAGAAAGATGGATTTGATTTTATTAAATACTGGATGAAAATCTGGATTGACTTGATGGTCCAAGTTGTGGAAATTAAAATTCAACATTGATAAAGGTACAGTGATGCACTTGGGGAAAAGAGAGCAGAAGACAGAATACTGTTTACATGGATGAAGGCTGACATAATTTAACAAGAAAAAAATGGGTAAATATCCTTAATTATCACAAGCATGATAAACAGTATGAAACTGTTGGTGAACAAGAGAAACCCAATGACAGGCTGCATCATGAGAAATTTTGTTTGTAGATCATGGGAGGTTATCATGTCACTTAGCAGGTACTGGTGCCCACACTTCAAAAAGGACATTAACCTCCTGAGGAAGGTCTAGAGGAGGGCTAAAAAAATGATAGTGGGTCAGCAGGGTAAGTCATACGAGGAGAGGTTGAGGTCACTGAACAGGTACTCCCTGGAGGAAATGAGAGAGAGAGAGAGAGAGAGAGAGGGGGACATGACTGGGTCCTTCAAGTACTTGAAAGGGATAAATAATAGATAAGAAGAGTCTCTTTAAGCTGAGTGGCAACCATAACATGAGGGGGCACAGTCTTAAGCTGGAGGGTGGGAGGTTTAGGAGGGAAGTCAGGAAGCACTTCTTCACAAGGAGGGTGGTGGACATTTAGAATGTGCTGCCAGAAGAGGTGCTCTCATTGAAGACAGTGGGTCTCAAGAAAGGCTGGGATAGGCATAGGGGGAAGGTAAGGATCATGGGTAGGGAGGATGGGAGGAGTGGGGAGGGGGGCAGGGATAGTCGCTCAAACTGTGGACCCTGCAATATGAGCAGACTAGAGAGACCAAATGGCTTTCTTCTGCTGGCTTCTTCATATGTTTGTATGTATGTATGGATGAATGTATGTATGTATGTATGGATGTATGTACTTGGTAAGACTGTTTTTGAAGTATTGCTGCCAGTCCTGGGCACCAAACTACAAAAAGGACACTAAAGAAGTAGAGAAGGTACAAAACAAGGCACAAAGTTAATAAGATGTGGAACTGGGGCATGAGAAGAAATGCTACAGTATGGGGCGAGATTGGATGTGCTGAAGCTTGTTGGCTTCAATGCTAGGAGAATATGAAGCACGTAATACAAATATATAATATATTAGAAGACACTAGCTAGATGGAATGTTTAAATTTAAAGCTGGAAAAAACAGCAAAAGAATAAGAGCATGTAGCAAACAATTTGTGTGGAGGGTAGTTTAGGGGAGAGTTGTGGAAATATTGTTTCACACAGAGAGTGTTGGGTAGTTAAAGAGCTGCTGACGCCTTGTAAAAAAAACTTTGAAAAACATAATAATTAGGTACAGTTCAGCTTCCATTCCATATATATTCTAAAGATCCTCCTAAGTATTTATTACTAAGAACATTTGCATGAATGCATGATCTTTGTCCCTCAGGGTTCATCTACCTCTACAGATGACTCCCTACTTCAAGTCATAATTCTCTGTTGTGACATCACAGTTTGTTGTCATGGGAGTAACTGTGATGTCACAAGGAGTGCATTATGACCTCAGGTAGGGAGACAGCAACAGGAAAAGATGAACTCTTCAGGAGCAAAGATCTGCTTTCATGCAAATTACATCAGTATTAAATAACGGGGAGGAGAAATACAGAACCAATGTAAAATACAAGCTGGACTGCATCTAAATATTATGTTTTAGTAAAGTTCTCCAGAGGGTGTCAGCTGCTCTTAAAACAACCTACCGAATGCAACAGTGTATGTTAATACATCCTCAAAGACCACTTATATGGTTGTGTGGTTTTGTGGGCATGAGGTCAAAATGTTGCATGGCAGAATGCCGTGCATCTTAACTGCGTTACACGATTTCTTGTTAACTTTTGTTCTGTGGGGGGCTCTGCCCCCCACATCCCAATACGGGGCTGTACCCCGGACCCCTCTTGAAAATTCTAACTCTGGGGGGGCCAAGATGGAGCGCGACAGGTCGGGTTCACCATAATGCCGCGACGCTATAGCTTAATGACATTATGACCCGGTACGGTCTCGTGCATTCTGAATGTCAGACAACTCTTACAATTAGACTGGTCTTCAAGGATGTTTTTTTTTTTTTTTGATTAAGGATGGTCACATTGGTCAGTAATATACTAAAAATGTAAAAATCCTCCCTCCGAACATGCCCACTTCCAGGATACCTGCACATGAGATCTCTTTAAAGTACAAGTGTCTCATGCACTGGGAAAAGAAGGGTTTGCCCATGCTGCAGCAACGAACATATTGCCGATGCCAATTACAGTGCAGGCAACATGCCGCCCATCATTACAGTGCCAGGCATTATGTCTCCCAGGAGTCCAAGCGCCAAAGCACCTTCCCGGGACACAGTCAGCATTTTGTGGGGGGCTTCACCCCCCCCGCACCCTCCAAAACTAAATATAACCTCCTCTGGGGTGGGCATGCCCTAGAGGGGGCAGAAATTGTGTGGGTGCAAAGGGCGACACAAGTAAGGGGTGATCTAAAATCAATATAGCCCCTATCACTGTCATCCTTGTTGTGGTGCCCCCATTTCGGCAGCAAAATGTAGTCAGCCACTTGACTGGATACAGAAAAGGAGCAGTCTGATGGGTTCAGAGTGCTCTCTTGATCTAAAATTGAGTCTAGAACACTGACCTTGTCAAGATGAACTAGAATAAGTGAATGAGGAATGCAGATCTTAAGCGTTATAAATATGGATTAGTAGGGGGCAGTCATGATGGATTACTAGGCCTACTTCCTTCCTAAAATCCTATGTTCCTTATGCCAGAAGGCAGCAGCAGTACTGCAGGACCAGCTCCTGCACCCATGCAGTCCATCCCCTGCTGGCTTCAGCTGCTAATATCCCAGGTTGGTGTGTGAAACTGGGTCACTGGTATGTCAAAGGGTTCCAGGCCATTCAGCACCATGGAGCCTGCAAGTCACATTCATCAAGATCTTATGAACTGCAGTAAGTAAGGGCTGACTCAGCTTGTGTTTTGGTTTTCAGACCTCTAGTACAATACTGGTTCTGTCAGAGTGTAACCCTTGGGCGGCCACCAGAATTAGAATTTATTGCAGTTGTGGACTGATTTTAATTACTGACGTCCCCGACGGAAGGACTCACACTTACATAGATGATGGTACACAAATCCTGGAATTCTGCAGTTCTGTGGCCACAGAACTGACCACAGAACTTCATCCTGTCACAGAATGCATGTGTCTCTGCACAATTCAATGTTTTGATGATTATTATAGTATAGTGTATGGTGGATTGTTGTTACCCACCAAAATCCATTTGTTGTAAAAAAGTTGTTCTGCTGCAGTAGTGACGTCCGTAGTGCAGCAGAACAACTTTTTGTTCTGCTGCACTACGGACGTCACACAGAACAGATGCTACAGAAACGGCAGGCTCTACCAGATAAGTCAGTGTGGCAGTGGCAACAAAATCACCCGAACCTGCACTGCCAAGAGATCAAAAAGATATTCAACTTTTAGTTAAAAGGCAGGATCAACCAGATATTACTTGCAATCAGATCAGAGAGTCTCCTCGCGGTCACCGCTTCTCGCTAACTGAATAATTTAGTCACCATGTTTTTTTTGTTTTTTTTTAAAGCCCTCCCACACCCGATTAGCAACCAATCGAAGGTTGCACTACCAAAGGATGGACACCTGCTTCGTAGTGACTTCAAATCCCCACTCTGACAACAAACTGAAATGTTTGTGGCACAAATGTATGATGTTAAGCTATCATTTACCAGTCTTTCTTGTCCTGAAAGTGCAACCTTTTCACCATACACTATATAGAAAAGTGTATTGCTCCTGATACACAACAAGGCTGCAGTGATGGAGCCAGGTTTGGGAGCATTTGGGAGCCGGGGGGCATTCAAGTCACTCATGGGCTCCACAATGGGCACTAAACAGTGAATAAAATGGTGGTAGGGCGCCACTACTCACACTGGGGCATCCAGGAGGGGCGACCGCCCCCCCCAGACCCACCTCTAGCTCCGCCACTGCAAGGCTGTTCTCCGACCTTATGGTTACTATGCTGACTGTGTAACCTCTCGAGCTGCGCTCTCAAGGTCAAAAGTTGGCATAGCAACCACTCGGTTGGAGAACAGCCTTGTTGTGCATCAGGAGCCATACCCTATCCTATATATTTTCTACACTTTGAGCGGTTGGCATTATACTTTCCATCCTGCTCTCCTTCTCCTACCATGACACCATGTTCATGTTCCAGCTCCTGTTCTAAAGACACTCCCTGGCCATCATTATGCCTTTACCCCCACAGCATGCCTAACCTCTCCAGGATATGGGCAAGTGTGTATCAAATAGTCATTTTCCCCACTGGGACAGAGGCGGTGAGGACATCCTTCAGTCCAACCAATCCATTTTCCCCAGTTTGGTAGTCTCACTCACCTCCCTTGATTTGGCTCCCATGTTACAGCTATCCTTGTAGGAGGGAGGGCTGATGTGTGGTCATCTGTGATGTCAGTCACTTTCTGAATGCCGGTCTTAGGTGCTATTGTAGTGGGGCTGGGAAGACCGTCCAACCAGAGTTTGAGGGTGTTACCTCTGCAGTGCTCCTGAGAGTTCAGCAGCCCTATGCTGGTTTTTGGGATTGCACCCTAAACCCAGGTTTCTTGCACTGTAGTGCAGGGCACTACCATCTTCTTCACCAGGGAACAAAGTTGTAGGTTCTCTTGAATAATATTCCAGGACCGTGGGGCACAATAATTGGCGTCCTCTTTCTAATTTCTAAATGGAGTTTTGGAACCGAGTCTGCACTGGGGCCTAAGGTTGTAAGCAGTATAATTAGATTAGATTAGGAGTTTTTTTTGCTCCTTTCTTGACATTGAAATATAAAATTTGACAGCAGATAAGGAGCACTTAGCCCACCCAGTCTGCCCACATATCCCTGCCTATAGTGTCACCTCAGACCCTACTTGATCTGTGGCTCTCTCTTCCCCCTTTGTTTTCCAGTAAGATTCCCTTATGTCTGTCCCGTGCATTCCTGAATCCTTCCACTGTTTTTGCCCCCACCACCTCTGGTGGAAGGCTTGTTCCAGACATCCACCACTCTTTCTGTGAAGAAGTATTTCCTCACATCTCTCTTGATTACTCCCTTCCAGTTTTGCTGCATATCCCCTTGTTCTTGTGCATCTTCTTCTCTAAAAACATTCACCTCATGTAATCCTTTTCATCCCCATGAGGTATTTATAGGTCTCTATTATATTCCCCCTCATTTGAGGTGTGCATTGGATAAGGTTTTACAGACACCACTCGATCACCTTTCAAGGAGATGACAAGAAACACTTTACAAGTAATAACTGCTGCATTTATTTTAAAACAACTGGAACAGCAGTTTATTGACCTTTCATTCAGATTCTGTGGAATACAACACTAAGTGCTTGTATTCTACAGAATCTGAATGAAAAGTCAGTAAACTGCTGTTCAAGTTATTTTAAAATAAATGCAGCAGCTATTACTTATAAAGTGTTTCTTGTCATCTCCTTGAAAGGTGATCGAGTGGCGTCTGTAAAACGCTATTGAAAAGTAATTTGTCATACAGGGTCAGCGGCCTACAAACAGATGCACCACGCCTGCTTCTCGGGCGCAGTTAAGGTTCGCGTTCATGGACTTAGGTGTGTATATGGGTAGGAGGTTCTAACATACAGCTCAGTTTGCTTACAAAGTTAATAATATGATGAAACTGAGAGCTCCATTTTTAAGGTAATTAGTCACATTGCATCAAAGTGCCTGTGACAGTCTGTGCTGCGGCGTCCAGGGATCGGTTTTAGTGGAGTGATGCCAATCATAACTTACGGTTTTGTTAAACAGCGATGCCCATAATAACTTATTAAGTTGTCTGTTAAAGAGCAGCTGACACATTCAGGAGAACTTTAAAAAACAGTACAGCACTTGGACACAAAGCAGCTTACATTTCTCATTAGCTCTGTATTTCTTCTCCCCATTACTTACTATTGAGGTCATATGACTGAAAACAGAATTTTTTTTTTCCTGGAGAGCTCCTCAGCTCCTATTGCTTATTCTAACCTGATGTCATAACACTCTGCATGTGACATCTCAATTATTCCCATGGCAACAGACTGTGACATCACAACAGAGCTTTATGATTTCAAGCAGGGAATTAGCTGTAGAGGCAGATGATCTCCCGTGGATAAGGATCCTGTTTTTGTGCAGATTTCCACCGTAATAAATAAGGAGGAAAAGTACTCTATAGAAGATGTGTCAAATACAAACTAGTTTCCAAAGTTTTCCTGGCAGTCAGCGGCTCTTTAAAGGGAACGGAACGTACTGCAGCATTTTGGATGCATTTTTGCTTACTCCTGGCTCCCTTTCTGTATGTGTCTCTTTAATATTTCAGACTAGCTGCATACTGTGTGTAATCCCTCTACTGTGCATCATAGTTGCTCTAACCAATGACATCATCAGTTGCAATCAGTCGGTGGCTCCTGACGGTGATACCTCTACTTGCATAAATTGCTACTCTGATAAAAACTGAGCACATTAAGGAGCTGCCCCATAGGCATCAATGCAACAACCATGCAGGCATGGCTGTCGGCAGCAGGAGCCACTGACTGCAGCCACTGATGTCACTGGCTGGAACACTTACAATGGTGCATGGGGAGGGGGCTAAGTACAAAACTGGTTTTAAAGACCAGGTGAGCAAGAAAACAAAGCGATCCATATACAAAACTGTGAATCATGACATCATTCTTAGCCAATCAGGATTGTTTTGTTTTTTTCTAAACAGGACAGTTGTAACCTTAATAAATAGACAGGACAAATCCATCATCCTGATTGGTTAACACTTATGTCATAGATCTGTCTAGTGCACAAGTGAAAAAAGAGCTGGGATTCAGGACACAAAACACCAATAATATGATTTTTTTTTTTTTTAAATTCCTCATTTTCATTGCAAACATGGCTGCCCCCTTTACGCACTAAAAAGTTATCCAGACCCTATCAAATAAGACTCCCCCAAAATAAAAAGAATAAACAAATTGAGTAACTGTTTTTTATTTTTGACTTTGGTAACCGGGTAAGGCCCACTAGGCACAAGTGCCTGTTTTCAGGGGCAACCTGGGAGCACTGGGTAGTTAAGTGACTTGCTCAGAGTCACACAGTATGCAAGTGGAGGTTGTGAGAATCAAACTCAGGTCTGGTCTGCTCTGCTGGAGGTATCAAGCTTGTTTACACCGCGTTCCTCTAACCTCTAGGCTATACTGCCAGCCCAATTTTTATGCTATTCTATTCTGTATTATCCTACTTATACACATGCACAAATTAAACAAGTGAAATACTACTCACAGTGTTAATTGTGGGCCTTCTTTTTCAACCATGGCCTTCCCTATTGTCACCTGCTCACCAGGGAATCTTGGCTGCTTTCCCTGCTACAGATGAAACTCAAGCTGTGGCTTTTCTGAGGCCTTCTATTGTGTATGTTTGTGTGGTGCTATGTGGACAGTCAGCCAGTGGAACTCTGCAGAAGTTTCAGTTCTTGCCTAGTACGATACAAACATTCCATCTACTGAATGAGTGGATAGACAGATCCTTGATAGCTGGGGAGGGATTATATTTTACTAGTTACTTTTAACAAAATAAAATAACCTGGTTTTAATAAAAAAAAAAGTTGTCAGTGTTTTTGTTTTTCAAATATTCTCAGATTACTAATTTTAGAAGCACAGTAAGACACTTTGAGGCTGTGCATTACGTTGATCTAACTGTACTTACAGAGACTGAAGGAATTCTGAGGCTGTGCATTACGTTGATCTAACTGTACTTACAGAGACTGAAGGCATTCCGCTGCTGCATTTTGCCTCAGTACACCTCTGGGCATGTGGTTAGATTAGCATAATGCATACTCCACCATGTCTTATTGCTTACATAAGAGGGTGTCTCATACACATAGTTCTAAAATTCTGAAATTCAAGTTCAATTGGCATAGTCCATTTCCCACAACAAGAACATTCTAGTATTCTGCACAATGAAAATTTTAATTTGAAATTCAGATTTCATATATTTTAAAAGAAGATCTTTAAACAGGATTCATAATCTGTTTATATGTCCAGAGTTTCTTTTTAAGTCGTTTTGTGTGCTGGAACTGCTCAACTTTGCTTCAGTTTTCTCGCCCAAAGGACTTGAGAATGCACTTGTATGGGTGAGCAATGTGAGAAGTCAGTAAGGAGAGCCAGGGGGATACTGGGATGCATAGGAAGGGGCATCACAAGTAGAAAAAGAGAAGTGGTTATCCCTCTGTACAGACAGTTGGTGAGACCCCATTTGGAGTACTGCGTGCAGTTTTGGAGACCTCATCTATGCAAGGACATAGACAGGATGGAAGCAGTCCAGAGGAGGGCAACTAAAATGGTGCAGGATCTGCATCAGAAACCATATGAAGAGAGACTGAGAGAGCTTAATATGTATACCCTTGATGAAAGGAGGGACGGGGGTGACATGATAGAAACTTTCAAGTACCTCAAGGGAATCAACAAAGTCCAGGAGGGTAGCATCTTTCAGAAAGAGATGTGTAACAACAAGGGGCCACAATTTAAAGATAGAGGGGGGACAGCTCGGGGGTAATGTGAGGAAATTTTTTTTCATGGAGAGAGTGGTGGATGCATGGAACCGCCTTCCTGGGGAGGTTGTTGGGTCTAAAACAGTGGGGGAACTCAAACATGCATGGGACAGACATAAGGCAATTGTAGTGGGGGGTAGCAGGAAGTAGGCTGTTTAACTAGAAACTGCAGCTTATCCAGTAGGTAGGGAAATGGGCCGACTGGGTGGGCCAAGTGGTTCTTATCTGCCATCAAAGTCTATGTTTCTATGTTACATTTCTATGACCATTAGAGACATGGAAGCTGTGTATATAGACATATAATATCATATAATAGGAGGTAAGCAAATATGTACTGGGAAAGTTGCATTGCATCCTGTCCCCTTTACAACATGATCAGGGGTTATCACGAGCTATTAAATGGGGTTGGGAAAATGCTGTGCTGTGATTGGTGGACTCTAATCATATGACCATGCAGTTTTCCAGCACAATAGCACAGGTCAGAAATGCTGCTTGACTTTCTGAACCTCACTGCATGTTTCTAAAAAACAAATCCTGGAAGCCATTTTACAATCACAATAAGGCTGTCCAGGGTGCATGTAATTGTGGAATAATGGCACTTCTTGGGTGTGTAAGGCACTCAACATTGACTCATGCCTGACTACTTGAGATGTGTCATCATCTGATGGTAATACACACCCTGTCATGACTTACTGATTCATTAATCTAATTCCATGGGGGTTATGAGGCATAATGTGAAAACGAGTGTCTAATATCCCTAGAGTTACTGGAAGGGCTCAATACTATAAGCCAAACATGTTTTTTATCAAATATTGTTATAGTGTAAATTATAGCTATTTTATTGTATGTGATGGTTTGCAATCATTAACATAAATAACCCTCTAGAATGCAGTCAGTCAGTCTGATTCATTTCCAGCCATTGTTTATTTTTAATTGTTAATAACGACTTCCATCCCCTTTTACTCTTGTACTGGTGCGAAATCCTACTGGTCCATGTCCCCCGTCTTCCTCTTTTTGCCTCCGTTCGGATAGCGATGACCCTTCCTCTGATGCCACTGTTTGTTAGAGGCAGGCAGTTCCTTTTTTTTTTCTTCGCCGAGTCAGACCCTGACTGGAATTGACAGTCCTGCCACAAACCTTCCCAGTGATCTTTTCAGTCACTAGAGCATGGCTGATACCCAAGGACTGCTGCTAACCCCTCTAACCCATCCCCCCTTCACCATTCCGGGGAATTAAGTTCAAAGATGACATTAATGTTTAGTACAAATGTCACCAAAAGGAATCATCCTGTATGTTTTCATAGCTCCCAGAACTTATTTATTCATAACTAGTTTATATTTGTAGTCAGTGTGGGAGGCTGGCAGTACAGGGTAAAGACTGAAAACATCAGACAAGGCGAGAAACCTTTTGCTTTGAAAGGTTAGGAGAACTTTTGCATCTCTATTACATAGTTTACATCTATATTATATATATGTATATGTACATATGCTTGCGTATAAAATTATATGGATATTGAAAATTGACTAATTTATAAATTGGTAGTACGAAATGATAGGATACTTTTATATGTACGGAAGTGGGTATGTTTGGTATAGTTGCAGCATATGATAGTATGTTGAAGTATGAGCATAGGACCTCATACACGTCATTCTACAGTACATATAGCCTAGACTTGGTAACATGTATACATGTACGTGAGGTGAATGCATTTTAGTAATTGTGCTTGTGAGCAAGTGTTGTAACAATACAGAAAAATTGTGTTTTGTGTAGGAGTTTATACTTTGTACAGTGTATGCAAACTGATTGCTTTTTTGCTGATAAGTGGCAATAGACAGACAGACATATACAGAAATATTTGTAGGTATGTAATATTTAGTCAGTAATTTATTTTAGGATCATACCTTAGTCATTAATTTGTTTGATAGTTTTCTGAGAAATAATGGAAGCTCAAATCCGTTATCTCTGAACTAACATGGGTTTTGCAAAAATAATGCACATAATATATTGTTATTTTGGCAGACTCGCCTCACTCTGATATACAGTGTTTGATTGTTACTTTATGAGACCAAGCATCATTTCAGGCAGAACATATGACTGAAAAGATATATTTTGCTTAACTAATAACTGAAAAAATGTTTAAGATTGTGGTTTTAGGGCACAGGTACTATTTTGTACCTGGGTCCTAAAACCACACACACAAAAAAAGTAAAATATATACTGTATATACTCTACTTAAAATGTTGCATATCGGGATAACCTCATTTACCTGTAACAACTTGTTTACAAGAGGGTCCCTGAGGGATGGAGAGTTGCTAAACTTTATGGATTATATTCAGTATGTCATTACAAACAAATTAAGACAAGCAGTAAATTATATTTGAGGTAGAGACACTGAAAGATAATATGTAGTTCATAGCAAGCTAGAAAGAAAAAAGTCATGTGATGAACTGAGATCGGCAAGTAGTTTTGGAGGAAACAGTTGCATGATTTCTATAAGTTACTATAATTTGTATTTTGAACTTATCAAAATCATTGGAGTTTTTACAGTCTGGTAGGCAGTGCCAGCTGAAAGGTGCACTGTAGACAAAAGCCTTTTCCCTAGCTATTCTTTTTACTTCTGTGATATGAAAAAATATTTATCTTACCTAAGATCTGAGGACACAGATGCTTAAAGATCCAGTTAATATGCATATCTGTAGTTACACAGCTCCATAATTTAGGTGAAAAGTGGAAGTGAGTGCAAGAGAAAGTGTGTACATGTTTGAAAGTTATATAATAATGATTGGAGTTTTTTCAGTGCAGTGATTTTTTTTTTAATAGTCTTATAATAGGTTAGTACTTTTTCATTGCTTTGTGTCTCATGCATACAGAAGAGGTAAATTGTATCATGCTTATTCTTATGGATTCAAGCTAAAGATGATAAAACTTAGCTATATATTTCCATGCATCTTCCATAGCAGGACACAGGTACAGAATTAATCCAGTGGTTAAGCTCAGCACCCCAGCAAGCTACCACTATAGAATCAAGCACAGCTGTATGGTGGTGCCTTGCTGGGGTACTGAGCTTAGCCTTTGGAATAATTCTGAACCCATGCCCAGCCATAGAAGTTGCCTGGAGATATACACGAGTTTAGCCATTTAATTCAGCTTGAATCCATGGGGGAAAAAAGCCACATGAAGTGACCCAATAATCTACCTTTGTCTCATGTATATACATTTTTATAGTATTCTGCATGTACATTACAGTACATAATATCTGCCTTTGTATGTTAAAACATACACACACACTGTTCTTTTAGTGTGTGTGTGTGTGTGTGTGTGTGTGTGTGTGTGTGTGTGTGCGTGCACTGCACTGTATTTACTGAGATGTATTTCTAAGTCTTATAAGTTTAATACAGACTAAAATATTTTTATATTGTTAAATTTGCCCAGTGCTCAGTTGCACTTTTCATTATATTAACAATATGTGTTTTTTGTCTTTGTGCTTTCTACGTGACTGAGGTTACCATAGAAAATGGGAACATGCTGCTCAGATGTTTACTTGAATAACTAAATAAATAAAATGAAACAAAAAAGTTAATAGTTTTTGCATGATGGCTCATGTATTCATAGCATATAGGAATACACCACAATACAAACAAATAACCCACATATATCCCATTTTGTTTAGACTTTCAGGGGTGGTTTTAGATAAAACACGGATGGCACAAGTGCTATATACTTTAGTGGTGAATCATTCTTTCGGAACATGTATTCAGGATTTTATTAATTGCCAAACTCACTCACTGAACAGTGCATGCACAGTTTTTCTTACAGTACTCTGTTTTGAGCTTTAGTTTTCTTAAAATCCCTTAGTACATTTTGACCAGTATGGCTGCTCACACTTTTTGGAGTACTTGTTGGAAATAAAACTAAATCTTAAAATGACACCTGCAGCAGCACAACAAATCAACAGACCAGCTCCAAAACCCAAATGGGAAGCTGTATCAGAATCATTCTATTCAGTCGTGTCTGTTTTATGAATTTAACATCAGTGCTATGATAGCTATTTATTGTTGTTAATGTTCACTCTTAGCATGTCTTATTAGGTACAACGTTTACTGTATGTACACAGGCTTTCATTCAATTTACATTTTTTAATATGGCCATTTCATGAAAAATATTGTGATTAATAACAAAAATCCAGCATGATGCATCTTTTCTTTACTTTCCATGTCATCTAGATTTCTTAAGCTATAGTAGAGTCCATGCAGAAATGAGGACCGACATGAAAAATATAATTATGTTCCTATTAATGTACTGGTTATACATACAATTTACAAACTGTACACCAAAAATTTAAATTCAGACCTTAAATACTATTTGAAAAGGACAATACCATACTTAATATTGTGGGAGTTTATTTAAACAGTTGTTAATGTTTTGCACAAGAAGTTGCACTGGAATGGAAAAAAGTCATCAGAAACATTTGTGTGATTGGAACCAAGAGAAACAGAGAAGTTTTTGCTTCACAATGAATGTTCAAACTGGGGAACAAATATATGATTAGATAATTTTGAAGTAAATTGTATTTATCAGTTTGTTTGTTTTTATTTTGTTAACTGGGTAAGAACACTGGGACAAGCCCTTTTTCAAGTCCATCCCAACTCAAAACATGAAATTTCTCTTTATGAGTGAGGGGACAAGACCTTCAAGTTTTAGTGGTAAAGTCACAAGTAAGCCATGAAAATTCTGCTACAGCACCTCACAAGTGATGACAAATTGTATATTTTGTATTGGGCCATTGTGTATTTGATATACAATGTAGCATTTCATTTTACAAAGTTTAACTTCTGTATTGGCTTTTTATCTGTTGGTTAATTTTTGTTTGTGTTGGGTCATTGGCTTGAGTGCTGTACAGACGTACAGTATATGATGTCATTGAGCATTTTGTTACCTGCTCTCATATTGGTTTAATCATTCATTCTGTAGAGCCATTGAGTCTGCCTTGATGGTCCCATGTTTTGTTCTCTGCCCTTTTGATGCCCCATCCCTCCTTTGCTTTCCTTTTATTCCTAATTACACCATAGAAAATGTTCCATTGTGTTCTGAACACTAAGACAGTCTTAGCATTGATCTCTTTACTGTGCAGAGTGTTCCTCCTCTCCCATCAGCTGCTCTGTTTTTTGACACTGAGCTTCAGTTGCCGAAGTCTGGACCACTAATTCAGCTTTTTTACATCTCTTTTCATGCTGCAGATCCTTTCATCGCTATCTACTGTCCTGTAGGGTGTTGTGTCATCTGCAAACAGACTCAAGTTCCCCTGTAACCCCACTCCAATGTCGCTTCTGTACATGTTAAATATTATTGGTCCCAGGACAGACCCCTATGGTGCTCTATTTGTGCCCCCCCAACATCACAGAATTTGCCATTCAGGACCACTCTGAGTCCTACCTGTTAACCAGTTTCAAGTCCACCTAGTTATCCCGATCCATGTTCCCATTATGCGACCTCAAAAATAACATGCAATGTTTTTTCCAAAATAAATTTTTCATTTTGCATTCCTTCCTAAATTTTAAAAGTTTTAAAACCTTTCAGAAATAATGCATGATTGCCACAAAATAATTACATATATTTACATGTTCCATAGCTATCTTATTTCTCCAAGTACTGTAAAATAACTGCCATATTTCTAGATAACTTCTTGCCTGCATGTAAGACAATACAACAATGAGAGATGTGGCCAATATTTAGACAATCAATTTACTCAATACAGGATTCTTTTACACATTTCTTTGAAATAGTATGCAGCTCTCACCAAGAAAACCTGTTGTACTGTTTTGGTAGCTTATTGATCCCCTTTTGGCATATTTCTTTTCAAGAGAGCACAAACCTTGTAATTTACATTTAATGTAAGTGTAAATTTGAGTGTGTGTGAAATCTGTTTAATAACACCTTTGTGCTGGCTTGGGTGTTTGGTTTGAAATACTGTAGTTGTAGTTTGTCCTTATTTAGGGTCCCTAGTTAATGCAACCATTACCCCATTTCAATATTCATTTTTAGGGCTCCAGTGGGTGGTGCTATGAGAAAAGGACTAAGCACATTCCTTGCAAATGACCAACATGATGGAGTTGTGTCACAGTCGCCTCTGCGCCTACGAAGCCCTACGCTCTTGTTGTATCTATAAAAGTAGCGCCGCACTATTTTTACAGTACCAGTGGTCATGGCAGAACACATCACGCTCTGCCATGTCCAAGATGGTTGCCACACTCGACAGCACATGCAATAGTAGTTGTATATGCTCAGTAGCATGCAGCAGCCATCTTGGTCATGGTGGAATGTGCCGTGTTCCACTGTGACTATCTATTTTAATTTTTAATTTTTTTTTTATTATAAAAATTCCCTCCCACCCAACCCTAAATTCCAGCACCCACCACCCCATCTCACACCCACAAACATAGCTATAACACTTAGGGGGCCCAATCCCCCAGTGTCACGATCGTGATGCCAGTCTTTTTTTTTTTTTTAATATTTCTCTCTTCACACCCGATCCTCCCTCTCAGCAGCCCCCCAGAAACATAACAGTGACACTGGGGGTGCCCAATTCCCCAGTGCCATGATTGGATATCCTTGGTCCTATTTTTTTCTTAACCTGTAAAAAGAAAACTGTCCATTGATGTCTTTTGCACCATTTCTGACCCCCAATCTGACCCTCCCACTCAGCATCCACCACCCTTCCAAGCCCTTACTTACCCTTTGGGGTTCCAATGCTGTAATCCTCTCTGGGCTGCAGACACATCTTCACTCTTCAATGCTGGACCATGAACAGAAGAAATAGGTATGCCGTTCAATGTATTTCAATAGGGTTTTGAACTTGGAGGCATACCTTGGTCATTTTTGCATATTTTTGGCCCAAATTTTCAACATACCTTCTTTGGGACCCCCCCCCCTTGAACAATGACACTGTCATTAGTCAAATCTGTCCCAAAAGGTGATATTTGTGATTTCTGCACAAAATCACCTTTCCAGAAGGAGTTGAAAATGTTCTCTGCCCATGTTCATGAGGTGGGGTCATAAGAAGGCTATGTTGAAAATTTGGTGTAAAAATATTAAAAAACAACAAAGTTATGGTTCTACATTTAATTTTGCGAATGCAGCCTTGTAACTTTGGTAATTTTCAATATGTTTACCCCAAATTTACAACATAGCTATATCTTTACAGCACCTCATGAATGTGACAGCTGTCATTTTTCAAATCCTGGCCAAAATGCTTTTGTATATCCTGAAAGGTGATTTCACAGTCCCTGCATGAAATCACCTTTTGTACAGGAGTTAACAATGTTTCTGCCCTTGTTCATGAGGTGGGGTTATAAGAAGGCTATGTTGAAAAATTGGTGTAAAAATATTAAAAATCAACAAAGTTATGAGCCTACATTGAATTTTGAGAATGCAGCCTCATAACTTTGGTAATTTTCAATATTTTTACCCCAAATTTACAACATAGCCATGCACCTCATGAATGTGACCTCTGTCATTTTTTAAATCCTAGTCAACATGTTTTTTCACATGCCGAAAGGTGATTTTGTGGTCCCTGTGTAAAATCACCTTTTGGGCAGAACTTAACAATTTTCTATGCCCTTGTTCATGAGGTGGGATCATAAGAAGGCTATGTTGAAAATGTGGTGTAAAAACATCAAATAGTAACAAAGCCATAAATCTACATTGAATTTTGTGAATGCAGCCTTGTAACTTTGATAATCTCCAATATTTTTACCCCAAATATCCAACTTCGCCACATCTTTCTAGTTCCTCATGAATGTGACAGCTGTCATTTTTCAGATCCTGGCCACAATGTTTTTTTTGCACCCCGAAAGGTGATTTCGTGGTCCCTGCCCGAAATCACCTTTTGGGCAGGAAATGAAAATTTTCTCTGCCCTTGTTAATGAGGTGGGTGTCATACGAAGGCTATGTTGGAAATTTGGTGTAAAAATATTACAAAACAACAAATTATGAGCCTACACTGAATTTTGTGAATGCAGGCTCATACGTTTGGCAATAATTCAATATTTTTACCCCAAATTTTCAACATAGCCATTTCTTCTACAGCAACTCCTGCCCAAAATGTGGTTTTACATCCTAAAGGTTGATTTCATGGTCCCTGTATGAAATCAGTTTTGGGCAGGAGTGGAACATTTTCTCTGCCTATCTTCATGAGGCAGGGTCCTGTAGGGAAAGTGATGGAATCACTTCTAAAGGAAAGAATTGTTGAGTACCTAGAGGCCAGTGGGGCACAGGACCCAAGGCAGCATGGGTTCACAGCAGGAAGGTCATGTCAGATGACTCTAATTGATTTCTTTGACTGGGTGACCAAAGTAGTAGACAAGGGAGGGGCTGTGGACATAGCCTACCTAGACTTTAGCAAGGCATTTGCCACAGTCCCACACAAAAGATTAATTGTCGGATTAACCAGCCTGGGAGTGGGTCCCAGGATGGTAGCCTGAGTAAAACACTGGCTGGACAACAGGACACAGAAGGTAATTGTAAATGGAGTCCACTCTGAAGAAAGAGGGGTTACTAGTGGGGTACCGCAGGGTTCAGTACTGGGTCCAGTCCTTTTTAATGTCTTTATAAGTAACATTGCAGAGGGACTAGAAGGAAAAGTATGCCTCTTTGCAGGTGACACAAAGATCTGCAACAGGGTTGATACACAAGGAGGCTTGGAAAGGATGAGAAGGGACTAGGCAAGATTGGAGGAATGGTCAGAAGTATAGCAGCTTGGATTCAATGCAAAGAAGTGCAAAATATTGCACCTGGGAAACAAAAAACCCAGGGGAAGATTACACAATGGGGGAGGAGGTAATGACATCAACCAAAATGGAAAGGGACCTGGGGGTAATCATATCAGATGACCTTAAGGTTAGCAAGCAATGTGAGAAGGCAGTAGGAAGGGCTGGAGGTATACTGGGATATATAGGGAGAGGCATCACCAGCAGAAAATGGGACGTTGTTATCCCTCTGTACAGATAGTTGGTGAGACCCCATCTGGAGTACTGCATCCAGTTCTGGAGACCCCATCTCTGCAAGGACATAGACAGGATAGAGGCAGTCCAGATGAGGGCAACTAAAATGGTGCAGGGTCTGCAAGAGAAGCCATATGAGGAGAGACTAAAGGAGCTTAATATGTATACCCTTTTTTTTTGTTTTTTGCCCCCACTCCGCCAAGAATCTGCCTGGTCGTGGACCCCTTTAGCCCCCACTTTCATATGAGCCAGACTCCAGATGCCCTCGGCTTGCCCCCTCGTGGTGGGGTCACGACACCTGAGGGCATCAGTGCTGTGAACATGGGACTAGAATCGTGGAGCTGGCCCCCGAAAACTGATTAGGGCAGGGGCAGGCTTCATAGAGGCGGGTGCGAACTATATTTTTCTTGATTTTTTCCCACGAGGGGCGGAGATGTGCAATGATGACCTGTGTCTGTCCTGCCCCTCTACAACTGTTATATGCCTGCGCTAGTGATTCCTTCCAGCCTCTGCTAGGAGTCCTCACGCACCGGACATTCAACCCAACCCTCCCCCCGAAGAAGGAGAGCAGCCCGAGGGTGCCTCAATCCTTCTTCCCCAGCCATCCCTCCAGCTCCTGGGTCCATTTCCAAACACGGGTTGCTGGTGTCACAAGCAGAAATCCAACCACTGCGCTGGCAGGCTGGCTTAATATGTATGCCCTTGAGGAAAGGAGGAAGAGGGGGGACATGATAGAAACTTTTAAATACCTCAGTGGAATCAACAAAGTCCAAGAGGGTAGCATCTTTCAGAAAAAGAGATGTGCAAGAACAAGGGGACACAATTTAAAGATAGAGTGGGGGTGGTTCAGGGGCAATGTGAGGAAGTATTTTTTCCAGAGAGGGTGGTGGACACTTGGACCAGCCTTCCTGAGGAGGTTGTGGGCTCTAAAACTATGGGAGAATTCAAGAATACATGGGACAGACATAAGGCAATTCTTGGGGGGGGGGGTAAGAAGAAATAGGCTGTTGGTTAACTAGGATCTGTATCTTATCCTGTAGGTAGGGAAATGAGCAGACTAGGTGGGTCAAGCGGTCCTTATCTGTCATCAAAGTCTATGTTTCCATGTTTCTTGAAGATTTGGCATACAAATATTATAAAACAAAAAATTTATGAGCCTACATTACATTTTGCTAATGCAGGCTCATAACTGGTAATTTTCAATATTTTAACCCCTAATTCCTCGTCTGCAGCCCTAGTGGCTCTGGCCAGATTTTGTTTTAAAGGTCTCTAGATGCTCTCATATTGTCCCTTCAGTGTCTGTTTAAAAGTGATAGGAAACAGTTTTCTACATCTCTAGATGCTCTTGTGGTGTTACAGACATCTCTTGTGTTGTGTGGGATACAGGGCCTACAGGATGATCTGGAAAAGCCGGGGAGGTGGTCCAGGAGCTGGCAGCTTGGCTTTAATGCCAAGAAATGCAAAGTTATGCATATTGGAGCCAGGAATCCCAGGACAGAGTATTACCTGGGTGGAGTTTGACTATCTGCATCAGAGGAGGAGAAGGACCTGGCAGTGATGATCACTAGTGACCTGAAGCACTCCACGCAGTGCAAGAAAGCAGCAGCAAAGGCAAACAATATGCTGGGATGCATAGCTAGGGAGATCAGTAGTAGGAGAGAGGAGGTTATACTGCTTTTGTACAGGTCTCTGATTAGGTCACTTCTAGAGTATGGAGTTCAGTACTGGTGCCCACACCTCGAAAAGGACATTAACCTGCTAGAGAACATACAGAGGAGGGCTACAAAGATGATAGCGGGTCAGCAGGGTAAGGCATATGAGGAAAGGTTGAGGGCACTGAACATGTACTCCCTGGAGGACAGGAGAGAAAGAGGGGACATGATTCAGGCCTTCAAGTACTTGAAAGAGATAAATAATGTGGATAAGGAGAATCTCTTTAAGCTGAGTGGCAACCATAACATGAGGGGACACAGTCTTAAGCTGGAGGGTGGGAGGTTTAGGAGGGAAGTCAGGAAGCACTTCCTCACAGAGGGAGTGGTGGACACTTGGAATGTGCTGCCACAAGAGGTGATCTCATTGAAGGCAGTGGGCAGATTTAAGAGAGGCTGGGATAGGCATACATGGAAGGTAAGGATCATGGATAGGGAGGATGGGAGGAGTGGGGGGGAGGGGCAGTAGCTCAAGCTGTGGACCCTGCAATACGAGCAGACTTGATAGACCAAATGGCCTTCTTCTACTACTGGCTTCTTCGTATGTTCATATGCTCATATGTGTTGTTCTTTTAGTGTCTATTTCAAGGTTATAGGAAACAGTTTTCTACATTTCTAGATGCTCTCATGTTGTCCTTTTAGTGTCTAGCCAATTTTTTAATGTTTGTGACCTTTTCTGTTAAAATAATAATTTTATTTTGTTACCTCTAACTGCTGTGACTCATTCTTTCCTCAGCAATTGCTTCTCCGTCTTTTTCTACTGCCTGAACATTCTATGACATCAATGACATCACTCCAGGCCATCCAGATGAATAGCATGGAATGGTGTTATTGACGTCATAGAATGCCTTAGAAATATGAAAAGAAAGAGCAGTAGCTGGTGAGGAGAGTGGAACTCAATGTAGATCTGAGGACTTTCTAAAGCTAGATTATTTATCAGAAATTGGTCAACACGTATCAGAATATATAACTGGCATGGAAAGGAAGATGAAAGGGCAGTTAAGTATGTAAAAATCATTTCTTATCTCCTTTAATTATTTGGCAGTTCTGGAACCAAATGACATCAGTTGACTGGAAGCTATACATAGAAAGGCTGATCACAGGCCTGTGCTCAACTAATATCACCGAGTTCCGGAACTCATAAGTAATTACAGAACTGAACACTGGGTAAGAAAAAGACAACACTAACAAGGGATCCTAAATTTAAAAAAAAAGGATTATTTAAAGACAAACACTCCCAATAATTCACTAGAGTTATTAAACAGACTTCACACATGCCCAATTTTAAAATTATTTTAACAAATATAAACAATAGGGTTTATGTACCCTTTAACAGTTGGTTTTCTCCATCATCAGGCCCTTGGCCTGGCAGTGGAGAGCCCTCCCTATTTCTAGCCTACAGGCTCCTCACCTCCCTCAGTTACCATATAGTTGCACTGGACTATGAATCCATTGTATTATGTATAAGACAAGGCGTCCCTGAGGCGGCTTACTACCAACTCATATCATGCATTGCTTTAGCTACCAATTGTATAGATCTTAACCGCTCATTAGGTAAATATGTCGATAGCTCTGCCCGGTCTTAACTACCAGATGTATAGGCATTAACCAGTGCTGATTGTACTTATACTCTGTACGATCGCTCACCCACATTTATTCTATATATGTACTGTATGAATGTTTGCTTTATTCTGACGTGGAGCTTTGGAAATGAGTCTATGACTCAAAGGGTTGTAATTCCGATTTCCTAAATAAAAATAAAATATATTTTTCTAGAATATTCCCTACTCTGTCAACCACACAAGTTTCAGACTATGGCTCAAAGTTTTTTTTTGTTTCTGTTGAGCAACGCTTTCCCTTCTTTTATCCACTTTCATGACTGCTAAGACGGATGTATACTGAAGTTTTGTCTCACAAAAATTAATTTTAACCTCATGGAAACTGAAAATTCCGTTGTTGCAAAAAACACCTGATGAAACTTTTGTGAAAAAATGAACTGTGCATGTGTGAAAATGTCATTTTCTTTTCTTTTTACGTTTGGTTGCGCATGTGTAAGAAACACTCTGTTATATGAATGGCATCTCAGAGGTGTGTCACTGCCGAGTCAATTGCAACTCAAGCTACCACGGGCTCGGCAGTATAGACCAATGACCAGGCACTCTGGTCATGACACTATTACTGCTTGCTGGGAGGAAACTTTGTGTACTTGAAAGGACCAAAGTGCTCCTATGAGACTGCGAATTAGTCCTCTCATTTGCATGAAACAGGTCAGCAAGTAGCTGAGTCGGGAACAGAGTGCTCAGTTGTAAAAACATCTTCCTCTGTGCTTGTAGTACCCTCCCTGGAAACAAGCTAGTTCCATATGGAAATTGAAATCGGTAAATAAATAACAGTACTGAGACTGAGTCTTTTCCTTATGTTGGTGTCTCCCCCCCCCACCGGGCATCCTTCACCCACGCTTGCGGATCCAACGGTCTGTCCCTCCTCGCCTGCTCTGTCTGGCCCCTGAGCCCTGCTGGGCCATCACTGCCAGCATCCTTGTCCACCCCTGCTTCATTTCCTCACTCTTGGCAGGCCAACTTCTTGGTCTAATGGAAAAAAAAAAAGGTATATCATAGTTTCCAGCAGATTTATGCAGTCCCTGGCTATGGGTTCTTGGCTGTAATTCTCTACCATGCCTAGCAGTTCTCCCTCCCCTACAATGGTGCTGGCATGCCGTTACCCCCTTTGTTGGCTGCTGCCCCCTCCCCCGCTCTGCATCACAGGTATGTGCAGTATTTTCAGTATGTTAGGTTGGTCTTTGGTTTCCCCCTACCTTTATGGTTCATACATATGAACATACCAACATATGAACTTGCCAGCAGATAGAGGCCCTACAGTCTATCGAGTCTGCTCAATTGTGCAGCTAGCAGCCCTTATAGTGCAGCTTTCCTTCCCCTCCAGTGACTCTCCCCCTTAAAACATATAAAGGCTGAAGGAATACTTTTCAGTGATTCCTAAACCAACTGTCTCCCTGACTGGGACTTGAACTTTGGAGTCTCAGATTAAAAGTCTGACGCTCTACCGACTGAGCTATCAGGGCCCTATATTCTTTTCTTTTGCATTTGTTATTTCACTTGTGGCCTCCCCTATGCTCAGAGGTTTTACCCCCAGTGGATTATCTGAACCTCCACCCGCAGTTCTTGCCAGGATTTACTCTTCCCACCCCTCTGTTCTGTGTTTCTCTTGTCTGTGGATTCTGTCCTCCCCTCCTCCTGTGCTTTGTATCCCCACTTCTGAGGCACCCCCCTCCCCGTGGTGTTCATTGCCAGCAACCATACAGCACAGACAACCTTGCTGCTTTCAGGGGAAGGTTTGTTCTGCAGCTTCAGGTTGCCTTCCTACTGCACCCAAGATATATATAAAAATAATTTATAGCAATATAATGTAATTTTATACGTTAAGAACGAAATTTCCTCTCCCAACCGCCCCCCCGGCAAGGTCATCTTTTTTTTTCCCTGCACTGGTTTGGTCTGGGGTGTCATTTCTGGTTGGGAGAGTGCTGCATTTGTTAAAGCAATCCCATATCTACATGAGATACCTGCACGTTACAAGAAAGCGGAACAGTCAGGAAAATGGTCACCATAGACAAGCATTGGTTTCACAGGAAAACTGAGCAATTCGGGTTGCACAGGCACCGAAGAAACCGATAGGTTTACACAGGTACATACAGTAAGCATAGAGTTTGGGGAAAAGTATTGCCCTGATAAGGATAGAAGACAGGGCTGTGTTGTGCATGATCAATTCCAAGCACAGCACCGGTAACACAGGGCACCACTGAACAATGTGCTACGGGAATTACTGCAAAACTCGCTTTACTGCTGCCTTTCCTTCACACAAACATTTAAAACATTTGTAGTACATGATCTATGCAAAAGAAAAACTGCAGCTTGTAAGTTTTAACTTTCTTGCACTTGAATATTGTGCTTTTCTGGCAACTGGACAAATCCTGAGTGAACTCACCACAGTTGATATTGGAGGATTTAACAAATACTTGTTTTATTATGATGCAAACAAACGTTCAGCATTGACAAGTGCTTGTTTTGCCATACTTTTTTTTTCTCCCACCAACAGCATTTCTTCCACAGAGATGTACACTGTTGGTAGGGGTATACCCTGATCAGGACTCACATGCTTGTCATGTGAATGACTATGGGGTTTTTATCCCCCTATTTCCCTCCTTGCCTCCTTCCCTGGTATGTATAGTATGGTATGGGTAGTGCCTTTGTTGTCCTTGGACATGCACAGCTTCCCTGGTGGCAGGAGTAAACTCCCTGGCCCAGCCACAGCGGTTGCTGTGGTGACAAAACCTGCCGCCAACCCTCCCTATCAGGGATGCATTGCTGAGTAGCAGCTGTCACGGCCTCGGCCTACCTCACGGTGCACGACAATGTATTTTCTTAATAATGTAAAAACGACTTCTTACTTCCAAATATCGCTGTGCTGCCAAGCACCTGCTACAGTGTTTTGATGACACGAAGTGTGGCTGGGGCTGTACAGCAATTAGTAGGCATACAGGCCTCAGATTGTGCTGTATGTCTATTAATAGCCTTACAGCCCCATCCCTACTTTACGTCATCAAAACGTGCTTTTTGGGGGCAGGGCTGCGACAGTCAATCAGCGGCTTGTTAATACTTGGAAGTCAGATCATATATAAAGTAAGCTATATAATTCTGGTCAGTTCTGGACCCTGGGCATGCAGTTTCTTGCCATGAGTTGCCTGGACCCGATGCCCCCTTCCAGCTCGACACCCCAACAGCTACACTCGAAAAAGACCATTATAGTGACAGTCGCTGTAATAGTCCATTTTCAAGTGTAGCCATCCCCCAGTGTTCTACCCCCTCCCCGGACCAACTCTGACCTGGAGTTGATAATCCTAAAGTCCGGGGGTGTGTGGAGGCACAGTCCCCCACAGAGAACACTTGTTGTTCGGGCGGCACAATACCTGCATCAGTATTGTGCTGTCGCTGTCCGGGGGTCGGCATTTTCACTGTCGACCTCCCTTAGTGCTTCCACCTGGACCAATGATGTCAGCTGCTCTTTACAGATTATTGTACAATGGCAAGGATAATTCTTGCATCCTGACTGGTCAGACTGCACTAGGATAATGATATTATCTGACCGTAACATCATTGTATTGAGGGCAGGCAAAAACTGACCTCATCACAAGGCAGCATAAAACAGAAATCACTGCCCACTACTACATAGCTGCTGCCAGATGCATTCACATTGTAAACACAAGCACATCTTCACAACCTTCCACTCAGCCCATTGCTCCTCTACCCGCAAGCATGATGTTTAAATACTGAAGCCCTTATGGCTTCAAGCATTCTTGCAGCCCCCTCACTCTTCGGCACTGGGTCATAATGTCTCAAGACATTATGCCACATGGCAAAATTGCGCTGCCAATACAGCACGATTTATGCCATGAGGCATAAGTCTTTTTTCTGTGGGGGGCTCTGCCCCCCCACCGTTATGGGGGCTGTGCCCTCCAGACCCCCCCACTAAAGATTCTCAACTATGGGGTGGGATCCAACTCTGGGAGTGCACAAGTTGTAAAAAAAAAAATGTTTCTGAGACCAGGAATCAAACCCAGTCCCCGATGCAGCACTTGAGTTCCCACTGCTGTGGCTCAGTCCTGTGAGCCACAGCAGCTGCTCATTGGAACCTGCTCCCAGCAGAGGTGTTATCCTCTGCTTGGGAGACCACTACTGGTGCAATACCGCGTACAGCAGTATATGCGGCATTGCACCAGTAGTGGTAGCATACTGCGCTGTACTGGGTTAGCCATAATGTCATACGCTATTAAGCGTGCAACATTATGACAAGGTAGGCACTCTTCACCTGAGTGCAAAAAACTAAAACCATGGACAGCAGCATGAGTGAGTGTGTGTGCGCTTTTTAAATCACTGTACTTTACGTACGAATCATTGACTTTGTTTTTGGCTCCCCACACAGCACCATCGTAACACGGCTGTGCAGCAACAATGTGATTCAGAATAATAATGAGAAAAAAAAACACACTATGAAAAAAGAAATGGCTTTTCCTTCTGCTGCTTGGCGCTAAGATTGTGTGCGCCTGTGCACTTTAGAATTGTGCTGTACACTCACCAAGCAACTTGCCAGCCACAGAAAGAAACTGACTGAATTTAAACCAAAAAAGAAAATGTGAAGCACAGTCCCTTCAAACACCATGTACTAGTACGTGCAAGCCAACGGCTGGGAAGGACAGAGGGGAGACTGATATGACACATCAGGGAAACAAGAAATAGCTTGGGAGAATTCAGCAGGCAGGCTCATTCGAGCAGCAGCTCCACCTAGTGGTGGAAAAATATTCTGGACTTTTTTTTTTTTAACATATACCTACATACACAAAAATCAAAGAAAAAATGCATAAAAATGTATATTTTTCCTTTCTTTTTTAATTAGGAAACAAGTTATTATATAATAGCGATAAGGCACTCCAGCAACGTGTGTTATTGTGTAATAATGTCACTTCGCGGATGCTCTTCGGCCACTGGAGGTGTGACATTATTACACAATAACACGCATCCTGTTGTGCTTTAATGCTTAATTATAGTACACCTCCTACTATACCTGCAACCTGAGTTTGGGAACAGACTCCGATCACCAGGAGTCAGCTGGGGAGGGAGAGGATCAAGTGTCCACCTGTCTGCTGTCCTCTCACCGGGAAGGGGGACCAACCACACTGTTCCTATACTGTGCCATGTGGAGGCAAGGTGGCAGAACTGTGGGTGCAGCTCGAGGGGCATGACTGGCATCAGACACCATACTGTATGTGCACCTTCATGTGTATACATGCCTTGCTTCATTGCATGTCATCAGTTGGGGGGAATGGGAAAAGCTAGGGTAGGCATCAATGATGCTCCTGGCTGCCAGCCTCTGGCCTACCCCACTGCCTGGGAATTGTTGCTAGGACTTCTGAATGCAGAACTCTGAGGGTTGGGGGCATGGCCCTCCCCCTCCTGGCCTCACCATGGAGGGGAAAGCCATGGGGAGGTAGTTGTTGGTCAGGGGAGGCTGCAAAGGAGGCAGAAGAGCAAGCCTGCACCCGTGAGAATGAAAAAGTTCTGTAGAAGGAAATAAAGTTTAGTATCATCAAAATGGTGTACTGATCCAATTAGTGAGAGGCTTTCATAAAATACTCTGCAGTCCTTTAATTCTGACCCCAAATTTCTCCAAGGTATACAAGCCCTCTATGAGTCTCCAGAAGTGGTGGTGAAGGTTAACTGTTTATTATCCCCCAAATTTGCATTGCTCTGGGGTACCAGGTAGGGCTGTCCCCTGCTTCACCTTTTGTTTACCCATAGCCTTGAACAACTGACAGTGAAGATTAGACAGACCACAGCAGTATGAGGGATTCTCATTCGGGTATTGCCTAGAAGATCTGAGCAAAAACCTTTGCTTTATGTGGATAAGTACATTTGTTCCCTGTCCCATCCAAAAGAACCAGTCTCAGTGTTAATAGAGATACTGGAACCATTTGGAGCACTAGCCAGACATAAAATGAATTATTCCAAACCAGACATTATTTGGACTAGTGGTATTTGCAGCCCAGAAATTAAGCAGGGGGTTCCTTTTCGCATGGGAAAGCAAAATCAAATTTATTATTTGGGGTACAAATTACACCAACCCTCCACAAATTGTTAGACACCAATTGCAAACCTCTCCACAACAAGCTGCAACTGTGGTTATGAAAACATAGAAACATAGACTCTGACGGTAGATAAGGGCTGCTTGGCCCACCCAGTCTGCCCATTTCACTATCTTCATGTTTGCTGCAGACCCTACTTGATCCACAGGTCTTTTAGAGCATGCCTGGACAGTTCAGAACTAAATTTTGTTTGTTATTCATCTGTTTATTTGAAATAACTCCACTTGGGATAACTCCATGAAATGCAGCATCTTGTTTTCATGGGGATCCCGGGGAGGGTTGTAGCACACAAGTTAACATAGTTCAGCAGGAAAAGTTACATAAAGGTTAAAATATCTTAAGGCAAAAAACAAACTGTAAAGGTAAGTTACCTGTTGAAGTAAATGACTGTTCACACATCACAAATCAATTGAGGACCTTTTCTATAAGTGGAATAAAACCCTTCAAGGTGTCTGGGCGTGCTGATATACAGACTTCTCAGGTTGTTATAGGCACTTTGTTGAAGGTAATTGGTCTTACCCCTCATACTTCACAATGCATTCAATGTGTCTATATATCAGAATGCACCTGGAAACCTTGGCAGGTGTTAATCCATGTATTATAGGGACGCAGTAGCACCTCTATAGTTAGGGTTGAGCAGGGTGTTCAATGTTAAACCCCTAACTTTGCACGTTAATAACTTTGGCAGCATTTGACGAAATCAGATGAAGTTTTTTAATGTGTTATCTAGGAGGTAAGATCTAAATCTGTGGAAAGTTTTGTGATGGCAGCTTGTGAAATTTCTGAAATGTACGTGTCATTTTTCTGTAGATATTAATTTTTTTTCCAATACTTAACATGGGATTTTTTTGCTCTCACCTACAGCATACACGGAATGGGATTTCCCCCCAAACTTTCAGGGTACAGGCATGATGTTCTGACATAGTGCCTTTGAAATACCGGGCCATTGATCCCTGGCCCTGAACCTATAGCTTGGTCTTGAATCATGAGGGTAGGGGATAAAGGAAGGGGGTGGGCATTAGGGTTGACAACCTTAACCGCACATTTTCATATTTCGTGGACATCAGGACTAGGAGTAACAGTCTTTACAATTAATACATAAGTAGGTATCTGTCTGTCTGTCTGTCTATCTAACTGTCTGTGTGTGTGTGTGTCTGTCTGTCTGTATCCATCTATCTGCAGACAGTATCTATCTATCTATCTACATATATTATAGGGGAACGGCAGTGCTTCTGTTGTTAGGGCTGCAAATGCTGTTTAATGTTAAAGCTTTATTTTTGTACCTCAGTAGTGTGGCTGTTTTGGGATAGGATAGCCTGAAATGTGGCATGTTCATTCTAGGGGCAAGGATCTCAGGATCCTGAAAATGTGTTAATGATCAGTTTAGTAGTGTGAAGGTTCTAGAAGGTTGCAACCATGAAAATATATAAAAATTAAGACTTTAAATCTCAGCTGTCACTCAAAGATGGTTAACATTTGAAACCTGGAACTTTCAGGTTTCTAAGAGTTTGACAGAAAGAAGTGCCTTTGATAGGTGGTTTCACTAAAAAATGTTTAATTTCGAAACCATTTAACTAACAAATATAGAATAGTGGATGGGTGACCATCCACAACAAGGTTGTTTTCCATCGAGGGAGTTGATGACATCACAGAAACCTTGACAGCGAAGCTCGAGAGGTCTCCCTGATGTCTTCAACTCCTGAGATGGAAAACTGCCTTGGTTGTGGATGGTGAACCATCTACTATTTTATATAGTATATGGTTAGGGCTTATGTTTTTTTTACCTCCTTTTCATTTGGTGCTCCCTTCCTGTTTCCATTGGCGTCTGCTTCTCTCCACTGCCAGTGCCACTCGTTTTGGCTTCACTGCACTCCTGCCCTTTGCTGCTTCTCCCCACACCCGCTCGCTCTCTTTCAGCAGCAGTTTGTTTGTTTTTTAAAATAAAAAAAATGCTTATGTGCCACAAAGCCGTGTGGTAGAAGGAAGATTCCCCGGGAAGATCCACCTCTCCACGACCGTCTAATCCCGCCGCCATGTTTTAAATTTTTTTCACCGTTACAGCCAGTGGAGTCAGCCAATCAGGAGGTAGGACAAGGCTGAAAAGTTGTTGCACTATCGACGTGACGTCAGAACAATGGTACAACTTTTGTGACCTTTGAAATGTTCTACAACAAGATTTTGAAAGCCACCGATTTTGATCTACAATAAGCCCTAACCATATACTATAACGTCATTGTCGTGCATCCACAGAACATGTTTTGAACATTCTCTTTATGAGGGGTTTTGCATGGTAGTGGTATTTTCTCATTGTTGTCACTCAAAAATTTTGACGACTGGCTAAAATGGCTTATGTCAACAGTTGCCAGTGACAGCAACAAACCCAGCACAACTGATCCACTGGCACTGATGTACAATCCCACCCTCGGCATCACCCCCGATCAGATTTTTTTTTTCACCTTTACCGGTGGCAGATGCCCAGTCCCACCATCAGTACCACACTCCCATCCAATCAGCTGTTTGATGTTTACCAGCCATGAATGCCCAGTCACACCACTGGACCTCCTTCACACCTGGTCGGCTGCTTTTTTACTGGCAGCGGGTGCCCAGTCCTTTCACAGGTACCCCAGGCCTGTGCATCTCCTCTCCCACCTACCAGATCAGTTGTTTTATTGTGTATTGACAGTGAGAGCTGAATCGCACAATCTGTATCCCCCTCCCTTTTTATGTTGTAAAACTGCTATACTGGCAGCAGGTGCCCAAACCCAATGAAGGTACCCCATCCCGACCATCCAGTTATTTTGATTCACCACACACCCTTGCCCAACTTTGAGCACCCAGCCACACACTCCGCCCCACCCCCCTACTCAGCCATATATAAATATTGAACCCCCACCCTCCAGCACCCATGAAACCCCCCATCCCCCAGTGGCACCCACCTCTGTCCCTTGCTGCAGCTCTTCTGTCCCTCGGTGCCAACCCCTAAATATCCCTTGATGCCTTCCTCCACCTGCAATAGAAATAAATGGGAAAAAAAAAAAAACTTGTATACACACATGGAGCTATAATATATGTTATATAGTAACCCCATACATGTATACCTGCTGGAAAAGATAATGTAAGTATATTTTAGGTGGCTCCAACTCCCCAATCCTATTACTGTATCTATGGAGTGTCTGCAGCCCCATTCCTGAAAACGCGTCATCAAATTACAAATTTTAGGGGTGGGTCTACAGCGTTCCTCGGCCGGATTAGCATTACTAGCCCGAGCTTATGAAGGCTACAGCTTTTATTAATAATGAAAATAAAAGGTGAAATATATATGAAATAACTCCTGGGGCAGGCAACTTCACAATATGGGTTGCCTGCCTCGATCGTGACAGTTGCTCTTTAAAAATTCGCTGAACAGTGGATTGTGAAATTTCACCCTCAAACAGCTTAATTTTGCCCGTGAATGGCCAAATTCTGCTGTTGGATGGCAAAGTTCTGCACTTTTCGGTGAAATTCTGCACTTGGCAAATTACGCTAAATCCGAGAATTAATTTGGGGAACGAATTTTCCCAGCTTCGCCCTTCAAACCACATGAAGTCTTGCTGTATTCTGACTATTGCAGTTAGCCCCAGCACTCAAAAACTGCCCCGGAGAGAAGAGGGTTAATTTTCTATGCAGAGCATAGAACGTTGAGCATGAGCTCAGTTCAAACCTCTGTCTGCTGCACTTAGAAGCACAACCATCGGATTCTTTACTCTGCCTAACTGAACGGTCGCTCCGGAGATTTCTCCTTTGCTCGCAGTTCGAAAGTCGGTTAAAGTCCTCGGTTTTACCGATTAATTTTTGCAAGTTTCGATTCAGATCTCTGTCTGTGGTACTAGGTAGTGAACTAGACATAGTAAACTTGTGGAAATTGTAAAAATTGATTTTTCGACCGGTTCAGCTGAACCGGCCGGTTAGTGAATTACATATTCTGTCTTTTTCTAAACTTAGAGTGTGGTTACCGGTCCTTACCGGTTTTAAAAAACCCGCATTTTCTTGTGGTTTTTTCCAATATCCGTGACACGGTTAGAAACTGATAAGGGTGTCTTGCCTGGTTATTTGCCATAAAAAGGGTAAGTTTGTGGTTAGGATGGCTATGTCTGAGAAACCCAAAAGAAAAACCAGACCCGCTGGGTTTCAACACTGCAGTGTATGTGGGGCGGTCTTTGCTAAGGCTGATCCCCACACACCTGTGTTTATTGTCTGGGGTTTGACCACCTCGATTCAGACTGCCAAATCTGTAAAAATTTCCCTAAGTCTACCCTGGAAAAAAGATTAGGTAGGCTTAGGGATAAGGAGGCCGTGAAGTCCACTGACCCAGATGGCCAGCCCAGTTTGGTTCCGACTGAACCTGAGGGAGTGCCCTCTGACCAGGGCAATACTACTTTGGGCAAGAGAAGAGCTGATCTTGAGGGATCAGTTCCTACAAAAAGACAAAGAAAAGAAAAATCAGCTGGTTCGGATCCAGAGACCCATTTTCTGACCACCGAAGAGATCGTCAAAGCGATAAGGATTGTAGAATTGCTTCGCCTGGTTCCGTATGATCTGGCGCCTTCTGGCAGGCGCTCGGTTCGGTCGGTTCCTCCGGTTCAAGGTTATGCCCCTGAAGATTTTTATGAACCAGATTTGGATGGGGGACGGCAATGACGGCGGCGGCGAGCGGCGGACGATGATGAGACGAAGACGACTAACGCCGTGGAAGGTCTGGATGAGCACATTTGAACCGGATATCTCCCCAAACAGGCCTTCTGGTGTTTCCCCTCCTAGGCTTTCTGAGTCCCTTCCCACTACATGTTTTACAGGAAAGTGGCAGAAACCCTCCAGCTCCCTGTGGAGGAAGCCGTGGAGGAACAAGAGGAACCTGATTATGTGGAGATGATGGACATCCCAGAGTCCACGAGACTGTCTATTCTCCTTCATAAGTCTTTTGGGAAATGGACACAAAAGATTTTAAAAACTCCAAATTCTGTACCTCCTGTCAATAGAAGGATGGAAAAAAGGTACACCTTATCAGGTTCAGGTACAGAGTACTTGTATCAACAATGCAGCAATGTTGGGGTTGTGCAGGCTGCAGCCTGTGATAAGGCTAATATACCCTTGGCTTCACACACCCCCAGATAAAGACTGTAGGAAGCTGGATGCCATGGAAAAGAGACAGTACATGACATCTGCCTTGGGACTCAGGCAGGCTAATTATATGGCCTATGCAGCCAGGTACCAGAAGTCCAGGTGGGACACTGTACTGGCACTGGCTAAGCAGACCTCCCCCCAGCTAGCCTCGGAGCTGGAGGGGGTGGCTGCTGATGGGATTGAGGCATCTAAGGTACAGTTCCATGCTGCTGTGGACTCCAATGATGTGTCATCTAGAGTCATGGCTACATCTGTGGCTCTTTGGAGAATGGCTTGGCTCAGATGTACTAGTCTCTCACAGGACACCCAGGCTAAGGCCATGGATTTCCCTGTGGTGGGTAATTCTCCATTTGGGGAGCAGACAGAGAATTACATGAAAAAGATGGATGAGTATAGGACCACCTATAGGAGTGCACAGGCCAAGGAAAGGCAGGCAACTCCTCAAAAGCAGCATGCTAGGGGCAGGGGCAGGCCTTTTCATAGGTCTTTCTACCAAGAACAGGCTTCTTCTCCTTTTCCTCAGAGGGGGTTCTTCAGAGGGAGAGGCAGAAGGGGGGTGAGCAGGGCTGCATCCACCCCTCAACCTAAGGCTCCTGACAAGCAGACACCCTGATGTGTCAGCCCGGGTCGACTCCCCCATTCCTGCAGGAGGCAGGCTGGGTTACTTCGTCCAGGACTGGATGTCTGTTACTTCAGACAAGTGGGTCCTGGAGGTGGTAAGCCAGGGGCTGGTTCTCAGCTTCAAGAAATTTCCAAAGCTGAGGGCCAGATCTTTTCCACCTGCAAGCATCTCTGAAACCATTGCCTTAGAGGCAGAGGTTTCATCTCTACTGGCTCTAAGGGCTATAGAGAGGGTTCCAACATTGTACAGCAGCAAAGGTCTGTACTCTAGGTACTTCCTTACCCCAAAAAAGACACTGGAGTGGCAACACATCCTAGACTTAAGGTACCTGAACAAACATCTTTTAAAACCAAAATTCAAAATGGTGACTGTGGGAATAATCCTTCCCTCTCTAAGGCCAGAGGACTGGCTAGCCTCCCTGGACTTAAAAGATGCCTACTTTCACATTCCCAACAGGTGCTCCCACAGAAAATACCTCAGGTTCAAATTGCCTTCAGGCCATTATCAGTTGAAAGCTATGCCCTTTGGCCTGACATCGGCTCCAAGGGTATTCACAAAATGCCTAGCAGTAGTAATGGCCTTTTTAAGAAGGAAGAATATTTCCATATTTCCATACCTGGACGACTGACTCATTGTGGGTCAGTCCCCAGACCAAGTCAAGTCAGACCTGCTAGTGACTCAGCAAGTGCTCACTTCCCTAGGATTCCTTCTCAATCTTTCCAAGTCAGTTCTCGAGCCTGTACAGCTCCTCACCTTCTTGGTGCAGAGTTGGATATAGTCAAAGCAAGAGCTTTTCTTCCCCTGGAAAGGGCAAGGGCTATTGTAGAGCTGACTTCTTCATTCCACCTTCTGGTCTCTCAGCCAGCAAGGCACTTCCTTCAGCTTCTGGGCCACATGGCAGCTTCTGCAGCAGCGGTCCAAGGGGCCAGATTTCAGATGAGGGACATTGTTTCACCTGAGGGCTTTTTGATCTCAGAAGAAAGATTCTCTAACCAAACTAGTTCCAGTGACTCAGACTCTGATCTAGGCTCTCCAATGGTGGCAGGATCAGGGCAACCTCAGACAAGGAGTCCCATTCATCACTCAGTCTCACTCTGTGGTCCTAACCATGGATGCTTCTCTGTTGGGGTGGGGAGCCCATATGGGGTCTCTCACAGCCCAGGGACTGTGGTCCCCCCAGGAATTCCTTCTTCATATCAATCTCTTGGAACTCAGGGCAGTCTTTCTGGCCTTGCAAGCTTTCTCTGTCAGTGCAGAACAAGGTGGTTGAGGTCAGGACAGACAACACCACCACCATGTTGTACATCAACAAGCATGGAGGCACTTGGTCCACGGCCCTGTGCATGGAAGCCATGAAATTGTGGTCCCTAGCTTATTCTCTGCAGACCTCTCTGATAGCAGTCCACCTTCCAGGGAAGGACAATGTGCTAGCAGATGCATTGAGCAGGATCTCCCAGGGCCATCATGAATGGTCCCTGGACCCTCCGGTGTTGAAAGTGATTTTTTTCAAGGTGGGGCACTCCAGAGATAGATCTCTTTGCAGCCCCAGACAATCACCAACTTCCTCTGTTTTGTTGCAGACACCCAGTCTTGGGCTCAGTCCTTCTGGATGCTCTGATTTTGAACTGGGAAGGGAAATTTCTATATGCCTTCTCTCCCTTTCCTCTACTGTTCAAGGTTCTGGTCAAGGTAAGGTCACAACCCTGCAAAGTGATTCTGATTGCTCCAGACTGGGCAAGGCAGCCTTGGTACCCCCTGCTGCTGTCCCTAGCAGTCCATCTTCCCCCATCTCTTCCCAGGAATTACAATCTGTTAACGTCCTCTCAGGGGAGGATTTGGTACCCCAATCTTCGGTCTCTCAATCTCAAGGCATGGCTCTTGAAGAGTTAGAGAATGCAGATTTGCATCTGTCCCAAGGGGTTCTG
Source organism: Neoceratodus forsteri (assembly GCA_016271365.2). Classification (NCBI taxonomy): domain Eukaryota; kingdom Metazoa; phylum Chordata; order Ceratodontiformes; family Ceratodontidae; genus Neoceratodus; species Neoceratodus forsteri. The sequence continues at coordinate 30,328,963 of CM028133.1, read as the reverse complement.
GATATTCTCAAAGCCTCCCACCAGAAAAAACTTACAACTCCAAATGGAAAAGATTCAGCATTTGGTGTTTCAAGAAGCATATATCCCCAGACACTGCTGAATTGTCTACAGTTCTGGATTATATGGTTCATCTTAATGGCCTAGGCCCCAGACCAGCTACTCTCAAAATACATTTGTCAGCTGTTTCTGCTTTTCTGTCAGTGGGGAAAGCCTTCCTCACTGTCCTCTCACCCTGTATTCTGTAAATTTTTCAAGGGATTGCTTCATACCAATCCCCCCTTTAGGGATCCTACCCCTGCTTGGGATCTTAATGTTTGCATTGCTAAGCTTATGCAACCCCCTTTTGAGCCTTTGGCTTCAGCAGCGCTCAAGTACTTGTCTTGGAAAACTGTGTTCCTGGTAACATTACCTCTGCCAGGCGTATCAGTGAATTGCAAGCTCTGTCAGTGGAGCCTGATTTTATCTCATTCCATAGAGATAAGGTGGTCCTTAGAACTAATAGGAGGTTTTTTACCTAAAGTGGTTTCAGATTTTCATCTGAACTAATCTGTCTCTCCCTGCGTTCTTCACTGATCATTCTTCTTCAGAAGAAAGAAGTTTACACAGTTTTGATGTTAAAAGAGCCCTTAGTTACTAAATTGAGCGTACTAAGGCTCACAAATTTGACTCCCTCCAGTTGTTTCTCACTTGTGGGGAAGTGGGGAAGGGCAAACCTGCCACTAAGAGAACTATTGCTAGGTGGATTGCCTCTTGTATTCAATTCTGCTATGAGAAGCTAGGCAAAATACCTCCCTCAGGTCTGAAGGCTCATTCGACAAGAGGTACAACTGCTTCCCTGGCTGCGGCCAGGGATATTCCTTTGCTAGAGATATGTAAAGCAGCCACCTGGAAAACAGTCCATACATTTACCAGACATTACTCCCTGGACATCCAGGCTAGAAGTGATGCTTGGTTTGGTACAGCAGTACTGCAGAGCCTATTCCCAGGGTAGGTTTGATTCCCTCCTCCATGGAGGTACTGCTTGGTAGTCTGCAATAGTCAGAATACAGCAAGACTTCATGTGGTTTGAAGAAAAAATTACTCACCTTAGTAATTATGTTTCTTCTAATGGAGTCTTGCTGTATTCTGACCTCCCTCTCTGTCTCCCCTACCAGAACCTGTTTTTAGGAAGTGGGCTGGCAGGTGCAGTGTTGCACCCAAGGGGTGCATTTGGACACTCCTCCTTTTTAGAGAGGGGGAGTGGGTTATATTAATTTAACAGTCTTAAGTTGTTTACTACCTGGTTTTTGATTTTGGATTTCTTGACTTGAGTCTTTTGGGGATCCAAAATATTTGGTTGCCATTTGGCTAGTAAAACTTTTACAATTTCAACATAGTAGTTAGTTAGTATTGGCTCATAAGAATCTGACGGTTGTGCTTCTAAGTGCAGCAGACACTGCATAGAAAATTAATCCTCTTCTCTCCGGGGCAGTTTGAGTGCTGGGACTAACTGCAATAGTCAGAATACAGCAAGACTCCATTAGAAGAAACATAATTACTAAGGTGAGTAATTTTTTCATCTCCAGTTGCTGAAGCACGTGACACTGTTGCATGCGTCACTGTGTGAGAATGCCAGTTGCTGATGCACGTTGTGTGGACAGAGTGGGTCGTCGTTACTGTGGGAGCGAGTGGGAGTGGCCTGTGTTGATGCAGTTGGGGCAGTAAACAACATGATAAAATGTTTTTTGGGGAGTTTTGCTGTGAGTTTACACCGTTTTTAAAAGAAGGTTGGAAGGAGTGGGAAAGTGAAAGTACTGCTCGAGAGGCACTCTTGAAATGAAACTGTACTGTTCTAACGTTTGAACTATAGGCCTCGTGCTGCTGGCAGGGACAAATCAGGAGCTAGTGAGGCTATTTTTCTCATGGGGATCTAGAGTGAGAATATCGGACCTACAATGAGAATATTTCGATATTCTCACTCTAGGTCCACAGGGAGGAAAAATATCAGTGATATTTGCCACAAAATATCCTCACAAGCGTTGGATAAATATATTTGTATTATTCTGTCAGAGTAATTCCACTGTAGTTAGGGTTGTGTACGCACTTCTATGTGAAACCTATATTTTTAGCTGCTTATGACTCAGCTGTCCTGGAGCCTAAGGGTATGAAATTTTGGAGGCCTAAGTCCTTGTGGAAGGTTCTTTGAAAGGAATGGTCCAGTAGTCTGGAGATAAAGACTGTAGAATATGTGGAAAAAATATGAAAACTCAGATGCTTTTATTTGTGCTTGCATAACCAAAACATGGTTTGGATTTAAGACCTGAACCTTTCAGGTTCATTGCAGTGTGCATCATAATAAGGCCTTTAGGGGGGTCTGAAATAAAATGTTTGATATACCCAACACTGTTCTGAACTGCAGCTCTTGCAAAATGGTGTGTGCATGGTTGACACTATCTAATTGTGGCCAGCATTTTATTTTGTTTTATTTTCTGTTATTGTATATAATATGTTTGGTTGTTCATTTTATTGTAACTTGAGTTGTTTCTATGTAGGATGATCCTAAAATCAAGCTAGGCCTAACCATATCTTATTAAAATACAAATAAACTTCAACTTCAAAAACTTCTTTAGTTTTTAAAATATCAATATTTAAAAGTTCATTATAGGTGCGTGCGGACAAGCCTTTTTAGAAATATTTCCCCTCATTGTTTGTTTATCCCCCTATCACCCTGAGCAGCTCCCCCTTCTTTTCCTCCCTTTCACTGGCCAGGCCTTCCTTCTTATTGTCTCCCCTGGCCCCATCACCCAGCTTCTCGTAAGCTTGCCTTCCAACTCCTTGCTCCACTTATCTCACCTTTTTGGCAGGGGGCGGTGGGCTTGGCCTCACGCCACATGGACCAAGTCCCAGATTGTAGGAGAGTCACATCGCAGGTGCGGGACCTGCAGGGAGCCAATGTTCATCCTGCCTTGCCTGGGCTTTCTGCTTTTCTGGTCCCATCCATCAGGATGCAAATGGCATGGTTCGACATGCACACACGCGCGACCGTGCTTAGTGTGGCACCAGCCTGCATCCCCCCTCTCCTGTGCCACTCTGACTGCACTGCCACCTGTGGTGCGATCTGTTGTCATCCAGGTGGCAGTAGAGCAGCAGAGCTGACAACCCTCCCTCCCCAGAGGAGGACAGCATCCTCTGAGACCCCCGTTATTGCCCCTCCTCCCCCTGGCCAGCTCTGGATGACCCACGCTCACCCCTGAATGAGGATTGCCAGTGTCATGAGCTGTAGTGTTACTGCTGGACCATCAGGCAGTCCAGCAATTCCCCTTCTGATAGCGCCCCCCAGCCCTGTCACCCGCCATCCCAGGCCTTTCCCTAACTAGTTGCTTACTGCCATGGATGAGTGAGTGCCACAGGTAATGGAGGAAATCCTGCAGGGTTGCCGCCCATCATCCTGGTACTTGGGTGTTTTTTCCTCTTTGTTTCTCCCTGAGGTTGGAAATGCATGCCACGGTGCAGACAAATGGTATGAAGACACCATCAATGCTCAAGCACCTGCCTGGCTCAGAGTGTCCCCCCCCCAAGGAGGACACTGTCTACCCTCAAGCTTCCTTCTCCCAGCCAATCCTGGCATGACCCTGACCCATTTCTGAACCTGGATCACCGGTGTGATGGATGGTTTGGCAGTCGGTACCTCAGCCCATTGTACCACTGGGCCAGCTGTCTGAGAAATGTTTTAACAGCTATTTTCACATGCTGAGGGCATTATTGCCACTGGAAGGCCTCTGTCATGTGGGCAGACCTAACATATTCAGGCAAAACATTCCATAAAGTGGGTGCTGCTACACAGGACACTCTGTCCCCAAATTGACGAAGCTTAGACATAGGGGCAGAAAGTAGGCCAGCATTGGAAGAGCAGCATGAGCAAGTTGGTCGGTAGAGTACTAGGACATCTTTTAAGTAGCCTGGTCCCAAACTCTGCAGAGCCTTGAAGGTTATGTACCACGCCATAGGCAGCCAGTGCAGCACATGCCACACTGGCGTAATGTGGTCCCTACAAGAGGGGCCCACAGTCAGCTGGGATGCAACATTCTGGACTAGTTGCAGGTATCGCAACACACCTCCAGATAACCCTAGGTATAGCACGTTGCAATAATCGAGCCTAGAGGTGGCAAAGGCAAGCACTATCATTGCCAGGTCAGCAGGGGCTAGATGCCATTTAATTCTGATAATGTTACGAAGCTGGTAAAAGCTGACCCGGACAACTGCCGACACCTGTTGATCAAGTGTCTACTTGCTGTCCAGGATGACCCCAAGATTCTTATCCACATCTTAGCCTTTGAGCAGCAGACAGCCCAGTGAAGGACACAGGGTCTGTCTACTCGTTGTAGCTGGGCCATGCCTACCAGGCTCGGCAACCATGACCTCGGTATTACCAAGGTTAAACCATGGCCACTTTGAGGTCAGTCAGTCATTAATTTTGGTCAAACAACTCTCCAGCACCAAGACCGCATCAGACCCACCAGGAGTTTCAGACAGGTAAAGCTGAGTATCATCTGAGTAGAAGTGAAACTCAATGCCATGCCCTCTAATGATGTCACCCAAAGGCAACCAGGATTGAGCATTGAGGAATACCACAAGGGAGCATCGAGGGCCTGGAAAGGAAATTTCCCAGGGCACCCCACTGCATTCTCCCAAGTAAGTAGGACTTGAACCAGCACTATACAGTGCCATGAGTCCCACATAGTTCCTCAGGTGATCCAGAAGAACTCCGTGGTTAACGGTGTCAAAAGTTGCTGAGAGATCCACATAACCAAGACAGTACAAAGCCCCTAATCCCTTGCCATGAGGAGATCATTTGTAACTCTGAAGACGTCAGGCTCAGTGCTGTGGCTCACCCAAAAACCTGACTGGAGAGGTGCATAGATGTTGAACTGCTCCAGGCATTCAACACGTTGGTCAATCACCTTGTTGTTAATATTCCTCAAGAAGGGAAGATTAGAGGCAGCGTGTAATTCTCCAACACATCAGAGTCCAAGGAAGGGTTTTTAAGAAGGGGCCTAACCACTATTTGTTTAAGGGTAGAAAACACCCTCTCTCTCAAGGAACATCCAATGAACTGAGAAAAAACTGGCCCCAGAACCTCCCGGCTCTCTAAAAGAAGCAAGTTAGGCCCCGGATCCAGCAAACAGCTGGTGAGATGTAAACCTGCGATAAACCCGAGTGTTGTTAATTGTTTTACCTAATTGTTCGTTGATTGCATGCCGCAGGACTGTGAGGACAATATTGTGTATATCAAATTTTTCTTTTTTATCCCTAATGTTTCTCCTTCATATGTCCTGACTGGCACCCCATTCCTTCTGATCTTATACTTTTTTCTGCCACCACACTCACCCCTCTCTGCCACTAAGGGGCCTACCAGACCTCCAGCTTGCTGCATCCTAGGAACTGGCCTGTCCCTGCTGGGGGCTTCTTCTGTCCCTGGATGAGCACTTTCTGTTCCTGACTTCCTCCATGCATGCAAGTTCATCCCTGCCTAGATCTCCCATGGCACAGAAGAGGAACTAATGGAGCATGGCTGCTGACCACAGGGGCACTTCTTGTGCTGGGGGGTTGCTGGCAAGGGGGAACTGCAGGACTGGCATCTGGCATACCAGGGCAGCATTTCTGCCTGTGTCTCCCTGTCTACCAGCCAAGTCATGCATGCTGTGGCTAGGCTGGGGGGGGGGCGGGTTGCCTGATGGCATGGGGACACCCATGTCATCAACTGAACCACCAGTTTGCCACCAGCAGGAGCTGCCATCAGTGATGCATCTCACATCCCTTCCCTGGAATAAGAGTGTCCAAAAGATGCTGTAAACCCTTGTTAGCCTCCACTCCCCATATCTAGGGCTCAGAGTACAAACTTGGTTGCTGGCATCCCCCACTGCTCAGTGCCATGGAGCCAGGTTTTTTCTTTTCTTTTTTTTTTTTATTAAAAGTATTTGATCAGCATTGTCAGTCCAGGGACTGTTTATTTTTAACAGCATTGACAGTAGTGGCCAAAGGCTGGTATTGTTAATCCAGGCAGTGTTTGTCATTAACTGTACTAGGTAGGCATAGTCCATTCAGGGTCTGTTTGCCATTAAAAACACAAAGCTGGTGCACACTTGTCCATGACAGAGGAGTTAAATGCTCTAACAGGGTTGAATAAAAATATTTATACAATGTACAGTAGGCGGCAGTCAAACCTTACAGATAAACACTTTATTTTAGCCACTAAATGAAAATAAAGAATTTATTTCAGTGTTAGGTGGGCCATCAGCATTTATTTTTTTACTTTAGGTGGGTAACAATAAAGGCGTTCTTATCTCATGGGTGCACAGCTTGAACAATACCTGATAATATCACAACGGCATCTGTTCCAGTCAAAACAGAGCAGCGAAATCAAACAGAAGCTGTTTATTGTTTGTTAAAAGGACTAATCTGAAAGCTCTACAATTTATAATCCATTGTATATACACACAGAAATGTAGACAATAACAGAAAGAGACCACTGGTTCATCCAGTCTGCCCATAAACCCTAACAAACCCAGGACCTAATGACCATACAGGATTCTGACCCGTGCTATCCACCCCTATGTATGGCATATGCTGCGTATAGACAATAATTAACCCCTCTTCATTGGGAATGAGCAGATTGTCAATGCTGAGTTAGTTTGGTGGCATCAGGGTGCGAGAGCGAAGCTCAAGTGTCTTCCTGATGTCACCGAACTAACGAGGCATTGAGAATGCAGTGAGTTCTGAATGAAAGGGGGGGTTATATTATTTTTTATAATACATGATACAGTTTGAGCTGGCTTTCAATAGAGAAATATGCTTTACTGAAGTTCAGACTGCCAATTTTGAATCAGTGTGTCATGCTGTCTGTTGTCTGTAACGGCTCAGATCAGTTTGTGCTTTCATAATGGAACTTGTGATCACTGCTGCAATTGGCTTAGACAGCAACCTTTTTCTTCATGTTCTGAAAAGTTAAGAACAACAGGTTCTAAATTCCAAAATGTGAAGAACAGGGTTTTGAAAACACCAGAAAAACAGGCTCAAAGTGTACTGTATCTATAATGGCATTGTACATAAGAAGTTAAACATAACAAGGTTGTTTGTCTGTAGTTGGTGTTGCTTGTCAGGGAAAACAGTGAGAATATCATGATATTCTCACTCATGGTGGATGACAAAGCACATATCCTTACTGCAGGTCCTTCAGAACAGAAACCTGACATGTCATTCCAAGACTTGATTGTACTCAGAAGGTTCTTTTTATAAAATTTTAACTAGAACTTCATTGAAACAATTGTGCATCCAACTATTTCGGCATACAATCCCATGTCATTGCATAAATCATATGGCATGGACCTAAACAAATACGCCTTATATTTTCACATGTGGTCTGTAACCCCTGTGACATCTCTCATGCTTCACCATTCATAATGCTAGGGGGTCACGGACCACTCATAAAATCAGGTACATTTGTAATAGGCCCATGCAATATCCTGCATTCATATATTGCAAATATGGAGTGGAATTCAGGCTCATAGTAGACAATTGTTGCCTTGAGGGTGTAAAAGAGACCAACAGGAGATTGAACTGCACAAAGTCACATGCTGAGGGCATTATTGCCACTGGAAGTCCATTTTTATTTTTCTTGCTAAAGGCTAGCAAACATATTGTGTTCAGTCTGAGTTCTAAGAGGGCATTTAAGGGCTTAGCCCTCCTCTACCTATCACAGTTTAAAGAATATCTAACAATTCCCCTACTTCCACCTATCACTTGTCACCTTTCTTCTGCTTCTAATATTGTGTATTGTTGATACGAATTTCTTTGTTTTTTTTCTCCTCTTTTTATCCATTTTAACAATTAACTTCATGTTTTATTGGTATATTTCTGAAATATGTGTTTGTAAATTTGTACGGCGCCCAGAGCCTCTGGGATTGGGCATCTTTTAAATAAATCTTCCTGCCTTTTCCTTTGAAGTACCTGGCCAGTCATAAGGCTGTGAAATGCAAGCTGGAATCGTGTTTTCTCTGCAGCTTGTACTTCATACAGGTAACATTTTCCTTGCCTTTTTTCCTGTTACCTTATACTGTTGACTGTTTTGCTTCCATCTGTCTTGGGAAAGGCCAAAGTTCTTGCACAATGCACCTAGCTGCTCATTTCCTTCAGCAGTTGATACTGGTACTCCTGTCTACCCTCTCCTCCCGCTTTGTGAAACAGCCACTCCCTCATCTCTTTCTCTCTGTCTCCCTCCAACCAACGCCACTCTGCAGTGCTTGATATCCCTGGGGTGCTCAATCCCTGGTGCCATCAAACATCACCCCCTGCCAAAGTCCATGACACCAAGATGCCTGCCCCCCATGGTATTTCCAAATAAACCCCCCCTTCCACAGTCCATGACACTAGGGTGTTCAACCCTCCATGCCACCAAACAACACCAATCCCCTCCCCCAAGTCATACACTGGGGTGCCCACTCTGGTGTCATCAAACACCCCCGCCACTATGCGATACACCCCCAGTGTCACCAAACACACCAACACTGGGGTGCCCAATACCAAATGTTGGATCCCTGAAAAAAGGAAACCCATCCATTGTCGTGTCCCTTTTTTTGTATCTTGAAAAAAGAAAACCTTCCAGTGATGTCTTCTAGCCCCTCTAGACCCCCACCTCCTCCCCACCCCTAACATCCCACATTCCCTCACTTACCTCATTAGAGTATCACAAAGTAATCCTGTCAGTGTCACAGACAATACTCTCTCTACTGCACCTGACTGCAAACAGACTGAAAACAAACAAGGCAAGTCTGGTTAATGGCTTTTCAAAGCGTTTTGATCTTTTACTCCTAACTTCATCATTTTCAGTATTTTGACCGCACATTTTCAACGTTGTCTTTTATACCCTACCTCATAAACAAGATCGATACCATTTTTCAAATCCCCTCAAATATGTTTTTTTGCAATCACTCCATAAAAATCACCAAAATCACCTTTTGAACGGTAACTATACTTGTCTTTATCGTAAGGTGGAGTAATAAAAGGACTATGTTGAAAATTTATGGTTAAAATCTCAAAAAACAACAGTTATGAAGAAACAGTGATATATTTCAGTGTTTACTCATAACTTTGCTATTTAGTTTGAGATTTTGACCCCACATTCTGAACGTAACCTTTTTACCCCACCTCATAAACATAACTGGTATCATTTTTTAAATCCCGCCCCAAATGTGTTTTCACTGTCATGCTGTAAACTATTTTGGGCAGGATTTCATAAATGATATCTATCATATTCATTAGGCGGGGTAATAAAAAGACCACGTTGAAAATTTGGGGTCAAAAATCTAAAAAAACAACAAAGTTATGAAGAAATGTTGAAATAATTCAATGTTGGTGCCGACCTGGTAGCGCCGGGGGCTGAGGCGCTGGATGCCTCACCTCATGCTATGCCAGCGACCAGGGTTCGGGAATGACCTTGGGTCATCAGAGCACTGGCACGGGGGAGGGAGCAGCAGGATCGAGCAGCCTTATGGCAGCCCTCCTCCCTTGGGGGAGGTGGTCACCCTCCCGTAGTCCCGCCACCACCAGGTGGTGGTCCAGTGTCGGCACAGGTGGAGAGGGGTGACATGAATGGAGGGTATCTCGATGCACGGTGTGCACATGCCTCCACATGCATATGCATGCCAGAGATGGGGGTGAGAGAAAAGCGCGGGAGGGGGGGACGACAAAATACATACAGAAAAAAAAGAAATTCTTAAATGTTTACTTATTATTTTACAATTTTTTTTACATTTTAAATCCACACTTTCAAAACAGTTTTTTTGTTACCCCTCCTTATGAACATGACAGGTGCCATTTATGAAACCCCCCATCGAAAAACCTGTTTTCACAGCTGTTCTGCAAAATCAGGTTTTGCATGGGATTTGTTGCATGCTGCTTGTCATGTTTGTATTTATTTATTTAAAAGTTTTACCAGGTGAGAGTACTGAGTGGACTACCGCTCAATTCCAGATGCGACCTGGGGGTCGTATACTGGGGTAATAAAAATACAGTCTTGAATATTCAGGCTCACAGCCTAAGAAAACAACAACGATATGTGTGAACCTCTTCATTTCCCAATCATGACAGTTTCACTATTAAAACTTGTGATTTTAATTTGTTAATTTTAACTGCTGTGCTACTTACACCCAACAACTGCACAGCAAATACACGCAAGAAAACATGACTGGCGTCGGACAATGCTTGTTTAACCTGAGGGACAGTAGTTTTCTACTGGTAACTGATCACTCCAGGCTCTGTTTGCTTATTAGACCTTTCTGGGCCCTGATTACCTGAAAAGAGCTACAGTGCCTTACCGTAGCGACCACTCTGCTCGGCCAACGAGGGGTTGCTAGAGATCCCGAGGGTAACTTTAAAATCTTCCGGCGCCCGAGCTTTTATGTTCGTGGCGCTGACCCTCTGGAATTCTCTACCTCGTTGGATTAGAGAGTGAATGACGGTGGAGGGTTTTAAAAAGGGCCTAAAGTCTTTTTTATGGAGTAAGGCATTTGTAGATAACTTGGATGCTGATTAATTGTTCTGTAGTCAACTCAGTTTTTAATATGTTTTACTATGTTTTATTCTGTATTTTATTGTAATGCGCCTTGGTTTTGAGAAAGGCGCAGATAAATAAAGTTTATTATTATTATTATTATTATTCTCAATGACATATTTGAAAATCTTTTTCTGCTGCTTGAAAGAAGCTTTTTGTTTCTGTTTTGAGCACAGCTTTCTGTTTCTATTATCTAGCAGCTGCATGTATCTATCTGCATTTATAGATTATATTTAAAAAAAAAATGAAGAGGTTAGAGATGGGGCTCCTAGACTACTAGGGAGGACAGTACTATAGTGAGTGGTGGAAAGTAATTGTGTATGGAGTTCCATACACCGGCAAAAGTGGTTCTGCTTTAGTAGTGACATAGCTACTAACACAGAACAACTTTTTGTTCTGTGTTAGTAGCCATGTCTCAATGCAACCCCTCCCCTCCCCAACAGTGCTGTTCATAGGACCAAGCTGGCAGGCCAGCAGACATATGCGAAGTGCGGGTCTCCGGTGGCAAATGCTGTCACAGAACAAGAAAAGTAAGTGATCTTTTTGTTTTTGGGCACCATACACTATAAAGAAAAGGGTATGGGAGCCCAAGTACACAACCACAATATTCTCAATACCTTGTGGTTTCCAGGACGAAAGGGACCTCTCGAGCTTTGCTCTCGAGATCCTCGTTGTCATGGAAATCACTTGGTATGAGAATACTGTGGTTGTGTATGGGCTCCTATACACTATCCTATATGTACTGAACCTGCACACCTCAGTCTCAACTCCTCTCTGGTGTCCTCAGCTCCTACAGCAGCTGGTATATACACACACACGCGCATGCAGGCACGCAGACGCACAACCACACACACACACACACACACCACAAGTTCTTGACAACTTCAGCTCTTTACATAGAAACAGAGAATTTGATGACAGATAAGGACCGCTTGGCCCACCTAGTCTGCCCATTTCCCCTACCTGTTTCATAGACCACAGATCCTAAATAATCTGTGGCTTACCCTCTCTTTCCTGTCACTAGATTTCCTTTATGTCTGTGCCATGCATTTTTGAATTCCCCTACCATTTTTGCCCATGCAACCTCTGCTGGGAGGCTGTTCCATGCATCCACCCCCCTTTTCGTGAAAAAAACTTTCTCACATTACCCCTAAGTCTACCCCATCTTCATATCATGGCCCCTTGTAACTTAATTTACTGCCTGTGTGACGTTTTGCTTTGTTTGTTATGTATGTTTTTGTAAACGTGTCTGCATACACTTACCATGTGCTATTATTTATTATACAATGGCAAGAAAATTTCCTGGACTCTGATTGGTCAGTGTGTGCCTGAGACAGTGATGTTATTACACAATAACATCACTGTGTTGATTTTATGGAGCTTGCACCTTATTTTTTTCAGAAACAAAGATATACTGCCTTACTAAAAATCTACTAAAAACATTTTTATTTTTATTTTTGTTTTCTATAACATCGAGCCATTGTATAATTGAGTAAAGACTCTCCAGAGGTGTGTTATCGAATGTAATAACATTACTCTGTGAGGGAAGCACTCGCTTCACCTCGTGCTTCAACCCACCCCAGAAGTGACGTTATTACACGATAACACACACCTTGTCGTGCCTTATTGCTTAATTGTATCACTATTCTTCCCTTTGTAACCCTTTTCCCCAGGTCACCCCTGAAAAAGGGACATTCCATCTCAGTGGGCCTACCCAGTTACCAAAATTCAAATAAATAAATAAATTGTTCTTAAACATCTTTTTTTTTTTTTTTAATTATTGATTTTTATCCCTCCGGGGAGCCTGGCAGGTTGCTGCGGTCCCTGCCTTGGAGGGAGCTCAGTCTCACGCCCCACCTTTCCTGCCCTGACTCTCCCGGTGATCCCCCACAGGTTGCCCTCCCGTGACAGGGCTGGGGTGAGGAGAGCCGACTCCCCCCCCACCCCGGAACACAAATCCAGATTCCGGGTGTTGGGATGGGCGCTGGCGGGGCCATCATGGAATTTGCCAGCTCCATTTCCTGTTTTTCTTCCTCCCCCCCCCGCTGACTCGTATGTCAGCTCGAGCTTCACAACCCGTATCTCCCTGCAGCCATCGCTAGAGAGCGATCAACAGGCGGGACAACTATCCTCCCTCTCTGAGAGAGGAGACCAGCCCTCTGGACACTCAGTCCTCTCTCTCCCCCTTGCTGACCCCTGGTGGTCCGGGCTCATTCCTGAACCCGGGTTGCTGGTGTGGCGCAAGGTGTGGTGTCCAGTGCCTCAACCTTCAAACCTTCAGCGCCACCAAGCCGACTTGAACATCTCTTTTTTTTGAAAGATGCTACTCTCTTGTACCTTATTTACACCCTTAAGGTATTTGAAAGTCTATCAAATTACATACAGCTTAGCAGCATGTGTTCTGCACTGTTCCAGTCAGCCAATAATATACTGTTCTTAGAAAGTGTGACAAACAGCAGTAGCAGCGAATAGTAAGTGGGTTCCTATATTTGTTTTGTATTACAGGATTCCAATGCATTGCAATGGCATAGCTGCAAAGCACTCCCAGACTCTGATAACTACTGGCCCGTTATGCAGACCTGCCCAAAAACAGGAGGGGTGTGCTACACAGCCTTTGGAATATACCATTGCCCAATGGAGTGTTAGAACCACTCACTGGTATACAGTATAAATACTCTTTATTGACAACATATTTTTTAATGTTAAAATCTTTATTGAAAATGTTTAAATATTGACAAAATATTACCATATAGAAGCCACTGTTTCATCATCTTGGACTGATCACTTCATCAGGGCTGGCCAAACCTGTATGTATGTATGTGTATAAATATATATATATATATATATTTTTTTTTAGAAAATGGGTAGGGAGATTCCACGGCCTCTGTTTGGCTATGAATCCTGGCAAGGGGTACATTTATGTGACAACAGAGACCGGGAAATAACAAGTCCCACTGTCAACTGCCCCATTACTAGCTGGTATCACTGTGCCAGCTAGGAATTGAATTTTAAAGAGCTACTGATGCCTCAAGAAAACTTTGAAAAACATAATATTTGGGTACAAATCCGCTTGCATTCCAGATATATTCCATAGAGTTCTCCTCAATATTATTTACTGAGGAAATGTGCATGAATACATTATTTTTATACCTCAGAGTTCATCTTCCTCTATAGCTTACTCCCTGCTTCGAGTCATAATCCTGTGTAGTGACATCACAATCTGTTGCCATGGGAGTAATTGTGATGTCACATGCAGTGCATTGTGACTTCAGATAAGGAGAAAGCAACAGGAATAGTTAGACTTTTTAGGAGCAAAGATCCTCTTTTCGTGCAGATTACATCAGTAATAAACCATGGGGAGGATGAGTATAGAATTAATGTAAAATACAAACTGAACTGTGTCTAAATATTGCGTTTTGTTAAAGTTCTGAAGGCATCAGCTGCTCTTTAAGCAGTTGTCCTTTTTTTCTCTCTTGCTTAGCAAGAGCCCAGCCACTCCTGCACCCATATTGTAGAAGTGTCTCTGTAATTTAACACAGCAAAACCTATTCTTGTCACACACACACACACCCCCACTGAACGCATTGCACACTTGCGCTATGTTGCCCCCCCAACTAAAATGGCTGCACAGTCTCACTACTTGCCTCCCCAACTGAAATGGCTGCACACTCTCACTACATTGTCCCCCTCCCCCACTGAAAGCACTGCAGACTCACGCTACACTGCTGGCTGGTTTCCTGGGCTGGCTTCCTATGAGCATTTATGATCCACTCTGCTCCTGATCACTTCACCGCTATCAGTGTCTTTCCAGAACAAAAAAAAAGTATAATAAACACCTTGCATTCTTTCGTAAGTGCTCATACACAGCCACTCATTTTTTTAAATACAAGTGCTACAGACAGCGTGCGCTACATCTCTGTCCTGCCTCCTCCTCCCCCATTTTCAGAAAAACAATTATTTACTGGCAAGACAGAAAGCATTTTTTTCCCTGCCGACTTTAATTTTGGCAGAGACCTGCTCCTGATCTGTTCCCCCTGCTTGCCGCTTGGCTCCTGGTTGGGATTTCAAACTACGTCAACCTTCAGTCTGCCTCTTTTACCTTCCTGACCCAGTCTCAAGGCCACCCCATATCTCACACATCTGCCCACCATGTTTACAGCCACCTCGCTCTAGAAACTGAAAAAACTTGTAAAACAAATGCAACTATTTAAGAGTCAAAACTCTGTCTTCCTAATGGTCCTGTTAGCACCAGATACCCTCTACCAGCAGCTGCATCCTCTACTGGCAATTGTCCTGCTGAAGGGACTGCTTTACCAAAAACGCCTTAAAAATGTGATGTTATAATATATTGTCTAACTTATTCAGTGTTTTATTAATTTTTTTCTGCTTGCCCACTTCTTAAGTGTAATAATACCCTCCAGGATGGGTGGTATGGGCTATACCGAACCTTCCAGAGGCTATAAGGCCCTCTGCCTGTGATGTCAGGCCTCGTGCATCCCGAATGTGGTTCGGTATAGTACTACCCTGTATCCGAGATATTAATGCCTGCATATCTGCTCAAAGAGAGGTAGCCAGATCAAGCTTCAAACTTGCTGTATTGCACTCATTGGCTGCTTCTACAGTCATGGCCCCAGTCTCATGAAATGTTTGTTTTTCATATTTTGTCAGTAAAGTAAAGTA
This sequence comes from Neoceratodus forsteri, assembly GCA_016271365.2. Lineage (NCBI taxonomy): Eukaryota > Metazoa > Chordata > Ceratodontiformes > Ceratodontidae > Neoceratodus > Neoceratodus forsteri. The sequence goes on along the minus strand of CM028133.1, from coordinate 30,313,695 downwards.
TAGTGTATTTATACTGTATACCCGTGACTCAGTCTGTGACTCCATATGGGAGTGCAATAATGATGCTTCTCAAGTGCATTCAAAGGTACTTAGTTGAACATGTTACTTAAAAATGCATTAGAAGCACGTGGTTATTGGCCTGGTAGTGCAGCAGTACAGCTACCATTTGCTACACTACTGACCAAGGTTCAGGAATGGACTTGGGTTGCTCAGGGGAGAGAGGGCTGAGTGTCCCAAGGACAGCTCTCCTCCCTTGGGGAAGGAGGACCCTGTGTCCTGCTGCTTGACTAGCACCTGGTGGTGGACAGGTAGCAGCACAGTGAGTGCACCTTGATGGGTGAGGGCCAGTGGCCAGGTAGCAGCACAGTGAGTGCACCTTGATGGGTGAGGGCCAATGGCCAGGCACCAGCACAGTGAGTGCACCTTGATGGGTGAGGGCCAGTGGCCAGGCACCAGCACAGTGAGTGCACCTTGATGGGTGAGGGCCAGTGGCCAGGCACCAGCACAGTGAGTGCACCTTGATGGGTGAGGGCTAGTGGCCAGACAGCAGCACAGTGAGTGCACCTTGATGGGTGAGGGCCAGTGGCCAGGCACCAAACAGTGAGTGCACCTTGATGGGTGAGGGCCAGTGGCCAGGCACCAGCACAGTGAGTGCACCTTGATGGGTGAGGGCTAGTGGCCAGACAGCAGCACAGTGAGTGCACCTTGATGGGTGAGGGCCAGTGGCCAGGCACCAAACAGTGAGTGCACCTTGATGGGTGAGGGCCAGTGGCCAGGCACCAGCACAGTGAGTGCACCTTGATGGGTGAGGGCTAGTGGCCAGGTAGCAGCACAGTGAGTGCACCTTGATGGGTGAGGGCTAGTGGCCAGGCAGCAGCACAGTGAGTGCACCTTGATGGGTGAGGGCTAGTGGCCAGGCAGCAGCACAGTGAGTGCACCTTGATGGGTGAGGGCCAGTGGCCAGGTAGCAGCACAGTGAGTGCACCTTGATGGGTGAGGGCCAGTGGCCAGGCACCAGCACAGTGAGTGCACCTTGATGGGTGAGGGCCAGTGGCCAGGCACCAGCACAGTGAGTGCACCTTGATGGGTGAGGGCTAGTGGCCAGGTAGCAGCACAGTGAGTGCACCTTGATGTGTGAGGGCCAGTGGCCAGGCACCAGCACAGTGAGTGCACCTTGAAGGGTGAGGGCTAGTGGCCAGGCAGCAGCACAGTGAGTGCACCTTGATGGGTGAGGGCCAGTGGCCAGGCAGCAGCACAATGAATGCACCTTGATGGGTGAGGGCCAGTGGCCAGGCACCAGCACAGTGAGTGCACCTTGATGGGTGAGGGCTAGTGGCCAGGCAGCAGCACAGTGAGTGCACCTTGATGGGTGAGGGCCAGTGTCCAGGTAGCAGCACAGTGAGTGCACCTTGATGGGTGAGGACCAGTGGCCAGGCACCAGCACAGTGAGTGCACCTTGATGGGTGAGGGCCAGTGGCCAGGCACCAGCACAGTGAGTGCACCTTGATGGGTGAGGGCTAGTGGCCTGGCAGCAGCACAGTGAGTGCACCTTGATGGGTGAGGGCCAGCGGCCAGGTAGCAGCACAGTGAGTGCACCTTGATGGGTGAGGGCCAGTGGCCAGGCACCAGCACAGTGAGTGCACCTTGATGGGTGAGGGCCAGTGGCCAGGCACCAGCACAGTGAGTGCACCTTGATGGGTGAGGGCCAATGGCCAGGCACCAGCACAGTGAGTGCACCTTGATGAGTGAGGGCCAGTGGCTAGGCACCAGCACAGTGAGTGCACCTTGATGGGTGAGGGCCAGTGGCCAGGCACCAGCACAGTGAGTGCACCTTGATGGGTGAGGGCTAGTGGCCAGGCACCAGCACAGTGAGTGCACCTTAATGGTTGAGGGCCAGTGGCCAGGCACCAGCACAGTGAGTGCACCTTGATGGGTGAGGGCTAGTGGCCAGGTAGCAGCACAGTGAGTGCACCTTGATGGGTGAGGGCCAGTGGCCAAGCATGTATGTGTGCCTCCACATGTATCCACGGACATCATTGTATGCCAGCACACTCCAGGGAGAATACCAGGAACAGGAGGAAAAATACTGTGGTCTGTTGCACCAGTGCCTTCTACAGGCTCACTTGTGAACAATATGGCAGATTACACATCTCTGTCATGGTCCCGGTTAAGTGGTGGATGATTAGTAAGTCCATACAATGGTCTGTAATGGGGCTGGGGGTTTTGGTTGAGTGAGTTGGGCAGGAGGAGAAAGAACTTGATGAAAACAAAGTGCAGATCTTGGGCCATAATTAAATGCCCAGCTGTGTCTTAATGCTTATTTACACAGTTATTTATTTTTTATTTATTTATTTGACCACCAGGTAGGTACACTGGTCCAGGAAACCATTTACAGGAATGTCCCAGGCCATCAAAATGGCACATATTGAAGCATGGTATCCAGCACACAGTACATAAGCAATAGCTTACAATCAGAGGAAAAAAAAAAAAAACAACATATAGTGAAATAGTCATACAATAACCAGTACCACAGAATCAACATACAAGTGGAGGTGATGCATCCAGTTATGGTAATGCTCATATTCCAAGAGTTCCTACAAATAACCAGTATGTCGGAAACGTCATATAAGGGGAGGGGATGAAATAGATCAGTGTTGCCTGTAGTGTTATATCAGGAGGTGCACCTGCAGGCTGTGGTGGTTAAGAGGGCATTTTTGAAATGTGGTTTGAAAAGACTGGAACTGCCTAATGAGTGGAACACGGCTGATAAGCCATTCCTGAGCCTAGGGGCAGCAATGGAGAAGGCTCTCTGCCCCATCTTGATTGAGGTCCCAAGGAAGGTGACGAGGACCTCAGCTTGTGTGTTGCAGACTTGATAGTAAGGAGTCTTGTTAGAGGGGAGCTAGCATAGCCCACATTACAAAGTCAGCATTACTGCACACATTGCAGGGGCTATTGTATTAAGATGTCATTTTCTTTAAAAAAAATAATTTCTTAAGATTTTTAAGTACAAGAAGTGGTATCCATTTAGGGGACTGAAACTTGGAATCCTGAAACTGATGGGACCAAGCTCAGTCACCTGACACATTCAAGAGACTGACAGGGTGTAACGATGCCAGCAGGGGTGTGATAGCAGATGTGATGACCCACTACCCTACCGCTAGCCAGGCATTACAAGGAACAGGAAAATGCAGAAGCTGGCCAAGCTGCTCCCTTGGTGTAGAGGTCTAAAGCAGTAGCAGCTCAGCTAGCATGTTATGGTAAACTAGGGTTCTGTTCCTGGCTCCATTTCTTTTGCGGAACATTGTTCCACCCGTACATTTTTACTCTGAGGTCTGCTCCCCTCAGAGTTGGTTAGTTAAATTGGGGATGAGGCGGAGCCCCCACATTACATTTGTGAAGCTTGGGGTTTATGAAATTCAGTCTCCTGAACTCTGTGTTGTAGAGTTCTGGACTCTGAATTTTGATGTTTCATAATGTATCACAAGAAGTCAATAAATACAAATAAATCAGCTAATAGAAAATAATGTTGAGTCATTTTATAAGTCGAATGAGGCACTCCAGGGTTGGTGGTATTACTCACTTCATGCCTCAGAACACTTCCTGAGCATGCGGTAGTTTTAGCTTTAGCTTCTGCTGCATATTACAGTATGTATGTATGTTGCTGACGATGATTCAAGCAGTCAGGCATGACAGGGTGTGGGTTATTCTACACAGAGAATAATGAATATGCAACTGTGTGTTATGGATTTTTTTACACACCTGAGGTGTGTGATGACCCATAAACCTCAAGAGCAAAGCTCAAGAGGTTTATGAGGTCATGACACACTGATGGTGTGTTAAAAAAAATCCATAACAGCACAGTTGCATATCCATTATTTTTAATAATTACTGGTGCAAGGAGTGAGTTCCCAAAAGTTCCTCAAGACAGTTAATGTGATTCCTGCTGCTCCTTGGTTACGCTCTCTCCTCCTCACAGAGACACTGTATCTCCTCCTCAGAGACATTCTGTCCTACACACACACACACTCTCTCTCTCTCTCTCTCACTCTACAGTATGGACTTTTTTAAAATTTACTGCTGAACCGCACAGCTACCTCTAAAGGCTGTCAGCCATTGACCCATCCTGGATCGTGCTCACTGTCTCCCGATCCGGACGCACGGAGGGATCAACCAGATATTTGTTTTACGTTGTAAAGGCTGGATCAACCAAATAAAGAATAAGAAAAAGTAAATAATAAAGAATGGGATGGGGGTGAACAACTGCTGCTCGTCACTAATCGAGAAATGGAGCCGCCATATTTGTAGTACCATTCAGCCCACTCACACACAGAATATGAGGCAATGAAGTGGCGTACTTCAACTAAGTGACATGCTGAGGACACTGCTGCTGAAAAAGTTTTGAGAATGTCGTAATAACTGGTTTTGGCATTTTTATGGCATTTGAAAGGCATAACCATTGGATAAAGGGGGTCAACAGTAATTATAATATATTACAGTATGTATGTTGACGATTCACATAATCGGGCATGACAGGGCATGGGTTATTGGGGGATTAATTTTATTTAACACATGAATCTATTTTATAATTGCAGTAAGGCTGTCCAGGACATCAATAATTGAGGCTATGCCTTGTGATACACCACACGAGAAGTGGGTTAGCCTTCAGGTACCCGCGCACTGGTGTGCCTTATTGCAATTATATAATGGACCTATGTGTAAAATCAGTTTAGAATGTCCTCAACTGTGGGTTATTTTGCAGGATTTAACATTGGGTGAAGTCCATAACTGACCAATAAGATTGCAGGATGTTTTATGTCCATTGTATAATTTTATTTATATGGTACCTACTGGCACTGCCACATAGTGTTTCTTATAATAAACACAAATCCAATTAAAGCACTGAAAAACAACCCACCATAAAACACAGCATAACATGAATTAAACAAATTACAGTTGCAATAAATGGAAACATTCAACTGGATGATGAACCTTCCAAACTATGCACATATTTCAATACAAATACAGAACACTAGTTTCAAATCCATACAGTAAACTAACATTGACCTGTCAACAAAAAGTTAAATATGAACAAACCAAAGAAAAATGGTTTAAAAAATAAGGAACTTTCTTCATATCAGTTTTAATGATTTGTAGGAATCACGCACAACATCCTGTCGCAGAGCAATATTATGTATTCCACTCTAAATGTAATCTCCATAATGTTGCATCTGATTTGAAATGTACCCATTCTAAAATGTATTTCCCACAAATTCTGAAATCTTTACTGCCAAACTGCAAAATTTACAGTATCTTTCCGCTGAAATATTCTCTTGCTCTACCCAAAGTTTGCACGCCCTTTGCCCTTTCTAAAGCATGCACCCATACTATTTCTAAAATCTGCACTCTTATCCTCCTGATACTTGTTCCCCCACTCCTCCAATAATTTGCATTCTGTGACTCTTCTGAAACTTTTAGCCCTCTCCAAATTTACAACCCTATCCCCTCCAGAAATCTGTTTTTCTACCTCCCTAAATTTACGTCCCTTTTAAAAAGGTGTGCCCTTACCCCAGCCAAAACAGGCACCTTCACCCATCTAGAGATATGTGCCACACTTGAACTTCGTGTCACTTGCCCGTCTTAAAATCTGTGTCCCTCACTGCTCCTGAAGTTTGTAGTTCTTACTCTTCCTAAAATGTTTGTTCCTGACCATGCCACAAATTTGTGTCCATCATCTCTTGTTAAATTGGCACCTTTCACTCCCTGGAAATGTGTTCCCTTCATCTCTCTCTCTCTCTCTCTCTCTCTCTCACAACATTTGTACCCCACATTTTACCCACATATTGTGCTCTTCATCATTCTTGAACTTTACACCTCTCGCCATTTCCAAAATCTGCAGCCCTCCCTTCTCCTAAAATGGGTGCCTGTAATCATCCTCAGAACTTGCACCTTCACCATTCCTGAAAGTTGCACCCACACCCCTCCAAAAATGTCCACCCCATCGCGTCTCCTAACATTTGCATCTCTTTCTCAACTGAAACCTTTGCCCCTTCTGAAATTTCTACCCTACTTCTGTCACCCCTCCTGAAATTTGGATCTCTCTCTGCTCCCAAACCTACACTCCTCCCAAACTCTGCATCTATCATCTCTCAGAAAATTTGAAACTGTTGCTGCTTCCCAAATCTGTACTTTTCTCAATATCGGCAATCCTTGGCTTACATCCAAAAAATGCGTACTCCCTAATCTCTCCTTAAATTTTTGTCTTAGGACACTACAACATTTTGACCTCTTCCCTTCCTGAAATTTATTATCCAACCCATCCAAACCTTGGGTCCCCACCCCTCTTGAAATTGAATCTACCATGCTGCAGTGACACCAAAGTCACTGACATCCTTCACATTGACAGACACAATGCCGATTGTCGGCATTGTGCTGTTGATATTCCGTTGTGTTTTTCTGCCCCCAGTATTTAATTAACCAACTCTGAGTCAGAGTTGTTTCGGGAAGGGGGCAAAGCACTGGGAGATGCAGTGCCAGTGTTCAACTGGGACCACTGCAGTAACCTGTCAATTTCTGTTGCTGTAATGGTTTTCACTGTTGCAGTTTTGTTGTTTGGTCAGTACACCTTTGAAATTGACACTGTTCTCTGCTCCTAGCATTAACGCGCCATTCTCCCTAGAATTTGATACTTTACACCCCTTCAGAAATGATCATCACCTGCTTCCAAAATGTATTCCTCTCCCCAGAGTCTTAACTTCACACTGCTTCCAAAGGCACATCCTGACCCTACTTTCAAATTTTACCCTCTTATCCCAAAGTGCACTCTCCCCAGTCCAGAAAGATAAAGCTTCCTAAATGTTGCTTGTGTTCATTTCACTTGTATTAAAACAGCCATTTTTAATATGTAGGGGATATCATGTGACAGAGTGTGCAGTTATAAGGGAATAATGCATGCCTTGGGTGGTTGTTAGGCATGAGGCATAGCCGAGTGCTGCATCCACTGGAGAAGTATATTATTTCCTTTTAACCACACATCCTGGAGTGTGTTAAGGTAGTTCAGGGGAGGTGTACAGTTCTCAGAAAATAATCAGCAGTCATGTGGTATGTTTCAGCTAATGATATTACAGGAATTTTATGGCTCATTTTATAGTGGAAAACAAAATTACCTATTTGGCAGGTAGATAAAACAAAACACACAGTAGTTCCTGGCATTTAATTTTATTTCCAAGACAAAATAAAAACATATGTAGATGCTCAGTCAATCAGAAATCTCTTCAAATGTTATTTATACTGCAAATGTCATGGCCGCCTAGTAGCTGTCCCCAACGTTTTGCATTTATGTGTGTGCCACTTCCTCAGGTGATATGGTTCTTCTCAAGTAATGTATGAAACATGTCAGTTTTCCTGAAGCATGTGGGCAATCTTATGCTTATATGTCTAAAAAAAGCCCAGCAACCTGATTGCTTAGCTATGATCTTCACTCATGGGTAAATTGTGCAATAACCTATAGCTCAGGAAGGTCATTTTAAAAAAATCAATGCATTTTTAAATTTATGTTATCCATGGGTCCATTATAAAATTGCAATATAGTGAATAGTGAGGGATTGCACCGGAGAGGATAGCATCAGCAGGCACGCTATCCAACTCCATCTCAGACCACTCCCTGGTGTTCTGTGTCTGGAAAATTCCCTCCCCTAAAATTCCCCACAAAATCATACAAGTCAGAAATTACTCCAGGTTTGATTTAGAGGGGTTCCTGGATGACTTAAGACATACTGACTGGTCCAGGGTGCTTGAAGCCTCTGACCCCTCAGTGGCTACCTCCTGCTTCATAGGTACCTTTGGGGAACTTCAGGACAGACATGCCCCTAAGGTCACTAAGAGGGTGAGGGGAACTGCTACTCTCTGGCTGAATGGTAATCTCCTAGCCCAGATGCGGGAGAGAGACAAATGCTGGGCCCGTACCAGGGGATCCATTGATCCTTCTAATCTCCAAAGATACCGGCACCTCAGGAATCAGTGTAAGAGGGCTATTAGGGCAGCTAAGAGTGACTTCTGTAAGTCTGCCCAACTTAGCTCTGCCAGAGACCCTAGGAGGTTTTGGAGGAATATCAAATCTCTCGTCAGTGGGTCCGCCCATTCGGGTGTCACGGATATGGTTATAGATGGAGTCTCATGTAATAATCCACATACTATAGCCAACACTCTCAACCTACACTTCTCTGACCTCTCTGCCCTCACCTCACTTTTCATGACTGGGGGGAGCTCGTCCATCATCCCCCCCCCCCCCGAGTCAGGTAGGTCAACCCCTCGGAGAGAGTTTAATCTCAGGGCGGTATCAGTTCTGGACATTCAGAAATGCCTTTCTGCCCTCTCCCAGCACTCCAGTCCAGGTCTCGACAACCTGGAACCTAGGCTTATTAAGCTAGGAACTGTTTACATTGCCTCCCCATTAGCCCACATTTTTAATCTATCCCTCAGCTCTGGGATAATCCCTGATATCTGGAAGGAGGCAAGGATAGTCCCTGCTCTGAAGCAGGGCAATCCCAAACTTCCTGACAACTATCGCCCAATTGCTATTCTCCCATCCCTTAGCAAACTTCTAGAAAAGGTGGTGGCCAAACAACTCTCGGAGTATTTACACACACACACGAGCTGCTATCCAAGGCCTAGCATGGTTTTTGAAGGGGACATAGCACCACAACTGCCCTGATTACTGTAACTTCAAGCATCAGATCAGCCATGGACCAGGGCAAACTGTCGGGTGCCATATTTATAGACTTGTCAAAAGCCTTTGACCTTGTCAATCACGAACTACCTGGAGCACAGCTATGGTCACTTGGACTCTCTCCCCATGCCATGAATTGGTTAATGGGCTACCGGAAGGGCAGAAAGCAGTGTACCTGCTTCAACAAGGCCCTCTAGGAGCCCAGGGCAGTGACCATGGGAGTCCCTCAGGGATCGGTGCTAGGCCCCCTCCTATTCTCACTCTTTATTAACCAACTGCCCTTGGCGATATCTCATTGCCAAGCCACCCTATACGCGGATGACCTGGTGATAGTAGCCCATTCTCAAAATGTCTCTGCCCTAAACCAGAGCCTGTCTGAAGATTTCAACAAAGTCTTGGCCTGGGTTACTAACCACAAACTGGTTTTTTGAACCTAAAAAAAACACAGGCCATGCTCTTTGGTTCCACGGCCAAAATCAAAGCCTCATCAGCCTTGCTCAACATAAGTAGTGAGGGTGGACCCTCGCTGCCAACAGTGACCTCAATCAAATATCTTGGTATTACTCTTGACCCCCAACTTGACATGGGGAGTCATATCCTTAACATCTGTAGAACAACAAATTGCAAGCTTGGCTTGGCCTACAGGGCCAAATACAACCTAACCCTTGGGGCTAGACTTGCCCTTGCGAGAGGAGTGCTTCTTCCCTCCCGCAGCTATGGACTTCACTTATTTGCTCGATCCCCAAACTCATCTTGCCAGGTGGAACATGGCATATAATAATATCTGTCGGTTTGCACTAGCTGCCCCCAAACTCACCCATCGCTGTGAGCTCTACGACAAACTCTGCTGGCTCCCCCCAGCCGAATACCTGGACTTCGGTGTTGGAAGTTTCTCCAGGAAGGTGCTCACTACTGGCATTCCACAGGGATTGGCGCAACTCCTCCCAAAAATGGACCCCACGCCCTACCACCTCAGGTCCCAGATTGCTGGGTTGCTTAAAGTCCCCCCCACCCGTACTCTTATGGGGGACCGTGACTTTGCTGCGTATGCGCCCAGACTCTGGAACTCTCTCCCTGATCATGTCCGCTCGGCCCCCTCCCATGGGATCTTTCGCACCTCCCTGTGCTCTCATCTAAAACAATCAATGGTGTGTGTGACTGTCCTAAGCCCCCTTAGTGAAATGAATCTAGCTGAATTCTGCTGCCCCTAATGTCAATTTATGTACCCTCTACACGTTGTGTAATTGTTGATTGTGCATCCTCTTTTCCACACTTGTTATTATTTCCTGTAATATGCTGTTCCCCCCCAAGTTGCCTTGTTTGTATTCTACATGTTGTGCTCTCCCGGGTCGTTCCTGAAAATAGGCATAATACTTGTCTAGTGTACTTACCCGGTAAACAAAAGCTAAATAAATAAATAAATAGATTTCCATGCCTGCTGAAACCTTGTTGAATCCTAGTTCAAAGGTCATGGAATGTGGTTTTACCCCTCTGTGATACAACAAGGCTCCAGCTGATTGGAGATCCTCATGGCAGCTAGTGTTTTTATAGCGCTGCTATGCGCACAGCAATTAGTTCAGATTCTGAACTGAAACTGCCTGCCTGCCACAAAAACGCTGTGAAAACACTTTCTTTTTAAATAAATAACCCCCCCCCAAACAAAATACACTATAAAAAATACTGATTGGGCAACCACATGCCCACCCAGCCTGAGCTGTCACCTTGGGCTTCTGATTACATTGGACCTCTCAGGTTTTGCTCACAGTTTGGAGGTCTGATTTAATCAGAACCCCTCTGTGGCAGCACAGACTGGTTGAGCATAGTTGCCCAACCAGTATTCTCAATAAGGCATGCCAGTATATGAGTAATTAAGCATTACAAAAATTGGCAAAAATATTTGGTGATCTGATTGGGCAATAGCTGTCCAGAGACTTGTGAGATAATTGCTGAATAACCGCACATGTCTGGAAAGTGCCTTGCAAGTCTTGGAACTACAGTACATTGATTTACAATTCTCAGAAACTCTGACAGTTGAGAAAAACAAAAAAGGTTCATGAGTGACTTGCCTGCCAGCCAATTTGACCTCTCTGGGGAAAACCTAGCTGTTTGGTATAAGAATTGATTTACCAATACTGAAGATTTATTTATTCCTAATTTAAGGATTTATTTGGGCTTGTGTTTTTTATGTTCACAGTGCATACATGTGCAGCAAACATTTTGTTAGGACAGTGGCTTTTGAGGGGTCTGACACTGTTAGTCCAATGCAGAGTGGCCTACAAGGGGCTCATCAGTGTCACAGCAATCATCAGCCAGCCTGGTTATGACAGTGTTCTGGCTTGCTGGGTGGAAACTTCCTGTATTTCAAGTGAAAAAGTCAATCCAATCATAGGTAATCTCTTTCTGTTGATCTACGCTGCCAAGCAAGCACAGCTGATCTGTCATGATCATCTTGCTGAGGTTGAATTACACCTTGTAGCAAACAAAACCATCCATCGAGGTCTGATGGTGCTGCCACCAGTAATGCTCCCCCATCTGACTCTCCCACTCCCCCAAGGTCATCACCTGAAATAAAGAAAACTGTCCCTCGTAGTTTTTTTTATGTGTACCCTGTAACAAAGAAAAATGTTCATTGATGTCTGTTGCTGCCTCTGCTGTAACTGTCCCTGCACCCAACCCTCCCTCTCAGCACCCACCACCCTGACCCCCTCAAACATAACAGACACTGGGAGTGCCCAATCCCCCAGTGTCATCACCTGAAATAAAGAAAACCATCCTTAGTAGTTTGTTTTGTTTTGTTAAATATAACCAGTTAAAAAGAAAAACATCCCTCGATTTCTGTTGCTGCTGGTGCCATTAGTCCCTTCACCTGACCCTCCCACTCAGCACCCCCACAAACATAACACCGACACTGGGGGTGCCCAGTCCCGCAGTGTCGCCACCTAAAATAAAGAAACCGTCCTTAGTAGTAGTTTTTCACATACTCAGTAAAAATAAAACGTCCATTGATGTCTGTTGTTGTGCTGCTGCTGCTGTTATGCCCTGCACCTGGCCCTCCCTCAACACCCTACCCTTCCTCCTAAGCACTTACTTACCCACCGGGGTCCAATGCATTTCAATGGGGTTTTGAACTTAGTGGAATAACATGGTCAGTTCTGAATATTTTTGCCCCAAATTTTTAACATGCCTTTTTGGGACCCCACCTCATGAAGAGTGGCAGTGAAATTGGGCAAATCTATCCTGAAAGGTGATTTCATGTTGCTGCAAGAAATCACCTTTTTGTCAGGAGTTAAACATTTTCTCTGCCCTTGTTCATGAGGAGGGGTCATAGGAAGGCTATGTTGAACATTTGGGGGTAAAAGTATTAAAAAAAAAAAATCAAAGTTATGAGCCTACATTGAAATTTGCAAATGCTGTTTGAGAGCAGGTTCTTCGTATCTCACTTTTATACATTCCCCTACAGGGGACTATGCTTACCAGAAACTTTTTTTTAATTTCTAAGACACAGAAACTGGTTTTGATGTTTTCCAAAGCTTCTGTTCCCTCGCCTGGATCACCCTGTTAAACTTAAGTACCGTATGTTGGAGGAAGTACTGTGCTGCTGGTTATCATGAATGTGTGAATGCCTCCGTTGCCACAAGTAGTTCTTAAAAATTTCAGTAAAGGTGAGTTTTAAAAACTGCTAGAAGTATCATCTTTATTATGGATCCACTCTAATTACAATACAAAAATCTAAGGATCTCAAGAACTTGTACTTGGTACTATACTTAGTATTATGATAGAAAGGCGATTTCCCATCATGTCTGTTGCCCACTTCTCAGTGGCTATATCCCTTTAAGAAACCATCATTCATATGCATTTCCAGTCAATTTCTGAATATATATTATAGGGGCACGGTCATACCTCTATAATTAGGGTTGAGTAGACACTTTAATGTTAAACCTCAAATTTTGCACTTTAATAACTTTGCAACTGTTCAGCAGATTTGCAGAATATTTGGAATTTGCTGCCTCATGGGGTAGATCTAGATGGTGTGGAATTTTGGTGTCAAATTTTTATGGTAGAAAGAGCTTGGATTACAGAACTGCCTTGCATTAGTTTGGTGAAAAAAATATTAATCTGTTACAAAATTATTTAATTTTTAAATTCCCATTATTTTCAAAGGGGAATATCACTCTCCAGGACAGCTTCCTGGAATGAAAAAGGAATCTGGTATTACAAAAATGGATTCTTTTTTGCAAGGGACCAATCCTTTTTCATGAGAAAAAAATTAATTTTTCGCAAGCCGCCATCATGTTTTCACTTTTCCTAGACAACAAACTTTCATAATCCGGTATAGTGATGTCTTCTACAGACATCCAAACATGTATCTTGCTCATTGGGAGTTGATGAGCTTCATTCTGTAATTTGTAGTACCTCACATGGGCCTGGAACTTTTTTTTTTAAGTAATTGAATCCTTTTTCATGACTTGCTAAGTTCCTTTTTCGCAAATTCTTTTTTGTTCTTCCGGAAAAGGAAATCTGCTTGCAAAAAATAATTTTGAAAAAAAAAAAGAAAACTAAGTCCTAAATCCTTTTTGGCGAGAATGAAAAAGAATTTTCAAGAAAGGAACCATCTCATGAAAAAGGATTGATAAAAAAAAAAAAACGAAGTCCTAAATCCTTTTTCATGACACAGAATCCTTTTTTTTGCGACCACGAAAAAGGATTCACGAAAAAGAAATTGTCTCGCGAAAAAGGATTTGTAAAAAAAATTAAGTCCTAAATCCTTTTTTGCGAGACAGAATACTTTTCCATGACCATGGCAAAGGATTCACAGGAAAGGAATCTCTGTTGCGAAAAAAGATTTATTTCACTGTGCCATCCCCTTCATTTTAATACCATTGGTGTTTGGTGGCACCCCCCTCCCATCTCCCTATTGTATATCCCTGGTGTCTAGTGGCACACTCCTCCACCTATATATATATATATATATATATATATATAAATGAGAGCGTGAGGTTGAGCCCCTAACCACCCCACCTCCCCATCCTCCACAGACTGACAGATGCTGGGGTGTGCCATGGGGTCATCAGGCCCAACTCTCACCCCATTTCATGTGTAAACAGGTTGACATGCTACAGTAAAGGAGAATGGCATGAGTGTTAGGCCTGACATCTCATGGCACATCCCGGCATCTGTCGGTCTGTGGAGGGTGGGGTGGTGGGGGGGTTAGGGGCTCAATCCTAACATCTCATTTCCCCACTTTTGTTGCTTTAACCCTAATTGATGCATTAAATGAAGTTTTTTTGCAATGGATTTCCTTACTTTTTGAAAAAGTGTAATATGAGTAGTAAATAGTGTGCGTTGGTGGGAGTGCGGGGCCCAAAAGCTGCCCATTTCTGCATAACGATATGCATCTGTGGGAGTGTGGGCCCTCTGGGCCCTGCACTACCACTTACACATAGCTACGGAGCCAGACAGCAGCCCTATAGGCAAGGAATCCTTGTAACACTAATTTGCCAATATCTTGGGAACCGTAGCAGCTAGGAAAAAAAATCAAGTGTTATAATTGTGACAGTGAGATGTCCACACAATATAAATCAACTAAATCCATATCTCACACTGTTTGAGATACGGGCACCAAAAAGCACTGTGGGTACGAACTTTGAGGGCGTAATACTGGCCCACGACCTGAAAATGAGCAATTGGAATACTATTTTCTAAATATCTCAGTAACTATACAAAGTAGAAAAAAAATTCAAAATTGTTGGTATTCATGGCTTCCAACCTACTTCTGTACTTAGTCCCCTAGGGAGACTAAGAATTTTTGTGATAAAAAATCCGTATCTCAAACCGTTTTTGAGATACGGGTGCCGAAAGGTGTGATGGCTGCCACAGTGTTATCCTATGGGAAAAATCTCAACTTTGTGATGACATATCTATGGAACTGCTTCACTTTCCAACACCTAAATAGCATAATTGCATCTCTAGGGCATCCTCTTAATACCCTGAAAATTGTAAGTCAGAAGACCAAACCGTTAAGTTACAATGCAGTGGGAAAATTTTTAAAAGTTTAAAAATTCCTAGTCCATGAGGTAGCAAAATCCCTGACCATCATATCAATCCCCATCTGTGAGCTGTCAAAATCACCATCCATGAGAAATCCTTGACCATCAGATTTTGGTCAACTGGTCCCTAAGTGATGGTCAAGGATTTTGCTACCTCACAAAAGAGGATTGGGTGGCGGGCTAGGATTTTGACAGCTCGTGGACTGCAATTTTGTCAACTCATGAAAGAGGATTAAAAAAAATATCCCCTTTCGCGAGCTGACAAAATCCTAGTCCGTCAGCTAATTCTGTTTTGCGAGGTAGCAAAATCCTTGACCGTCAGTCAATCCTCGTCTGCGAAAAGGGCCATCTGGTCACAAAGTGATAGTCAAGGATTTTGCTACCTCACGATGAAGCATTGGCTCATGGACTAGGATTCTGACAGCTCACGGACTAGAATTTTGTCACCTCATGAAAGAGGATTCAAGAACTCAATCCTCTTCTTTCATGAGCTGACAAAATCCTAGTCCGCGAGCCGATCCTCTTTCCTGAGGTAGCAAAATCCTTGAATGTCAGCTTAATCCAGGTCCGCGAGAAGAGCCATCTGGTCACAAAATGACGGACAAGGATTTTGCAGCCTCGCGAAAGAGGATTGGCTTGCGGACTAGGATTTTGACAGCTCCCAAACTAGGATCATTAGCGAGTCGCAGTCAAAGAATTTTTAAATTTTAAAAGGCTATTTTTTTGGATAAAATGAAGCAAACCAAAGGTATGGGTTTTTAGAGGGCGTCACCCTGAACAAAACCCATGCCTCATTACACCAAAAAGTCACCTGTGGAGAAAGCTACAACATTTTGTTTGGGGGGGAAAATGAAAACAAGATAGCTGCTCGTGGGCAAGGAATTTTTCTGATGGACTATGATTTTTTTCAAATCCTTGTCCATGAGCTGACAAAATCCTTGACCGTGAGCCCAATCCTAATCCGAAAAATATATATAGAAATCTTGGAGTGAACTGAGCATGCTTAGAACCCAAACATTAAAAATGAAATAACTTTGGAACAGATTAATATTTTTTACCAAACCAATGCCGGATTGTTCTTTGACCCAAACTCTTTCTGTGTTCCAAATTGCAGACCAAAAGACCACACGGTGTGGTCGCAGCGCCATGGGCAGAAAACGCATCAAAAGTGGCAAAAAATGCGTTTTTCAGTGCTTCACTGTGCAGAAATTGTAAGTCCAATTGAAACGCAACTTGGCACATCAAGAGATCTACCATACAACACTGCACATGTCAAATGTTGTGCAAATCCGTTGAACAGTTGCAAAGTTATTAATGCACAAAAATTGAGGTTTAACATTAAAGTGCCTACTCAACCCTAACTATAGGGGCGTGGCCGCACCCCTGTAATATATATAGAAACATAGAATTTGATGGCAGATAAGGACCACTTGGCCCACCTAGTCTGCCTATTTCCCTACCTGTTGAATAAGCTGCAGATTCTAGTTAACCAACAGCTTACTTCCTCTTACCCCCCACTAGAATTGCTTTATGTCTGTCCCATGCATTCTTGAATTCTCCCACTGTTCTTGACTCCACAACCTCCTCAGGAAGACTGTTCCATGCATCTACAACCCCCTACATGAAAAATGCTTTCTAACATTACCTCTGAGCCACCCCTCCTCTATCTTCAAATTGTGCCCCCTTGTTTTTGCACATCTCTTTTTCTGAAAGATGCTACCTTCTTGGACTTTAATTCCCTTGAGGTACTCGAAAGTTTCTATCATGTCCCCCTTCTCCCTCCTTTTCTCAAGGGTATAAGTATTAAGTTGCTTTAGTTTCTCTTCATATATAGAAATATAGAATTTGATGGAAGATTATATATATATATATATATTTACACATTGGTGTCTAGTTGTACCCCCCACCCTCCAATTCCCATATATGTTTAATTTAATACTGCAACAGTTAGGGCACAGGTCATTGGTGTCCACTGGTACCCCCACCCTCCCATGTCCCTCTTAATGTTGTTCTAGCATTGATGGCCAGTGGTACCAACCAACCTCCCATGTCCCTGGTCTATTTCCTTGTATTCTGTACATATCTACAATATAATTCTCTCTAAATATATATATATATATATATAATATATGTGTGTGTACATATACATATACATATATATATATATATATATATATATATATATATATATAAACACTAAATACTGTGGTCATATGAATTATATTTATTATTCTGATTAGGCGACATGCATTCTAAACAGTTCTTGAAACTCTTATGTACAATAACCTAATTAGAATTTAAACCATAAAATCATTAATGTTGAAAAATAATATTTGTATTTTATGTATTTATTCTTGTATTGGCATTTATTAAATCCAGGCAGGCCAGCAGAGATAAAATACAAAAATCTTATTTACAGCTGTGACCTGGGGGTGGGAGAAGGGGAGGAGATGTCAGAAACAGAGCAGGGGCAAGAAATCAGTTACTCAACAATTAACATTACAAGTAAAAAATTAACACAAAACAAGAATACAAAAACACATAATATATGTCTTTATTAATCCTACCCAACGTTCACAAAGCACTCAGCTTCACCATGTGCCTCTTGGCACCATTGGGGTTGAATTCCAGCCACAAAAATGTATGGGAGTGCAGGGTTCAAAGGACCCTGTGCTTCCACAGAAAAATATGGATAAGATTATACCGTCTCAAAAAGCAAAGAAATAAATTGCAAAAAAATGTATTAATGCATCAGTTAGGGGCAAAGAGACAAAAGTAGGGAAATGTGGTGTTAGGGTGTACAACCCTAACACCCCCTTTCCAGGAAGTGCATCAGGTGTGGGGTGTGCCTTGGGGTACTCAAGAATAATGTTCACCCTATTCTGGTACATTGTACACATCTGACCTTATTTATGGATGGAATGGGGTGAGCGTTAGGCTTGATTACCCCAAGGCACACCCCACACTGGATGTGCTGCCTGGAGGGGGTGTTAGGGTTGTAAACCCTAATGCCACATTTCCTTGCTTTTGTCGCTTTGACTCTGACTGATGCATTAATGCAGTTTTTTGCAATTTATATAGTGTATATAGATAGAACATTTTCCATTGAACTATTGTTGCTTACAATCCATTCCATATCCTTACTATTGTCTGAGTGAAAAAGTATCTCCTACTATTCCTCTTGTCTGTTTTTTTATTTTAATTGATGTCTGTGCCCACTGAGATTAAATTCTTCCAGTCCCAGTTCTTCCATTAATATACGGTCCCCAAGGATTTTATAGAGCTGTAATAGGGCACCCCATTAGTCTCCTACTTTCCAACAAGAACAGTCTCAGTTCCATCATTCTTTACTTATAAGTTTAATTTCTTAACCTTGGAATAATTTTGGCTACACTGTGCCGTGTCCATTCCTGTATGTGTATATCCTTTTGCGACCACAACACTCCAGCAAGGTAGCTGCCTGCAAGAGAACCTTTCCCTCATAGAACAGCTAATTTCTGCCAGCTACCACCAGTGGTAAAGAGACTGGGGGGGGGGATTCACAAAACAATCTGAAGGTGAAAAATCTTCCCTAAGTCCCCAAAAGTTCCATAGCTGTGGAAAAAAAAAGGGGAACTTGCTCTGAGTGCTATACACAAAACATCCGCAGTTGTGGAAAAAAATACTTTGAGGACTGTAGAAAAAAGTGCAGCTACAGAAGTTCCTCAGCAAAAACAGCCATTGAAAAGTATGGCCTATCCCCTTAGATGCTATTCACAGCCAGTGCTTTTCTGCAGTTGGGGAAAAAATGTTGCACACATGCTGTACCACTAAGAGTGAGGTGTAACTCTCCCTCAGCAAAGTGCAGTGTACCAATTGAGATACAATTATAGTGAAGGTGCAGGCACAAGTAATAGCAAACCTATAGTAGTGCCAGTTGTTACAACAAAAATAGCACACATTTTCATTGAAATGCAACAAACTACAACCACTAGACCCAGTCCAGCCCATAAAGGAGCCCCACTGGCAGTAGAAGCAGAGAAGGTAACAGCCTGCAGTGAGTGCTACTGAAGCAGACAACATAAACACTCCAGAGAGAGACACAACCATCACTTCCACCAACCGTTACAGACAGCCACTGTGGTGTATAGCCCTGCTGGTGCCAGTGGTGCTGGAGTGGTCTCAGTTGAGGGACTGGCTGCTTGGCTCTCTGTGAGTACGGTTCTATGTGATGATGGTGAAAGCCTAAAGGTGATGGCCATTATCGCACAGTCAGAGTGCTGAAAGCATTTTTGACACTACTGACACCCCAGCACACAGGACAACGGCGCTGGGGACATAACTTTTAATGCTTTCTGTTGGGGGGGTGCACCCACCCACACCTCCCCATGTGGGGGTCTTCACCCTCTGCACCCCTACTAAAGGATTCTCAACCCCAGGGAGGTGCATGCGGGGAGAAAGAAAAATAGAAGTCTGGCTGGGCACAACAAAATTGCACCAGCGCCCAGACGTGAACCCGGTACCTCACCTACCCCAACCACAGACCAACCCCAGATGCCATGACGCAGCTCACCAACCCACCACAGTGCCACCCCTACAGCTCCTCCACCCCTCCCAGCCCATGCTTGCCATGCTCGCTCCCCCCCACATGTGTACATATAGCGACATCATGTCACCCATTTTGCCCACACCCCCATCTGGTACTCTACCCTCCCATTGCTGTGTGGGATTTCACCAAGAAGGAGTCACTGTTACGGATGGTGCCCTTCCCCATGCACCCTCCTCATGGGCTACCATGAGGACTTACAGCTGCATCTATGGAAAGACTATCAGTCTGCTGCTCCAATTAATATGGATCACCTGTTGTGCCTGCTGAGCTTTTTCCTCAGCTAAGGGAAGAATGTTAGGGAGATTTCAGCACTTATGGACTTCTGTAACTTGCCTGTTTTTATTGATTTTCCGCAACTGCGGACATTTTCTTTGTGAATATGGTGCAACTAGATTTCTGCAGTGCTACAAGCCATTTTTCTGCAGCTATGGAAATTTTGGCTCTCTTTGTGAATCCAGCCCACTGTGTGCCCTGGTGTCCATGCAGAGTCCAACTGCATTGGACCTGTGGAGGAGGAGCTGAGGGGGCATCAGCACAAGAGGAGGGGCGGCTAACTAAAAAAGCTTGTGCCATACACAGTGCAAGTGCTGAGGCGCTAGTGCAAGTGGCGCAAGTGCCACTCAGGAAAGAAACTCATCTGGGATAGTTGGAAAAGTGGACTTCATTTCTAAGTAGATGTATGTATTTTTAGCCTGCAGCTTTTAGTTTAAACATTAAAATAACCAGGGTATCTGAGTATATAAAATTTCAAGACTCAGCTCAGTGTATGTAAGGTCCTGACATTCTATTTTTAAGTAACAAAGTTAAAACAGCCGCATATATACTGTTTTTTGCTCCACTGGTATCTCCAAGTAGTGTAGGAGCAAACTGGTTATTTTTGGGGGTCTTCTGAAGCATTTTCTAGGGGAGGGAAATAACACTAAAATCATTAAAGTGTCAGCTAAAGTCCACTGAATATTATTTAAAAAAATTTGGACGGCTGCTTGATGGGGGAGGTGGGCAAATTTGTATATAAAGCAGAGATAGAACTCGAGGAGGCATCTTACACATTTTTTAAAATGTCATTATTTATTTTACTTACATAAGTTATAGATTTAGTTTTAAAGGTTGCAAGCACTGATGTATTCACTCACTTTTTGGCTAGGGGTATTAACTATAATTGTGACAAATTCGTATAGATCTGCTATGCAGTTTAAACCCCAACAAGTTGTGTACAAAACTTTTAATTATTTACTTGTAAGTTTTAAAACCATAAGGCTACACAGATCATCAAGCAGGAGAAATAGATTCCGATATTATTGGAACAATCGTTACATTGAACCCACAATAACAGTTACTGGGGTGTCTTCTGGATTAAAATTAGCATAAATCTATGTAGGGGTTCAATATTTTGTTTGATGTTAGCATTGGTGAGCGGGGACATCGAAACACATCCTGGCCCAGTGCAAAAGACAAGAAACATAAAAATAGCTCATTAGAATGCAAGACGTTTAGTAAGCAAATTAAATCTGTTTGAAAATTGGCTGTACAGTAAGGTTTATCATGACAGGCCACATGGGGAGGTGAGAGTTGCACTATTTGTTAAATGTAATCTGGGTCAAACTGAAATGTTGTTTTCAGGAAGTATAGAATGCATAGAGGTGATATTAATTCACATCTTCATACTAAAACTATGTATGGGGTAGTTTAGTTTTATCCTAGAGTAAAGGTCGCAGCATTTGAAATCCTGACCTCAAAATTTACATAATTGATTGAAAAAAAAAGGAGACGTTATGAACATCTGCAATAAAAATGCCCATTTTGAAAAAAATTAGAGAAAGAAATGGACACCACCCATGGATTGATGAAAACTTATAAAAACATTAGATGGAAAGACAGAATCTGGAAGAAGGCAAACCAAATTTTGCAGCCTGAGGACTGGGGTTTGTTTAAAAAGATTAGGAATAAATGTAAAAGCATGATTAAAAAAGCAAATACTATTGAAACAAAACAAATCAAACAAAAAACTTGCCACAATATTGAAACTTAATGAAACAACTAGAAAGGAATACAATGAAATATATAGTAATAACTTTAAGAGATGAAAAGGGTATAGAAATGACAACGAGTCAAACAGCAAATGTTTAAATTATTATTTCTGCCAGCTTCCAGACAGTGATATAAACTGCTTGAGGCCGGTAAATAAGGAACCAAAATTTGATGAGAAACTCCCAAAGTTCTATTTCAGATTATTAAAACCAGTTGAGGTTCTAAAACAAATAAATAGGTTGAATTCACAGAAGGCTACTGGATCAGATCAGGTTGACATAAAGTTCTTAAATATTCTGCAGAGCAGAAGGCTCCTGGTGAATATATTCAATTCTAGCCTAAAACAGGAAACATATCCCAAATTCTGGAAAAACACAGGTTATTCTAATCTACCAAGGAGGCAACAGAGATAAACTGACAAACTACTGACCCACAGCCTTGCTGTCCTCAGTCTCTAAAATATTCGAAAAATTGGTATGTAACTAGATATATGAATATCTAGTAAAGTATAATCTCCTGTCAAATTGTCAGACGGTCTTTAGGGTGGGGAGGTCGTCGTGCTGGCAGACTTCATTGATACTGTCTCCAATGGTTTGGAGAGGAATGAGTCTGTCAGTTCAGTGTTCGTCGACCTCGCAAAAGCTTTTGATTTTGTTGATTACAGTATACTATCATCTGTTGGCATGTCTGACCCAGTGATGATGTGGTTACTTTCTTATTTGACAGCGTGCATGCAGTAGGTCTGTGTTGGGGGTAGTTTGTAAGAAAAAGAAGACCTCTTTTTTTTTTAGTTGTTTAACCAGGAGTAGCACACTAAGCTGAAAGCTTTTTTACAGGTGGGCCTGGGAGCACAGGGAAGTTAAGTGACTTGCTCAGGGTCACACAGTATGCAAGAGGAAGCTGTGGGATTCAAACCCAGGTCTGGTCTGCTGGATGTCACCAGATTTGCAGCTCAGAGCCTTAAACCACTGTGCTATACTGCCTCCCTTAAGACCTTAAGACCTATATTGAGGGGTACCCCAGGGTTCAATCCTGGACTCCCTATTATTTTTGATTTATATTAATGTTTTGCCACAAATGATAAAATGATGTAATATATATTTATGATATGATATTGATAGGCAGAGCAAAGAACAAAACTAAACTACAAAATCTCCTGCAGCTTGAGTTTAATATCGTACAGTACTGGCTAAAGGAATCCAAAATGGTGTTAAGTAAGAAAAAAATCCAGGTTATGGAATATACAGCAAAAGGTGTAAAGCTGGATTTGAAAAATAGTCTGGAAATATTTACGTTAGATAAACAAAGATTGGAAGTAATAACCTCCTAAAAGTATCTAGGAGTACAAATGGACAGCATGCTCACGTTTAGTGAACACATAGCCAGCCCTGTAAGTAAGGTCAATTCAAGGCTAGCAGTTTTCCATGGGAAAGCCTTGATTTTACCGGGAGAATCAAGAAACAGGATAGCCCAGGAGGGTCTTGTTACCTATTTTGGAATATGGTAATACAATTTATCAACATGCCACCCAGGTTCAGCTACATAAATTAGAGAAGACCTACTACAGGATGGCTTGATTTATATTGAGGCGCCATTACAGTACTCACCGTTGTAGTATGTTACAGCAGTTTGAGTGGGACCCCTTAGAAATTTAAAGAGGAAAAAGTGATCTGGGGTTAAGGCCTTCATAGAATTTGGTGGAGAAAATATGTCTACATCTAAATTTGCCCAGATAAAACATGATGGACATAATTTAAGAAAACTAAAAGATAGATATAATATGGCCCCCTTTATACACAACTCTTATAGTAAAATGCAAAGGAGGTATTACGTGTCGAAAATATGGAATAAACTTGAACCAGAGGTCAGAAATGCAAAAAGCTTAGGTATTTTTAAAGTTAGTATTGACACTGCATGGATGGATAAATGTACCTGCTTTAACTAGATTTCAGATCTTCCTGGGGGGGGTGTGTCCATGTTTCCCAAGGATCTTTACAGTAAGCATCATCCATTTAAATCTCTAAGATGAACACATGCTTAGACACACTCTGTTGACACTCTGTGCTATGTACATATTTCTTTTAAATATTTTTTCTTTTTGTAAATGTTGTACTTGGTGTATGTGTGAAAAATACATCTGTTTAGTACAATCCCTAGTGAACCCCTAGTATATCGTAATAAATCCTAGTAAACCCTTAATAACCCCTAGTAAACCCCTAGCAAATCATGGTAATCCCCTAGTAAACCTAGTAAATCCCAACTAAATCCCAGTAATCGCCTAGTAAACCCTTGTAAACCCCTTGTTCACCCTAATAAATCCCAGTAGACCCCTAATAAACCATTGTAAACCACTAGTAAACCCCCTAGTTAACCATAGTAAACACTAATAAACCCTAGCATTAATGTTTTCGATGTGTGAAGCCTTACCATCTTGGAGCCTGATTCCAACAGATCTCAGATGCTAAACTGGGTCAGGCCTGGCCTGTGGTCAGATGAGAGACGTCCAATGAACACCAGATGCTGCAGAGAGTGGTACTGGTGGCTCAGCAATGGGCACCTTCCCCTTGGTTACAAGTAAAACCTTCTAATGCCTGCCGGTCCGGTGGCACTGAGGGTTGAGGCACTGGATGCCACACCTCGCGTCACGCCAGCGACCCGGGTTTGGGAACGAGCCCGGGGAGCTGGGGGTCAGTGGGAAGGGAGTAGGATCGAGCATCTGTAGGACAGTTCTCCTCTCCCTGGGGGGGGTTCCAGGGGCATCCCAGCACAGGAGGGACCCCCGGTGGAGACCGGAGGTACCTCAACTGCTGGGATCACAAACGTAGCTGGAGGCAGATGCCGGGCCAAGAGCACGGGTGGAAGCGTGCATGCTCGGGGCCATTAGCGTCAGTGCACACCTGCTGACATGGGGGGGTGAAAAAGGTGGAAAAAGGAGGGCACTGGTTGCAGCGGTGTGATGGCTGTCCGCGCGCTGGACTCTCCTGGTACCTGGGTGTGTGACAATGCTGGATCCGGACTGGGTGGGTTGAGCTCCGGAGGGAGTGCTCCCCATCCCCCTGCCATGGAGGGTAAGCTGCGGGGGTAGTCGCAGGGCCCAATTAGGTGGCCGGGGAAGTTCCAGGGGGTCGGCGGCAGGACAGACCTGCGGGTGATGCCAGGACATGCAGGTAAGCAGACCAGTGGCCCAGGGAGATAAAAATAAGAACAAAAAAAAACCTGCTAATGCCTCATCATGGTTTTAGAGGAACCCTGTGCTGTTCTGAGGTGCCGTTTTTTGGATGAGACATTTAACTGAGGTCTTGTCTGGCTGGTCTGGTGGTTTTTCAGGTGGATGATAAAGATTCCATGGCACTTCTCAAAAACAGTAGTGATAGCCTGCCTGTCTGCCTGCACAGCGGTAACACTACTGCTTGCACTGCAGACAACTCAGGTTTAAGAGAAAACTTGGGATGTCGAAGGGTCGACTGGGGACAGGAGGACTGAGCATCCAGAGAATGGCTCTTCTCCACTAGCGAGGGGGGATTGCAGTGCTCAGCATTAGCCTGGCCCCCAGTGGAGACTAGGGCCAAGGAAGTCATGGGCCATACATTGGGGAGTGGATGGGCAGCAGCTGGTGACATCCTATGCATGGGAGTGTGCATGAGGTCATATGGATGGCATTACATGTCTGCTTCAGCTGGGGTGAAAAAATGGAGGTGAAAATCGATCAGAGGCAGAGCAGGATAGCAGACAAATTCCTTGCAGGCTCTGTACTGGCTACAATGCCTCTCTTGGAACTGGATTTGTTGACAGCAAGCAGGGGGAGCTGCCAACCCCCTCTCCCCCCCTCCCACAGAGGGTAAGCCATGAAGAAGACCGGGATTGAAAAGAAAGCCCCTGGGATACTAAGTGATGGAGCTGGAGGGGGGAGGTTGAGCCAGATGGAGGTCTGCCCCAGTCAGGAGGAGAAATAAATCAACATAAAAAGTAGGGAATCTCCCCGGTATCTTGAGCAAATTTCCCCCATTCACGAAAACCTCCAACAGCTTAACCTGGCTCAATATCAGTCTGTACTTCTTGTCCCCCCCCCCCCCAAGGGATGAGGCTGAAAATGGGAACATTTTTCCTAGCTCTCCATTTCTGGAAAATAGAAACAAATAAAGAAATAAATATTCATCGAAGTAGCAACTCACATGGAAATAGCGGCATCAGTATCAGGAGTTAGTAAATGACTGAAACTGCCAGTATCTCAGGTTGGAGAACCGAAATTGCACAATAGAGGGACCATATACAGAGCAGTTACTTTTTATAATTAAAATGTTATTGGTTAAAAAAATTAAAAACAAAAAAGCAGTATTACTAACTATACATTACTAGATAAAAGGAAACTGATACAATGAATAGCTATAAAGTTACAATTATTTATCTAAAAGGTTGCAAAATATCTTTGAAATATGCTTCCATATGGAAAGAAATAAACATTTAAAAATGAAACCCCTGAATGATATTAGAATACCTAATAAGGACGGTAAAGAAGAGAATGAAACAAAGATTATAGTAGAGAGATAGAAAAGAAAAGGGAAGAGAAAAGATAAAGAGAGAAGAATGAAGATGTAAAGACTTTTTTTTGTTTTTTGAAGAGGGACTCAAACTCTATAACAAAAGAAATAAAATGTACATTAGTTCTGATTCCCATATTCACAAAACACATGCTCTTAAGTGTGTGCTGAAACAGAGCCGTTTTGTAGAAGGCAGGAAACAGAAAGAGACAGACATACACAGAAAGAGAACGGGGTAAGCAAATATGAATTGTGAAACTGAAATGCGTCTTTTCCCCTTTGATATCACAAAATGATGGGGAGAGGAGAGAAGAAGGAAGTCTAGGGCTGGGGGTGGGAGGTTGGTACGATGGGGGTGATGTTGATGGCAACTTCAAGAATTAGACTGGTACGTCAAGAATACATTTTCTTCCAAAATCTTCAGAACAATTACAAGTTCAAAGGAAGGGAAGGAAGGTGAAATTGTTTAACCAGGAAAGGCACACTAAGCCAAAACTTTTTTCCAGGTGCAATCTGGGAGCACTTAAGTTAAGTGATTTGCTTTGGGTCACACAGTATGCAAGTGGGGACTAGCTATGTGATTCAAACCCAGGTCTCCAGGTTTGCAGCTCATTGCTCTTAACCACCACACTATACTGCCTCCAAAGGAGCTCCCTGGACGCCATGGAGGCACAACATTTTTGTCACATTTGTGTCACTGTGCTAATGTCAAATTTCTTGGTTTGCAACGGCATTGTTTTTTTCTTTTGTTTACCTAAATGTGCATCTGAAAGGGATACTGTCAACCCCTCCCCCCCCCATGCAGTTTTTGTTCGAATATGGCTAGACAGACCAACCACACTTCTCGTTTTCAGGCAAGTCTGCACTGTGGGCACATTGGGCAAGTGAATACCTCCTGGGCCTGAGTTCTTTGCCTCATGATGTGCCTTTATTCTGCTAATAACGTTTGCTGGAGAATATGTAAAGGAATGAACATACTCTGCCCTGAGGCCGTGCCTTCAACAGGTCTCCAATGTATTAGTTATAAGTGGCTATTAATGGACCCTATATGTCACAGAGGAAAAACTATGTACAAATCAGTGTTCTTTAGAGACGGAAAACTGGACCTCTGTAGTTGATGCTGGATTATATTTTGCTGAAGGAAGGATACAGACATTGGTAACCACGTTTCAACGATTTTCTATGTCTCTCGACAGATGAAAGCAAAGTTGTGCAACAGAGAAAATGCAAACTGACAGGGAACTGTGCTCTTGGGTTTTTTTACTTGTAGAGGTGTACAAACCCCACTCTTCTTTCTGTAGTCAGAGACCCTCGGGAGCTTTATCAGATCTGCTAGAATGTCCTGAATCCTCTGTTGGCCTGGCTTAGTGGAAATGTCTGCAATATTTTTAAACCACCTCAGGAGTCTTCAAGCATTTTGCTACAAGCTTATCAAAAGGGTCAAATGGCTACCAAGGCAAGCTTCTTGGTTGCCAAATATCAGAGCATGACCTTTTGAGTAGAAAAGGCTTGACTTGAGATGTGCAGACAAAATTGCCTAGACGCGCTTTACAAAGCTACAAGTTAGATATTAATATTTCAGCAACAGTGTGCATGGGAACATTCCAGTCATTATGAGCTTTAATGCATACTGCTCACACAACCATGTGCTGTTGCCAGGGCCTGTGGTTTATGGCAACTGAAAAGTCAAATTCCAGGAATTTTACTGGTGAATCCTGAATTTCCAGTTATCCCAGACCAAATGTTTTTTTCTGAAACTTTGTCTTTTGTCCTGGTATATACTGGGATCTTCAGCTTCCTCATAAACAACCCCTGGAAATGGCAGAAGAAATCTTGAGTTCATAAAGCACTGTTACAGGGAAAACTTTGATCCCCTCCCTCCATAGATTTTAGGCATATTTCAGCTTGTATTTCATATATTTTCTGTGTTTAGTTTCCATGTTTTCGTAATAAAACTATGCACATTGGGGGTCAGGGGAGGAAGGAGGGTAGGGGGTGTTGTGTGTTTGCTTTGGTATTGTATTGTTTTTTTGTTTACTTTGTTATATATGCAGCTTCTTGACATGTTTGTATTGGATCCTATTCTGTGTGCTGCTTAAAAAATAATAAAGTATATTGAATAAAAAAAAAACTATGCACATTAAATTGACAACCATTAGTCTTTCTTTCTTTGACTGTTTGTCTATAACTGACATTTACTTCTTGTTTTTTGGTAACCAGGTTGGCTCACTGGTCCCATTTTCTGGGGTGACCTGAAATTAGTTACACAGAAAAGTGCATACAAGGAATCGGACATCAGTAGGAACAGAATGCATAATCAAGTTGTATAAAACAGTTGTGCAGAAGATAAATCGAGAGACAAGACCTTACAACAATGCTACAACTCATACAGGTTGATCACTAGGCATGTTACACAAGGGAACAGTCCCGCAAGGAAATGACATAGGGAGGGACAGTTAAGTACATTGTTCTGTTGAATAGGCACAGTCAACACAATGATATCCAGCATACAACAACAGTACAGCACATGCATGCCAGCAGTTATATCTGGCTAGATTGACGACATGCTCATTGAGGGCTAGTTTGAAGGATCCAGGGGACTGACATACTTCAATCGTGGAGAGAAGCAGCTCCACAGTGAAAGGGGCTAGACAGACAAAGGATCTCTGCCCTACATTCGTTTTCATGTGGGAAACATGAGAGGTTCACAGGACATACACCTCATAATAATTGTTTCCAAAGCAACAGGTTGTAATGTCAGGTGCCAGGATGACACTCCTCAGTACCAAGGGTGTAGGCAGGCATGCTCACTGTATACATTTGTGTACAGTTTTTTTTAGTATCTGTCCCAAACCATACGCTTTTTTATTACCATATCATTCCAATCTGGTGTAATTGAGTCAGCGTAGGCCTGAGTAGTGACTCTGTTCAAACGTCTAGGACACAGATATGTGTACAGCCTATTTAGAGATTAGATGAGACATATGACAGCAATCTCTTTTGTTTTGTACTGGGGGGGGCAAAAGTTTCAGAGAGTGTGTACATTTGTTTTAAATAGGGGCAGCAGTTGGATGGAGTGTGAACAAAACAGAAATTTCTGGCTATACCATTGCTCAGTACTCGCCAGCACAGTGCTGCCAGCAGATCCCCACGACCCTGGGTGAAGGTACCAGAAGCATCATGCAGAGAGACGTTTTAGAGGGACACAAAACCTAAGCCTCTGTATAGGGGTCCAGAGGCATGCCCCCAGGATCAGTTTTAAAAACTGAAGCCAAATTGTGCATTTTGGTGGCTTTTAGCAGACTGCGAAGCAGTTTCATGACAGCCTACTAAAAGGCAGGAGAATGCTGATGCATAAAAACAGCAGTGTTTGTAGTGCATAATTAATTATAAAAGTCACATGTTTTGTCCAGTAAAAACATTTAAAAAAATGTAAAGTTAAATGGTGCATTCTGGTGACTTTTCACAGGCTGTGAAGCAGTTCCACAACCTGCTAAATTGCAGCAGAATGGCAAGGCAATTGTGCATTTTGATGCCTTTTTTCAGGATATTCGGTGTCATTGCAGTGTGCTAAAAGACAACAGAATGCTAAGGCACACATGCAGCAATGGTTGTACAGAATAGCTACTAACAGTGTGAAAACAAAACAGTGCTAATAGTAAATGCACACACTGAAAATAGAAACGAAAAGTTAGAACTGACATTTTGACCATAGGTCTTCAAGAATTATCTAAAAGAAAAAAAGCAAAGATAGCAGAGCGGTAAGGTTAAATAAGGGATATATATGAGGAAGGAAAACAGTGGGAAGCTACAGGAGAAAAAGTGATAATAGGCAAGGAAAGAACAGAATCTGGAAAACAAAAAGGTGATGATGGGTATGAAAAGGCACAGTAGGAGTTATATGAGCTGAGGAGTCCTCAAGTGGGGACTAATTAACAGAAGGCTGAAAGGTGACGAATGTGGAGGAAGGAGACAGAGATGCAGACATCTGCAGAAAATGAAAATGGGTGTGTACACATAGCTGGAATGCCCATGTGGGCACTCAATACATTGCATTCCAGCTATTACGTGCACATCCATTTTCATTTGTCACGTTTCAGCCTTCTTACTAGGCTCTGTTAATTAGTCGCCACTTGAGGACTCCTCAGCTCATGCACTCCTACTGTGCCTTTTCATACCCATCATCACCTTTTTGTTTTCCAGATTCTGCTCTTACCTTGCCTGTTATCACTATTTCTCCTAGAGACGCCACCTTTTTTCCACCTCACATACATATCCCTTATTTCTCCTTACCTCTCCACTAACTTTGCTTTTTTTCTCTCTTTCAGATAATTCCTGAAGACCTAAGGTCGAAACGTCGATTCTAACTCTAATTCTGTTTTCAGCGTGCATTTAATATTGCCATTTTGTTTTTTCAGACCACACGCTGACGTAGCACCTTTTTTTTTTTTTTTTCTACTAATACTGTGTCACACACTTTTTGCTGGTGCCTTCTACTGACTTTTAACAGGTTGTATGCACTGGATTCCTAAATATGATTGCTTGACACCCCCAGCCCTGTAGCACTATTTAGACAGAGGCATAAGGAGT
The DNA here is from genome assembly GCA_016271365.2 of Neoceratodus forsteri. Lineage (NCBI taxonomy): Eukaryota > Metazoa > Chordata > Ceratodontiformes > Ceratodontidae > Neoceratodus > Neoceratodus forsteri. The sequence continues at coordinate 30,283,176 of CM028133.1, read as the reverse complement.
GACACACACCCTGACTGCCTCCCTGCTCCCCCGCCATTCAGATAAACAGGATGTGGGGTAAGCCTGGGCAACATAACAGCACAAGCACCCAGTGCATAATGAGACCAATCTGACCAGATGCAGACCCCACAGTCAGAACAGGTCAGCCCTATCCTGTCCCGTCCTGACTATTTGTAGTTAAATGGCTTCAAAGGGCTATAATAAAATAAATGGGGGAGAATGGTTATTATGAGGAATTTATGGGTGGAGAATGTATAATGCTGATTTATGCTAAGGCTGGTGGAGTTGGGGGACATCATTTGCAGTACATAATTTTAGAAACAAAGCAGCAACTGTTGGGATTATAGTTAATATGCGATCGCCTGTATTTTTATCAAAAACACTCTATTATCCAGAGCAGTCACATCTGGTGTACCTGATACACCCCCAGCTTGTTTTTTTATTTGAATTTGTGCACACATCATCATTTCTGAGTGCGCAGTTTCACTTCTACCAAATCCCAACCTACCTAGTGACTGATTTTCTGGTCTCTCATCTCAGTTGGTCATTCTGGGTCATGACCGACTCTCCTTTGATCCTGTCTGTCCATTGATTGTGCCTCCTCACTCCTCCAATGATCAACTGATCAGCCCTATGAAATCCTCTCCCTCCTCCCCCTGAGTTTTGACCTGCCTGACCTTGTTTTTTTCTCTGTGTGACCATCCATTTAAACAAAAAAAAAAAAGAAAAGAAAAGCAGTGGCAGCACCAGTAATGTGCTGCAACACGTTGCTGAATGTCTCCAGTCTGTCTCGACTCTACTGTCCATCTTGTGCTTGCTCGCGCTTGCTGGACCAGTAACACGAGTAGGCATGTGGATGTAGCGACTACTTGGTGCCATGGTGCGAATGGTAAAGGCATACAACATGGCACGTTTTGCATGGGTAGTACGCAAATGCAAACGCAGCTGTATGGAGTATGACTCCCAACTCTCCTCTGCCCCATCATCAAAAAGGCCAATTAAAAAAAAAAAAAAAACGGGGCACTTAAATAAAGGACTTTTTTTTTTTTCTTTAATGGCATGACTCCACTGGAAGGTACTGTAGGTAATGATGGAGTTGGGAGATCAACAGAGGGGAACGGATGGGGACAAGCTACTGGGAGACTGCATAGCAGGAAGTGAGTGTGTGCATGTGGTGTAAGAATTTTGTAGTTCTACTGTGCACATTCACTTGCTCCCTCTCATGCAGATGGCAGTCAGCTGAGAGGGTAAGCAGAGAGTCTGTGCTAATCACATTTGCTGCAGCAGGGATGGCAGCGGTATTGATATTTGGAGACTGAGTCGGGTGCAGATAGGGGGTGTGGCTAGTGGGTGCAGAGTGGCTAGGATTGGAGGGGGTATGGTCAATGTAACGGTGCCTGGGTGGGGGGGGGTCACTATACTAGCAGGTACAGTGGGATACATGTATATTGTGTACAGATAGGGAGGGGTGGGAGGACTATTGGACTGCCAGGGACAGTAATAACTACTATCCAATGACTCCACAGAGCACTGGGAAGTGGGCAATGACTAGACAGCCAGGGATGGTTACACCATTATCTGAAAACCCTGATGGGCATTGGAGGGCGGGAGGGGGAAAGCACTTGACTATAATGTAAGAAGGAATGTATGGGCATTAACAGGCAGGGGGACTGCTAGACTACCAGGAATGGAGAATGTATAGTACCTGTTTACAGATGGGCATCGGGGGACAGACAGACTATGAGACAGCCAGGGATGTTATAAACTATTGTAGTAAATATCAGTTGGGCATAGGGGACCACTAGACTGCCAGGGACCAGCAACTTATGCTGTCAGTCTGCTGCCCTGCACTCATTTGGGAGGGGGAGTCGGGTGACTATGCACCCATTTCATGCTATTAAGGGCAGGGTTTTAGAATCGGTAACTAGTCCCATCATGACAGCTTGTTACTGCTTCCCAAACCTGCTGGATATGCCACTGCAGCCTGTATGCAACAGGGTTACCTCATTTGAATGGATGTAGTGGTATGATACAGTATTCTGCACATTTGCACTGTCCACTGAGCACTGCACTTCAGGGCACTTTTAATATGGCCCCCACCCCATCTGAATGTGCACAGCCCAGTTAGCATGGCAGTAATCATGTTAGCAACACACTAGCCCTCTAACTAGTTGGCCCCAAGCCTCTTAGCTAGAACACTAAAAAAGCCCTTTAGACTAAGGATGAGCATTTGTATTAGCTGAATGTGGCAAATTCAGCACTTTTATCTTTCAATTTGGCCCAATCAAACTTTAGGACCTCTTTGGATCACTTTGACCTTTGGCTTAAAATTAAAAAAATCAAATTACACCCTGGCTCTTTCCAGTTGGTCAAAGCTAGTTATGTGTCAGCTGTTTCCCATTCCACTGACTTTCCACCCCCCTTCCCATTACTCCATTTCCTGGCACTGTGCCAGGTGCTGACTGATTTTTTTTTAAACTTACTGGAGGAATGAGGAGGATGGAAGAGGTTGGGAATGAATGGAGTAACTGAGGGGTGAAGGAGTGTCTCTTTGAACCTGCTAGACCCCATACCAAGGACCCAAAGTGTCTTTGGCGGAGGTGTCAAGGCTAACTGAGGACAGGGTCAAAACTGAACAGAAGTTGCTGATTTTCACATTTGCTTATCTTTACTCTAGACCTAGAGGTCAGAAGGCTAAAGAGTGAGCCCTGTAGATATATCAGTGAGATGGTACTATGGACCTGTGAAGATTGAGCCCTGTAGACATATCATTTAAATGGTGCTGTGGACTTGTGGGTCAAAGGGTGAAGATAGACCCCTGCAGATACACTACAGCACTCAAGTCATGGTGTGGACCTGTGGGTCAGAAGGGTGAAGACTGAAACCTGTAAACACATCATTTTAATGGTGCTGTGGACTTGTGGGTCAGAGGGTGAAGATCAACCCCTGTACAGTAGTCACACTACAGCACTCAAGTCGTGCTGTGGACCTGTGGGTCAGAAGAGTGAAGACCAAGCCCTGTATGTACACTACTCAACTGGTGCTATGGGCCTGAATGTCAGAGGGTGAAGACCAAACCCTGTAGACACATCATTTAAATGGTGCTGTGGACTTGTGGGTCAGAGGGTGAAGATCGACCCCTGTAGTTACACTACAGCACTCAAGTCATGCTGTGGACCTGTGGGTCAGAAGGGTGAAGATCAAACCCTGTAGACACATCATTTAAATGGTGTGGACTTGTGGGTCAGAGGGTGAAGATCGAGCCCTCTATGTACAAAACTCAAGTGGTGCTGTGGGCCTGTCAGTCAGAGGGCGAAGATCGCCCCCTGTAGTTACACTACAGCACTCAAGTCATGCTGTGGACCTGTGGGTCAGAAGGGTGAAGATCAAACCCTGTAGACACATCATTTAAATAGTGTGGACTTGTGGGTCAGAGGGTGAAGATCGAGCCCTCTATGTACAAAACTCAAGTGGTGCTGTGGACCTGTCAGTCAGAGGGTGAAGATTGCCCCCTGTAGTTACACTACAGCACTCAAGTCATGCTGTGGACCTGTGAGTCAGAGGGTGAAGATTGAGCCCTATACAGTATATGCAGGGGTGTCTGAAACCTTATTTTAAATATTTGACTGAATATTACATTCAGGCTCCCACATATTTGGGTATTCTTTATTCATATTCATTATTTGGCTGCCTGAGGGGAAAACAATAGAAGATAAAGAAACAGCCCCCCCACCCTGCTCCCCAGCCCAATTCTTTAAAAAACATAATCCCATCCCCACACTCTACTACAATCCCAATCCCCTCCTCCTCCCTCCAGCACCCAAAATTTCATATGCTTGAAAAAAAACCTTCCATGATGGGTGAATGATACAACCTGCCAGCCTCCATGCCTGGCTGCCATCTTCAGTGCCTTTTTCTTTTAAATCGATATTCCCCCAACCTCCACCTTGGCAGCACCCTCCTCCCCCCAACACTCAATTTTTTGTTAAAGAAGCATGGTTAGTATGTGCTGTGGACCAAGGCAGTCGAAACAATCTGCTCTCTTCCATGTCTGGCTGCCTTCTATTGAATAAAAGTGTCCCCGCACTTGTTCACATAGTAAATCCAGCTGACCAGGTGATGAGATGACTTTACTGTGCGTAAGTGTGGGAGCGCCTTCAGTCAATAAAAGGGGACCAGCTGCGCAGGAGAGGGGTTGTGTTGGTTACTTCAGTCTGCGGCACATGTTAACTGCATCTTCTAATGAAAAATTGAATGCTGTTGGGGGGGAGGATGGTGGGAAGTGGGTGCTGCCAGGGTGGGAGGAAATATTGACTTAAAAGACAAAGAGCTCTATTGATAGTGGTTGGCCATGGAGGTGGGTGAGTTGTGCTGGTCACCCAGTGTGTGAGTTTTAATTTTTAAAACATACAAAATTTTGGGTGCTAGGAGGAGGAGGGTAGGATTGGGATTGTAGCAGAGGGTGGGGGGATAGGTATTCTATGATATGAGCATGTGAATTTGAACGAGTACATATGGGCAAAGACAAAAAAGCGAAGGTAAAGTGGGCTACATGGATTTATGAGCATGGTTAAAATGGGCTACCTGGATTTATGAGCGCTGTATATTTTAGTGCATTGTCGTAGCAGGGAGTGATATATTACTAAAGTATGCAGGTTCATGTTGGTGGAGTGCCATCGGAGCTGATTGGCTGGTGTAGTGATGAGAATCACCACCTGCATGGCTAAAGGACCCGGGTTAGGATCTGGCTGGGGGGGGATATTTTTTTTTATTATTGTAATTCTTGTATTATGGGTTAAGACCCATTCCGCTTGTCCTCCCAACCTTTTTCCTCTCTACCCCCCATGCCCCCCTGCAACGTTCTCCCCTCGACCTCCCCTGGTGCTGTAGCCCCCATCCTGAGTGTGTCCCCATTCCTCAGTGTCCACCTCTCCCGAGTTGGTTATTTATATTTTGGGGGTGGGAGGCGTGGAGCCTCCCTTAGAAAACAAACAGAAAAATTGCCAATTTTGTGGAACGGTGTTTTGCTGGTCACTGTTTTGTTAGGGCTGCTATTGGTTCACCCTTAGTTGTCAGCACTGTTTTTACTTCGCTGTTATCACATGGAACCAGGGGGGTAGGGGTTGTGGTTTTTGTTTTTTTTGTTTATGCTCACGCCCCCTTATCTTCGCAGCTCACCTGTCTGGGTACTGTACTGGCGGGGAAGGGGGCACGAACTCTGTTTCTGGACCTCGCCCCATCCTGCCTCAGTTTTCTCCCCAGGTGGGGTAGCACTGTACCATGTGTCAGGCCTCACTCTGACCCAGGTCTGCACTGCACCCCCGGCAGCCCCATAATCCAGCGAACCGCTGGCCATTTTTCTGCTTTTCTCCCCACACCCCAAGGATGTTGGCCACTGAGGGAATCCGTGAAGACAGGCGCGTGCTGAGACATGAGGCCACTCTGGATCCCAGCCAACGTCCAGCCCTCCCACATAGTGCCCTGCATTGCACCTCCACCCGTGTGTACCCAGGTGGTGTCATTACAACAGGAGTGGCATCCTTCCCTCCCCAGAGGAGGAGAGCTCCCCTGGGTGCTCAGTCCTCCTTCCCTGGGCCAACACTCCAGCTTCCAGGGCTTGCTCCCGAACCTGGGTCACCAGTGTAGCAAGCGGTAGTGCTACCATTGTGCCTGCGGGCCAGCGAGGTTGTGTTTTTTAAAGTATTGGACTGAGGAGGTTGCTAGGAGGCTGTTTATTTTTCTTTTTTAAAAAACTGTATTTCCTGAATAGCAACAGGCACGAATAGTGCCACTAATTGTTATTAAGATCTGAATAACGGCTGGTACATTATTTGTAGTATTTGGGAATTACTATTCATTACTCACACACCTCTACTTAAGCAATATGGCACTCCAAGGTGTGTGTTATTGTGTAATAACGTCACTCCTGGGGTGGGTTGAAGCACGTGGCAAAGCAGTGCTTCCACCTCCCAGGAGTGACATTACACTCATATACTTTACTGTAGATATGCTATTATCTAATGTCTCGATGTTATACAAAATAAAAAAATATAAAAAAGTTTTTAGTAGATTTTTCGTGTAGCAATATATCTTTGTTTCTGAAAAAAGAATATCGTCCTCCAACAAATCCACACAGTGATGTTATTGTGTAATATCATCACTGTCTTAGGTACACACTGATCAATCAGAGTCCAGGAAATTTTCTTGCCATTGTATAGTTAAGCAATAAGGCATGACACGGTGTGGTATATCATGGGATATCGTCACACCTCGGGTGGTTGGGCACGAGGCTGCAGGCCGAGTGCGTCCAACCACCTGAGAAGTGACAATATCCCATGATATATCACACCCTGGAGTGACTTATTGCTATTATGAACTGAGTTTCAGGTTTTATAAATAAAAAAATAAAAGAAACAGGTTTTAAAATGTTTTATGAATGAGTTTTTGGGTGGTGTAGGAGTACATTTTGAAAAAAATAGTTCTCAGACAGTAGAGAGCAAGGAGGCTGGTGATGCTGGAACTTTTTTGAAGCTGTGATGCTGTAGCCCGATATCTTCACGGCTTCAAAGAGCTCTGGGCCAATCAGATTCCTCTATTTACAGTCCTCAGTTCATAATTATATATATAGCACTCATGTGGTGCTGGAGACCTGTGAGTCAGAAGGTTAAGTATCAAGTTTAACGGACACAGCAACCTTTTGGTGCTGTGGACCCATGGGTTAGAAGGGTGAGGCTCGAGCTCTGCAGCTGCAGCAATCTGTTGGTGCTATAATCTAGTGGGTCGGAACAATTCATAGTTTTTGTTGATCATTTTACCCCATTTCTGTCTGCCATGCCTCCTTTAGGTCTGACCCTCCCCAGTCCCACCACCCAGCATCCCACAACCTTACCTTCCAACCCCCTTCTTCCTCACGGCTTTCCACCTAGGGCAGGGGCAGCAGCTGCTGCAGAAACAAATCATCAACTGTGGGGACAGCCACATCATTGGTGCAGAGCTTACGAAAAGTTGGACCATAATCTCACTGCTGGACAGGTATTTACCACTGTTTTCTCCCTTGTGGGATGGCATCACTAGCACATGCAAGCTGAAATGCATGCAAGTGTGCAGAGTGCATCACCACTGGTGTCCCCCCCCACCACCACTCCCTGTGCAACATCACCTTTGATAACCCAGGTGGTAGTATTGTACCAGAGCCAACAATTCTCCTCCCCAGAAGAGGAGTGCCTTCTCTGGGACATTCATTCCTTCTCCCCTGGCCAGCCCCTGATGAACCTGGCCTGTTTCTGAACCCCAATAACTAGTATTGTGAGGATAACCAGTGTTGTGAGGATAACCAATGTTATGAGCAGTTGTACTACCACTGTGCCAATGGGCCGGCTTTGGCCAGAACAATTCTATAATATCCCTATATGCAAATGAAAGAGTTATTTAGACCAGAGCAGGTTCCACAGAAGATTAAAAGACTGACCAACAAAATGTCCTCAGCAGAATCCACTGAAGATTATTTCAAAATATCCGTGTACTAAACACAAAGAAAACCAAAGCAATGCTGTTGCTAGGCAGAACATCCATGAATCATAATCTTCTTATTCAGTCACTAAAACTGACATCATTGATGGTATCAGTGGCTTCAGATTCATTGTGGTATGGCTAGATTCTCCCTCACATTCGGCTTACACATACAAAACATCCTAAAAACTCTGTATTTGAAACCTGGCCTCCTTCATAGGAACCTGTATTATGTTGATTTTTAAACCAGGAAACTGCTTGTAAAAGACCATTTATTGCCAGCCCTTGAGCATCCTGATGTCATATATAGGGTGGACAGTGTGACCACATAGTACCAGCTTAAAATAGCTTATAATAAGCTATGCAATTTTGTTTTAGGGTACGACAAACTAGATCACTAGTGGGATATATAAGCTGGACCTCCTCTCACAGCCAATCAAATGTGAGTTTCTTGGGCTAATAACCCTTTTCAAGTGTGTACGTGGAATTTATCCTTTTACTTGTGTAACAGGTAGTTAGATCTTTAAATATCTATCACCTCAGATATCATGTCAGAGAACTTTCTCACATCCTGTAAGTGAAAGGAACAGTCGGAGAAACAAACTGTTCTCTGTAGTGTGCATCTTCCAGCAGAAACTCACTACCAGACACTGTTAAGCACATCAGTGACCAAAAACCATTCAAATATGCCTGTTATAATCACTTGCAAATACTACATTACTGCTTCCTCTAACTAGTACTTGCTCACCGTGACCTTAATTTATCTTGCTTTTTTTCTGTTATGATGACCTATTTTATGTCTTAGTCTACCTCCAGAAGGAGAAATCCTGGAACCTTCAATCCTAATATAAGGAAAATATATATAAAAAAAAAAAACATTCATTGGGTGGGGTCTCTGTCTGGGAGGGGTCCACTGTTGAGCAGAATGACAATCCCACTTCCCTGTAGCAACCAAAAGAAAATACAGTCAGTTTACATTCCTTAACATACAATTATATAATATATAATTGACAATAAGGTAAAAGTCTTTTTCATAGATGCCTGTTACTATGGTGATATTTTCTTACTCCACCAGGGAGGGGAGAACTGGAATGTTAAGCTCTTTAGAACTGGTGACCCTGAATATCAACTCGTTTTTGAGAGTTGTAGAAAGCCGTATCGACCTGGTCAGCCGTCACAAGGGGTTGATATGGCTTTCACAGTCTCCCGCTGAGTTATTACGGCTTTTTCAGGCTCGCGCTCAACTGCCTCCGGTAGCTTCTAGCACCAGTTATTATAAAAAATAAAACATATATAACTGCTTATGAGTTTCTTTTAAACTCCCTTGGTATGTGATGACTATATAAACATCTTGAGCTTCGCTCTCTAGGTTTATGGGTCATCACACACCTCGGGAGTGTAAAAAAACCTTATATTACACATTTACATATGCATTATTCTCTGTATACTGTCTCTTTTTAGTTGCCAGTCCTTATTTCACCTAGGCATATATCCTGTCCAGATGATGACAGTGTAAACAGTTTTAAACAGCTGTTAGCAAAATATACACACGTTAGCAACTTGATGACCTCTCCCATGTAAAATCTCACTCCCAGTCCTTATTTTCACTTGCCAAAGACAATATATTAATTAAGGGGTATGATTTGGGAAGGGTTTTCAGCCATTTCAAACAGTTTTAACCTGGTCCATGGGGGTGATTCTAGCTGGCATTTCCTCCCTTGATGGTCCAATCTGGTGGTAGATGTTTGGAACTAGTAGAAGTTGCTCCTGGCTGGCTTATCTTATAGTGATTTGGAGGCATGGTAGATGACACAGGAGACTGCATGCTGGCTGCTGAAGATAGACTCATTGCTTGCAGATGATGCAATAGCATTCTTAGATGGTGGAGGATACTATGCCTCTGGTAACAATACCGTGGTGTTCAGATACTGTGGTGATGGCTGGCATAATTAGGTGTTGAAAGATACCATAGTGGTGATAGTGGTATGTAGATGTTGAAAGGTACAACGCACACACCACACTGATTATGGCATCAGATGTTGAAAAAGACATCCCCACTCTTGTGAAATGGTCACATTTTAATATAGTTAATTTTGTGAAGCAATCATTTTTCATCTCTCATCATTAGATTAAATGATGACTACATGGAATTTAGCTTACATTACATCTTTAAACTTTTGATCAAGTTGTTTTTCCCAAAGTCCACAAGACTGAGTCCTAACTTTGTCCTAGTACATAGAAATTCCCATACTTTCAATTAGGTAATTTAGCAATAAGGTGCGACAAGGTGTGTGTTATGTAATAACGTCACTCCTGGGGTGGGTTGAAGCACAATGAGCGAGTGCTACCACCACTAAGGAACTCGATATTACATGATAATACAACTTGGATACTCTATTATAATATACAATAGCTTGATGTTATACAAAATAAAAAAAAAAAATACTTAAAAAAGGTTTTAGTAGATTTTTAGTGTGGCAATATATATTTGTTTCTGAAAAAAGTAATCAATATCCTATAGCAGATCCACACAGTGCTGTTATTGTGTAATAACATCACTGTCTCAGGGACACACTGACCAATTGGAGTCCAGGAAATTTTTTTGCTATTGTATAATTAGCAGTATACTGTACATGCACATAAAACAAGAGTATCATGTCAATACAATGCAACACCTCCAAAGTGCAGGGATTACCACAGGACCCCCCGGTCCAGTGTGCACTACCACTGCTTCTGTGCTGCTGCTGCTGGCACCCGGGACCTGAACTGTGCTGAAGGGTGGCTGGCAAGTGGAACAGAATATATTCCATACGGTAAGACAAGATGGCTTCAATCTCAGTCTGGATCTTATCGATAAGTGACCACAAAGTCACTACCCACTCCGGTCGCATCAAAAGGTCTTGTTCTAAGGTTTTAAATGTCCCCACCTTTCTGCAGCTTGGATGTATGAGCAATGAGCTTGTCCCTAATTACTACTTTAATGGCATCTCACTGGGACCCAACAGAGGTTTCTGAGGTCTCATTATGTCAAAAGTATTCTAGGAGTGCTCCCTTCAACCACTTACCAAAACACCAACTGTTGGAGTAAGGGCATTTTAAAATGCCATTTGTTCCTTAGCACAGAGATCTGTCCCCATGCCACCAACAAAATTATGGGAGTGTGAACTGGGATCAACATGCTTCCAAGAGACACTTCCCCACATTTTGGCTTCAAGTTCTTGAGATAAGGAAAGGATGTCAATCCAAGTATAGGTGTTGTAGGCAGGGGAATAAATGGTATAGTCCTGCTCCCATGATGGGCAAACTGGTTGCGGTGCCCACATTACAGTGCCCTAATGATGGTGCCCTTCTAATGGTATACGGGTGCTCGGGAGGGGTAGCATTAAGGTAGGGAACATAGGGGGCAGATAGTGCAGACAAAAACCCAACATAGACAACAGATCTTGGGGTAAGACAGGGTATTATGTGCAGACTAAGCGGACTGAAGTTATTTTTCTGTTGGCATTGTCTATTTATTTATTTGTTTTTGCTAACCAGGTAGGTGCGCTAGATGTAACAAATGCCTATTTTCAGGCACAACCCGGGAGAGTACAGACATAATGCAGGTGCAGTCACACACAATACATTTACAATCAAATACAGAGTAGTAGAGGTACAATACAGCTCCAATGAGGTATCCCGTGATTAGGGTGACTGCATGTCGGTGATCCATCAGAAGGGCGATGGAACAACAGTGCCAACATTGTGGGCAACCCAGGTTGGCCCCCTTCCCCAAGTTGTGTCCCCCGGGAGTAGGAATCCTAATTAAGGGAGGTGTGGGGGGCAAAGCCCCCACAAGGGGGGAGAGGGGGCGAAGCCTCCTGCATTAAAAAACATTTAGTAATTTCATCACCCCAGGGGTTTTCCATCCTTCTGATGGATCGCCGTCCTGCAGTCGCCTTTATCACGTAGAAGCATTCAATGATCAGCTCAATGGAGATAAAGAAGGATACCAGATCAAAGAGCACAGCCATGGGAAATAAACATATTCAGCACATATGCAATATCAAGGGAGTGAGCATAGAAACAGTAAGGTACAATCATCAGACTAGTAGTAAAATTATTCTGACAAACCCATAAGGATAAGTGCTGAACAGTTGGTTAATAGGCTCCATAGTAAGTAGGTGAAGGAGTAGATAGCGATTGAGGGAGGAGGGGTGAAAGTGTGGCTGAGTTCAGGGGGGATGGAAGCAGGAGCAGCTGTCAGATTGCAACAGGTAAATTCTTAGGTGGTGTTTAAAGCTAGCATGAGTAGTAGTGAGATGAATGTTTGAAGGCAAGGAGTTCCAGTGAGCAGGTACTAGGAGAGAGAGAGAAAGCTTGAGCACCCATGGCAGTTGTATATCTGGGCACTTGAAAAGGCATTTGGTCACTAGAACAGAGGGCATAGTGGGGGCTTAATGGGATCAGCAGTTGAGCTGGGGGGGGAACACCAATGCGAGATGTATACTCAATAAGGACACCAAGAGAGTAGAGATGGTGAGCCATGGGTGAAAGCCAGTGAAGGCTGCTCTAGAGATGGCAGTGATGAGTTCATCTATGTTTCTATAAGTTCCTTCTAGAAGCAGAGTAGGTCCCTCTTTATCTCAGAATTCTTTATGGACCTAATACTGTGACCATTTTCAAGGCAGTGTCGCCATCCTCTTTGTTTAGTAGAGCAAGCATTATAATAGGCTGTACCCACCCACATGCCAGGAAGGCAGCCTGCTTCCCTCAGAGAGGGGTGTGTTTCTTGAATAAAGGTGACAGCACAACTAAGGTCTTCAAGTTTGTTTAAAACCTGTTTCCTCTTTCTGGGACAGTTCTGCCACTTGACGTTCCAAGACAGAATTTTTAAATAATCAAAGGATGTCATGTTGGTCCACAAAGTTGAAGGAAGCAAAGCCGTGCCTTATACAAAATTTCCCAGCACCCCAATGTGCCAGTCCCAAGGCAGCCACAAACCAAAATAAAGACCCAAACAGTAACAAAAACATTAATACTCCTCTAAAGAAGTACCTGGGATACGTCTCTCTTTTCATAGATCGGAAGCACTTAAAAAGTGGTAGTATCAAATAGTATAAGGGGGAAAATGGTTTCTGCAAGTTTTGCCCTGAACTGAGCCCAAATAATGAGTTAATTAACAGTCCCAATTGGCTGAGGCAGGCCAGATACTTCCTCTAGAAATAGTAAGTGTAACTGGTAGGAAAGCACTTGCACAGAACCTGATAATAGCCAACATAGGCTAGCTCCCTCATCAGCCCCCAGAACAAGAAAAAAAGATAATTTAACATGCCTGGCTGCCACTTTACAGTGGAAAAGAGAAAGAGCATCCCATCGACAGATCAGTGGTTTGCTCATACTGGGCTTTTAACTAGCCTCCCTCCTCAGGAAAAACAGAGCTTACGTATGAAATGCTGTCAAGCACAAAATAGTACAATCATGTGACCGAGATAAACTCAATGAACATAGAAAATGAACAAGTAATGATAAATAACCCAGTCTCTGATTCAAACAGTTTAGAGTGATTTACTAAAATTTGGTTTCTGCTCAAATTTTCTGGTAGCTTATGCTGGCAAAAATCGTTTCATGTCATTTTTAAAATTTTATTTTTAGTCTATATTTGCAAGGAAGGTGTCATAGTTTGGCCCTGAGGAGGTGGCCAGTTGATCCCTTCTACTTCCAAATTGATCGGTCACGCCCCCGCACTCAGACATGTAATGACGTGTGGCTGGGAAAAGCACAAGGGTGCACCCCATTGAAGTCAGTGGAGGTCTAATTTAATTGCATTTTAATACATAATAATGGCCAGTTGAAGATGAATGAAGGCTACCGTTCACACTAGCAAGGGCCTTGTTAGTTGAACAGTGGCCTCCATTAATCTCCGACTAGCCATTAATGTATATTAAAGGTCTGGTCAGTGACCCTTGACTTCAGTGAAGCACATCTCCATGCTCTTCTGGCCACACTCCATTACATGCCTGATCGTGGGGGCATGATAGATCAATTGGGAAGTGGAAAGGATCAGCCGACCACCTTATCAGGGCCAAATTGTGATTCCTTATATAAAAATACAAACTGCAACTAAAATTTTGCAAATGGCATGAAATGACTTTCACCGGCATAAGCTACCAGAAAATGTGAGTAGCAGTTGATCTGCCCAGCGTTGTAAAATCACTAAAGGTAGCAGCCAGGAACTCTGCAATGATATCATTCCACGTCTGTGTCACCTGAGTGTGGTGTACACAATATGTCCTGTTCCATATGTAGCTGCCATCCAGGCCCTCTGGGTCCACACCTCTGAACTCTCAGAGAAGGCTGGCCTGGTTTGCTGTAACACTGCTCATTGAGCACAAATAATATAACTTGTAATGCCGTGGTGCCTTCACCTGGGGTAGTAATGGGGTACCTGGCTGTATGTACACCTTACTATCATCCACCAGGAACCATGGTTGCAATGCCCACACAGTTCCTCCCCAACACTTTGACTCTGTCTGCAATAATAGTCCCACACCAACAATATACCGTTTTACCAATACCTTTATTAGAAGGAAGGGGGAGGAAAAAGACAAGGGACAAAGGGAAGAAGGGAATAAAAGGGAAAACAATGCTTATCACTCTAAGCAATTCAGTAAATGCCCCACACACAGTTCTTCCCTCACCAAATGGTTCTAGTCCCCAAAAAGAGTGCACCTTACTTAATCCCCCTAACCGGTCATGGCTGAGAGATCTCTCTAGTTGCAGTGGGTACCATACTGAAGACCCTGTTTTTTCCTGCAGGGTGGCTGCCTTGGTGGCGTGCTTTAAATGGTATCTTAACTTTTGCAAACACAGCTTGAATAAACACCCGATTTACTTTGCCGGCACAGTGGCATGGAGGGCATAGGCACCAGACGTCTGACCTGCCACCATGCTGGCGACACAGGTTTGGGAGTGGACCTGGGTCACGGGAGGTTGGCTGAGGAGGAAGAGGATAGAGCATCCAGAGGATAGCTCTCCTCTTCCAGGGAGGAAGGGACACAGTGCCCAGTGCAAGCCTGACTTCTAGCAATGGTGGGGGGCACGGCAGTCAAGGGATCATCATGTAGGGGATAGTGGGAGTGGCAGACACTGATGTATTGCACACAGGAAAATGTGCAGGGCTATCTTGGGCAGCATTGCATGTCCACTCCTTCAAGTTGCAGAAAACCATGAGGAAAAGCAGTCTGCGGCTGGCTAGTTGACTCCAGCCACCCACAGGCCCAATACCTGCCAAGCACCTAGGTCATGCAGCGGAGTATGACCATTAATCCCGGAGGAAAGCTAGGGTGATGGGACTGGGCAGTCTGGCATAGAAGGAGGGCTGCACCGGGTCAAGGAGGATGAAGAAATAAAGGAACTTTACTTTCAGGAAAAGGGGAGGGGCCCCTATTTGTAACCTATAAAGGGTAGAGGTTCGATGGACCTCAGCAGGTCTTCACCTGGGCCTAGCTTTATGGCTCAGTCTTAACAGGACTTATTCACTTGGGCAATGCACAGTGTCCACCCCTAAGCTATAAGGTCAAACCCCAGTAGCTCCACCTTGGTTCTGTTGTTTATAGTACACCTCTGGAGGTTGCTAGCTGACCTTCAAGATGCTAACCATTTCCCCACCTGAAGGAAGGATTTCTATGGGGTCCTCTGGGTGCTCTCTCCAGTGGCTGCAATGCACTCTCAGAAGGTCTTTGCTCTGCTTAGGCAGTAAATCCTGGAACCCAGTTCAGGCAGTCACCGGTAGTCTGTTGTCTCTGATGTGAAACCCTGCCCAGGAGGAAGAAATTATTTCTGACTTAGTTCAATTCTCTGCTACAACCTTTTGCCTTTTCTCTTTCAGTCACTGGAACTGCTTTTCTCTTCCTTTCACCCTACGTGCATACACAGAAGTGGCCTTCCAGGCCTGCAGGTCATGGCAGGCTCTGATCACAGATTCACTGGCTTCAGACAACTCTTACATAGAGTCTGGGCAAAAATGAATGCACTGCTTTTTCTTTGCAGTCCTTTTTTATAGACAGTTCCACTGAATAGCTAATTGGTCCAGCATTTCCCAGGCTGGCAGCCGAGGTCTGCAAAACTCAGCCATGCAAATCATGCATATCATAGAATCATAGAAGCTTGATGGCAGAAAAGGACCATACTGGCTCATCTAGTCTACCCTTTTTTTTCCCGCTACACCTCCCCCTCCTTGCCAGCCCCCGCCCTGCCCCTGATACTCAGCCCCATATGCTTGTCCCATGCCCTCGTGAATTCTTCCACTAATTTAGCCCCCACCACTCTGTCTGCTAGTCTGTTACAGGGCTCCACCACCCTCTTCATGAAAAAACACCCTCTCACATTGCCCCTGTATCTTTTTCCTTGCAGTCTGAGGCTGTGTCTAGTTTTGACCCCCTCCTTCCTCTTAAGTAAACTTTCTTCTCCCACTTCATTGAGCCCCTTTACATATTTAAAAGTTTCAATCATGTCTCCTCTTTCCCTCCTTGTCTCCAGTGTGTACAGATCCAGCTCCTTACACCTCTACTCGTATGACTTTCCCTGCATACCCTGCACCATCTTGTTTGCCCTTCTCTGAACCCTCTCCAATGCATCTATATCCTTGTGGAGATGTGGCCTCCAGAACTGAATCCCACACTCCATGTGCGGCCTCTCCATGGCTTTGTAAAGGGGCATTATTACCTCTCTCTTTCTGCTGGTAATGCCCCTGCCTATGCATGCCAACATTCCATTGGCCTTTCCTGCTGCCCTACTACACTGGATTCCTACCTTAAGGTTTGAGGAGACTATAATCCCCAGATCCCTCTCCTCTTCTGTTGCTTTAATTTCCTCCCCACCATGCATGCAGTCATTTTCTCTTTGCAGACTACTGATTGGCTACATTTTTCCAGTTAGATTCTCTGCTTACCTCTAACCCTTTCCCATAAATCTCTGTGGAGCAGAGGGCTTTACACTGCATGGCCATCGTCATGTTTGTTGGCATGTTTTCATTTCTTCAATGCAGCCTCCTGCCGCCCATTACCAGCCCTCAGAGGGCTAAACTGTCCTGGTCCTGCTTCCTACCCTGAGGCCAGGACACCAACTGCTGTAGTGGACCCGGATCCCATTTCTGAATTGGGTACTCTGTTTTGTTTTCCTCTAGGTGGTCCACCTGCTCTGCTGCAGTGAGCCATGGCCCCTTTAAATCTTGGCCATTCCTCTGCCCAACATGGTGGTTGCATTTTCCATCCATTATGTCTGGTTCTAGCTCCTCACTGTTATTGCTTTTGCTGTTTTGTGGCTCTTGTCACGATAAGTAATGTCTTGGTGCAGCTTTCTTCAGACCTCCTAGTGAAGTGCTGCAGCTGCTGACAATGCTGCACATCCGGCCCCCCCATACACAGTACTGCAAGCTGGAGCTGGAGGGTGGAGAGACATGCAGATTTCTTCTGGGGAAAACAACACTAGGACATAGAAGCTCAAATATAGGAATGCCCCAGTTTGGGAGCACTTGCACATAGAAAACTGGTACTCACATCGTGAAGTCTGTCTCCCACAAATAACTGTAATCCCCTCCTATAAGGGGGCTTTCTTTTGACTCCCTTTGGAGCACTGCTCTCACCTTCACCTCTGCCCCTCCTTCACCCTGCAGCTGGTCCAGACTGTAACTGTGGGACCCGGGGCTAGACTGGACATTATTATTCGTTCTGCAGGATTGTTTGGTGCCCTTCTCACTGTGGCCGGTGTGCCACCACCTCTCTTCACTCTCCCAGCCTCTGGACTGCCTTCAGGGCGGGGGAGTCCAAAGTAAGGAGTTTGCTCAGTTTCAAGAAGCTCTCAAAGTTGCACAAAGTGCAAAACTGCTCCTTCCTTGGGAACACGATCTTTGGAGACTAGTTCAGCTCTGCAAAAGCAGCTAAATTAGTACACCCTGTCCCTGTGAAACTGACATCAGTTCAGAGCTCAGATCTGCAAAACAGCTCTGAATTGCAAATTGGCTGTCAACATGTATGCATGCTTTCCCCCTACAGTTGACAGCCACTGAGAGACAGGGGTTTAGCGTAATGAATAATATGCTAGCCACTGAAGTTTGATCCCTGGATGTGTGCACAAGGGAGAGAGCCATGTGTAGTAGAACAGATTGGTCTGAGATAAATCTCTGAGGAGAAGAGAGTGTTTGTGAATAGCTCCCAATTGCTATTGCTGTCTGTCTAAAAAGTTTGTTCAAAACAGATTTGAGACCCCTGGAAAAGGAGACTGATGCAGCTAGAGTGCCAAGCCTGGGTTCTAGCACTGAATTAACAGAGGCTGCTCTGCATCTGGGAAGATGGTGAGTCATTGCCTTCTGCTGCTGTTAGGATTTTACTCTGACAGGGAATTGAACCAGCTGAGGTTCCAAGTGACTGTTCACCTGTTGGAGTGGGTGAAGGCAAGTCCCCTTGTGGAGTGAAAAGGATCATCGTCATTCGGCGCATCACAGCCTGCACCCTTCACCACTAGAATGACGCTGGGTCCACTGCACCTGTAACCAGCTTACAGAACAGAGCTCCTACCATACAAAGCCATAACAGCATGCACCCTTCATCACTGGGAAAATGTTAGGTCCATTGCACCTGTATCCAGCCTACAGAAAGGATCAACAAGCCATCATCTGCCTATGCAGAGGAGAAGTCCCCATGGAAGCAGCACCAGCCTGTCATAGTTTTTTTTTTTTCTATAGTCTGTGTTTATGCTTCTTGGACCATGGCAGGCATGGTTTCCTATCAGCCCCTGTTCCACCAGCCTCCACCTTCCATCATCTCCCCAGGATTACGTGTTTGGGTAGTATCTCCATGGATTCCCCCCCCCTGTGGTGGAGTCAGGAGTGGGAGAGCGATTCTACCCCCTGAAGTCCTAATCCAGTTCTGCCGACAGGTCTCCCAGCAATGTGGTGGGTGGAGTGCAGTGTGCGAGCATTATGACTGCTTTGCCATGTCTTTCTTTTTCCTCCTGTTTTTCTACCTATACCCCCCCCATAGCCACGGAATACTCGGGTGGCGCATGTGCACGGAGGTACATGTGCATCCTGAGACTGCAGTTCCTTCCCCCACCCCTGACTCACGCCTGTCTCCCGGCTCCCATGGACTATCACTAGGCCTCCACCTTGTGGCAGTCAAGAGCCAAGATGGCCAGCCACCCTGATCCAGGACAGTAGAGCTACCAGGTGGCCACTCAGTCCTCTCCCAGACCCCTTTTAGCCAGCCCTCACTACCATGTTTGTTCCCGAACACAGGTTGCCAGCATGGCAAGAGGTAAGGCACTCGATGCCTTAGCCCTCCACTCCACTGGGCTGGATACCAGACTGTCATCTAAAGTTGATGATTAGTGGGTTTAACCCCCAGAACTTATAATTCCTATTGGTTAGCTAGCTTACAAGATACTTTCTGGGCATTTCTGCACAACCTTACAATCAAGACTACAACTACAGCTTACAGCTAGGAGTAACCGTTTTACTGTCCACCCATCTGTATAATTTGCCAGTCAGCAGCTACCGCCAACAACTGAATTTACGCAGTGTTGCACCGAGGTCCAAGTGTCACAGGCCTGCAACTCTTCATTTGTGTGCACACTGGAACTGTAATTGGGAGCTCTCAGAGGGACTGTATGGTTAACTGGTGCACCAGTAGAGGGAGAGGTGCTGAGACACACCATACAGTGGAGATGAAAGCAAGGTGCTGTCTTTGTTTAATTTTACCTTCAGTTCCCTTGTCCCCTATCTTGTTCTCCAACCCCCACAATAAACCCATTGGTTATTTATTGGCAACTGCTGATGTATTTTGTCATCTCTGAACGTTCTAGAAGAGAGGGAGAAGTGGGTTCTGGAAGGGAAAATTCACAACCCCACCTCACTTTTCCCTTACGGAAACGGGGCATACCATCCCCTTCCTTAATTATTATTACAAAAAAGCTTCTTCTTTTACGTTTTAAACACATTAAACTTGATAGAGACAAACAAATATACAAACTGCCCCAACATTAGTGCAAACATCAATTTAAAAACATGAAACAGTAGACTGTAAGACAAAGCTGAAAATCTAACTACACACTTCTTTCTTGAAACTGTTCTAATTCAAAAGAAAAAAGAAGGGATTTCAAGTGCATATTTTCCAGTACATAAGGTGTTAAACATAGTTCACAATAAATATATAATGTTTTTCATGAACTTCATTGGGATAAGGTAAACAGCAGATAAAAAGAGAGTTTGTTGTAAATAATACTAGCTGATACCCTAGATTCATTCCATGTAATAAGGTATAAATATAGAGCAGCCAGTTAACAGAACTCATCGGCTGTGACATTTAACACCAAGTCCACAGTGCTATTGAAGACATACCACATTTCAGGCAGAATCCAAATCCATATTCCAGATTTGATCTAAAAAATAGAAACAAATCATTACATTATTAGAAACAGTTTTAGGTCCAATACTTCATTAAGTCTGGAAGGGACCAAGCTTCTAAGATGGAAGATCCACCAGGATTCACAGCTTAGAAGTTTCTGTAAGCCAATCCAACCCCCCCTCCTCTTATCAATCTGGGGACGTAAAAAAAAGTGGTGTACCGTGATATGAGCATGTTTTATTGAGCAGCTCAATAAGAGCAACTCAATAAAACTGCTCGTAGGAAGAGCGACTGCTGCACAATAACGAGGAGTAGGTTAGAGCGAGTGTAACAGTGCGATGCACTCGCTACACCTGCAGGAAGAAGGTTAGTGGTGTAATTTGGCCAAGCCCTGCCAAGTTGGCCATTTGGCATAGTGGCTAGAGCCACTGCCAATAGAAGTCAAGGAGATGAGTTTGGGTCATGGTGTGGAACAGAATCTATTTTATCCTGGGCTTTTTTTTTTTTTTCCCTAAGTCCGTCCCCACTGGAGTTAGTAATCTTAAAGTTGGGGGGCATGGGGGGCATAGCCCCCTGCATAAAATATTATTTCCTTTTGTTGTAGAAAAATGTAGTGACTGTCACTGTTTGCGGCTGTCGCTCTGAAGTCCGTTACGATTTTGATGTCGGGTGCTTATTACAGTGCTGTTGTGGGTTGGTGAGATTTACTTCTCACCTTTATCACATAAAACCTTCAAAAACCAGGAACTTTAGACATGGATTGCTGTCATGTGTGTGTTTATAATGTGCCCCTAATGCACTCTTCTCAAAGCCATTTCTAAAGGCCCTAAGATGCTTGAACATTCAGACTTTGAGCTGCCTGGTGGTCCTGTCAACATACCTCTTGTTGCAGGAACACCAGGCAGCATAAATGACTAAAGTCCATGAAGCAGCCTACAAACTTATGAATTTCCACAAGTTGTTCAAAATTACCAACATTGACCCCCTTGCCCCACACTGCATATTTGCAAGCAGTGCACTTCTTAAATGGAAAAAAGCCAGTGGGTCTGTTCTGAAGCCAATGCTCAATTCTTGGTTTAATGTAGTGACTTTATGTCAGAATGCCACCCAGGTTAGGCCCCCTAGAGAAGGTGACACTTGGTCTTTGCCCCACAATTCTTGCTAAATCAGGGTCTGTTAACAGAATGGACCAATGTTTCAGGACAATTACTTTGATCTGTTTTGCAAAACCACTGTATTGAGTAATGAATGTTACTAGTACCTTGTTCCGAATGTCCTGTTTACTTTTAGGAATGAGGAGAAATTCCCACAGAGTACTTTTTGCCCTCTTACAGGCTCAGTTTATTACCCTTTTTGAGTATCCCCTTCTCCTGAAGTGTTTTTTTCCAGCTCTGCTGCTTGTACCTCAAATGTTCCCTCTGTGGTCACCATTATCTACTGATCCTTTTACTGGACATACCTGAAACACCTGCCCTTGCAACCTCTAAAAGGTCTTTCTCTCTGGGGTTTGAGCAGTGCCAGCTACCCATACAATGGATACATCGCTATGCAAATCAAATTCCCAAAGACTTTTACTGGAATCTCTCAAAGGATTGATACCTTGGCTCTCATTTTTTCTGATGCTCAGACATTGAACAATAGACCAGTGCTAACTGGAACCAATTCCAATATGTCTTGACACCTGGAACACTTGTGCCTGTAGGAGGCAGGAGAGGAAAATTTCCAGAAGTTGGCAATTTTTGCCACTGTGCATACTGTTCACCTGGAGAAGGAAACCAAGGCCTGCAACAACTCTGAGGGGCTTGTGGAAGTCATAAAGAAAGAAGGGAAAGAGCCTTTGATTGCGCCCCCTGGGACTGAGTGCCTATTGGAAGGAGCCATGGACTGCTATCAATCCTTGTTGGACCAGATCATCATTGTAGAGTCCCCAGGAAGAGGTTTCCCAAGTGGTCTGATGGTTCCATGAGGAGGACTACCTGGTACTGATGTGACGGTCAACAGGATCAACAAAAGCTCAAGAAGGAAACAAATAAGGATTTGACTGTGCATTTCTGATATGGTACTAGCCAACTTGTACACTGCTGAGGTGGTAGTGGCACCATCCCCTCAGGAGAGACCCCCTCAATTGGATGAAGTAGTTTTCCATTTAGGTTCCTCTCCCATTCCCCCCAACTGGAAGAAATTATTGCAATGGGAATTGACTGACCGGTCAGATGTCTTCTTGTTCCATGAGTGGGATATGGGATGTGCCAAAAGGGAAGAATACCATATAAAACTACATGACAAATGCTCCTTCAGGGAAAGGTCAAGGAAACTGGTGCCTGGTGACACTGAAGATGTCAGACGGTACTTGCAAGAACTCTTGGCAGCAGGTACCATAAAGGATTCTTGGTGGGGGGGGTGCTGTGGACCCCAAGCAATATGGCCGACATTTGATCGCTCTCACCAGCTTGTCTCAACAAACAGCTAAAATACTGCAGTTTAAACCTCACAGATAGGAGCCAAAACTGGAGGAACAGACATCGGATCTACCTGTGGACATTATGGGAAATCCACATAAAGAGCAGCATCATGGTGCCGGGGCAAAATCTAAAAATGCTCCAACAGCTTCCACCACACGCTCCTCTTTGCACAGGCCTGAGGACAACACTGGAGATATAGAGGAGGAGACTCTACAAACTATTGGGGCAAAGCTAATGAAATTAATCAAGTCAGTAACAGTTCTTTCCGACAAGTTTGATGGGCTAAATAATCGGGTCGTCACACTTGAAACAACCATGGAAGGGACCCAAACCACTGCCCTCAATGCTTCCAAGAGGGCTGATGCAGTGATGGGTGCTATGTCCACCACTGTGAAGGAGAGCAATCATTGGAAGACCCGTATTGAAACCCTTGAGAATCAAATCAGAGCTCCCAACCTAAGAATTCTCAGGATTCTAGAGGAAGAGGAAGTTGAGGGGGATAGCCTTCTGTTATTCCTTCACGAGTGGCTTAACCAGCAGTTTGGGTCAGATGCACAACTTATAGCCCACCAATTTCTCTGGGCCTACCGTGTTACACCTCATGGACGTGTGGAAGAACAGGACACACCTCAAGCAACCATCTTGGTTACAGATGGAGCAGCCACAAGAGATTTCATCTTGAATCTGGCTAAAAGAAAAAGGGGATTTCTTTTTGATGGTCACCGGATAAATATGTACCCGGACATTAGCTATGCCACCTGACAGAAGCGCAAGCATTTCGACGGAGTAAGGGCTATGCTCCATGAAGCTTCAATTGTCCATGGAGTGATCTTTCCTACGCGATTGAGGATCGCACATCGTGGGAAGATGTTT
The DNA here is from genome assembly GCA_016271365.2 of Neoceratodus forsteri. Taxonomy (NCBI): domain Eukaryota; kingdom Metazoa; phylum Chordata; order Ceratodontiformes; family Ceratodontidae; genus Neoceratodus; species Neoceratodus forsteri. The sequence continues at coordinate 30,259,949 of CM028133.1, read as the reverse complement.
CTTTTCTCGGAGCCTGCTGAAGCTCTTAAATGGGCCCATAGACATGCACTTCCCATCAGTCAGCAAAACGAATCAGACCAGCAGTCCTCTGAGGATGAGGAGACTTGAATTTGCTCTGCAGATGTCGTGATAGCCTGACTTGTCTCTCTACAGGTACTCTGTTTTCCTTTTTTTTTTTAAATACATAATGGACCTTTTATTTGAAAACCAACAAGAACTTTAAGGAACTGATCAGTATTCTTCTTTGGAAAAATGGACAGTGCTAAGGAGTTCCATGTTCTTTTTGGACTATTCAGTAGTTCCTCCTAAACCTTATTACAATTTAAAATGTGGCTTAAATGGTTGTTTGATTTTAAGCTTGTTAAGTAAGCTCCAGATTTAATTACTCTGATCAAAATACAGGATTGCACAGTATTTGTGCTTTACTAAGTTGATGCCTGGCTACCAATACCACCAAGTGTGGTGAAGGACTTTGAGACATTCATATATTTTATTTTTTTAGATAATTTCCAGGCTACTCCTGGGTTTCTCTATAGCTTTGATACACTTTGTAAAAACAGAGGAATAGCATGTTGCTACATCTTTCTTGGCTTTCCCTCATATGTTGTATCTGTAAAGCATTTGATAACGTATATTGCTTGTATTAAAGAGGGGTGGCGCCCTCTATGGTGATATAAATGTAAAAGGGTATCTTATTAATGCTTGTAAAACAACCGTATGTTTGTTTTGTACAAAATAAAACAAAGTTAAAAAAAAAAAATAAAGGATTCTTGGAGCCCATATGCTTCACCTATAGTGGTAGCCCAAAAGAAGACTGGCACCATAAGAATGTGCATTGACTATCGCACCCTTAATCAAAGGACTTTGGCCAACCAATACACCATGCACTGAGTGCAAGATGCCCTGGACAGCCTCACAAGGAGTAAGTGGTTTTCTGTGCTGGACTTGTACAGTAGATATTATCAAATACCAATGGCTGAGGAAGACAAGGATACCACTGCCTTTATCTGTCCTCTTGGTTTTTATCAATTTGAGCATATGCCACAAGGGATATGGGGCACCCCAGCAACTTTATAGCACCAAATGGAGAAGGTGGTAGGGGATATAAATCTCCTAGAGGTCTTAGTCTACCTGGATGACCTCATTGTGTTTGGGAGGAACTGGAAGAAGATGAAACCCAACAACTAAAGGTGCTAGACTGGCTGAAGGAAGATTGTCTAAAGCTCTCCCTGGACAAGTGTAATTTCTGTCAAACTGCTGTCAAACAAAAAAAGGGAGGCAGTATAGCACAGTGGTTTAAGGCTCTGAGCTGCAAATCTGGAAACCTGGGTTTGAATCCCAGAGCCCCCACTTGCATACTGTGTGACCCTGAGTAAGTCACTTAACTTCCCTGTGCTCCCAGGTCGCACCTGTAAACAAGCTTTCAGCTTAGTGTGCTACTCCTGGTTAAACAATTAAAAAAAAAAAAACAAAAAAAAAACATGTTGGTGCATCATACTGGAGCAAGGAATCAGCACTGTCCCAGCAAAAGTGGAAGCCCTCACAATTTGTCCAAGACCCACCAATTCAAAAATGCTTCAGTCATTCCTGGGGTTCTGCAGATACTATAAGAGATTCGTGAGGGACTACTCATCAGTAGTGAGGCCATTGAACAGCTTGACTCAGTGGTATGTACCAGCCCAAAGGACCAATGGTTCGGGGACTAAACAGAAACCACCATCAGAATATTACAGGACCAATGAACTTTTTGGGAACAGATGGACCGCGGACTGTGAAAACACTTTTCAAGAGATCATTTGATGCCTGATAGGGTGCCAGTATTAATTTTTGCTGACTATACCAAGCCATATTCCCTTCACATTGATGCCAGCAAGGAAGGACTGGATGCTGTATTTTACCAACAGTATGAAAATGGTACGAGACCATACGGCAGTCACAGTCTAAGTCCATCTGAAAAGAACTATCCAGTCCATAAGTTGGAGTTCCTTGTGTTGAAGTTGGCAATGACTGATCAATTCCATGAATATCTTTATAGAGCCAGATTTGTTGTATTAGCAGACAATAATTATTTTATGTATGTTAGTGAGAAAAGGAAGACAAAGAGAGGGATAGTAAGGTTAAAGAGTGAGGGGGGCTGCCTGTATGGGGGGGTCAGGAAAAAGCAAGTATCGTAAACAAATACTTCTCAGTATTTGCAGTAGATGGGGAAGGGGAGGGACCACAAAAAGGCACCAAGAGCTTTGAGGGAAGAGAGAGGACACTAGTCAATTTTCTGATGTGAAAGTCCAGGAAGCACTCATTAACCTGAAGATAGACAAAGCTATGGGGCCAAATGGGGTACATCCCAGGGTGCTGAGGGAGCTTAGGGAGGTACTGGCTGCACCTCTGACAGACCTATTTAACAGGTCACTGGAGACTGGTGTGGTCCCGGGGGACCGGAGAAGGGTAGATGTAGTCCCACTTCACAAACGTGGTTGGGCAATTATAGTCCTGTCAGCCTGACACTGGTGGCGGGCAAATTAATGGAATCACAACTTCACAACTAAAGAAAGGATTGTGGATTATCTTGTATCCAAAGGATTGCAGTATCTAAGGTAATATGGTTTCACAGGAGGAAGGTCATGCCAAACAAATCTGATAGACTTCTTTCACTGGGTGCCCAAGTTGCTGGATCAGGGAGAGCAGTGGACCTTGCCTGCCTGGATTTCAGCAAGGCATCTGACACTGTATCACATAGGAGACTGGTAAGCAAGTTGGGTAACTTGGGAGTGGGTAATAGGGTGGTAATCTGGGTAGAAAACTGGTTAGAGGATAGAACGCAGAGGGTAGTGGTAAATGGAGTTCGCTCCGAGGAAGGGAGGGTGACCAGTTGGGTACCTCAGGGATCAGCACTAAAACTGGTTCTCTTCACTGTCTTTATAAGTGTCATAGTGGAGGAACTGGAAGGAAAGGTCTGCCTCATTGCAGATGACACTAAGATCTGCTACAGAGTGGACACTCAGGGGATGGAAAGGGTGGATATGGATCCTGCTTGGAGTCCATCCTGATGCTGTACAGGAGATGTACGTCCACTTCACCACACTGCATAATGGTTCTTTATCTCACCTCAGACCTGGTAAGATGTGAACAGCAGATAGATACCAAGGGCTTGGCTTCCACTAATGTAAAATCAGATCTTTCAGATGTGCTCCTTCTCCTGAGGGAGTGGGAAAAATGTTTGCTAAAGAATGGACTGCTGTGTCGAATCACAAAAACACACATGCCTTTCCCCATAAAGCCACTGGTTCTTCCCAGCAAGTATCAAAAAATGGTTTCATGATTGCTTCATGAGGACATGGGGCATCTGGGGATTGATAAAACTTTGGGACTCGTCCAAGACCGATTCTACTGGCTACGCATGGCTATTGAAGTAGACAGACATTGTAAATGCTGAAACCCGTGCATCAACTGTAAGACTGTACCCAAGAGGTTGGCTTCACTTCTAAACATCACCAGTACTGGACCTGATCTACATGGACTGCTTTTCCCTTGAATCTGACTGGAATGGAATCAGTAACATTCTGGTGGTGACTGACCACAACACCTGCTATGCACTGGCATTCTCCACAAAAGACCAGAAGGCAAATACCGTGGCTAAAGTTTTGCATGAAAAGTACTTTGTGCATTCTGTCTTTCCTAAATGCCTACACTCTGACCAAGGCAGAGACTTTGAGAGTCATTTCATCAAAGAACATACCAGAATTATGGGCATCAAGAGTTCTTGTACTACTTCCTATCATCCACTGGGTGACTGTCAGCCAGAGAGCTTCAATAGAACACTTATTAATATGCTGGGGGCACTGGACCCTACAAAAATCTGTACTGGGGCCAGCAGGTACCTTTCTTAGTCCACGTCTACAACTATACAAACAAGCATTTGTCAATGCCGAATGTTTGCTTGCTGGCATTGGCAGTGGTAGTGTAGAAGTTACAGAGCTGCATAATAGGAACGGCAGTGAAGTATTGAACTGAAGCCAACCCCACCACCACCCTGCAGAGAGTGACAGGCATTGGGGTGTGCGTTTGGGTCGTCAGGCATAACGGCCATGCCATTTCACCACACCCCACTCTGCAGAGACTGACAAGTGTCACGTGTTCCTTGGGGTCTTTGGCTTTATGCGCATTCTATCATTAGAAATACGGTGAGATGGGTGCGATATGGAGAATGGGGTGAAGTTTGGGTCGAAGAGTCCAAGGCATACCTCGATGCCTCTCAGTGACTGCAGGGTGTGGAATGGTATGAGCATCACAGGCAAGAATCCCAAGTCACACCCTGATTCTGTCATTCTCTATAGGGTTGGGTGATTTAGTTGAAAAGCCTAATACCTCAGGCATTCGTTGGTATTTTAACTCCAAATTTTCAACATGTTTGTTTTGTGACCCCACCTCATGAACAGGGGGAATATCAGATTGGTAGCCGAAAGCTGCTTATGCACAGTGACTACGGGATTTAGCACCACAGGTGCAAAAATATTCCGAACAGGATGTAAAAATTGACAGCTGTACTCTTTCATGGGGAGGTGTAAAAATGGCTATGTTGCAAATGTGTAGTAAAAATATTTAAAAAAATGGTGAAGTCACAAGCGTACATAGAAACTGTGCAACGCACACCCGTTATATAATTAGGTTGGGGATATTTCATAGCAGATTGTCAACTCAGGCATTTTGGTGCCTCCGATCATGAACAGTGTCACTGTGATTTTCTTTATCTGTGCCGAACAATGATTTCCCACAGCGACCACGCATCTCTGCACTGAAAGTGTGAAAACACACTTTGGCCATGTTGTGAAAAATGGCAGCTGTACTGTTCATAAGGAAGTGTTGAAAAATGCCACTAGTGAAAATCTGGACTGAAAATATTACAAAGTCATGAACTAACGAGGATGCGTGGAAACTGCACAATGCTCACTGTAACACAGTCATTTTATGGACTTTTGTCACCAATTTCAACATAGCCATTTTAAGACCTCTGCTCATGAACAGTGTAACTGTGATTTTCTTAATCTGTCCTAAACATTGCTTTCGCACACCAACAGCACCATTGTGCGCTACATGTGCGATAACACATTTTGGGTGACATATGAAAAATTGCAGCTGTACTGTTCATAAGGAAGTTTAATAAAATGGACATGTTGAAAATCTAGAGTGAAAATTTTAAATTTGCAAACTTACGAGCATGCATAGGAACTGTGCAACGCACGCTCGTAAAAGTCATTTTTAGGCATTTTTTCACCAAATTTTCAACATAGCCATTTTAAGACCTCTGCTCATGAACAGTGTCACTGTGGTTTTGTTAATGTGTCCCATGCATTGAGTTTGCACACCGACTGCGCCATTGTGCGCTACATGGGCGGAAACACATTTTGGGCAGGATGTGAAAAATGACAGCTGTACTGCTCATAAGGAGGTGTGGAAAAATGGCAATGTTGGAAATCTGGAGTGGAAATATTGAAAATTCGCAAACCTACGAGCGTGCGTGGGAACTGTGCAACGCACACTCGTAAAACAGTCATTTTTAGAAATTCTGTCACCAAATTTTCAACATTACCATTTTAAGATCTCTGCTCATGAACAGTGACACTGTGATTTTCTTAATGTGTCCCATACACTGAGTTCGCACAACGACTGCACCATTGTGCGCTACATGGGCGGAAACATGTTTTGGGTGAGATGTGAAAAATGACAGCTGTACTACTCATAAGAAGGTGTGGAAAAATGGCAATGTTGAAAATCTGGAGTGGAAATATTGAAAATTCGCAAACCTATGAGCGTTCGTAGGAACTGCGCAACGCACGCTCGTAAAACAGTCATTTTTAGGAATTTTTTCACCAAATTTTCAGCATAGCCATTTCAAGACCTCTGCTCATGAACAGTGTCACTGTGATTTTCTTAATTTGTCCCGTACATTGATTTTGCACACTGACTGCGCCATTCTGCACTACAAGGGTGGAAACACATTTTGGGTGAGATGTGAAAAATGACAGCTATACTACTCATAAGACGGTATGGTGAAATGACAATGTTGAAAATCTGGAGTGAAAATATTGAAATTTCGTGAACCTACGAGCCTGCGTAGGAACTCGCAACGCACTGTTGAACAGTCATTTTGGATTTTGCGCAATTTTCAACGCAGTTTGGCCTCTTCTCATGAATGATGTCACTGTCATGGCAGCATTCTGTCCTGAAGGGTGATTTCGCAGTCACTGCGCAGTCACTGCGCGAAATCACCCTTCGAGCCCGAATAACACCATGACAGTGTCATCATTCATGAGAAGGGGTCCCAAAAACCCCATGTTGAAAATTTGGTGCAAAAATTCCCAAAAATGCTTGAGATATGCAATAAAGTTGAACCCCTCCTATCTAGCCCATTATACAGCTTACCGGCATTTCCTCAGTTCGTGGTCGGCTTTGAAGAGTGCAGATGTGTTCCCAGTCCACCAAAGATTGTTGCACGAGTCGGAGGTAAGTATGGGGTGGGGGTGTGGGAGGCTGGGTCGCAGTGGATGGGTGCGGGTTGTGGGAGGGTTGGAGGCGGCAGCGGGACGTTTTGTTTTACAGGTTAAAACAAAAAAAAAAACTTGATGGGACCGCTTGCCATGCTGGGGTGGGCTCTCAGCATGGCACAAGAACTTTGGGGGCGTTCAGCCGACGGGGATTGGGCACCCTGCCGGCAACAAAATAAAAACCTCGTGGGACGCTTTGCCACGCTGGGGTGGGCTGCCACCGTGGCACAAGGACTTTGGGGGTGTTCAGCCAATGGGGATTGGGCACCCCGTCGGCAAATGACTGATTGCCACGCTGGGGTGGGCTCCCAGCATGGCACCAACTACTGGAGGAGGAGGCGGTGCAGCAGCTCAGCCGCGGGGATTGGGCACCCGTCGGCTATACACTGCATCAAAGTGCGCTGCGCCTGCGGCTGGGGGGGCTGTGCGTGGGCAGCTTCTTATCGCTGCTCACTCAAGCGTAGCTCCCCTTTCAACTGTATGCCACTGCATTTTGGAGCGTGTCATAGACAGCTCCAAAATGCATTGGCTTACAGGGGCTGCGCCTGCCAGCACACTGCCTGAATTGGAGGAGGAGGTGACACACCTCCGAAATCTCCGATGATGGCACTATGTTTCTTGCACATGCGTGCAAGCAAACATAAAAATGACTCAACAGGACTCTCACCCTACTTCCTAATGTTCAGATGGGCAGCTAGATTTCTAGTAGACTTATGTTTCAGGGTATAAGCTGATGGCTCCTTACCAGAGATATATTTGGACTGCTCCAAGAGGTTACATGCTGAACTGAGAGAAGCCTACAGTGTGGCCCATGAAGCAACTGGGAAACCCAACCTACCCAACAAGACCAGATATAACAAATGAGTCTGAGAGAAAGCTCTCCAGCCAGGGGGACAAGTTCTTAGAACCTGGGGATCCCAGGCAAACATAAGATTGAGAACCAATGGAAACCAGATCTCTATGTAATTGTGGAACAGCTTCCAAACCTGCCAGCTTAACATCTGAGAATGGAAAGAGGAAATGCTGTGGTCAAAACATTGCATCAAAACCACCTTTTGCCACCTGGCCAGCTGTTGCCTGAACCAGTGAACCCTGTACCTCTCTCACCAACAAGGAGACCTGTCATTAGGAATGAGACCTGGACAAGGAAGAGCCATGCGCTTCCACCTGAATTGCCTGTTGCTCCACTGGCAACTCAGTCTGATGTGATCTATAGTAGCTCTGAGAATGAGGAACCCTACAGTTGTCCAATACCACGTGAATATCTGCCTGCACCATTCCCCATGGATTTTCACCCTTCAGCACCTGGAAGAAGTAATGCGAGCCTTTCCAGACCATTGTATCTGACAGCAGTACCCTTTGTTCTGACTGAATTTGGGCCCACAGTCTTGGATTTTGCTCCTGTCAAAGAGGATATTGGGATCCCTGCAATGGAACCACCTCAGGACACTGAAAGACTTGAACCCATTTTGGCAGAGAATGCAGAACTCATCAATGATCCTGATTAAATCATTGCGAGGAACTCGTGGCACCCCACCATTCTGGAAGAGAAGTCAAACACCCAGTTAAACTCACTTGTGATGTCCTTGGTGTCCCATCTGACCTCCCTGTAAATGTGGTACATAAAAGGGTCAATCTGCTGCCAAACCCACTATTGCTGTTCCCCTTGTGCTGTCCTCAAGCCATTTTTGGGAGGCGTGATTGTTTACCATAGTGAGAAAATGCTAATATCAATGTTTACCTGGAGTTCTGTGAAGTACGCTGTTAATATAATTGGGGTAGGATGCAGGTGCATTAGTTAGAAATGTTTAGCTAGGAATCAGGTGTATTAGACAGACTGTTCTGTTGTGGTTAGTATGTTTGTTTTTCAGGCTTTGACAAGAATGCAAACGATTTCAGGGAGTGGAGGCTGTAACCTCCTCCTAAAAGGAGGGTTTGCCTTTGGCCCTCTCTGGAGCACTGCTGCCACCTTCCCCTGTACTGCTCCTTCACCCTGGTCCTGATCCAGACTGCAACTACAGGACCTAGGGCTGGATTAGTCAATGGTATTTGTTCTGTGAGTTTCAATGCCTTTCTTACCATGGTCAGCACACCACCACTTCTCTTTGCTCACCTGGCCTCTGGACTGCCTTCATGAGTGGGGAGCCCACAGCAAGGAGATAAGTTTGTTTCAAGCAGCTCTCAAAGCTGCACAAGGCGCAAAACTGCTTCTCCCCTGTGAGTATGAACATTGGATAATAGTTCAGTCTGCAAATCAACTAAATGAGTACCTCCTTTCCCTGTGAAACTGACATCTGTTTGGAGCTCAGATCTGCAAAACAGCTCTGAACTGCAAACTGGCTCAGGACTTGTATGCATGCTTTTTCTCTGAAATTGACAGCCACTAAGAGACAGAGGTTTAGCAAAATGAACAATGTATGAGATGCTAGCCACTGAAGTTTGATCCTGAATTTCTGTACAAGGGAGAGAGCCCCATGCAGTACAGCAGATTTGTCTGTGAGAAATCTTTGAGGAGAGAAGACTGTTTGTGAATAGCTCTCTATTGCTGTTCCTGTCTGACTAAAATGTTTGATCAAGACAGACTTGAGACCTCTGAAAAAAGGGTATTGATGCAGCTAGAGTGCCAAGCCTGGTCTCTAGAACCAAATTCGAACAGGATTTACCTTTAAACCTGCTCTGCATCTCGAAAGGTGGTGAGCCACTGTCTTCTGCTGCAGTTAGGCTTTTATTCTGAGAGGGGATTGAACCAGCTGAGGTTCTGAGTGACTGCCTGCCTGTCAGAGTGAGTGAGTGAAGGCAAGTCCCTTTGTGGTGTGAAAAGGATCATCATCATCCAGAACATCACAGCCTGCACTCCTCACCACTGGAAGTGCATTGGGTCCTCTGTGCCTGTATCCAGCCTACTGAAAAGGCCATCCAGTCATCATCTGCCTAAGCAGGGGACATGTCCCCCATGGAAGCATCACAAGTCTGTCATCTAAAGGTCATGAGTACTGGGTTTTACCCACAGAACTTATCATTCCTATTGTTTAGCTAGCTAGATACTATCTGGGCATTCCTACGTGACCTTAGAATCAAGCCCACATCTACAGCTTACAGCCAGGAGCAACTGTTTTATTGTCCACACACTTGTGTAATTTCCCAGTCAGCAGCTGCAGCAGCAACCAAATTTACATGGTAGAGCATTGAGGTCCAAGCATCACAGGCCTACAACTCTGCATCTGTGTGCACACATGAATTGTAATTAGGAGCTCCCAGATGGACTGTGAGTTAACTGGTGCACCAGTTGGGGGGGGGGAGGTACTGAGATATGCTGTACGGTGGGGAGAATTTCAACTGCTGTCTTTGTGTATTTTGACTGCTGCTTCCTTTGTCATCTTCTAAATCATCCCGTTTCCTTTTATCGCACTCAGCTGATGACAAGTACATTCCAGACTGAGCCTTTATATCCTGATTAGTTCTGTTCTCTTTTAAAGGCTCAGTCTGGAATAGACTTGTCATCAGCTGGGTGGGATAAGAGGAAATGGGATGATTTAGAGGATGAATGTCATGTGGAGGAAGATGAGGTGGAAGATTTACCATCATGGACACGTGTTGAGGGCAAGCGCAGTAGCAAAAAGGGAAGAACTGCTGATGCCCACTGATATTTGAACTTAGAAAATAGATATGGACCTCTACAACAACAGGGTGACTGCTGAGAAGATCAAGAGGAGGTGGTGCAAGCAAGCAACTTGAAGAAATCTGAGCCTAATCTGCTTGTAATAGGTGACTCTATAACTAAATTTACTGACACAGCCATTTGTAGGGGTAGAAAAGGAAGAACAACAGTGTGTTGCTTGTCAGGAGCAAAGGTGAAAGATGTCAGGGGGAATCTGGAAGGCTTACTGAAGGGATCAGGGGGAGAAGCCAATAGTGACACTTCATGTAGGGGTGAATGATGTGGGATACAGGATTTATGATGATATTAAGAGACTTTGAGAGTATAGGTAATACTTTGAAACAAAAGGTTTATGTGGTAGTGGTATCTGAAATACTTCCAGTACCAGAACTTGGACTAAAGAAGAGGCATTTGGATTTGTTGCAAATTGGTACAACTTTAACAATCAGAAGGACCTATACAGAGGTGATGGTTTCCGCTTAAATAGCTTGGGAGCGAGTATGCTGGGTGACACAATAAATAACAATATATGGGAATATCTAAACTAATCGACAAGGGGAATGGGGAGAGGTTATTGATTGTGATCGTACATTCAATTCCGACAAGGGTACAGGTGGAAGCTCTAGAAATTCTCAGGTAATTACAAGGATTATTAACAAAAACATAGTGAAAATAAAAATAATAAAAAACGGAAAATACTACTAGCCAATGTGAGGAGTCTGAGGAATAAATTTGGAGAGCTGGAGTCACTGCTGTATGCAGAAAAAATAGAGATTATGGGCATTCCTGAGACATGGTGGAGCATAGAAGATACGTGGAGTAAAGAAATAGGAGGATATACTTAATTCAGAAAGGATAGAGTTAAAAAAAGAAGTTGTTGTACTATATAATTCTAATACACCATGGGTCGAGGAAATGTTACTGCCTAGGGAATCAGAAAATGAAACTATCTGGATTAAAACTGGTAAAAACTGTAGGAACTACATTCTGTTAGGGATCTGTTGTAGACCACCAATCCAGTCAGAGAGTATGGATGAGATATTAATTAATTAATTAAATAGAGCAATTTAATGACAAACATAAAATCATCTTAATGGGGGAGTTCAACCTACCAGGAATAGACTGCAAGTCAGAGGAAGGTGGGACCAGAGACTGGAGGTCAGTTGAAGATGGGACCAGACGGGATAGGTTGTTAGCCAAAGGTTAATTGCTCTAATCCTTGAACAACATTTAAATGAGACAACTATGGGTTCTAATATGCAGGACATTGTTTTAAGTGATCTAGGGGAATCAATAAGAAATTGTAAAACTAGAGAACCTCTGGGTGACAGCAACCACGAGAAGGTCTCATTCAGTGTGGATATGGAGGTCAAGCAGGTCAGAAGAAAGACTAAATGTTGTTGTTTTGGAAGAGCAAAGTTCAAAGCTAAGAGGGAGGAATTTAATAGTTGGAATTGGAGAGGGGAGCTAGTTAACACTGATATAGACCGAATGTGGAATATACTAGCAGACAAAATTAGAGCATTAGAGGATAAATTTGTGCCCTAGAGAGTTAAATACAGTAGAAAAGGGAAAGTACCGATATGGTTAAATTAGAATTTACTCATGAAAATCACAAGGAAAAGGACATTTATTTAGAATGGCAAAATCTATGGGGGACCTGGCCTTATGGATGAAGTGTAAGACTGCAGCTAGGAGTTGCTAAACTAATACTAAGGAAGCTAAGAAACAAAAGGAACTTGATATAGCTACAAAATTAAAAGACAATAATAGGACTATTTGTTCCTATGTAAGATTAAAAGAGGGAGATACAAAGGTAGTGGGGCCACTGAAGGAGAAAGAAAACATAATAGATGAGGAAGATCAGATGGCCAATATCCTAAATAAATTATTTAGCTCTGTTTCTGAAGAACCTAAGTGAGGTAGAATTAACACAGGGGAATGAACCTGTTATGGTGGAAGAGCATGAAGGTTTGAAGCTCCTGAATAACCTAAGGTTGCATAAATCACCAGGTCCTGATGGCCTACATTCTAGGGTACTTAAAGAACTAGAGCAGGAACTCACTGGACCATTAACCCTGAATTTAATTCAAGCCTGAATCAGGGGAGGATACCTGTAGCGTGGGAGAAAGTGATTGTTGTACCAATATTTAAGAAGGGAAGTAGGGCACTGGCAGAAAATTTTGTACTCTGCTATATTGGAATAAGCTTGTCTGTACTGTTTGTCCTCTCTGTGACGAGGTACCTTTGTAAATGAGCCTCTGGCTCAAAGGTTGTAAACTGATGTTCAATAAATAAATAAATAAAATAAAAAATACAGACTGGTAAGTTTGACCTCTGTGGTGGGGAAGCTAGCAGAGACACTTTTAAGAGATAAAATAAATAACTTTATAACAGAAAATGATTTAGGGGATGTTGCACAAAATGGATTTAGGCTAGAGAGATAATGCCTGATAAAAGTAATGAATTTCTATGAAAAGGTTAGACTTGCTCTTGATATTGGAAAACAAGGTGATGTCATCTGTTTGGACTTTAGTAAGGCATTTGATACTGTATCACATGCAGAACTATTCAGGTGTCTAATTAAAATCAATCTCAATTCTAAAATACATTGGATGAGGTTTTGGCTTACTGACAGGACACAGGTTGTCAGAGTAAATGGATATGAATTGAGTGAGGTGGAAGTGACTACTGGAGTACCTCCTAAGGCCAACGCTTTTCAATATATTCATTTCAAGCATGCAGGTGCTGCAAGGTGGGTGGATGAAAAAATTTGCAGATGATGCAAAAATTGGACATGTAGTTGATACCCAAGAAAATGTGAATAGACTACAGAGGGAAATAAATGAGTTACACAAGTGGTCACTTTTAAACAGGATGAAATTCAGTCCTGAGAAATGTGCAGTATTACATTTTGGTTACAATAATCCAAAAACAAAATATACTGTATCATAGGAGGCACAATCTTAAGGGACTCAGATTGCAAAAAAGATTTGGGTGTTATGGTGGAAAGTAGTTTTAAACACTATAAACACTGCGATATGTTAATTAATAAAAGCAAATCAAGAGCTGCAAACCTGTAGACCTGGGTTTGAATTCCACATCCCCCACTTGCATACTGTGACCCTGAGCAAGTCACTTAATTTCCTTGTGCTCCCAGGACACACCTGGAAACAAGCTTTCAGCTTAGTGTCTCTCTTCTGGTAAAAAAAAAAAAAGAAATGAGATCATACATTGTCATGCGTTATGAAAAGTAGAACTAGTAGAGTTTGAGAGGTGATCATGCCTATTTATAGGTCTATGATATGTCCGCACATGGAGTATTGTCAGCAGTTTTGGGCACCACAACATAGAAATGATGTAAACAGACTGGAACAGGTCCAAAGAAAATCAACAAAGGTGTTTAGGGGACTAGAAGGTTTAAACTATAATAAAAGGATAGAAGGTTTAGGACTACATAAACTTCAGATTAGAAGACTGAAAGGGGATATAATAGCTGTTTATAAGTCGTTAACTGATCCAAATTTAAGAAATTGTTCACATCTGGAGTTTAACCCCATGGAGAGAATAGCAAGGGGGCATACATTTCAGTTGGTGGGTAAAAACTTTAAAACTGTGAGAAGAAGGAGTTGGTTCTCCCAGAGGGTTGTAGGTGTGTGGAATAGTTTTCCATCAGCTGTTGTGGATAGTGAACAAGCAAAGACTGGATCAGTATTTATGAGACAGGGAAATAAATGGTTATATCCATTTTTAATTAAACGGCAGACACTCTTGATAGGTGCATAATCTCCTCCTGTCTGTAATTTTCCTATGTTGTTCCTATGTTCCAAAAATAAACCCTTGGTTATTTTTTGCAGCTTCCGATGTATTTTGCCATTACTGCCTTGCTGTTTATTTGCATGCTTAGAGTGGTACATGGGGAGGGAAGGGGGTTATAATGATCCCTGTCACAGAGGGTGGGGTTTGTATTTATTTCTTGTGGGGAAACACCCTGGCAAAGCTCTGTCATAGGTGGAGGCACCATGCCACTTTCCAAGCCCATTTCTAACCATGAACCCTGGCACCATTCACCTGAAGGCATAACAGACTTTGCCCTTTACCATCACGACTTGCAGTTAAAAGGGGAAAAATATAAAAAAAATCAAAGAGGCGCTTAGTTAAACTGGGGGGGTTCTTAATCTGCAATAGTCTACAAATCTTGTGGTACATAGTGCCAAGAAGAAGCAATTTGAGTCTTCACTGGACAGTTATATGATTAGTAAGGGGATATCTGGTTATGGTCATTAAGTAACAGAGAGTCACAATGGCTAATGCTGATTGACTTGGACCGATCCTGTGGCTCTCCAGGCTTAGTCAGCATGCCTTGCTGCTGGGGGTGGTTACACAATAAAGTACAAATGTAACAGGACGACATGAAATGAAATTATAGTCTCCAACAAAGTGCGGCTCTCTAATAAATGATATCATGTAGTCCAAATTGGAACAGCACATCAAAAAGACCATCCATATAGCATAGTACCAGAACCAATAATGTAATAAGAGGGAGCTGAGGAAGCATTACTTCATGGAAAGGGTGGTGGCAGCTTGGAACCTGCTGCCTGAGGAGGTGATCTCGCTGGATTCAGTGGGGAGTTTTAAGAAGGGATGGCGTAGGTTTGGGGCAAAGTACAAGTAGGGAGAGATCTTAAGGTAAAGAAAAAGGGTTGCTACTAGGAGAATGGTGCTTGTAAAGTCCCAAAAAGATTCAATCAAAGCAGAAAGGACTCAGCACTCCTTGTCAAGCACAAAGGGCCCAATTTTAAAAGAGTTATGCCTGGCGTAACAGCACTTGCTGTAGTAGAATGGCGCAAGTAGAAACTGCGCCAGCAGCTGTGACTTGCGGGATTGTACAATATGGCCTGTGACATGTCGCAGGCCACTTGCACCAAAGAGCAGTTATGCCAACAGTTGCAAGATAAACCCCCTGTGATATGACACTAGGGGGGTTACGGCAGCAGTTGTGCCCTATTCCAGTAGGGCAGCAACAAAGTCCCTAATGTCGGTATTCTACAAGAACCCCGGAGGAAAACTGGCAACCTAAGTTACACCAGCATTTAGCTGGTGTAACTGTACATACATCCTCTGGGAGTTCTGGAGACTGGCTGCACCCACTCCAGGATTCCCCCTCATGCCCAGAACAATCCCATCTTTGCCCCACAGGGCAGCCCACAAACCCCCCAGCCCCCTATCCCCCCAGCAGATGTGCTCTGCTGGGCATCTCACACCCCCAGCCCCCAGAACCCCAAACCCTCAATGCCCTGCAGAGCAGCCCACACACATCACACCCTGACCCCATTAACGCTAGTTTCCTGTAGGGCAGTTGTACCTTCCCCATCTATCAACCTGATATAAACAACACACTGTGTTATTGGGACTCCTGGCTTTCAGGTTCAGGTGGCATCGCCACTTTCACCAGTAGTGCCAGCTCATCCACTTTGCCGGCAACTGGCACAGCTCACTCATCGTCATCCGGCCACTGAGCTCTGCATGAACGCTTACTGTATAGACGCTTCAGAAATTATTCATTTCCGAGTGCATCTATACAGTAAGTGCTCATGTGGGCTCAGTCAGCGGCTGGCCGTGGAGGTGAGAGGTGGCTGTGCCAGTCGCTGGCTGGGGATGGGTGGGAGGTGATCACTGCTGGGTGAGGTTGAGGGCCACTGACCACCAGGAACTTAGGGTTCTAATATTTACACAGTTGAGCACCATATCAGGTTGGAGAATGGATGGGCATGTTACTTCTGGCGGGGCTTTGGGGCACGTACGCTTGCTGGGGTGCGACGGCGACATGACCCGGTACGCCTTCAGTTGGTGTACCTGTCTGAATGTCACAAGTCACAGGACTTGTGTGAGGAGACCCTGCCCTTCTTAAATAGGGTGCAGGGTCCATGTTGTAGAGGCGTTACGCAAGACGCCTTTGGCAGTGACTTGCGCCAATGCTTCTAGAATCGGGCCCACAATGTACATATACCACCAGATTTCTTCTGTAAAATCTTGTGGTGAAAACAAGCAATGTAACCTGGTGTAGCCTGAGGAGACTACCACAGACCAATGTTTCACACTCAAACTGAGTGCTTTGTCAAGGTGTAGAGCACCTCCTTCTGACCATATTTATACATTACATTTAATTAACTTTCAGCACAAAAATGCATGAGGAATGCACACAAAAGAATTTAGCTTAATACGCCTGATCTGTGCTTCATTCTGCAGTCCTAAATCCAAATGTATATGTATTGGCTTATCGTGGCATGACATTTATGTCCACTATAATCTATATACCGTATGTGCCAATAGGATTGGACATGTTTACAGCAATATAAATATTTTTCAACACATACCTAGAAACTATATACAATGTTAATAATACTAATTACATCCTGAACACTGCATGAAGCTATGAGACAATATGGTGATAGATAGATGAGAAATGGGGGGGGGGGGTAACAAAAGGGAAAATTCAAAAAATGCATTTTGAGGTCAGATGCAGTGAAGACCATTTCCATCATTAATACAATAGCCTTGCTAATTCTGTCTGGTCATTAATGCCTGGCCATTCCATAGCACCAAGTTTACAGATCCAGAAGGCCTCTCTTCTAGCCAGTTTGGACTCTATATCACCACCCCTGTTACCTGTTATTACTTTATCAGTACCCATAAACTTAGGTGCATGTAATGACGCTTCTCTAGCGTTATTAATGTGCATTGCAAGTGCATATTTCTCATTTTTATTTAAGATTGCATGCATGCATTCCCCAATCCTTTCTATTAGCTTACGTTTTGTTCTTCCTGCATAAAATACCCTACAACTACATAAAGCCAAATAAATTACATTTTGTGTGTCACACGTAATCAGGCTGCATATCTTATATTTTTTGCCATCCTTAGGGCCAAAAAAGAAAGAGGTCCTTTCTAGAACATTGCAGTACTTGCAACGTCCACATCTGACACATCCAGGATTTGGTGAGGGCAAAAATCCAGATTTTCTCTCAACTGGCTGCACACTATGTGCAATTTGATCTCTAATGCTACGAGTCCTCCTGTATGTAATTCTAGGAAGGGTTTCAAATACTTCTTTAAGTTTAATTTCGGCTTTAATAATATCCCAATTTTTTTTAAATCATGTTCTTCACTGCACCTGCATCACAAGAATATGTAGTCACAAAATTCAAGGAGTTCTTTTCCTCAGCTGATTGTTCCCTCGACTGTAATAATGCAGTCCTAGCCATTTTTCAACCTCCCTTCTGGCATTCTGTACATTTCTAAAACTATAACCCCTTTCCAACAGACATGCTGAAAGTGCATCTGCACACTCAGCAAAATCCTCTGTGAGGCTACAGTTATGTTTTAACCTCATAAATTGACCCGTAGGTATATTTGTAACCGTATGCCAAGGATGGCTGCTATCTGTCTGAAGCAATGTATTTTTGTCCATCTCCTTGCGATACAGGGAGGTCAAAAGGTCACCCATTTCTGTTTTTCTTATAGTGATGTCCAGGAAGTTAATTCTGTCAACACTATGCTTCACATCAGAGGTAAAGCCTGATTTATGGCTTTCCAAATATGTAACAAAGAATTCTAGTTCCGATAATGTACCATCCCACACCATTATACAATCATCTATGTAATGACTCCAGAACTCCACCTTTGTACGAAAAGGATTCTTTGTACTGTATATTACATTATCCTCCCATAGTCCCATAGCCAAATTAGCACAGTTGGGGGATAAATGTTGCCCCTCATTGCAGTACCCTTTTTTTGTAGGTAATGTTGACCCAAAAAACTGAATGTTATATTTTTTAATACCATTTCCATCATGTTTAGCAAAAACTGACTAGCTGGTACCTTTTGTTCACTTTTCTCTAAAAAGTACTGTAGGGCTTCAAGTCCCAAATCATGTGGAATGTTGGTATATAAACTGGAATCATCAAAGGTTACCAAAAGTCTGCCCTCCCCTACGTACATTTTGGATGTCAAGTTAATAATGTCTCTGGTATCCTTTATGTAGGACCTAAGATACATTACCAAAGGCTGTATATGAAAATCAATAAACTGTGACATAGTCTCTGTCAGGGTACAAGTAGGGAGAGAGTTGACCAGGTGGTGAACTTAGGGAGGGAAAGGTTGGTTGGAGGGATTGAAAGGGTAGGGGGGAGGGGGCAGCAGCAGTTGTCTAAACTGTGAGCTGCACTTTCGAGCAGATGACATAGACCTTGAGGCCTAATTCTGCTGGCATCGTCTTATGTTTGTATGTCTGGAATAATGCAGCTTCAACTGAGGTCACCTCGAGGTGCAGACAAAAGTGCATGATGTTCACTAGAAACAGTTGCAGACAAAAGTGAGCTTCAAGATCCGGACTCTTGTCCTATGCCAATCAGGCCACATGCTGTCCAGTTCTAATATAACCCAGTAGTACAGATATGTAATATCCACAGTCCACTCTGATGCAGGAACTCAAAGATAATGAATGTAGGAAGGGCATGCCAAAAATTACAGTATAAGAGGAACTGGAGCTAGTGAAGAGCTCCAGAAGTGGTGCAGGGACCATTCAAACTCAATAAACAGTGCTCATAGCTGGGTAGTGTACAGAATCCAGTTGAACTCTTGGAGAGTACATAACTGATGTCCTGAAAATATGATGTCAGCCAAAAGTAAAAAGTCTGGGCTGCCATTCAACAAAAGGGGAGTGGCCAAGGAACATAGTTATTGCAGTTGTTCTGACTCATAGCCACAGCTTGGTCATAACAGCCACACATGCCCACCATCATGAACCTTCAGAAAATATAAAGCAAACAGCACTCCGTGTGGCTCGATAGGTCAGCATGGCTCCATACCATTATCCCCAGAAGCTGCTGCTTCCATGGGTTCCTCCATGTGCAACGAAGTCGGGAAGGCTTGTTGCGATGGGTGAGGGTGTCCAGGGCTGTCTGGAAAAATTGATAAGCTTCCTCCGGTGTATGGAAATACTGAGGCTTACCCTGAGAGTAAGCAGAGCACTGAGAAGTACAAAAGGGAGTAGGAAAGCCCCCAGTTTTGCAGGCCTGCTTTTATTTTATCAAAGGGCTGATGCCATTCAAGCAACTTTGGAGGCAGCCAGGGTAGAAGAAAAAACTGTCATGACCAGCTTGGATTTCTTTCAGCTCTCTCGCATCTAAAAAAATGAGGTCTTTAATTTGGTGGTACCACAAAAGTTTAAATGTCAGCAGATGAGGTTTATCTTGAGTAGAGCTGGTTTTGCTGAGCGGGTCGTGATGAGCCCAGTCCATTCTAAAATTGTATTCAGTAGCCTCTAATCCTAACCACTCTGGAAAATCCTGACACAGGTATCCTATGGGATTTTTGCACTCTAGGTCTTCCTTAAGCCCCATAATACACAGGTTCTTGTGGTTCCAACAACTTTCCAGGTCTAAGTTTTTTGGTCAGCCAATCTACTTAAGCCTCTGCCACCTGGACATGTTGCTCATGGCCTCTACGTGCATCAACAACAGTGCTAAACATATGTTTGGTTTGCATGACCTGACCAGTGAAGCTGGAAATCCTGCCTGGGTCATGTAACTGTCAGGCAAATAGTTTCCCCATTCGAAGCTATTTTTTACCAGTAGAAATGACTGTGTCTCTGGTTCCAGGAACATCCGTTGCTGAGATTCTTTATCACTGCAATCTTGGTGACTGGGAGCCTTGGGACCTGTGGTGAGTTCAAAAATTTTTTCCTCTTTTGGGGGCTGGAAAAGTAGCCCCAGACTGGTTGCGATCTGTGAGCATGTTCTGTACCTCCAATATGAAATGCATTTTTCTGCACTCAGTGAATGGGGATGGATTCTAACAGGGATGGC
Organism: Neoceratodus forsteri; assembly: GCA_016271365.2. NCBI lineage: Eukaryota > Metazoa > Chordata > Ceratodontiformes > Ceratodontidae > Neoceratodus > Neoceratodus forsteri. Next base: position 30,239,880 of record CM028133.1, on the reverse strand, counting down.
CTGGAACCATCTCTGGCAGACACAAATGTGGCTTCTTAGGAAATAATTATTTTTAAATGAATAAAGACCAGGAAAGATTGATTATAGTGATAAAATTATGTGATTTGTTTTTAAATGATTATTTTATGCCTCGTTACTACCCCAACATAGCCACCATCCTGCCTTGGGCTACTACCCAGTCCCACACTGGGACATCTCTGGCTTTTTCCCTCAGTTTCCCCTGGATCACCCCTGCCCCCAAAGTGGGGCTTTATAGGTTAACCTTTCCCGACTAGATGCGGCTCTTACATATTCAAAGGTGTCCTTGGTTGAGCATCCAATAGTTCCAGTTGGGGCCCAAATGTGCTAGTTGCCATCCTGCACATGTCGGCATTCTTTTTGATTTGTTCTGGTCACCATCCCCAGATAAAGCTGGCAGGCACTGCACTCCAAGCATGCATGCAAACAGCAGTTTGGCGCTGCAGTCCTCCTTACCACCACGCCTCTGCTGGACTGCCAACCGTAATACCCAAGGTAGCCATTTCTCGGCAGAGGCATTGACTCACCCTCCCAGAAGGAGAGCATTCTACTGGCTGCTCAAACCTCCTTTCCCTGCCAACTTTCTGACTGCTGGGGTCCCTTCCTAAATCCGGGCTGCCACTACCATGAGCAACAGCCCTGCCACTACACAAACAGTCTGCCATAAATGATGTGATCTTAACTGTAAATGATGCATTCAGTTTATGAGCCAGTTTGGCATTTAAAGAACTGTGTTGGACCCGAATGCGTTTTTTTCCCTGTAGTACCTGGATTTTAGCCACCAGTCCCAATTCTGTTACTATTCCATCTTTACTGGTCTTTTAGTAAGCATAGTGGGTATTCCCGGCCACACTGGTGGTAAATACCATTTTAGAACACCATGATGTAGTTTATGTCCCTTTCAGTCACAGAATGCTACAGTAGAATGCAATATGAATGCATCTGCTGTCCACTTAGCTACTGCTACTCAACTAACTGTCCATACTGAACTACGCTCTTAAACCCCAAGGCATGTTGCATGCCCCTAGATGTATCTTGTAAAATCATGATGACCTCTAAGTTCTTAACTGTTGTCTTCTGCCAATAAGACCTGCTTATTGTATTCTAAAATGTTTACCATGATGTACTCCTAAATTCATTCTGCACTGTTTTATGCTGTTAACTGTCTTCTACTGTCAATAATACCAGTCTACTGTGACCTATAATCTATACCATGATGTTTACCTGTAAATGTGTTCTGTAATAATGTACCCTATATGCAATTAATTCCAGGTTGACCCTGAAAAAGGGAATTCTAGTCTCAGTGGACTCGCCCAGTTACCAAAATTCAATAAATAAACTGAGCCAACAGTTGTTAAGAATCTAGGAGTTTAACAGGGACATAAATTATATCAAACAATTCTAAAAGAGTCTTTAGCCCCAGTGTGTAAGTCAGAAATACCCAGTAAATGTGTTACAAGGTCAGTAAAGGTCGAACAATAACAGAATGAGAAGCACTATTTAAAATACAGCTTCTGCAGAAAATACTTACTTGCTAGTTAAAAGCAGTTCTCATTGAAAGGGCACAAAACATATATTTTTTTCATAGAATATTCATGAACTGTGGTAGACAAATCACTGAGTGAAGTTGATTGTTTCTCTGCCTCTTTTATAAGAAACACTGTGATGTTCGCAGGAAATATTCACACTTTAGTCACCATGTTGTAGCCCTTCAGAATGGTTCTCCAAATTCCTCCATCATAATCCTTCAGTGGCTTATATAACAAATGTTGTCAGAGGAAAAAAATAGTTTCTTAAATATCATGCTTCATCATCAGAAGAGTTTTTTTTCCTCGTGTACAGAATCAAACTATTTTAGTACTTTGACTGTATCTGCCCTGAGGAAAACAACAATGTCTGAAAACAATTTTTTGATGTGGTCGTATGGGCAGCTGGAGGGCCAAGTTGCAGAACTAGACAAAAGCTGCATAAAAATGAGAATATTTTTAGCAACTGCCAGGTCATATTTTTTGGCAAGTTATCAGTAAAGAATTACTGATTGTTGGCTCTAAAAGGGGATCTGCTACAGATTATTGATTTCTTGACCTAAAAAGTAATCTGTTACTGATTATTATGGACTTAGCTTTGTACCACAGAGAGGTAAATCATGCAGTTTTGATGACTGCATACTGTACAGAGTAGAGGAGAACAGTTTTCTCAAATTATAAGAAGGGATATCAATTGGTTAACTTGGAATTTTTTTTTAATTATTTGGTAACCAGGTAAGGCCAACTAGGGACAAGTGCTTGTTTTCAGGGCGACCCAAGAGCACTGAGGAAGTTAAGTGACTTGCTCAGAGTCGTATGGTATGCAAGCGGAGGTTGTGGGAATCAAACCCAGGCCTGCTGGATGTACCAAGCTTATTCGCAGCTCATTACTCTAACCTTTAGGCTATACTCTAGGTTACTTTGAGTTAATGACGATGAACTTTACTCATCCCCTTAAAGAGATTCCTGATGCTAGTTTGCTAACCAACATGTTATCCCATTAGACAGGTCATCAACAAAAACCCATTTGTTCCTAAAACATATACCAAATATGTTAAAATGACTTTATTAGGTTTACCCAGTGAGAACATGGAATCAAATCCCTGTTGACATTTGTGCCAACAACTCTAAAGTTGAATTTGACAATGCTCTTAAGAAGGTACTTACTGCCACATATAATTGTAGCAGATGATACATTTTTTTGCACATATAATAAGAAATCTGTTTATCTACAGTCTCATTGAAATTACCAGGGTTTTATTGCCCCAGAAAAGCTTATTTATGTTTATCTGACAAATTGCTTTATTTATTTTTAATTTACTGTTCTTGGACAGGAAAGACTTACTAAGCTGAGGCTTGTTCCAGGTGCATGCTGAGAGCAGAGGGAGGTTACGTAACTTGCTCATGGTTACCAAACCCAGTTCTTCAGGTTTGTGGCTCAGTGCCCTTAACTACTATCCTACACTGCCTCCAAAATATGCTAACATGACTATTAGTTTATACAGTGAGATCATGGAATCAATCCCCTGTTGGAATTAGTGCCCAAAAACTCTAATACTCAATTCCTAGTGCTCTTAAGAAGATACTTACTCACACATGTAACTTTATGAGGTGATAAATTGTCTGCAGATATTGTTGTTTCCCCCAGGGCTTTTGGTAATATGAATTAGAATGTTTCTTGTACAGGATGACTGTTGAAAATAGGAACCAGAGTCCCAATGTTCTGAGTAAATAGAAGTGGTATCTATTTATCGTCTATGTTTAGCTAAAGACAGTGCACTAATGATCTGCATAAAATTATTCTACATGCAGTATACTAATGGGAAAAGTATCTATAGCAAAATTAATTTCAGATTACTTTAGCTTTTAATATGTGATCTGATTACTTATTCAGAATACTTGATTTAATAAGTAATCCCTTATATTAATCTATTAGTTGGAAAAGTAAACAAATTACAAGTAATGAGTTACTCATACTTTAAAGGTGCGGTATTTATTAGTTGGCAAGAAATGTTATGTCATTTTCTTTTGAGCAAAAATGTACTGTATTTATGACATCATTAGATTCACCCTTAGCATATTTCTAATTTTCTCAGAAATGTCATTTTTTTCCATGGAAGGTATGGCAGGACCTTTTTAAAAACTTCAAAAGCCCATATTTTAATTCAGGAATGAAAGACAAAGAAAAAAATGGGTCTATTGATGATTTTAAAACAGAAAACTCCAGCACCACTCACTGCAGCGATGAATAAATATCACCCATAAATAATTAAATCAACTCGTGCTATACAAGTTGAAAAATATTTTTTAATTTATTGCAGTACTTCCACACATATAAAAACAGTCACAAACATCAATATACCTTACAGACAGAGGCTCAGGTGGGAGCCACAAAGCCTCCTACCGGTTTCGCTTCAGAGCATCATCAGGGAGTGTTCAAATAGGCGACGCGCTCTACTTTTATAGGTAAATCCTTAAAGTGACAGTATACTTACAACAAATATTCACTCTAGATTGTCATACACCTATAATAAAATATTCATATAAAAACATATATCAATATGAATACAAATAAACAATAGCAGACTACTAAACAGATGAAGCACAAACTTCTGCATACATAAAAATGTGTGTGTGTGTGTGTGTGTATATATATATATATATATATATATATATATATATATATATATATATTTAAAGAGGTATAAAAATACTCCAATTAACACCTGAAAATAGTGTATTTGTATAGATTATATCATACTATATACTAAATAACAACTTTCAAGTGCACAAGATCAAATTCATTTATGCATTCATCCAGATAATTCCTAAAAGACTATATCTGGTGCTAGCCAATAATGCTGTAAAAGTGCATAACAAAATAGGGAACATAAGAGGGAACTCCTATTACTTTTTTACCTTTAAATTCTTGCCCTTAATTTTTTCATTTGATTCAAAGTGGTATTGACTCAAACATATAATTTAACCCTGGATAGTTACATACAGATAATTCCTAAAAGACTATATCTAGTGCTAACCAAATAGTATAAAGTGCAAAACATAATAGGAAACATAAGAGAGAACTCCCATTACTTTTTTTACCTTTAAATTCTTGCCTTAGTCTTTTCATTTTTTCATTTGTTTCAGAAATGGTATTAACTCAAACATATCATTTAACTCTGGATAGTTAAGAGCATTTAATCTATATATTCAAAATTGTTCCCTTTGTGAGAGCAGCAATTCAAGATCACCCCCTCTGGGGCCAAGTCTCACCTTCTTAGTCCCACAAAATGCAAAATAATGCAGCTAGTCCATCCCATCATGGGATTTAATATGGCCAAACAAGGGATTAGTACAATCCTTATTTCTACTATCACTAAGATGTTCTCCCACTCTTATCTTAAATACCCTTGATGTTGTAAAACTTTTTTTCTGTTGCAAGTTTTAAAACTGTCAATACTAATGTATCTTTCAATATTGGGGGTTTATCAATTGTAGTACTGTTTGTGTTGTTCATTTAACAATGTGCAGTTGCGGGTGCATTTTATATCGGCAAAACATCAAGGGTATCCCACCTGAGCCCCTATTTGTAAGGTATATTGGTGTTTGTGACTGTTTTTCTATGTGTGGAAGTACTGCAATAACTTGAAAAATATTTTTCAACTTGTATAGCACTTGTTGATTTGATTATTTATGGGTGATATTTATTCATCTCTGCAGTGAGTGGTGCTGGAGTTTTCTGTTTTATTGTTGTTTTCTCTCATATTAGCACACTCTGCAATCTGGGGGCAGCTTTTTTGTTGTGATTCTATTGATGATTTGTCAGAAAAAAATATTGTTGAAAAAAAAAAAAAGAAAACCTACATGGTGATTAACAAGTACTGCTTCTTTAAAAACCCTGTCAACCACCTATTTTTTCTTTGCACAGAGGAGTCACAGTAGATATACTTCTATCTTCTGATGTGAAAGCAAGCAAGACTAGCAGTTACTAAAAAGGGGTGGCTGGAAACCTTCGCAATGCAATTATTGTCATAAAATAAATGTGTGTTGGGTTACAGAGTACACAGATATTAATTTAATAAGGTGTAATAGTACCACAAATCAGAAAAAAGCAAAAATAATTCAGTTTTTAAGTCTTGTTTATATTGATACATGAAATTATTATATTGATATAATAGTTTATATAGCAATAGAAGGAAATAGCCTAAATTTCACAGTGTTGGTATTAAAAGACATATATTGATACTACCTTCAAAATACTACCTTTAGGCAGTATAGCGCAGTGGTCTAAGGCTCTGAGCTGCAAATTTGGTGACATCCAGCAGACGAGACCTGGGTTTGAATCCCACAGCTTCTACTTGCATACTGTGTGATCCTAAGCAAGTCACTTAACCTCCTTATGCTCCCAGGTCGCTCCTGTAAAAAAGCTTTCAGTTTAGTGTGCTATACCTGGTTAAACAACTAACTAAAAAAAAATAATATTGAAACACATGTTTTTACTAACATATTATATTGATATGCATAGACATGTACTGATACATGGAAATTGTATTGCACAATCTATTTATATGGCTCTGACTCCAAACTTTTATATGTTAAAAAGTTATGTTTCTAGTTATTTAGATTTTGTTAACCAGTAAAGGAGGGCTTGGAAGTACAGGTTCAAGCTGCCTGATATTGAACCAGGTTAATCTGTTTGTAGATTTGGCCTGGTCACTTGGAAAATTCCCCATCTCTTTTCAAAATGTGCCATGGGCTCTTTAAAGGCCCCCTGAACAACCACCTGAAATAGGCAGATAGGATTTATGACTTAAAATTTTGTCCAAAAGACAACACCTCCCATAGCACAGTGTTCCTCAAATACCTTGCTGGGACATCGGTATGGCTACTTTTCACTAAGGGGAGAGTACCCCCCACAGAGAGCTACCAGTATCACTTCCTGCAGCACTTGGTGTTTATTCAAGGTCTCCCATCCTGCTACTGACCACACTTGACCCTGGTTATCTTCTAAGATCTGACAGGACCAGGCTCCAAGATAATAAAGCTGCAGGCCCTAACAGTTGAAAGTTAGACTTTTCAAAAGATAATTTCTTTAAAAATGGGATAAGTTTGGAAGTGTTATGGCTACAAACTAAATTTTGTATGAATGAAAGCTTGGAGTCAGCTATGTTAAAGTTTAAATGTGCTACTGTTATTAAACAGCTCCCTGCTTGCATTTGCGTTTTGTCTGCAAAGCTCATTCACCACTTCAGTTTGTCTGTGAGCTGGACACTTCACTCCTACTAGCCTGTAGTCACCTTCCTCGGTAGCCTGTGACATAGGCGACTGTGATTGGGTGCTTTCAAAAAGGGCGACTCAATCATGGCACATGTCGACAGGACTACCGACCAGGGAGGGCAACTGGATGAGGGGGGGTTCATGCATATAGCGACAGGATGTCGCTACATGTACACGTGCGGGGGGAGGAGCAAGCACGCCGAGTGAGGAGCAGAAGGGGAAGGAGGGCTTGTGAGGTGTGGTACCACAGTGGACTGCTGAACTGACGTGTGGTGGGTGGGTGGCTAGGATTCTGAGGGTGCTGTGTTTGGGTCCGGGGTGCACATACATTTTGTTGTGCCTTGCCCAATTTTATTTTTAGGGTTTTGCACCCCCCCGACATGCACCCCCCTGAAGCTGAGAATCCTTTAGTGGGGGAGGTTCAGGGAGCAAAGCCCCCATGAGGGGTGTGCGAGGGGCACAGACCCCCACATAAAAAAGAAAATTCTAAGTCCCCGGCACCGTTTTGCTGATGTTGGGGGTGTACGTCTCAGAAATTGATATTTGGCAATGTACACTCGCCCTAATGGCGATCGCTTTTCCGCAGTCGCTATTATGACATGGAACCCCTTCCTCTCGCCCTGATTGGTAGTGGCAACCAAGTGGGTGGGAGCTGGGTTTAAGTCCGCACCAGTCAAGATGTGGCATCTTCCACAGCGATGGCCTCAGTGCAGGCAAAGTGTAGGCTGAGTGTGATTGAGTCTGTGGAATGTGGCAGGCTCCACAACAGACAATAAGACTGTCCATCTGCTTTTCACACTTTAGCCCCGTGCCATCCATACCACTTATATGAGAGTCTGAGACAGTTTCAAGAACAGCAGGATCTGCAGAACTGTGAGCCTTTTCAGGAATTCTTACCCACTGTGAACTGTGACCTATTTTACAAGACTTGTGTGCTGTGCTACTGAGTGTTTTAATAGTGCGCCTGATTCAAGTGTGCTTCTACCATTGAACTGCTTCATGTTTGCAGAGCTTTATCATCACTTCTGCCCAGCTGTGGGTCAGCTGTTCCACTCCTACCAGCCTGCAGCGACACGTTTCCCCCGATTGGTAGTGACAGCCAAGCAAGTGGGGTTTGTGGGGTTTAAATCTGCCCCAGCCCAGTTGCAGCAGTATGTACAGAGGTGTCTTCAGTATGGACTAAGTGTGGGCTAAGTGTGATTGAGTCTGGGGAGCCAGTGGTGCCGAGGCCAGTAACTCTGTTAGTTGGCTCAGTAAGAGTTTAAAATGTTGAATTTTAAAAGGCTTATGATTGTTGGTCTTAGTTTAAATTTTGTATTTTAGTGCTATGTTTCAGTCAATGTCATATGTGGGGTACTTATGGGATAGTTTTGATCCATGCCCTGTGCAGTATTAATGCTGTTAATGAGTGTGCTAATTATTGAAATGGAGAGTTTTATGATTTACTACTTGAAGTAGTGCATAGGCTGTGTGGCAAGACTTCACCATTTTCTTTTTTTCCATTTATTATTTTTCCTGGCCATGCTCTGCCAGGTATATACCTTGGTCCTAGGGATGTACACTGATCTGGCCCTGTTTGTCCTCCAGCAATCCCACCAAACATCATGCCTTGCTTATGTCTCCCATGACTGCCCCACCAATGGAGGGGCTACGAAGGAAGGGCCATCCTCCCCACCCCCAGAGGTAGTTTACATGTTGTGGGCTAGGATCCATTGTCAGGAGGCACTTGGACCCAGTGGGAGCCAGGAACCCAGGCCTTCACAGAAGCAGAGCCTAATTTTCTCTCTTTCTCTCCACCCTCCCTCCACCCCTTGATGTGCACGCAGCCTCTTGTGCCTTGGCTACACGCAGTGCTGTCCTGTGGAAAGGGCATTCTCCTTTGGCCCATCCCAGGTTTTACTGTGGTACTGGTGTTGCAGCACCATCCCTCCTCAACTATAATGCACTGCCAAGCAGCAGCTGTTGTGGTCTGGCCTGGCATCCAACGCATCGTCCTGAGCTCAGTCCTGTACTCGGTCACCTGTACAGTAGTACTAAATGCTGCCACTGGGCCTTCAAGGTGGCTTGACGTTACCCTTTTCTAATATTATTGTTTTTTGAAAACAGGAGTTGATTCACCTGAATAGGGCCAGCCCTAAGAGGCAGCACATTTTGACGCTGCTGTTGGTGTCTGGCAATATTCAGATGAATCGAGGTCCAACTTTTTGGGAAGATTGTAAATTAGCCATTAATAAGACAAAGGGCATGCTATCCACAGCCCATGTAAATAGTAGAAGCACCCTACCAAATTTGATGAATTCAGAGTATGAACACAGCTTCACAATATTGATGTTGTGACTGTATCTGAAACTTGGTTATCTAGTAAAAAACTCAGACAAATATGTAGTGTTATCAAAACGCTCTTTATTTTGCAAGGACAGAAACGGAACATGGAGGTGTGGTGTTGATTTATGCTCAGTCATCTTTAGTTTCTACATTAGATAATTGTGATGATATGGAATTAGATTATGATTTGGTTTGTGTTAAAATTTTGCTAGGATCTTACATCTAAAAGAGATTGTCTTATTTGGGAGACACAAACATAAATTGGCTTGATAGGGCAAACATTAAATTAAAGATAAAATGGAAGGACTAGGACTTACTTAAGTTTTCGAGTGGCCCACTCATACAAATAAAAGGACTGGTTTTGAGAGTTTCATTTACTGGATTTTAACTACAAAAGAAGATCATATAATAGAAGCATTTCTGTTCTCTGATTCATTGAGCGATCATAGTCCTATAATTTGCACGTGGACCCCTTGGAAATCTTGATTCCCACATCTTATTATGTTTTATGTTCTATGCATAATTTTAATTTTTAGAATTTAGAGATTTGTTTCATCCATTAATTGGTCTTACTTTTCTTGCATCTCAGATGTTGACTCATACTATTTACCAGCAGATTAGGCCTTACGGTCTATCGAGTCTGCTCGAACCTTAGATCCTTAGTTGGGTGCCGAGGCCCTCCCATCCCTTGTGCCCCAGAAACCCCTATCATCCATCCCCACCCCCCTTGGACAGGCCATCATCTGATACATTCACTTTCTGTGTCTGTCCTACCCTCTCTTGAAGCCCTCCACTGTGGATCTCTGAACCAGCGTGTCAGGCAGTGCATTCCGAGGGTCCACCACCCTCTCAGTGAAAACCTCCTCTTCTTTTCCCCCCTCACCCTTCCACCTTCCAACTTCAAACCATGCCCTCTGGTGATACCTCCCTGCTTTAGTCTAAAGATCCCCTCCATGTTTACCCTATGTATTCCTTTGAGGTACTTGAAGACCTCAATCATGTCCCCCCGTCTCCTCCTCTCCTCCAATGAAAACAGGCAGAGCTCCTCAAGTCTGTCCTCATACATCAAATCTCCTAGCCCTCGTATCATCTTAGTTGCCCTCCTCTGTACCCTCTCCAGGAGCTGTGTCCTCTTCAAGTGTGGTCTCCAGTACTGTACACAGTACTCAAGGTGTGGTCTAACCAGTCCATTGTACAGCGGCAGAATCACTTCCTTGCTCCTAGAGGTGATCCCCTACGATGCATCCCAACATCCTGTTTGCCTTGCTAGCCACTCTCCTGCACTGCTCAGTTATTCATACATGCATCCACCATGACCCCTAGGTCTTTTTCCTCATTGAGGCCCCCAGCGCCCCTCCCAGGGTGTACCTGTGTTTAGGAGTTTCCCGACCAAGATGCAACACCTTGCACTTGGTGATATTGAAATTAATTTCCAGTGTGAGCCCAGCTTTCAGGGTGTCCAGGTCCCTTGCAGGGCCAACCTCCTCTTCTTCTCAACTACTGCTCCCATCTTGGAGTCATCTGCGAAGAGACTCATTTCACACCCTATACCCGCCCGATGTTCGATATGTATGCATTAAACAGGATCGACCCAGGACTGAGCCTCGCGGTACCCCACTACCAACCTCTCTAGGGTTCGAGAGCTCCCCACAGACCACTACTCTCTGGGTGTGTCCAGCTAGCCAGTTTTCAATCCATCTGACCATCAAAGGGCCTACTCCTAACCCCATCAGTTTCTCCACCAGACCATTGTGGGGACAGAGTCAAACACCTTGCTGAAGTCCAAGAATAATACATCCACAGGCTTTCCCCTGTCCAGTTCTGATGTTACCCATTCGTAGAACTCCACAAGATTGGTTTGACATGATCTACCTGGCACAAACCCATGTTGCCGACTATCCAGACCTCCCACCTCCTCCAAGTACACCCCAATCATTCCTTTAGTATACTCTCCATTAATTTTCCCACCACTGAGGTCAAACTGATGGGTCTATAGTTACCTGGTACTTCCCTCGACCCCCCTTTATGGATTGGCACCACATGTGCCTCTCGCCAATCCCTAGGTACTCTCCCTGTCTCAAGTGACCTGTTGAAGAGCTCCTCCAGGGGTGCAGCCAGTATGTCCACCAATTCCCATAGTACTCTCAGATGAATGCCATGTGGCCCAGGAGATTTGTCTTTCTTTAGGACCTTGAGGGCTAACCACACCCTTTTGGTGGAGATAGCATCATCCGTCCCCTCCACCTTACTGGCCTTTTTATCCTTATCTATATGTGACACCCTTGGGGTACCTCTCCCTCCTTCTTGCTCCATTTCTGTTGCTCCCCTGATCCCACTCACTGCCGCTTCTATCCCCTTCATGTCTTGCTTTGTAGATATCCCATCCCCCTCCCTAGTGAACACAGAGGCAAGTACTCAAGTAAATACCTCTGCCTGGTCCCTCGCCTCTTCCACCCACCCTCCTTCTGATCTCAATCTGCTAAGATGGCCCTTAGTTTTCTCTGCCCTCCTTGTATCCCTGTGCCAGCCGCTGCTCTTTACTGGACTTTGCTCCCCTCACCATACGGGTGACTTTTCTAGATGCAAGATGGTACATTTTCTTATCCCTATCCCTCTTGTTGTTTTATATTTTTGTAGGCCACCTTCTTTCTCTGACTGCTACCTGTACCTCACTGGACCACCAGCATGGTTTATGTGACCTTGCTCCCTTACGCTTCAACTTAGCAGATCCTGACTGCCTCATGAAGTCCCTGTTTTATGACCTCCCATCTCCTTTCCACACTTGTCATTGATGTAATCCCTTCAAGTGATCCTGAGAATATTTCCCATGCCTCAAAGTCTACCCCTGAAGTCCACTGCCAGTGTCCTAGATCTCACCCCCTCCCCATGCTTATTTGAAACCAGACAGTACTGTGGTCTCCCAGTCAGGGGTCCTGTACAGCCAGGTCTCTTACCAGATCCCCATCTGCCAGAACCACGTCCAGGACATGCCCCTCCCTTGTGGGCTCCATCACATGCTGTGTTAAGAACACATCCTGGAAGCCATCCAGCAGCCTCTGCTCCTTGGTCACCTTAGAGGACATGGTTCCCCAGTTTGTATGTGGCATATTAAGTTCCCCCATCAACACCACTCCTTCCCCTTTTGGTCCACACTGGGCAATGATGTTGTCCAGCAAACCATCCTCTAGAACATCACTCATCCTGGGGCCTATATACTACACCCAGCTTGACCTATCTCCTGCTGGGGATCGTAAGGTGACCCATAAGGCCTCCACGCTTCCTCTGCCTCTTCTACCCTAGCAATTTCTATATCATCTCTAGTGAACATAGCCACTCCACCCCTCTGCCCTCCTTTCATCCTTCCTAAGCATAGTGTACCCTGCACGCTTAGGTCCCAGTCATGGTTTTGTTGGCCCACATCTCCGTGACCGCTGCCACATCCACCCCCTCACAGCATGGCCTGGAACTCTGCAACTTGTTTCTCAAGCTCCTGGCATTTACTAACACCAACCCTCCCTAACTCTGATCCTCTTTGTCAAACCCCACCCAGATTCCTTATACTTCCATCCTCCCTCTGCTCCTCCTGAAACCTCCACCCCCAGTCTGTTTCTCCCCTCCCCACCTTGGGCTGGAAGGCTACTCCCCTCATCTGTAGGAGAGAGCTTCTGGTCAGCCCCTCCCTTATCCCTCCCCCCCCACAAGTTTAAACCCCACCTTTCTTGAATGTAGTCAGCCATTCCCTGTTTAAGGACTTCCTTCCCTAATGGGGCAAGATGAAGCCTGTCCTTGGCATATAGTAACTTATCCTCCCAAACTCCATTCCAGTTCCCTAACACCCCCAACCCACGCTCTTCACCCCACTTCCTGAGCCAGTCATTAACCTCTGTGAGCTTCATTTTTTTCTCCACTGAGGCCTTTGGTACTGGCAATATCTCCGAAAAGGAAATGTTGCATCCATTATCTCGACAGACTCTGGCAAGTTCTTGGAACCTAGCTTGGATTTCCAAAATGCTATTTTCCTCTAGATTGTTAGTTCCCAAATGCACCAGGAAATCTGGTTTCCCTCCACAATCCCTAACCATTTCATACACCATGAACTTTGCTCTGTGCACTGTCAGCCCAGAGATACTCACTACCTTCACCTGGCTATGGCATCCACCCCCCTGTCCCTCCCACTGGATACCCCTAATCATCGAGTCTCCCAATAGCAGAACCTTAACACTGCCATCATCTTTATGGTTACCTCCACTATGCCCTCTCAGCCCCCCTTCCCCCCTTTATTCATGATCTCAATTCCATGACAGTCTTCCTGCCTTATTAGAGACCCCCTTGTCACCCTCCCCTTTCTGCCTCCTTCGTTAATTTGCCCACTTAACTCAAACCCCCTCTGAATAGGTGTCCCCTTTAACCCTCTCTTATTCGAACCATTTATCCTGGCCCTGATAGTTTCCTCTCTCACACCGCCATCCTCCCCTTGTAATAGTACCTCTGCCTCCAGAGGCTCTCTGTGGGTCCCTTAGCTAGGGCCCCATCCTGGTACTGACCCCTGCTGAAGGGGGCCCGCTCCACCTCCTTGTCTCCCAGTTTCTCTCCAATAATGCTCCTCCCTCATGTCTGCAATATGTTGCATCTCCCCATTTGCTTAGCATTTATGTTTCTCTTCTCCCTCTGGGACTATTTCTATCCTTTCCATTGCCGGTCTGTGATGCCCTATGGGTATCCGACTTCCGCCTCTGTATAAGTTTCCCATTTCCACCAACCCTTCCTCCTCTAGGTTGCTTAGAAGCTCAAATTTATTGTGACACTGTCAGCCTCCATCAAGTAACCCGAGTTTCCCCTGACTGCACCTCTAAACTGCCCCTCTTCTTCCCCTCTTGCTCTGTTCACCTTAGGAGCTCCCTTCCCACAGTCTGCTGTTTTAGGCTTCTGCACATCAGCCCCTCCTGACTCTTCCCCCTCCACTATCTTTGTATTCAGAATGTTCACCCTGTACGCTTTCCCCTTAGCATCAACTTCCCTATCTAAGGGTCCTCTGTCCCTAATATCCCCCCTCCTGCTTGCTGTAACATAACGTCCTGTAATTTCAGAGCGTTGCCCCAGCCTCCCCTCAGACCCACCCTTCTGCTGCCCATATCCACACCCCTTATCCTTGGACACCTCCAACTCCCCCAGCTTACTCCTTAACCAATATACCTCACTCCTGATACAAGATAGCTGTCTACAGAGTGGGCAGCCTCCCTCTCTCCAGGCCCAATTTAGAATTATTGCCATCCCACAGCCTGTACAGCCTACAACCCTTCCAAAGATGCCTGCCATGGTGGAATATGGCCACCCTGTTTATCCCCCTCTGTTTATAATGGCACACCCCCTTTTCTCAGTCCCTTTCCCCTGGAATACAGTTTCTCTCTATACTGACTGCAGTTATTTACAAATCTGATTTCAACTCCACCAATAAAGTTCCCAAGTCTCACAAACACATACAGTCCAGTGTGTGTTCAGTTCCACTAACAGTGTGTGTATGCAGACATCAGGTACCGTATGATGTCACAGGCTCACCAGCTCCTGTTGCTCCGAATTTCAGTCCCAAACAGAAATACTCAGCCCTTCAATTCCAACTCCCAGTGGCTTTTCAGTATTTAAGAAAGTCTATAAAACAGGGTGCGTGGGAGGGCTCTTACCAACACCAGGCAAACAACACATTTAAATTTCACTCTAATTATCACTGCCAAACAACTGCTCCCAAGCCTCCAAAGTTACAATATCACAGCCCAAGTAACAGTTCTAACTCAATGTAATAATTTTTAACACATAGAACTAATTTCACTTACAAAACTATTCAAATATTTCAGTTAAAACAGAATATAACCCCAGACCTCTGTCCTTACCAGCCTTCTGCTTATGTTCCCAAGTGACTCTTTACTGGATTTTATTTCAACTGAATTTATTAAAGTTTGCTACAAAATTGCCCCAGTTAGGACAAATAAGAGTTAGGGACAGGGATCAAAGTTGGATTACACTGAACGTAATTCAGTCAATGCAAGATAGAGATAGGGGTGGAAAAATATGAAACTGAAACATTATCATGTAATCTGAATGATTACAAACAGTTGAGAAACTATTGTAATAGCCAGGTAAGGAAAGTGAAGACATAACACTATTTGCATAACAATTTGAAGGGGTTGGTAATTATAGAGATATTTAGCAGGCATTAAATGATCTGTGAGGGAAATCAAAACCTACTGATATTACATCACTTTGGACCCCAAATAGTGAAATATTTTCCCCCAGTCAGATTACATCAGAATTAAATTAAAATTTTTGTAGTGGTATTACATTAGTACCAAATTAGATAATTTATTATGATTGGAAACAATGAGTTCCAAAAAGTGGGACACTCATTTTGTTTTTTGAATATTACAGTTGAGGAAACGTTGGATTACTTACTAAAAATAAATGCAATTTGTTTTAGTAATTTTTGTCCAGGAAAGACACATTAAGCCGAGGCTTGTTTCCAGGTGCATCCTCGGAGCACAGGGAAGTTAAATGACTTGCTCATAGTCACAGAGTATGCTAGTGGTGGTTGTGAGATTCAAACCCAGTTCTCCAGGATTGTAGCTCTGTTTTCTTAATCACTGTGCTATACTGCTCCCTGGAATATAATAACTTGCAACAGTGAAGATGATTTTCATCTTAAATGACTCTTCTGTGTATTTGATTTGGTGAATTTTCCTTTAAATGCTAAAGTTTAACTTTTCTTTACAAACAGATACAGCCCTGAAGTTTGGAAGCAGGTGACCATGGTGCACCATTGCCAATCATCAAATCTGGTCAGAGATATTTGGTTTCAAATAATAGATCTATCTAACTCCCACTGTCCAAGATTTTGGAGAGGGTGGTCTTTGATCAGGTTAAGGCATACTTGGAACAATGTAACATTCTGTCTCCAGAATGGATTTTGTAAGGGTCATAGCATGCTTTCTGCCCTGGTTGAATTGACTACCTATCTC
Source organism: Neoceratodus forsteri (assembly GCA_016271365.2). Taxonomy (NCBI): domain Eukaryota; kingdom Metazoa; phylum Chordata; order Ceratodontiformes; family Ceratodontidae; genus Neoceratodus; species Neoceratodus forsteri. Next base: position 30,223,727 of record CM028133.1, on the reverse strand, counting down.
CATGAGGCCTTGGACAGTGGTGACATGGCAGCTGTAGTAATTGTTGACTTATCTCATTTTTTTGTTTATACTTTCTTTTTATGCCCCCTTCTCACTCCGGTGCTTCCTCACCTTCAGGAGTCTCCTACGGCCTTATGCGTCCCTGCTCGTCTGTCAGCATCAAGTGCAGTCATCCCCCCACACTGCCTTGGTTTGATCCCCAGGTGGGTACAAGGCAGGGCCCCCCTTTCCACCACCCAAAGCAACTGGGTTTCATCAGGGATCTGTCATCCGTGCCGGCAGGGACCCTGGGATTGGGACCTGAAGCTCCATCTACAGGGAGCACCGGAGGGTATTTTTCCTTTTCCACCCATCCCGTAGGGCATCTGCACACTAGGAGAGCCCAGGAGCAACACACATCACAGCATGCTAACGCTCCGGCTCCCGGCGGACATCCTCCCTCCTCCATGCAGTCCTCACTGCACCACCACCCGTGGTCACCCAGGTGGCAGTATTGCAGCGGGACCTGCATCCCACCCCACCCAGAGGAGAAGAGCAGCCTCTGGGCACTCAATCCTCCTCCCCCCCGGCCAACCCTCCAGTTCCCCAAGTCTGTTCCCAAACCCGGGTCGCTGGCACCGTGAGCGGTAACCCTACCACTGCACCGATGGGTTGGCTAGGATTTATCTAATGTTTTTGATTTGGCTCATCATGGTCACCTGCTTACCAGTTTCAGAGACTTCGGTTTTATGGATGTTGCTTTTAATTGATTTGAGAATTATTTGAGTAATAGAATGCAGAAGGTTTATTTTAATGGTGTTTTGCCTTCTTTTGCTAAGCTGGGCATTGGCATCATACAGGGCTCAATTCTTGCCCTTTGTTATTTAGTATTTTTTAAAATATTTGTAATTGAGAAATATTTGCCTCATACTTTATGCTGCTTATATTGTTTGTTGTTTGTTTGTTTTTAGAGGGAAGCAAACTGAACCTTTAATTTCTGTTTTACAAGCAGGTTTTTTATTAGTTCAGATTTGGTTAGAAATGGGCTATCACTCAATATTGTCAAAACTCGATCTATTACCTTTGGAAGTAAAATGATAAGGCTTGTCTAAGGCTGATGTGCTAGGCTTCAGGAGGTGGATTTCAACCACATGAGGGCGATTGTGCTGGATAGGTTAGCTGGGATAGACAGCTTTAGATGAGTGGTGGAAAAATGAGGGGTTATAGTTAAAGGGTCTGTTCTCAAGGCAGGAAAATGCATGAGAACAGTTAACAAGGGAAACAAGTATCAAGGACACATTTGACACTCTGAATGGGTCAGGGAGGCAGTGCGAGCTAAAAAGAGGGCCTTTATGAGGTGCAAAGCAAAGCTGGGGGATGAAGAAGTGGAATGAGTACCATGAGAAAAGTAGAGGCCAAGAGAGCAGACAGATTTGCAAAGGCAGACACAGACCTGCACACTGCAGAGGGGGTCAATGGAGGGAAGAACAATCCTTTTGATATGTAGGAGAAGAAAGAATGATGGGAGAGGGAATTTTTAGGCTTATACAGGGGAGCAGGGTAATAGAGGAGGTTGGGCAGAAAGCAACTGTGCTAAATAACTACTTCTGCTCAATATTCAACAGGGGGAATAGCAGGCCCTTGTCAGAGAGCAGCATAAAGGCAACTGATAGAGTGGTCTTGAAAATTAAAGTGCAGAAATTTACTGGCAAAAGAGATGAAAAGGTGCTAGCCACCCTGAAGGTAAAAAAAGCCCTGGGGCTGGATGGGATGCAGCCAGGGATGGTAAGGGAACTGGCGTTGGTGTTAGCCAAACCCCTGGCAGGGATATTCAATGGCTCAGTCAAGCAAGGGGTGCTTCCCAGGGACTTGAGGATGATGGACATGATTCCACTGTACAAGGTAAGGGGCAAGGTGCAGCTGGGAAACTGTAGACCCATCAACCTTACCTCTGTGATAGAGAAACTGATGAAGACACTTGTCAGAGACGTTCTAGTGGAATACTTGGAGAAAAAAAGACTTCAGGATAGTAAACAGCATGAATTTGTGACAAGGAGGTCTTGTCTGACCAACCTGATAGTATTCTTTGACTGTATAACCAAGTTAGTTGATAAGGGCTATGCTCTAGATTTACTCTACTTTGTATATAGTAAGGCACTTGGCTTGGTGCCACATTAAAGGCTGCTGGAAAAGATGAAGGATCTGGGAACAGCTAAAGATATAGTAAGGTGGGTAGGACATTGGCTTGAGGGGAGGCAGCAGAGAGTTGTGGTGAATGGGGGTCAGATCAGTGGAACGAGAAGCCACAAAGGGATCTGTTCTGGGCTCACTCCTCTTAAATATGTTCATCAGCTTTATGGGAGTGGGAATCCAAGGTAGGTTGTGTCTATTCACAGATGACACCAAACCCTGTAGTAGGGATGACAAAGTGGAGGGGATAAGAGAGTTGCAGAGAGACATGCACAGGCTGGGAAATTGGCCCAAAGTCTGGCAACTGAAATTCGATGCCAAAAAGTACAAAGTTATGCATTTAGGGAACAAAAACCCCAGAACAGAGTACTGGATGGGGGTGGGGTTACACTGGACACAGCATCAGAAGAAAAAGACCTAATAGTCATTATTAGTGACTCCCTAAAACCAACCAACCAATGTAACAAGGCCTTCAGCAAGACTAACAGGATCCTGGGGTGCATCGGGGAAGGGGTTCAACATTAGAAGGCAGGAGGTACTGTTACCAATGTACAGGTTGCTGGTGAGGCACACTTGGACTACTGTGCCTAGTTCTGGAATTCCCACCTAAAAAACACCAGGGCCAGGCTACAGAAGGTACAGCGTAAGATGACCAAGATGATTTAGGATCAGGAGGCAGATCTGACAAGGATCAGCTAAAGGTACCGAACTTGTTTTCACGTGAAACCAGAAGAGAAAGGGGGGATATTTATTTATTTGAAATTTGATAATCAAGAAAGGCACACTGAGCCAAGCACATTTCCAAGTACGACCCGCGGTGGGGGGTGGAGGGGGGGCAGACATTGCGTAAAATAGGGCAACAAACACAGCACCAATGACTCTGTACAAAGTAGTGTATAAAAATGTAAAACGTGACAAGCAGTGACAAAAGTAACAACAAAAGGTGGAACAATGAGCCACAATAATATGCACTATAAAGTGACAGCATGATATAGTAGATGCCTTCAAGTTCCTAAAAGGAATTAACAAGGTGGACTATGAGAAGCTACTTACCTGGAACAGAGAAGATAAGACAAGAGGTCATGATTGGAGGTTACTGGGGGGAAGGTTTAAAAAAGCATGTGAGGAAATATTATTTTACAGAAAGAGTGATTGAGCCGTGGAATGGTCTGCTGGTAGTGGTGGTGGGTGCCAAAACCATAAATGGCTTCAAACATGTATAGGGTGGATTCAAGGGAATATTAGTTACTCAGAGGGAAATGAGACAAGGGACAGAAAGGGGGAATAGTGTAAGGGAAGACTGCACAGAGACAATGGATCTACCCCGGGTGCCAGAACATGGGGAAAAGGGAGGGTGCTAAAGTTGGAAAGGGCACAGGGTAAAAAAATGTAGTTAGTGCAAGCAAAGGGGCACTGTGAATGTTTATGGTCAAAAGTAAGGGTGCTATGGCCTCCCATGCCCATAGGTTCCAGCACCTAGTGGGGTTTGATAGGACAATATGGGCAGACTGGGTGGAACATTAGTCTTTTTCTGCCGTCATTGTCTATGTTTCTCTGTTTCTATATAAAATAAAATTGTCGTTGATTGCATCCCCCATTCTACTAAAGCACGAACAAAATAATGAGGCTGAGATGGTTGATAAATTTAAATCTTCAGATTTTTATTTGGATACATTTTTGACTTTTTTTAATATACTGTACATGTTGAGTTTTTAATTAAGACTGTGAATATCAGACTTAGGTTGTTATACCGAATTAGAAATTGTCTTTTTTCCATTCAAAGAAACTTTTGGTTCAGTCTCTTATTTTGCATCAGACAGTACCTTAGAAACAATTAAGGTTATCTACAACAATACCTGTTAATTTGCCTTATTGTGTTCTAGAATTACACATTGATGTGATTTGTATTCTCAGATCTTTTTTTCTTTTGGAGCTTGTATATTTTCGATAAATTTCATTTGGGCGTTTTTTTTTTTTTTAATATGGTGCTGTTTCTTTTTCTTTTAATAATACATTGAAGTCAAGCAAAAATTATGATTCCACCCATTTGTCAAATACCTTGAAAATCAAACTGCTTTTCTACTGATCTATTTTGGTGCAGTGTTCTTTTATGTTAAATTTACTGATGATTGGAACCTATCACCAACTCATCTCCATTTGTCTAAGATGTATATGTATTTGAAGATAAAACTTAAATATTTTTGTACTAAAATTTGTAGATACAAATTTGAAAGTTGAATTATGATATATTTAATTTTATATACAAACATACGAAATTTGCCAGCAGATAAAGGCCTAGAGGTCTATCAAGTCTGCTCGAATGTGCAGCTAGCATCCCTTATTCTGCAGCTGCCCCTCCCTTCCACCCTTCCCCTTCATTAACCCTCCCCCTTGTCCTGTCCCATCCTCGTTTGAAGCAGTCCACTGTTCTACTGCATACCACTTCAGCAGGTAACGCATTCCACCCAGCCACCACCCTCTCTGTAAAAGGTGTCTCTCATCTCCCTCCTGAGCCTTCCTCACTCCAGTCTCTTATCATGGCCCCTGGTGGCCCTCCTCCTTACTTTGAACAGCCCCTCTGTACCCATCTTGTTTATTCCTTTCATGTATTTAAAGGTTTCAATCACGTCACCCCTGTCTCTCCTCTCCTCCAGTGAGTACATGTTCAACTCCTTCAACCTCCTCTCGTATGATAAGTCCCCCAGCCCCTTGATCATCTATGTCGCCTGCACTGCACCCCCTCCAGTAACTTAATGTCCCTCTTCAGATATGGGACGCCAGTACTGCACGCAGTACTCCAGGTGTGGTCTAACTAATAACCTATACAGTGGCAGAATCACCTCCTCCCTCTTCGAGGATATACCCCTTGCAATACAACCCAGCATTTTGTTGGCCTTTGCAGCTGCCTTCCTACATTGTGCCGAGTTGTTCATTGACCCTGTAATGAGCACACCCAGATCCTTCTCCTCCTCTGTCTGGGCTAGCTGCACTCCCCCTAGCTGGTAACTCTTCTTTGGGTTCTTCATCCTAAAATGCAGCACCTTGCACTTTTTGGCATTAAAGCCCAGTTGCCAGGTGTCTGACCAGGTTTCAACTTTGCCAGATCATCCTGCAACCCCTGCCATCCCCCTAGGTCATCCACCACCGCGCCTACCTTGGTATCATCAGCAAATAGACTGATCTTGCTCTTAATGTCCCATGATATGTCTGCAATGAATATCCCAAACAACACTGGTCCCAACACTGAGCCCTGTGGAACACCGCTGTCACTGCCCTTGGGTGTGAGAGCTCCCCACCCACCACCACTCTCTGTTGCCTTCCCTGCAGCTGGTTTCCTACCCATCTCACCAGCTTTGCACCCGCCCCTGTGCCTACTAACTTCCTTCCCAGCCTTCCATGTGGCACTGAGTCGAATGCCTTAATGAAGTCCAGATACAGGACATCCACTGCATGGCCCCTGTCCAGTTGCCTAGTTACCAGTCATAGAACTCAACCAGGTTGGTTTGGCAGGATCTGCCACATATGAAGCCATGCTGTCTGCTGTCCTGTAGTCCTTTGGCCTCTAGGAGGGCCACCAGCCTCTCCTTCAGGATAGTCTCCATTAGCTTACCCACGATGGATGTGAGGCTCACTGGTCTGTAGTTTCCCGGTTCATCCTTGGGGCCACTCTTGTGTAGGAGCACCACATGAGCCATCCTCCAGTCCTGAGGTACACACCCCGAATGTAGTGAGGCATTAAATAGGTCTGCCAAAGGTCCTGCAAGGAACTCTGCCAGCTCCTTCAGTACCCTGGGGTGGATGCCATCTGGGCCTGGCGCCTTGTCCACCCTCAGTGCCTTCAAACCCTTTCGAACTCTGCTCTCCATGATTTCCCCATCTGTCACCACTCCCCCTGCTTCTGCCATTTCTCCCACCTTGGGTGTCGCCCCTCTTCTCTTTAGTAAATACTGAGCAGAAGTACTCATTTAGTGCTTCCCCTTTATCGCACCCTGTTTCCACCCAGTCCCCTCCTTCCTAATCCTTACTATGTGGTCCTTACAGCTCCTTTTCTCCTTGACGTACTTAAAGAGTCCTTCTCCCTTCTTAATGCCTTGTGCCAGCCTGAGTTCCAGAGATGCTTTGGCTCCCCTTACTGCCCTTGTCACCTCCTTCGATTCTGTCAAGTACTCCTCCCTGTCCTCCCCCTTCCCTGTTTTCTTGTACTTCCTAAAGGCAGCTCTTTTCCTCCTTACCTTTTCCATGACCTCCTTGCTCAACCAGATGATTATGTCACATATTTTTTGTGTTCTGGTTCTCTCATGAAAATGGGTTTCTGATGACCTCAGTGTTCTAGCGGGTAAACAAATTTGAAATAAAAAAAATGTTGAAATATTGCTGCAAGTTCCATAAATTGATATATAAAAACATAAAATGGTTACTTTTTCAATCCCATTGCTAATTGTTTTAAGATTCAAAAATTTTTCTTTAACAGAATAAACATACAGTATTTTTTTATAGTTTTAATTTTCTTCCTGTTGCTTCCTTATACGTTATTGAAAAATAGGGTCTTGTTTGAGTAAGAACCTTAATGCCGACACACTAAAGAAAGGGTTATGCTAAAAGCTATTTGGCTGTATAGCCAAGTGTTAAACACTAAGTTACACATACCCCCTAAAGAATGGCATCATGGGTAATATATGCAAATCGCCATGAAGGAAATTAGGCTAGCTAAGCTTCAAGCAGGATCATAAGGTGCCAAATGGCCTTACAAAGAATCTACAAAGGCTGAAAACAGCAAACCATGGAAATGTGTTTTGTCCTTGTTAGGACTCATCAGTGGGCTAGATCTTGTTGCTCACCGTAGGGACAGGAAGTACATCCTCAGGATCACGAGAACAGCTGCAAGGGAGTCTGAGCTGGACGTAATTGTCCACCAAGGGACAAATGACTTGGCTCATCATGAGATTGGAGCAGTGCAGGAGGACATTGCAGAGTTGGGGAGGGGCCTAAGACAAGTAGCACACACAGTATCCTTCTCAGAGGTGCTGCCTGTCAGTGGCATGGGGGAGGCGAGGGTAATTAGCACCATGCAGTTTAATGAATGGTTGAAAAAATGGTGTGGAGCACAGGGGTTTGGCTTCATTGGGGACTGGGGTTCCACCTGGAGGGACACAAGCCTATACTGGCGGGCTGGTCTGCATCTGTCCAGGAAGGGAACAAGTCTTTTGAGCAATTGGTTTAAATGCTTCATTGGCAAGCTTTTAAACTAGTCAAAGGGGGAGGCACGGATAAGCAGCAGGAAAATCCCAGCCTCTCCCTACAAAACAGGGTACTAAATGAGAAAAAGACCGAGGTAGAAAGGTCAGTGGGGTATGCTGCAACAGAAGGTAAAGCCATCAAAAAATGGAGAGCAATGAGTACCAATGCCTGTAGTCTGGGTAACAAGCTTCCTGAATTAGTGGCCTTGATGGAAGAGGAACATCTGGATATCGTGGCAGTCACAGAAACATGGTACACACAAAACCATGACTGGGACGTAAACATACCAGGACACACTATCTATAGGAGGGACAGGGAGGGGTAAAGAGGAGAAGGAGTAGCTCTTTACGTGAAGGGAAGGAATAAAAGCAACAGAACAAAAGGGTAAACAGGGAGGAGAAGAAGCACTGTGGGTAAACTTGAGACAGCAATGGCACCACAATCTGCACAGGGTTGTATACAGATCCCTTCTCAGGGGACGAAATGGACAAGGAAATGATAGAAAGTATACTAGAATGGCAGAAAAGGGGAGATATTGCTGATGGGTGATCTGAATATGCCAGATGTTAACTGGAGTGCAGTTGCAGCAGCCACTTCTAGAGTGGGGTTATTCTAGATGCCCTACAGGGGCATGCCTTAGACAACTAGTATTGGAGCCCACTCGAGAGGGAGCAATCTTAGACCTGATTCTCTCAAATGGAGATGGAGAGAGATCACAGATGTAGAAGTGGGTTGCCATCTGGGAACTAGCGACCATCGAACAGTATGGTTCACAATAAACACAGCAATAGAGTCAAGCCATACAAAGGCAAAAGTACTGGACTTTAGGAGGGCTGACTTTGCAAAATGGGTGAGTGCCTAAGGAATGCACTAGCAAATGGGCAGGAAGGAGGGTGGAAGAACAATGGGGAATAATAAAACTGCCATCACAGAGGTAAGAGCCTTGTGTGAAGCAAATAAACAAAACAAAATGATGTAAGAAACCACCATGGTTCTCAAAGGAAGTGGCAGTGAAGGTTCAAGAGGAAAAAGAAAGCATTCAGGAAGTACAAGGAATTGCAGAAGGAGCAGGACAGAGAACTGTATCAGTTAAAGCAAAAGGAGACTGGGAAGGCAGTCGGAACAGCAAAGGCCCAAATGGAGGAAAAGATAGCCAACTCGGTTAAGAAGGGGATAAAACCTTTATAGGTACATCAGGGAGCCGAAGAGAAGACCAAGGAGGGATAGTGAGGCTTAATAAAGGGAGGAGGGTGGGCAGAGGGAGACTGTGAAAAGACAGAGATACTAAACAAATATTTTGCTCAGTATTTACAAATGAAGAGGGGAGGTACCTAAAACAAACAGTAGAAACACTCTGGATACAGAAGTTGATACCAGCCCAGAAAGAAACATCGCAAACTTGGTACTCTGTACTGGCTAAAAGACCAGCTCATCCCTGAGGCCACAGAAGAAAGGGTTCTGAAAGAACTCTTAAAACTGAAGGTGGACAAAGCAATGGGGCCTGATGGGATTCATTCCAGAATTTTAAAAGAACTAAGGGTAGAACTAGTGACACCACTGACTACCCTTTTTAACAAATCATGGGAGGATGGGGTGGTACCCGTGGACTGGAGGAGGGCAGATGTGATTCCCCTTCACAAAAGTGGGAGCAAGGCAGAAGCAGGAAACTACAGACCTGTTAGTTTATCCTCAGTGATAGGGAAAATGATGGAATCACTTCTGAAGGAAAGAATTGTTGAGTATCTAGAGGCCAGAGGGGCACAGGACCCTTGGCAGCATGGATTCACAGCGGGAAGGTCATGCCAGATGAATCTGATAGATTTCTTTGACTGGGTGGCCAAAGTAGTAGATCAGGGAGGGGCTGTGGACATGGCCTACCTGGACTTTAGCAAGGCATTTGACACGGTCTCCCACAAAAGATTAATATACAAGTTAGCCAGCCTGGGAGTGGGTCCCAAGATGACAGCCTGGGTAAAGAATTGGCTGGAGAATAGGACACGAGAGTAATAGTAAATGGAGTCCACTCAGAAGAAAGGAGGGTTACTAGTGGGACCGCAGGGTTCAGTATTAGACCGGTCCTTCAATGTCTTTATAAGTGACATTGCAGAGGACTGGAAGGAAAAGTATGTCTCTTTGCAGATGACACAAGATCTACAACAGAGTTGATGCACAGGGTGGGGTGGAAAGAATGAGAAGGGACTTGGCAAGGTTAGAGGAATGGTCAAATGTATGGCAGCTTAGATTCAATGCCAAGAAGTGCAAGGTAATGCACCTGGGAAACAAAACCCAGGGAAGAGTACACAATGGGGGTGGATACTAACAACAACAAAAATGAAAAGGGACCTGGGGGTAGTCATACAGATGACCTAAAGGTGGGCAAGCAATGTGAGAGGCAGCAAGGAGGGCTTGGGGAATACTGGGATGCACAGGAGAGGCATCACCAGTGGAAAACAGGAAGTTATTATCCCTCTGTACAGACAGCTGGTGAGACCCCATCTGGAGTACTGTGTGCAGTTCTGGAGACCCAATCTCCTCAAAGACATAGACAGGATGGAAGCTGTCCAGAGGAGGGCAACTAAAATGGTGCAGGGTCTGCACCGGTAGACACATGAAGAGAGACTAAAGGAGCTTAATATGTATAGCCTCGAGGAAAGAAGGGAGAAGGGGGACATGATAGAAACGTTCAAGTACCTCAAGGGAATCAACAAAGTCCAAGAGGTAGCATCTTTCAAAAAAAGAGGTGTGCAAGAACAAGGGGGCACAATTTGAAGATAGAGGGGGCAGCTCAGAGGTAATTTAAGGAAGTATTTTTTCTACAGAGAGTGTTGTGGATGCATGGAATGGCCTTCCAGAGGAGGTTGTGGAGTCAAAATCAGCGGTGGAATTCAAGCATGCATGGGACAGTCATAAGGCAATTCTAGGGGTTGGGGGGTAGGAAGAAGTAGGCTATTGGTTAGCTAGGATCTGCAGCTTATCCAGTAGGAAGGATATGGGCAGACTGGGTGGGCCAAGCAGTCCTTATCTGGCGTCAAATTCTATGTTTCTATGTAGGCGATGTAGTTGACCAGTCACATGATAAGAATGGTTTGCGTCACAGTTTGCCCAAAAGAGGAAAGCAAATTTAAAAGTACCATAACCTCAATGCAGAAGGACCGAACCAAGGGTTTATGCAAAAAAATGCACAGGCTGTGAAGCTGTGATTTACTAAAGTTTTAACTATATGTTCACTCTATAAATATCCCAAGTGCAGTCAGGAAACAATTTAGTTTGTGCCAAAGAGCTACAAATTCTTTATACAGAGTAACATATGGGAAACAATGCACATTAGGGCTATGTTTCCATCAAGTATTGAGACGACATCATAGATCTTAAGAGTGAAGCTTGAGAGGTCACTATGATGTCATCTGCCAAAGATGGAAACATCAACAACAAACACACATTGACGTCATCCATGCCAAACTCCACACCAAACTCATTATACTGGAATAAGGACTGCCTTTCTCTCCATGCCCATCATCTCTAAGTACCGAGTTGCATCCCTTCCCTCATACCTATCTTCATTCCTCTCCCTCATTCCCTCCTCCTACTACTCCCTGCTATAGCAACCCTCACACCTTCTCAATCCCCCACTCCCACTCCTCAGCTGGGCAGTCTGCATTCTTCTTTCACTTCCCTTCCCTCTGGAACCAACTACCTTCATGCAGCCATCTCTCCACCTCCCTTGCCCCCATCTGGTGCCAGCTAAAACTGCTCCTCTCTCCCCACTGCCCCTGGCAACCCTCTGCCCGAACCCTTCCTTACTCTTCCCCTGCAATTCTGCCTTCCCCTTACCCCTCCAACCACATGGTTCTAACTATTTAATGTGTAATCAGCCTGTTTCATTACTCCACTCAAGACTAGGTCAGTCTTCACTCATTCAGGCACTACGCACTTTTTGATCGTGTCCAGCTGCACAGCTGATTTGCACACTAATTTATTGGTCCTCTGTTATTTTTTATCAATAATATTTTATTGAGTTTCAAATATAACACACAGTAAAATTGCTATACATTTAAGTATTAGTTAACATAAATAATAAAATGTAAAACATCTACAGGTTAATAAAAAATCAACTGCTAAATAGCTAACACTTCTTAAGCTGGTTTCAATCTCCTGAGAGAGTATTTTGAAAGTATTAAAGGTAACAAAGGAGCAAACATGAATAATTTTTATTTATTTATTTATTTAAAATGTGGTGACCGGGTAGGCCCACTGAGCCCCAAAGGTCCCTTTTTCAGGGGCGACCCGGGATAACAATACATATTTTCATGCAGAGAAAGACTTGGGTTACAGAGTAGTTTCAGGTGTGTGAGCAGGTTACAGCCATGGTTATCATCATGCATCAGTCCTTACAAATATGTTGACAGTAGAATTAACAAAAGGTGCAGAAGAAATGTAATTTTACATGGTAAGCTCATTATTTACTGCTGGCAGGGTTCAATGGAAAGTTAGCTGTGGTACTATGACCAGAGGGAAGCACTGTGGAACCTGATAAGGTGCTTGGAGAATCTGGATATTAGGAGGATAGAAGCAAGTGGAGGGGTCATGAGCCATGGCAATGACAAGTGCTAGTATCAGACTTTGAGACTGGTGCAGAAGTTCATCAGTGAGGAGTCTTCCTGCACTAGGGGTGGGAGTTTGTTCCACAGGTAGGGGGCTGAGTAGGAGAACGTCCTGCCGCCAGCGTTAGTCCTGACTCTGGAAACTTCAAGCAGTGCACGTCCAGATGTCCGTAGGCTCCTGGGGTTATGTTTGAGTGCGATAGTTCCAGCGATGCTGGGTGGAGCTGAAGGGGACTGAGTAGCTTGAAGGTCAAGCAGAGCAGGGGGTAGTGGAGATGAGAGGTCCGAAAGGGTCAGCATAGTTGGGCAAGTGTGTCGCAATGGTGCCTTTGCGAGTGGTCCTGGGTAGCAAACCGAGCTACCTTGTTATACAGGATTTGCATCTTGGTGACCTCCTGCTTGACCATGCCCTGTAAGATCCAGGCAGCGTAAGTCAGGGTGGGGAGGAGGACACTTGTAGCGATTGAGGTCCTGGCCTCAGGGATGAGCTGGTCTTTTAGCCAGTACAGAGTACCAAGTTTGCGGTGTATGGTCTTGGTGACCTGATCCACATGGTACTTGAAGGTAAGGCAATGGTCCAATGTTAGACCTAAGTATTTTAAGGAGGGCACAGCCTCAATGTCATTTCCTGAGAAAGCAATGAGTTGCAGAGATTTAGACCTGTCGTGTCCAAGGGCGTTGCATCCAAATTACATTGCCTTAGTTTTGCCTGCATTTAGGGCCATTCTATTTGCTCTCAGCCAGGCCTCGAGAGATGCTAGGTTGGCTTGGAGAAGGGGACCTATAGCTGCAATTTTATCCAGGGATCGGTAGATGACAGTGTCATCTGCGTACTGAACAACCGAGCTTCCCCCACAGTGGAGGCTTAGTTAGTAAATATGGAGAAAAGGAGTGGGCCGAGGATCGAGCCCTGCGGCACTCCTTCTGTAAGTGGTAGAGGACCCAAGGCAGCACCCTTCCAGATGACCCTCTAGGATCAGCCCGATAGGTAACTCCCAAACCATTTGAGGGCGAGGGGGTCTAGGCCAATTTTATCCAGTTTTAGTAGCAGGAGTTTGTGATCCACAAGGTCGAAAGCCTTGGACAGGTCTATAAAGACGGTGCCAGCGGGTGTCCCATTATCCACTGCTCTGAGCAAGTCATTCGAGAGATGGATGAGTGCTGTGTCAGTCCCATGGTTAGTTCTAAAACCATGCTGTGAACATGCAATTAGCTGATGGGACTCCAGGTAATCACGGAGTTGGCCATAGCCTAACCTTTCCTTTAGCTTTGCAAGTGTACTGAGCAGGGAAATAGGCCTGTAATTGCTTATGTTTTCCCTGGAGCCACCCTTGTGAATAGGGACCACGGTGGCCTGTTTCCACTGGTCTGGAACAGTCCCTTCAAGTAGGAATCTGTTTATGAGCCAAGTCAGGGGTCTGGTGAGGGATGGGGCGCCAGCCTTAAGTAGCCAAGGGTTTATCCCATCAGGAGCTCCTGAGCCTTTGTCTTTCAGAGCCCTTAGGAGGGACTGGACCTCTTTTGTCTTCACCAGTCTTAGATGGAAGAAGGGACGATCAAGGTGAGTAGGCTAGATAAAATTAGGAGCCGAGGTCGGCAAGGGCAGGCAGACCTTGTAGGCATCGAGGATACTAAAGTGATTGTTGAGGGCAGTAGCAAGTTCAAGGGAGTCGCTCACTGACTGACCATTTACCTTAATGGGCCAGGTTCAGTCTTAGTGTTACCCCTGATCAGATTGTTGACACCTTTACACCTTACAATTAGCACCCTAACTTAATATTCAAGCATTTTTATAAAATGGGCAAAGGATTTCAAGCAGTCTGATTGGTTGTTAGCCGTGCATTAGATGTGTCTAATGCACAGCTAAAACTAGAACCCCCGTTTAGAATACACAGGCCAATTTTATAAGTGCAATAAGCCACTCTGGGGATGTGCATTAGACAGTTCTAATGCATGGCTAGGGGATTGGATGCACTCGGCCCGTGGCCTCGTGCCTCACTACGTCCCCCCTAGACCTGCATTAGAACTGTCTAATGCACACCCCATAATGTCTTATTGCTTACTTACACACTCCTAGAATACCATGTACAGATTCTTTGCACATCTATGAGTGCTACGATACTCATGTTATTTATGTATCTCATGTGAATTATTTTCTCTTGTGATTATCCTTTAGCTAGTGGGCCTTCCTCTTATACTTTACAACTTACTGACCTTGATCCATCCATCCATCCATCCATCCTTCCTTCCTTCCTTCCTTCCTTCCTTCCTTCCTTCCTTCCTCCTTCCCTTCCTTCTTCCTTCCTTCCTTCCTTCCTTCCTTCCTTCCTTCCTTCCTTCCTTCCTTCCTTCCTTTCTTTCTCCTTCCTTCCTTCCTTCCTTCCTTCCTTCCTTCCTTCCTTCCTTCCTTTCTTTCTCCTTCCTTCCTTCTTCCTTCCGTCCTTCTCTTCTCTTCTCTTTCCTCTTTTATGGAAATTGGCTAGTGCCATCTTTTCGATGTATGAGGGGATTTGTCCTCTGTTATATGCAGCAATCTTGCTTTCTTGTTTGATCTGCCCTCCACTATTATACTTTATTATCATTTTAATTGCATCGTCTGACTTGCTGTATCTTTGTATTGTGTTCTCCCCCCTTCCCTTTCCTCTAGGTCACACCTGCAAATGAGACTTATCTCAGTGTACCTCTCCCGGTAACCAATTCTTAAATAAACAAATTAACAACAGGATACAAACAGGATACACAGCAAATGACAGGATATGATTACAACATTTAACGTGATTTAAGTAATAGCTACGTAAGCTGGCAACATTTCTAGTAGTTCATCTTTTAACAAACGGTTACATGGTATGTTTTCAGTCTTGGTCTCTTCATTAGGAAGAATCCGCAGTGAAGGTAAACATGAGACATCAGGAATCTTAATAGACACGAGACACTTTGCTGTAATTCCATAGTAATGACAGGTAACCCCTTAGAACAGTGCTGCCAGAATAGCGCCAGCCAACTGAGCACTAGTCTGGATAGCGCTACCATGGACAGTGAGAGGGGATTTACAGCACTTGCAGTAAGTACTCTCCAGGTCACTGTCCATGTTGCTGACAGTGGACAAAGGAACCAGAATCCAGGTGGCTGGCTGAACTGCTCCTGTGGTGTGGAGGGCTGAGACATAATGCAGCTCAGCCAAGTGGCAGCAGAAGCCAAGGTTCTAATCCTGGTCTCCTTAGAGTTTGGCAATCGAGACTTTGTTTTTTTTACAAGTGGCCATGGAAACAGTATTTCACTGCCCCACAGATTTCATCTTGCCCCGTGATTGCTCCCCCCCGGAGTGAGAATCCCTTAGTTCGTGGGAGTGCAGGGGGGCTAAAAACAAAAGAAACAACATTTTTGCCGTGCGGTTCATGACTGCGCAGTTCTGGTTGGTGATGTTTCGACCCAGTGCTGTAATGACATAGCTACTGTGGTACAGCAGCATTTTGGCATCACTGCTGTGGTACAACATCTGGGAGTGCATGGATTTCCATACACAACAACGCTGAGCCATGTACTATTGTATAAATAGCTCCTTTTACAATAAAAATGCCCCACACAGGTTTTTTCTGGCTATTATAACAGAGGTACCTGCCACCCCTGGAAGTCACAATACCACTTTTAGAGATGAAGAGCAGTAACTTCAGCATGAATCCTCTGCTAGCAAGCATAGACAGATATGGGATAACTGCACTACCCTGAGGCAATTTGCAATATGCCTCAAACAAGTAAGTTATGTCAATTTCAGTCACAGTTATAAAATGACATATAAAATATGACTGGATAAAATGGGTGCGTACTGTGATTTTAGATTAGTGCTCATCCTGTTGTGTGTTATTGTCTGTATATACACACTAGTACTGTTGACAGGACAGGCTAAAAAAAGATGGGTCTTGAAAAGCCTTTGTAATTGTACTCAGGAGTGTCATGGCAGGGGTCCAAGGAAGACGTCAGTTTGAAGTTGTGGGGCATAAACAATTATACCATGGACATAAGTGAACAGCTAATGAAATCATCAGACTGGCAGTTTGCCACCATTGTAAATCCTCTGATAATCAACGGCTGTTGATGAGCAAATACTCCTACTCTTAATTCAAATCATTTGCAGCCCAGGAATAAATACCATAAAAATAAACAAACAAAGCAACCTCTTTAAAAGTTGCATTTAATTATATTAAAAAAAAAAAAAAAAAAAATAACCTTGGTATAATCGCAATAAGCCACTCGGAGGATGTGGGTTATCGGGGGATTTACCTCAGCTGACAAGGATTTACCCACTTGGCTGCGCCTCATGGGCAAACCACTCTAGCCGTGGTAAATCCCCAGATAACCCACACCCCATTGTGGCTTATTACTTAATGATAGCATGTCAGCATAAGTTGTCCATATTCACTTTTCAGACAATCAAGCAGGCACCTGCCACAGGAATGGAAATATGTGCTGTTTAATATGTAGCATGCCAGAAGTAATTGGTTATCTGGAGTTAAAGCCCCTCCAGGTGCTGAAGGCTGTTGGCAGATGCATCTCATGCCTCACTACGTATCTAGGCATGCATTATTCCAAGACAACCAATGCCCTATCATGTCTTATTGCTTACATAGAAATCACATTTGTTGCACAGAAACAGTAACATACAGTACACAGTAGCATTTTCATTTTGGGCCAGGAGGGACGGTCTCTTGGTCCTTCATGTTTGCTTCCCTCCCATGATTCGTAAGCAGGGATGAAATAAGTATTCTGTGTAAGCACATATCAATTTATAGGATTTACCAAGCACCTCACTACCCAGGGCTCCCAGTAATTCCCTTAGTGGGCAAAAATGTGTCCAGGCTTACAGTACATTAAACGTCTGTACTGTCTTCATGTCTGTTGTCTGGGTTGGTAGCTGGTTCCACAGGTTCATCACCATCCAGGAGAAAAAGGGCCTTCTAACATCACCCCTGAGGTTACCACCCTTCAGCTTCATTGTGTGTCCCCGTGCCATGCTGCAGGATACCAGAACAAACGTCTTTGATTCTTTGATCTTGTCAGTTGCTTTGAGTATATAAAAGGTTGTGACCATATCCCCTCTCAGCCTCCTCTTCACCAGAGTGAATATGTTAAGGGCCTCCAACCTCTCCTTGTAGCTTCTCCCCTATACCGCTGATCATTTTGGTGGCACTGTGGTGCAGACCCTTGATTGCTTCAGTGCTCTTTTTGTATTGAGGAGGCTAAAGATACATGCAGTACTCCAGGTTCATAGGTTGGGTATAAGTTCAGAGAGCCACAGCCCTTTAATGAACTCGCCACCACATTAGTGGTGGAAACATATTTTTTGGATCCCATGCATTTATCCACCCTATTTTTAAATGCATCCAAGGTGTCACTGTTAACTACATTTTTTGGTAAGGTATTCCATTTGATAATAACATGCTGGGTGAACAATGTACTCCTTTTTACTGTATGTGATTGTTTTTCTATTAATTTATGAGCATGGGATCTAATTAATTCACACCCTGTATGTCTAGTCAGTCCAATGGTGTTTAGTGCATATGGATCATTTATGTATTTATAAATTAAGCACATCTCGCCCCTTGTGTTTCTATATTAGGTTGAACATAAATGAAGTTGTTTCAGTCTATTGTTGTATGCCAGTTGTTGACATGTCCTGATTTTTTTAGTTATTCTTCTCTGAACCTTTTGGACTAGTCTCTGGGTTTTAATATCTTGGGGTGCACAGAACTGAGTACCATATTTCAGATGGGGGTGCACCAGGGAGGTATAAAGTGGCACTATAACACCACTGTCCCTGCTTTTGATGTTTCTAAGTATACACCCTCTTAATTTCTGGCAATTTTTGACTATCTCTTGATTATGTCTAACAAAGGATGGATCATTTGTGATTAATACCCCCAGACCTCTTTCATCTTTTACCTCTGTTAATGGGATATTGCTAATATTGTAACTGTATATAGGGTTTTTCTTTCCCATATGCATCACCTTGCATTTTGATATGTTAAATTTAATTTTATTTGCTTCGGCCCATAATACTAAATTATCAATACTCATTTGGGAGCATCCTAGCATCGTTGACTGTTTGTGCGTAACCCCCTCCCTTACAGTCATCAGCATATTTGCAGATCCAGATGTTATCTGTAGGCTGAAGGGTAGAGATCATAATGTTAAAAAGAATAGGGCCTAAGACTGAGCCCTGGCGAACTCCACTAGTCACCTTACCAGGTCTGAAGTAGGGACCTTTTATAGTTACTCTCCAAGTTCTATTATTCAACCAGAACTTTACCCATTTGATTATTTTAACATGAACTTTTAATTTACAGAGTTGTTCAAGTAATATTAAATGTGATACCTTATCAAAAGCCTTGACATAGTCAAGAAATACTACATCAACTGGTATACCTCAGTCTAATGCTGTGCTTACAGGTTCAAAAAAAATGAAGTAAATTGGTCAAACAGGACCTTCCTGAGATAAAGCCATGTTGTGTAATATCCATAACTCCTGACTCTTCTAAGCGTTTTAATAATCTTTTGGCAAGTAGCCTTTCCATGAGTTTACTTAGTACGGACGTAAGGCTAATTGGTCTGTGATTAGCTCCATCAGCTCTGTTTCCTTTTTATATTTCGGTGTGACAATGGCTGTCTTCCATTCCTCTAAGGTGTGGCCTCACCGAAGCCTTGAAAAGTGGCAGCATTACTTCCCCATCTGTGCTGGTAACCCCTCTTTTATATGCCTCAGTGTTTTGATGGTCCCATTGATAGTGGCTGCTGCTTGTCCTGCTTCTGTCCCTTGTTTGTTATGACTCCCAGGTCCTTGACTAGATCAAGAGGAGCCTAACACTGTATATAAGTCCTACCACTGCTTTTCCTCTCTAAGTGCAGCTCCTTGCATTGGGCTACATTGAATCTGAGGCATCTAGAGTCAGACCAGTCACCCAACTTATTCCAGTCCACCTGAAATGTGTCTCCCTGCTTAAGGGAGTCCACCACTCTTGCTACTGTAGCTTAGTGTTATCTGCTAGCTTAGGAGGCTTGCTGGAGGCTCCAGCTTCTAGATGGTTGATGAAGATATTGAAGAGCAGTGGACCCCAGCACCTGAAGGATGCTGCTAAGTACTCCTCTTCACGTGGAGTGTGGCCTGCCCATCATCACCTCCTGCTTCCTGCCCCAAACTAGTTAGCAATCCACCTTGTGTACAGCATGTCTTGTGTATACCACACTGGCTTTCTTTGAGCAGAAGTTTCTCATGCCACAGTATCAAAGGCATTGCTGAGGTCCAGATAAACTACATCCATAGCCCTGCCCCTCTCCACCTTTTTGGTCACCCCCTCAAAAAATACAATCAGTCTGGTTTGACATGGTTCTGCATGCTTTAGGAAAAAATGTGAAAGATCTGCAGTCAAAGCCAAAATGTCTGCTAATGTGTTAATCTGTTGGCTGGCCCAGTGGTGCAGAGGGTTGAGGTGTTCGATGCCACACCTCATGCCATGTCAGCGATCAGGGTTTGGGAACAAGTCTGGGTCATCGCAGGTTGGCGGGGAGGAGGTAGAGGATGTGAGTGGCTGCCAGATGGCAGCTCGCTGCCTCGGGAGGGAGTATCCCACCTCCTCGGAGCATGGCCGCTCCCTGGTGGAGGCTGGAGTGATGGCGTCGCTCCAAGGAGAGCCAGTGCTAGACTAAGGAAGGGCGGAAGAGGCTGGTACTGGAGCTGCAGTGCGCATGTGCGCCTCCAAATGCATGCATCACTGCTTCTGGGTCTTGGGGTTAGGGCACCACACACGGAGGCAAAAATGGAGGAAACATCAGGGGCCACCTAAAATGAAGCCTTTGGACCAGTTCAGGGGATCTGCTGGGGTGCACATGGCACCATAAGATCCTGAAAGACCCCCGAGTCCAGTAGGGTTCACAGACAAAGTTGGTGACCTGCCGAAGGAGGATAAATAGAATTGATTAAAAAAAAAAAAGTGTTAATCTGACACTGTCAAATCTTTACGCATCATATTGCTTTAGTTAAAACTCCAGGTTTTATAATTGCTTACCTTATCAAAAATTCATTGATGTTGCTGGGTGTTTTATCGGCTTCCTTTCTACATAGAACTGAAATATACATGAGTGGTATTATTATACACAGCCTTGTTTTGTTTCAAATCCCCAATCTGCTCTTATTGCATACTTCCAGAACATTAGGAACACCTCTCTAACAATGCAGCCACTCATGATGCAATAATCTCCTCTCCTCCCACTGCATCGTAAGTGACTACACTGTGTTGAAGATGTTCCCAGAGTCCAGTCCAGGAAAGATGCAATGGGAGTTGATCCAGGAATGTAAACAAGCATGTTTTTGTGTGGTTACACCACTATGGTGAGCAGTCTGTTTTTCACTTTTAAAAAAGAAAAAGGAATCAAAATCAAACAACCAGCTACATCAGCAATCTCTACAGAATGTGGCCAATCATTAAATGTGTTTTTTTTTTTAAACTAGAGACACTTTGAGACCTAAGAAGGTTGACAGGGTCCCTTTTAGTGTACTGCTTGATTGTAATTCACTTGTTAAATCTGGAAGGAACTGAAAGACGCACCTCTTCTCCCAAAGAAAGGTAAAAACTGACTTCAACAGCTGATTTTAAATGGAATAGTCAGCACAACAGCCTCACACTCATGTGGGACTGGTCCTAATTTGCATTTTGTATGCAAAACCTTTGTTTTTCACTTATTGAAAACTTTGGAGAATACCTTTAAGCAGAAGTGCTAATTTACAAAGGTTTCATGTCAAATACATAGTCGCAAAAAACATTACAAGTACAGTAAGCAGTTCCACTGGAAATGCAGTCGAGTCAGGCTCACGACACTGAGACAGAACAATTACACACAGTTTTGAAAAAATCCATGCAGGCCATTGTATAAAAAGTCACAGATGTGTACAGAGAAAAACTGAGTATAAAAGTCTAACGGTTACAGTTGCACTGGACTGTAAGAGCAGACTGCAAAGATGTCTTAAACTTGATTAATCCTAGGGCGATTCAGCAGTGCATCATGCAGTCCATTGAACCAGTTTATTTATTTTAATTTTTATTTTGGTAACCGGGTAAGTGCACTGTCAATGAGTACCTTTTTCAGGCACGACCTGAGTGCTATTGCACAGGCAAGGGCCTGATGTAGCATTTTACAGAATATGCAATTTACAATATGTGCAGTAGATAACAGAAAGGGTTATATACCTACAGGATGCAAACGTTCATGTGCAGTATACATTTATTTATTTATTTTTTTCATTGACTGGGTAAGTGCACTAGACAAATCCTGCCTATTTTCAGGCACAACCCGAGGGAGGGTGCTACAGATGAATGCCAACTGACCTTGAACCAGATTAAGCTGTTGGTGGTATTTTTAGTGAATGAGGAAAATGTGGCCAGGACACCAGGGAAATTCTCCTACTCTTTTTGATAAGTGCCATGGGATCTTTAGCATCCACCTGAACTACCACCAATCCAGGCAGATGGGACCTCGGTTTAATGTCTCATCCAAAAGGCAGCACCCTTCTCATGCTGCACTACAATGTCAGTATTGGGATATTAACCCAAATGCCAGATGTGGGAACTGAACCCACAGCCTTCTGATCTCCCAGCCTCACAGGCAAGTGTGCTACCTACTGAGCCACTGACACAGAGCAGTAAAGCTTGAATGGATGGAGCATGAGCACATGGGAAGGTATATTTGTAAAGGGAGTAGTGCAGATGACAACAAAAAATTTATGTTATAAGTGCCCCTATGCTTGACAATGTCCTCATGGACTGCTGCTTTCTCCTTTCAAGCTCTTGCTCCTGCCTCACAACTACTCCCCCCCACTCCTCCTGTCTGACTCTGCCCCATCCCATCTACCCCCCATATCCCACAACTCCCCCCTATGCCTGACCCCCATGTTTAGTGTTATTCGTTGTCTCTGTATACTTACTCCATGAGACTATTACCTGTTGTTAACAAGTTGTTAGTGTTATTTGTAAACTTTTGCGGTCTCACCTATTGTACCCTGGTTGCATCCAGATTTTGCCTTATTATATGTACTAGTTGATGTGGAGCCTTTGTAAATGAGTCCTTGACTCAAAGGATTGTAATTCCGATTTTCTCAATAAATAAATAAGCCAGTACTACAGGTGCACGAACACTGTGAGCACGTAAGGATAGAGGGAGGAGGTACGGGGGAATTGGCGAAAGCAGATGTAGACTGAGTGAGAAATAGTGGTCTTTCAGCAGCTTTGTAAAGGCAGAGGGTGTAGAGGGTTTTTTTGATAGGGGGGTACAGAGTTCCAAATTGAGGTGGCTCGATAGGAGTGTTGTCCCATGTTGGTATGGAACAGCAGGACTGAGATGTTGTTGGTAGTGGCTGAGCAGGAGGTGGATGAATCTACAAACGAGATCTGTTTAGCCAGATAAGCAGGGGCACTTGTTTGCAAGTTTTTTTATGAACCTGACAAGTGTTAGGTTGGCTTTGAGGTCAGGGAGTAGCCAGTTTAAGGTATGTAGTGTGAGGCAATGATGCGTTTTGCAACTGCTACTAGATGAAAATTTGGTGATTTTATAGTATTGGGTGTTTTTTTAGCAGTGCTGATTTACTGACAGTGTCAACTATCAGTGAGATGTAATCTAGTGAGGGGAATGGGTTTGTCTTTGTTATTCTGATCCCGGTGTTGGGTAATAGGTAGTGGTGAATTCTGTACGAAGAGCCCAGTTTCCAGTGCAGCAGAGTGGGAGGGTGTGTGTGTGTGTGTGTGTGTGTGTGTGTGTGTGCGCGCGCGCGCTGGATGTGGGATTTGAAAGGGATGATGGGGGTCTAGGTGTACTGACACATATTTAAAGGAGCTGGTCTTTTCCAGGCAGGTATCATTTTCTGCTTTGTTGCAGAACATTAGGGATAGTTTGTTCAGGTTGTGCCTGGCCCCAAACAACATTGCTAGAGTTTTCGGGAGGTTTAGGATCATTTTCTCTTGAGCAAACTGCTCCTGTAGCTTTGGGTGTAGCAGACAGTATAGTCTGCATCAGGAAGAGCATGGACCTGTTTGCAGACTGTAGGCAGGTTGCTTATAAAGATGGAGAACAGAAGTGGATCTAAGATGGAGCCTCAGGGAACACCACTGCTGATATTATTTATGCCGCCCTAGCAGCCCTGGCAGAAAATGATCACTTGACAAGCTGAGTACACAAGAAAGGAGGCTTAAGGGCATTCCTGGCCATATTCCTGGTATTGTACTGGTTGGAGATGGTATGGAAGCAATTTGTAAAAGCAGGTGGTGTTAGGCCTAGGAGTGTCTTGGGGACTTGCTAATCTGAAGGTGGACAGAGCAGTGGGGCCAGATGGGGTGCATCCAATGGTATTGAGGGAGCTCAGGGAAATGCTGACTGCACCTCTGACAGTTCTATTTGAATAGCTCACTGGAAACAGGAGTGGTTCTGGAGGACTTGGGGGCAGAGGTCCCACTGCACAAAAATGGAAGCAGGGAGGAGGTTGGCAATTATAGGCTAGTCAGCTAGACATTGGTGATGGGAAAGTTAATGGAATCATCGCTGAAGGAAAGGATTGTGGAATACCTTAAATCCAGTGGGTTACAAGACCCAAGGCAGGTTTTACAAGAGGGAGGTAATGTCAAATGAATCTAATACATTTCTTTGACTTAATGACAAAGAATTTAGAGCAGGGTGGAGTGGTGGAGTGGTGGATGTGGCCTACCAAGATTTTAGTAAGGCTTTCCACACCGTTCCACACAGGAGACTAGTAAGCAAGCTGGGTAACCCAGGAGTGGGTCCAAAGGTGGTAAACTGGATAAAAAATTGGTTAGAGGATATGTGACAGAGGGTGGTAGTAAATGGAGTTCACTCTAAGGAAGGGTGGGTAAACAGTGAGGTGTCTCTGGGGTCAGTGCTGGGACTGGTCCTCTTTAATGTCTCTATAGGTGACATTGCAGAGAAGCTGGAAGGAAAGGTCTGCCTCTTTGTGGGTGACACCAAAATCTCCAATAGGGTGGACACTCAGTTGGGGGGGTTGAGCAGAGAACTGAGAACTCGAGGAGTGCTCAAGGTATGGCAGCTAAGTTTGAATGCGAAAAAGTGCTGAATAATGCACTTGGGGCACAGAATCCCAGGGGTGGTGTACAAAATGGGTGAAGTGGTATTGATGACCAGCAATCAGGAAAGAGTTCTGGGGATAATCATATCGGATGACCTAAAAGTGGCCAGGCAGTGTGACAAAGCAGTGGGATGTCTGGGTGCATAGGAAAGGGTATCACCATCAGAAAGAGAGAAAATGGTGTTGCCTCTATCTAGATCACTGGTAAGACCCCACCTAGAGTACTTTGTCCAGTTCTGGAGATCACATCTCTGGAAGGACATAGACAAAGTGGAGGCGGTCCAGTGAAAGACAACAAAAATGGTATTGGGTCTGCATCAAAATCCCTATGAGGAGAGTCTAAAGAACTTCAATATGAACACCCTGGAACAGAGAAGGGAGAGGGGGATATAATAGAGACCTTTAAATACATTATGGGGGTAAATAGGGTACAGAGGGAAGCATTTTTCAGAAGAAAAGATGATCAAGAACAAAAAGACATTTCGTGAAGCTAGGGGGGCAGATTCAGGAGAGAAGTGAGGAAGTACTTCACTAAAAGAGTGGTGGATTCCTGGAACAGCCTTCAAGCAGAGGTGGTGGGGGTGAAAACAGTGGTGGGGTTTAAAAATGCATTGGATAAGTACAAGAGAATCATAGCGGGAAGAAAGGAGGAGAAGAGAGAAAGAACTGTAGGTTGGGCATGATCTGCAGCAATAATGTAGGTAGGGAGAAATGGGTAGACTGGATGGGCCAATCGGTCCTTATCTGCTGTCAAATTTTGTTTCTGTTTTTATGGTTGGCGAATTGATATATTTTTTTCAGCAGAAAGGGAACTGCCTTGAAATGCCTGAAGTCATACTCCTGTTTATGACATGACAGTGACTTCCATGCCACAAACGGTGCATAAGGACTTAAATTGTAGTACGGGTAGCAGAAGCAGATGGATTCTAACTGGCGAAGCACCTTCTTTTATGCAGCATGCATATGTGAAAACATGGGGAAAAAATTTTGAAAATGCAGGAAGCATAAGATAGATAGTGTGTACATATCTTGTTTTTTTTTAGTTTCCCTTTCATGCACGAATCCACCCCCCCCTTTTTGTCTCCCTCAAGGCGGAATTTGATAGAAGGTGTAAGCTTCACCTTACAGTGCATAGCAAAGTGGATGCTGTTCAGATGTTTTCCCTGCCCAGACTTTTGTATCTCTTCAATAACCTTCCTATTCGGCTCTCCTCTAAATTTTTTCACTCTCTAGATAAACTTGTCTCGTCTCTGATTTGGGAGGGCAAGTCACCCAGATGGGGGAGGGCAAAACTGCAGACACGTTGGTCCTCCGGAGGTCTGAGGCTTCCATGGTTTCAGGTTTACCAGGTGGCCTACTTAGCAGCTCAAGACACCAAATGGTTTGTTCCTTCCCCCCGGGTTAACTTAGAACAGAGCTTGATCAAAGAGGTACCGCTCTGTTCTCTTCTTGCTTCTGCTGCCTCATCGACTAAAAGCATCACCCTGTCATGCTGGAGACGGTGAGGACCTGGACACGATGTATGTCCTTGTCGCATACCCAGTCTAAAGCCAGGAGTCCCCCACTGGAGTACACCCCACTGTGGCACAATAAACAGATTCACATTGGGGACCAGCTGGTGCATTGGTCCGACTGGGACATGAGGGGTATAAAAGTTCTCTAAGTTCTCCTTATACCTGAGACCACCACGTTGATGTCCTTTGAACAACTGAATGCACGCTATCTCCACTCCAATAGGGGCTTTTGGAAGTTCCTGCAAATCCGCAGCGCCATTAAGGTACACCAGGCCCAAACTTTGGTGGACCAGAAGTGGCTCTAGCTATGATCTCTTCATAAGGCAACCTCCCAACAGGGCCTTGCGGGTGGATTCTATAGGACCATGTGGGATGCTCAGCCCTACCCGACCGAATCCTGCATGAGAAAGTGGGAGACTGATCTTGGGATGTCTCTCTCTCTCTCTCTCCCTCCCTCTCTCTCTCTCTCTTTCTCTCTTTCTCTCTCTCTCTCTCTCTCTCCAGACACTTGGAGTTGGTGCCTTAGGTTGGCGCACTTTGCCTATCGAGATGCCAAGAGTCAGAACATTCAGCTGAAGATCTTACTCCAGTGGTATAGGGCCCCCGTGGTCCTACAGTCTATGGGTTTACTCTCCCATGCTAGTGCAGTGCCAGCAACCCTCTGCTAATCTTCTGCATATTCTCTGGTTATGTCCCAAACTTACTCCCTTTTGGAGTGCAGTATTTGAAGACTGCTCTTAGGTTGTTGGCCAGCATATCAGGAGTCCTAATGTACTGCTGCTTCTAGGTGACCCCACCTCTCTGAATGGGATACAACCTCCTCTGCAAAAGTAGACCATGGTGGCTCTGCTTGAAGCAAAAAGAGCTATCCTAATACACTGGAGAAAACTACTCCCCCCTTCCCTGGCCGCTTAGAGATCTGCTCTGGCACAGGCTGCCATATTCGAGAGGCTCTCATATTCACAGCAGGGACAACTGGCAAAGTTTCAGACCAAATGGGGTGCATACCTACAGTCACACTTGTGTTCAGTCCCATTTCTGGCCATAGGTAACCCCCCCAGGGTAAGGTGTTAAGATCCCTCTATTCCAGCTCCCCAAAGGCATCCCTCTTCCCCGGTATTGTCTGCAGTAAACTTGATTATTGAAGTAACGATCTTTAGCTAATTACTAATTACTGGTCTGATGCTCAGCGTGTTACTAATAATGTTTTTTCAACTTCTGGATGATCTCCCAATCCCTACAGTTTGATGAGCTATTGTCTATCTCCTTGCCTTCTAAGCTTAACTTCATGTACCACTTGGGATAACCTGGCTGAGACCATCTGGAGTGTTCTTACATTTATATGTACTAACTTTACTTCTCTGCTTGCTTATCGTGATGCAAATGTATGTAAAACGGAATAACAATAAAAATCTTACATGTTAAAAAAAAAAGTTTCCCTTTGAGGCACTAGCACAGCTGTTAAGATCACAGCAATTGTAATAAAGCAGTAAGGGAATCATGGGTAAGGACACTCGCCTTGTTCTCTCGAAGGAACAAGTCCTGCTGCTCAAGGGTTGCTGACAGGCTCACAAGCTTGAGTCATTACATAGCCTGGAGAGGAAACAGCGCCAATGGCTATGTTGCTCTGAGCCTTCATGACCTCAAGCAGAGAAGCCTGTCACTTACACTTGAGCCAGGGGATCATTTCCTTCATAGGAACAGGGCATACATTACCCACAACTCCACTGCTGTGTTTTGCACTTATAGAATATTATGAAGCACCCTCAAGCTGTCAGAAATTCAGGGGCCCACTGCAGGTCAGAGCCATCAGTGAAAGCGGTACATTCTGATTTTTATATATTCAGATATACATTTAATGCCCTTTAAGGCCACTTTTATATTTTTCTCAAATGGGGTTTTGGCTTGCAGTAAAAATTAAAAACCCAGCTGAAATCAGCAGAGCTCAGTTACTTAACATTTGTTTTGTTAACTTAGAGTGCTTTATAATCCCTGACAGCTGATTGGCTCCCATCAGTCCTAACCCATACACCCAGCCCCATCACTCACTTCTCTGGGACTTACCTCAGCTCCATAGTACCCTACCTTACTCAATGGTGGACCCCTTCCCCCAGTGGAGGCTCAGCTGGCATGTTGGAACGAGAGCTACAGTCAGCAGTGTGGGGTGGATATCCTGTTGCAGTTGAATGCTTTCCATTGGTTTTGTCCCTCCACCCCTAGGATGATGGCTTAAGTGCATGGACACATAGAGACATGCTCACATGCTGAAGTGAAGCTGATGTCCTCCCTCCCCAGCTCCAGGGTGCCAACTGCACTGACACCTGTGGTAACCCAGGTGGCAGTAGTGCACTGGCAACCTTTCACCTTCCTTCCTGAGGTGGAGAGTGCCCGCTTGGATGCTCTGCTCATCTTTCCCCCAGCTGGCTCTCTGATGACTCAGGCTCGTTTCCGAACCTGGGCTGTCAGTGTCATGACTGGTAGTGCTACTGCTGTGTTGGCGGGCCAGCCAGTTACATAGCATTTAAAAAACATACCTGAATTTCAAGCCATAATTAAAACTGTTATGATAACAGGGGTGCAACATCTTTAGCCAGTATGCTGTGACTCAGAAGATCCCAGTTGGGCGTAACTTTAAACAATCTACTGCAGTTGGAATCTAGTTATAACTAGAATCATTTCCTCTCTACTGCATGTCATTGATTTCATCTTCTCTGGGATGGATCAGGGGCACATTACGGATGCCATCTTCATTTATCTGGCCACAGCCTTTGATTTGTTGTCCTATCCACTCCTGGGCCAGCTGAGCTCTGCCAGCCTCTCAGCTTCCACTGTTGATTGGTTCCATGTCTACCTCATGGACTGTCAACAATCGGTATGGGTAGAAGACGTCTTGTCACGTCCATTACCCATCCAGGTTGGGGTCCCTTGAGGTTGCATCCCAGGCTCTAAACTTTTCTCCATCTTACTGAGTGACTTCCTCTCTGCCTGTACCAACTCATATATTCACATGTATGCTGATGACACAATCATCTTCACCTCCAGTGCCTCTGCCACAGCTGTTGAAGACCTACTCCAGCAGGACTTCAGCAACATTCTGCACTGGTTCCAGTAGAAACCAACTCTGGGTCAACACTGAGAAAACAGTGTCTATGACCTTTGATACAGTCAGAAACTGGTCAGCCTCATTGTTTGTCCCCCACCCCAGTTTTCATCATCACATTGGATGGCACCCTCTTGAAGTAGTGCAGTTCCTCAAGTACCTTGGTGTGTGGCTTGACAGTAAGCTTGACTTCTCTACCCACATTGATGCTATCCATGCTAAACTCCATCCCAAGCTTGGTGCCTTGTACCACAACAGACTGCTAACCTCTGCAGGTCCACAAGGAGTTACTTACCAAAATGGTGCTCCCTGTCTTCGATTACATGGATGTAATCTATGGCACTGTCCCTCCACTCCCCTGCCAGACTGACACCCTCTGCAACTTATTCTGCCACTTTTCTACACATTCCTCCCTTGTACTCACCACTGCTCCTTCTACTTCTCCCTTTCCATCCGCCCTGTGCCCTCACATCACCAGGCTTAGTAAACCTCTTTCATATCCAAATACTGGTTTGGTTCTCTTCCCTGCTACCTCTCCTGTCTCCTCTCCCAACTACCCCGTCTCCTGCTCCCTGTACTCCAGGGATCATCACGCTTTCTCCACTCCTCAACCCCTCTCCTCTGGTGGGCAATCGACTTTCTCCTATAGATTTTACTTACTCTGGAACAAACCAAATCTTGCTAATCCTGTGAAAACCTTGTCTTTGTCTACATATTCCATGTAATCTCCTGGGTTGCACCCAAAAATTGACATATGTTTGTCTAGTGTGCTTACCTGGTCAGCAAACGCTAAATCAATCAGTCAATCAATCAATCAATCTGAAGCTAAATAAATAAACTTCCTTCCTCCCCTGGTTCTCTCAGGCACCAGTTGAAACTCCAGCCACACCCCACCTGCTCCTGTTACCCTTCCTCCTAACACCCCAGAACCTTGCCTCAGCCATCCTTAGCTGGGTATGTGGCTGGGTCTCCGCTATGCGCCTACTGACTGCACTTCTTCACCGCCACTGCTCTTCCATCTTCACAGGGTTAGGCTTAAGCTTGTTTTCTGGTCTCTCACCTGTGTTAGTGACTGCACATTGTGGAGTGTTAGTTTCCTTTGCGCTTGAAGCTAGCTTCTCATTTTGTGCTGTGACTGCGCTTTACTTACCTAGATAATTTTATTTTTGTACTTTCTCATTTTTCTACCAATGTAATTGCCAAATGTTGCTCTATTGACTTGCTTAATGTATTGTACTGTGATTCTTCTGTTTTCCCTCCCCTGGGTCACACCCAACAGTGAGCCTTTGCCTAGTGTGCCCCTCCCATTTACCAATTTTTAACAAATAATTAAATAAACAAACAAACTAATGAGTGTTATTCTGTGTGAATTCTGTCAGTTCAAATATTTTATTTTCCATTTCCATACTGTACTGTTTTCCCCATTGTCTTTAGTGTGTGTAGTCCAGTACCATACAGTATATAAATACTGTGGAGTATTAAATATTTTTGTTATATACTTCATGCTCTCTGTGACTGTATTTTTAAGGGTGTAGATAACCTGATGTGATTGACAAGTCCATGATTTGTTTCTGAAGAGGCAGGCTACAAACTGTCATGCACCTACAGTAGCACTAGTTAGGTGAAAGAGCGGTCCTAGCTGTGACAAAGGGGGTGGGTCGCATGTCCTTTGAGAAATTTCACTGTAGTGTGTTAGCAGTGGCTGTTCATAGGTTCATAGATTAGTTATGAGCTAAGTGGACAACATTTGTCAATAGGTGCTCAACACACTTCAAAAGACATACCCGGTGATTCTATTCTCAAGGCAGTAGTTGTCCAATGTTATTTTAAACTCGTTCACTGTTCTACTACCTATTATCTCTAAAGGCAGCTTATTCCACACTGAAACTACTCTCTCAGAGAACCATGCTGCTCTTTTGTTGGTACGATTAATACAATCTTTGTTTAACTGTAGTGGGATTCTGACCTAAAGATACACTAAGTGATAGTCAAGCTGGGGGGGGGGGAGGTGGCAGAATGTTAAGGTAACCATTCAGGCATTTAAACAGAGATGCAGTGAAGTTTAATTTCACCAGCAAATTTCCGGCGAGGTCAGAAATTTCCCCCACAGAATATTTTGTGAATTTCACGCAGTTTGCAAAATATTTCGTGGGTGTGAAGTGCAAAATTCTACCCACAAAATGCAGCATTTCACACGCGAATGGCAGAATTTTACCCTCAAATGGCAAAAGTTCACCCACGAGTGAAAAAAGTCCACCATTCGTAGGCGAAATTCTGCATTTTGCAGGTGAAATTCTGCATTTTGTGGGTGGAATTTCAAACTTCGCACCCTCGGAATATTTTGCAAATTGCGTGAAATTCATGAAACACTTCATGGAGCGAAGTTTGCGGACTTCTCCATCTCTATATCTGAAGATTCATGAGAACTGGTAGCACAGTGTGGACTGAGTTCTGGGAGAATCAGTCTGTGACAAACTCGAACTATAACATCAACTGAGTCAAGCTGAGAATGTCTATGAATATCCCTGAGTTACAGGCTCCCACCACTGCACTCCC
Organism: Neoceratodus forsteri; assembly: GCA_016271365.2. Taxonomy (NCBI): domain Eukaryota; kingdom Metazoa; phylum Chordata; order Ceratodontiformes; family Ceratodontidae; genus Neoceratodus; species Neoceratodus forsteri. Next base: position 30,192,413 of record CM028133.1, on the reverse strand, counting down.
CTGGATTCAGGCTGAAAAAAGGAAGACTTGTGTTGATTCAAGCTGGCTCAACTCTAAGTTGCCTCCAAGGCAACGATGCCTGGGAGGCAGGCATTATGGTTGGGGCTGCTTCCCAAGCAGGGTTTTAACCTCTGCACTGAAAGTCCTGCTCTTTACAGCTATGCTAGCTTGGTGATGCAGTGGAAAAGTCAATGGTGTGATAATCAAGAGGCCATGGTTTTGATTCTAGGCAAGATCCACCTTAGGTTTGTTTCTGATGCATTTCACTAGGGTGGTGATCTGTGGTGTTAGAATAAAGATTATATAGGAAACTGACTTAATTGTGAGACAAAAAAAGTGCAACAGTAAAGTGCTGCCACGGAGGCAATTTTTGTTGCAGAAATTTGTCCCTTGCTCTTGATTGCTTAAAGATACAGAGTGAGCCAGAAGTACTGCAGGTGTTGAGTTCCGGAGAGTCTTGAACCAGCCTTGGCTTGTCTATTTCAATTAGATAGGGAAGAACATCAAAAGCAGATGGACTCTAAGGAACAAAGATACTATGTCTGTGTAAATGTACTTACTGTAGTAATAAAGAATAATTATTTAGTAAATAACAAATGTTATGACTTGAAATTCAAGTGTTTTTCTTGGAATATTATTTAAATGAGTTCTGTTGATGGTAATTATGATTCCTTTTTTTGAGGAGACCAGCACCCGTTTTTGATGTTCATTCCTAAAAATAAAAATTGAGAGAGGACTTCCTACATTTTAACAATAGTTTTTGGAACATATTTCTGCATATGCACCGAATTCATTTATTTTTGTTTAGGCTATGACTCCTCATTGATCTGTATCACTGCCCCTTTCCTCTGTGTCACAGTAGTGTTCCATTATATGCTAGGCCTATAGTCAAAGGGAAAAATCATGCTTTTGCAAGAGAAAAAAAAAACACATGCAATACTTGGATTGTGTCACCCTGTTAAAATGTCATTTAATTATTTATTGGTAACCAGGTAAGCCCCCTGGGAACAAGATCTTATTTTCTGGGGTGATCTGGAATTAGTTACAAAGAAAGGCAATACAGGAATCAAACATCAAAGTGACATAGTGCAAAATTAAATTGTACAAATACAGTTCTGCAGAGAATAACACAGGAGTCTAGACCTTGTAGCTTTTTTACAGATTGTGACAACCTGAAATGTACTTTTTGTGTGTGCATTTTTTTATCATCTTTGTTTCTATGAAGTGTTTCAGCTGAGGTAGAGGATCTGGTGTAAATTAAAAATTACATTCCTCTGTAGCCCATACCTCAGGACACTCAGCTAGGAGTGGTCTTTGTGTAAACAGTCCTTTTCTGTCCCACAGAGGCCTTTTGTTTTGAGTAAATTTCAAAAGGACTGAACCCCTTTCATAAGAAAAAAACATGTTTTGAATATAAATGGGGCCAAGGCAGAGTAAGATGTTTCCAGTTGTGCCAGGCAGCCAGGATAACAAAGCAAGCTGATGTGAATATACATATCCAGTTTGGACCAGTCTGAGAAAAGGTGGTCCCCAGAGATCAAAAGCAGAGACAGAGTGTAATATCAGATTTACTTCTCCAGTGATGTTGGGACAGTGGGCCAGACAGCAGAAAGTATTTCTTTTGCATGTGTGCTATGAGACTTTGTGTTGGGATTTGAACTAGTAACATCATGGGTTTGAGTCTGCCATAATTCACCAGTTCCCAGTTGGGGATAAACTTCTTCTACTCTGCTTAGAGATTTAGGTTACTTTGAGTTAAGTTTTACCTATGTGATCTCTCTCTCTTTTTCAACTGTTATTTTTATTTCTGTAGAAATACTGTATTCCCCATAGTCTTTAAAGGAGATCTACTGGCCAGTGTGCTCGAGCCACTGGTGCATAGATTGTGGCTCAATCACCCTGATTCTTCCCCTGGAGTCCCAATATGTAATCAATAATATAAGTACCTGATCACTTGTAAAATTTAATCTTTCACTGGGTATAGCTAGCATACTGCAAACTTGAGCGATGCCCCCTGGGAGATCGTGCTGGCAAATACCGTAATACAAAGATGTGGTTTAGCCTCTTCCTCTCCATTGCCCATATGTATGGATGTATTAAAATCTCAGTTTTTACTACTCCGGGTGTTATTTTTACAAAAGATACATATATGCCATGTGGGTGCGGCACCCACATAGCATATATGCACTTTTTGTAAAAATAACACCTGGCATAAAAAAATGGAGATTTTACTATCTCTGTACATATGGGAAATGGAGAGGAAGAGACAAAACTGCATCATTGTATCGCTGTATTTGCCAATGCCATCTCCCAGGGGGCATCGCTCCAGTTCTCAATATGCTGGCTGCACCCCCTGGAAGATTACATTTTATGAGCAATCAAGTACTTATATTATTGATTACATATTGGGACTCTGGGGGGATTAGGGTACTTGAGCCACAACCTATGCACCAGTGGCTTGAGCACCCTAGCCAGTAGATCTCCTTTAATGTGTGTTATGCTGTAACATATGTAAATATCATGGATTATAAAATGTTATTTTTATATACTTCATGCTTTCTATGACAGTATCATTTCAGGTATAGATAACCAGACGTAAACTGACAAGTCTGTGATGCGTTTCTGAAGAGATAGGCTGCAAAGTTATATATAAAGCAATGTGTTCTCAGCCATGACAAAACAGGTGAGTTGTTTGTCTTTTGGAAAGAGCGCTGTACTGACAGAGCAGTGGCAGTATGGGATTCGGACCAGGAGATATCCTGAGTGAGAGTCATGATGAATGGAAGAAGCATACCAAGGTAACCATTCATGAATCAGAAGGGTTGAGAAAACTGGTAGTAGCAGAGAATGAGTTTGTGTAGAACACCAGTCTGTGACCCAGATCATAAAGGTTTTTCACTAGGCATGTTACACAAGGGAGACAAATCCTAAACTTTTGTTGAGTAAGGCACTGCCGACTGAAAGTCCAGTATACAACAAAAGTAGAAGCATGTCAGCATGAGGGAATATTCAAAATTTGCCGATTCCAATCTCATTTTTGGATTTAAGATGTTGGGAAAGTCCAATTCCTAGTCTGATTTGGATTCAAATCCTAAAAGACTTCAAAATCAGAATAGGATATGGATTTGGAATCCTAAATTCTAAACTCCTATCTAAAAATATGTTTTAGGTATTATTTTAGGATTTTCATACTTTAATCAATCAATTAATCAAAGTCTTTATTTAACCAGCCGATCACCATTGAGCAAGCTCATTTTTGAGGTGGACATGGGTTTGTTAACAAGGAACAAGGGACAATATACATGGGATGCAACACACAAGAAAACAGTAATAATACAAATAAAGTGAGACACATAATACAGTATATACAAAGTATCAGCAGGTAGCATTGACAGTAGTATATGTTTGGAACAGAAGATACAGCTAGTTTTGGGTAGGACACAATTTTTCATAAAAGTAAAGAAATATACATCTCAGGTGCACCGAACACAAATAAAACCTAATATAAAAAGATATATGGTGATACGTTATGGAGAATTTAGAGCTGGAACCAGGGTCTGAACCAGAAAGTGGAAGGGACAGATATGGGGGTAGAAAAGGGGAGAGGGAAGAGTCGATTATAGATGTGATCAGTCTTTTAACAGCAGTAATTAGAGTGTGCTTGGACTTATAATTCCAAAAATCTGAAAATCAGATTGGAGTCTGATGAATCGAGTCTATTTGGCGGATTCTGACCCCCCCCATTGTCAGCATTGTACAACATCAGTAGAAGCATGTTAGAAGTTATATTTGGCTCGAGTGTGGACACATGCTGGACCTTGAGACCTATTCTTAAAAGGCCTAATAGCCAGAGGCAAATGATAAACGTTTTTATTATGCCCCTCATGTTCCCCCATTGAGCCTTCTCTATTAACCTCAGTCAATCAGCTGATAATCAGTCAATCAATTCATCAATCAATTAAAATCTTTCAATAAATCAGTATCCACACTGTTGCAGGCTCAGTTCTGGCTGCACCCTTCCTGTTGCTGGGAACATGGATGAATGACTGCCTTCGCAACCAATTCTAGTGCTTCTCCAGCATGCACAGATGCCAGCCTGTGCCCCTCCCCAACCCCCAGGAGCTGAGCCTCAAAGCTCCAGATGGGTTTATGTTACAGTAACCACCCTGTGATACAGCGTACGTCTGTCACACACCTACAGCTATCGGCCCCATCACAATCACATAACACAGGTTTTGGCAGGAGCCAGGAGGGGATTCAAACCAAATACCATTTTATTTTAAAGTTGGATCTTTAAGGCCTCACTGCCTTGCATGCTTAGGTTGCTGGCTATCCCTCGGGGGAGTGTTAACAAGTAACACTTGAACCCAATAAAACGAGAGAACGAGAGAACAGTGCTGAATATGTAGTGTGTGTGAGTGAAGAATACAGTACTGATAGCATAGTAGGCAGACAGAGATGAACAGTGTCTGGAGAAAGGTGAAGAGCTCAAAACCCAGAGAGTATAAATTGATTGGGTTTTGTTTTCTTTTATTTACCTGCTGTAGAGAAACTGTTTTGTGTTGGAACTGCTAAAATTACTGAATAAAAAACAGTTATGTTCTGATCTTTCTTGAGCTCTTGTGTAAATACCACTGACAGCTTAATCTGGTTCTGGAAGTCAGTTTACATCTATACAAATATTATCCTTCCCTTGCCCCTTGGGTTGTACCTCAAAATGAGCCATAGCTCAGTGTGCCTCTCCTGGTCACAAACTTTCAAATAAATAAAAAAAAATATATATTTTGGGCTTTCCAAAAACTGCCTAGGCCACCTGGTTCATGCTCTCCTGTCACACATCCCACCCCCAAAAACCCAGTGTCCCAGCATCAGCGGGGTAGTGGTTGATTTTATAACAGTCATACTTACGCATCCCCTTCCCCAACCCAAACACCATTTTCAGTCAATAGGGGGCCCTTTGAAATAGGCACGGCAGCATTGTGTACACCCATCCAGAGCTTATACAGCAACGAATTTTACATTGAACTGTGCTGAAGCAGCCAGTATTGATGGCATTGGCTGCTTACACATCTCGCTTAGGACTCATAATCACATTCCCGCAGTAAGTACAGTGCAAGGCATTATTTTGTTGTCTGCCATTCTCCATGGGTACCTCAAAGTGCCATACAAAGTTAAAAATATATCACACAATTCCCATACAAGGGGAGCAAACTATGATATGATATAAAGTATGCAATCAAGTTAAAAACTACAAAAAGGGTATGAAAAAATAAAATAAATGAGAACTTCAAGAGTAAGTTACATGTTTACCTAAGCATTAGGAAAGAGGGGTTGGGGGTTGGGTTTGTAATGTAGAGAAGTATATGCTGTAATGTAAAATAATCTTTATGACATTAACATTTTTTTAAAAGGGGAATATACTGTATCAAAGAGTAAAACCCAACTTTGTAAGTCCTCTAAATGTATTACATAAACCAGAGTTAATTATGATTTGCCTTTAGCATTTGATTTCCTTCTTATATAATATTTATTTAAGTTACAGGCAAGTGTTTATTTGCAAATTTTTTGGAATTAGACATAAGAATAAAGACAATTTCATCATTTGAAATACCTTTATATGTAAGAAAATTCTCCAGTTAAAATGGTCAGATCTGAGTATTAGGAACAGCTTTAGATCGCCTATCTCATTTTCACCACAGTCATGTAATGGTGACCTGTCTATAGAACTTATACATTTTAGGTAAAGCAATTTAGATGGAAATTGACAAAAGCGATGCATTGTAAAGAAACGTTTAAGTTTGGGATACTGTAAACTGACTAAAAATATTGTATAGATTCAAACCATATTTAATCTAGGAAAACAATCAGAGAATTTTGATATGCATGCCTTGTCCAATAGAGTGTCATGATACCGGGCACATGCAAGGTCCTGAATTCGGTTAGAAAATTGTTCTAGAGTAGGGACTGCAGAACTGAACTCCGCACTCCCAACTGTGCTGAGGCATATGATGAGGATGATACCGATGAGGATTAAAAGTTTATTTTTATACAGGAACATTTAAACATTTACATTAGAGTGATGTGCTCTATTTATAAGTTAAGGCCTGTGTTAATTAAATACAGAAATGTTCAAAAAAATACAGATACAAAATCATACACTTTCTAAACTGCGACAAGTGTGCAATATTTACGGGGGTAATTTTTTTTTTTTTTTAAATACAATAAATGTTACTGATGCTCGAGAAGTAGGAAAGAGTTTATTCCAGGAATTAGCTATATTGGCAAGTAAAGTCTTTGGACCTTATTTTGTATACATTTTTTTGAACAATCGCCATATTTTCATACTTTGTGCTCATAGGATATCTCTCAAGTGGTCAGAAAGTTAGGAGACAGTGAGATTTTAACTGATGATGTGACTCCGAGAATAGAATGTCAAAGATCATTAATAACCACCGCACTTCTCATCAATTACTCAAAGGTTGGCAGCCCAAGGCCTCATTTAAGACACAGTGGTGTACAGTTGGTTTACATCGAATAATTTTTTTTTTTTTTTATCTAAGCCTTTGATAACCAGGTAAGGCCCATTAGGCACAGGTGCCTGTTTTCAGGGGCGAACTGGGACACACATAGTATGCAAGTGGAGATTGTGAGAATCAAACCCAGGTCTGGTCTGCTGGATGTACCAAGCTCATTTACAGCTCGTTACTCTAACCTCTAGGCTATACTGCCAGCCCAACTAATGGATAATGAATCTAGCAATTTTATGATATATATTCTCTAGTTTTGCCAGGGTTGTTTTCCTAGCGAATTGATAAATCTGACTGCAGTATTCCCAAGCAGGGGAAGCATAACTTGTTCAGTGTTAAGCCTGTACCTCTTTGGAAGATGGTAGACCACTCTTAATATAGTTCCTATCTTTTTATTTGTGGTTCAGACCACTGTGTTTATATGATAAGATACATTTAGAGCTCTGTCCACATTTATACCCCGGTACTTACATACATTTACATTTGAAATTTTAATGCCTTCATTAGATACCAAATTCAGTTCCTGCTAATTGTGGGTAGAACTTTCAAACCTCATACACTGACTTTTTTTTTAGGATTGAACACTAGGCCAGATTGCAGAAACCAATCTTAGATGTTTTCAAAATCCAGTCTTAGGTTGTGTTCCATTTGTGTAAAAATCCCTGTCGAACAACATGAGTACCATAGCATCTGCGTATGTTCAGATTAAGGAATTTTTAACCACCTGAGAGAAAAGATTTATAAAAGACAAAAACAAAAGTGGGGGCCAAAACTGATGCCCAGGGCACTCCCCTAAAAATCTCCAGTGATGAAGATAGGGAGTTAGCCCCAGAGACCCTCTGGGACAGTCCACTCAAATAGGATTTAAACCACATCATAGTACTTCCCCTACTGACTGCCTTTAGGCAGTGGATCAAGACTGCACGGTCAACTAGGTTGAACACCTTAGATAATTTCATGAACACCTTCTGGTGGGATGGACAGCAGGCAGGAGCTACAGAAGTTAAGTAGGGCAAGGAGGGGAGTAGGAGAAAAGCAGAAGAAGAGATTGGAAAGCTAAGGTTATAGATGCATTTGAATGTCAAAAGCCAGCCTTTATACTAAGTGTCTTGATAGATGTGGAGACAGTGCAGGTGTTGAAGATAGGAGTGCTATGGTACACCGTTAAAAGGGTGACTGAGATTGAGTGACTCAGATTTGAGCAGCTCAGTCTCCATGCCTGTAAGGTCAGTGACCCTGAAAGGGTAATGACCGGGAAGGGCAGGGCGAAGGGAAGAATGACAGGATACCAGAAGAGGACGGAAGGTATTTGAAAGGTATGTGAGGAGTGGCAAGGTGGGAAGCTGCTGAGCTGGCTGTGTGGCATGGTGGTTAAGGTGGCTGTGGCGGGGAGGGTGCAGGATTCAGGGCTTGGGAGGAGCACAATATTTTGTCCTTTACTGTGCTGGTGTTTTTTTTTTCTTTTTCAGTTCTCCCCCTCTCCGACATACACCCCCCCTGGAGTTTGTTAGTTTCAGTAAGGGAGGTGCGGGGGGCAAAGCCCCCCACATAAGTAGTAGAGGGGAGTTTCCACACTGTGAATGTATAAATGTATATCGATGGATTTATTTTTGGCCACGTACATTCGCTCTAATGGCGATTGCCGTTTAGCGATCTCTGTTATCACACAGAACTGAGCGATATGGTCTTTTTTGCACTATATTACAATAAGGTAGCCTGCAGAATTTGGGAGTATTTCATCTGGCAAGAATGTAGTTGAGGAGTTCAATGAGAAAGGTGTTCCTGTAGTCCAGTTACGAGGTAATGAAAGCATGGGTAATGAATTCAGCTTGCCAGAAGTCAAGGTTGTGTAAAATGAAAGCAGTGCCCCGTAGATCGAAGTAAACTTTTTTGTAGGTTTGGTTACTTTTGTAATCAAAAGTGAGGCAGGGGTTTAGAGGGCGCTGGGGTGTCTGATTGAGATTCCATCGTGGTTCATTGCGGTTTAGTGATTAGGGCACTGGCTTGGGAACTGGGAGATTAGAGGTTTAAATCTTAAAAGAGCCAAATGCTCACTGGATGTCGTTGAGTAAGTCACTTAATCTCTCAGTGCTCCAGTCTACTCAGGTGTGAATATTGCTAATACTGTGTCCTGATAGAAAGCAGATGCGTATCCTGGGTTAACAAGTTATACACTAAAGAATTAAACATACGGGGCAGGACTTTCAACCCCAGAAATTTGCATGGGTGCAGGGAAAAACTGGTGCTAGTGGGGCTTCACTTGCAGAGCCACAGTTTTTCCCACAGGTGCCATATTTTCAAAACTAGAGCCAGTTTATGACCAGCTTCATGATTTATGGCAACTTGTGGCCATTTTTTAGTGCAGCGGTGCCAGAATGTAACATCTGGTTGGACCAGGTGTAATATCTCCCGATAGCTGCACTTGCCACCTGTGCAGAACGCAGATTGAAGATACAAATGACTGCAGGTGTGGCAAAGTTGTAATGCAGCAGTGGCTGTGATGTGGGACTTGGTCCCAGAACATCTGAAACTCAGGTCCATGGTATATTCGAGTAGAACCAGAGAGACAGTTCTCTGAAGATATGCTTTGCAGCAGTCAAAAATGTATCTCAAATAATTCACTTTTCACCATGATACTATGACACTGCTTCCTGCAGTTTTCTGAAACTGTTTCCAGACTGTGCAAGTGTGAATCACTCAGCAGGGTCACCATTGATTTAAACATCATCGAGATGCCATGCTACACTAGTCAGTCACTGTAATAACTGATTTATAATCCACTAAGACTTGGCAGGGACACTGGCTATTCCAAAACAATTGATTAAAATAAGGAACCAAGCCCAGCCCAGTGGTGCTGAGGGCTGAGGCGCTGGACACCACACCTCGCCAGTGACCCAGGTTCCAGAATGGATTTGGGCTGCTGGGGGTCAGCAGGGGAGGAGAGGATAGAGAATCTGATGGACTGCTCTTCTTTCCTGGGGTGGGATTCGGGGACACATCACTCTGCAGTGGCCTCTGATGGAGACTGGAGGCACTACCAGAGTGAAGCCAAGGCAAGGGGTGGGATGCAGCGAACGTCAGCACTACATGTGCACAGATGTCATTGCACATCCGTATCCCAGGAGATCATTTTCAAGGACAAAACCCTCTGAAGCATGAAGGATGAAGCCACCGATGGGGTCCTACCTGCCACCCCCCAAACAAAGTCCATCTTGAGGGGCAGGGGTTCAAGGGTGATGCAGTCTCTCTCCCCTGTCCCCTTCCATTGGGGGCAAGCCATGGTCCTCCCTGCTTCAGCCAGGATTGTGGCGGAGGCCGGTGGTGCTGGCGGAAGTATGACACCCAGCGTAACAGGGCTGATCTGGGGAATCACCCTCGTCGTGACTCGGGGAGATAAAGAGAATTAAAAAAAAAAATAAATATAAATAATAAGGCACCAAGATGTCAGGCAAACGCGACTGAAAAAAACTCTTTGTAAACACCTGTTATGGTTACCACATCTGATGAAAATAAGAAACAAAGGAAGGATTCAGTCTCCTCATAGGAGATTTATTTTAGTGAATACAATTGCAGCCAAAGACATAGCCAGATATTTCCTGAAATTTCTGTGATATCTCTGGAGAAGTTCCAAGCCTGCCTGCTGTACCCCTGGGGTCCACCAGAAATATTGCAAAATATCTGGAAATATATGTCCTTGCCTTTGACAGCAGCTGTATGGTCCTATGGACAAACACATTAGAAGAGGTTAAGCTACCATGAGAAAAGAGTGCTTATGGGCTGTGACCACACTTCCACTAGTTGAAACCCATACCGACGGCAGCTTAAAGAGCAGCTGATGCCATTGGGAAATTATTGGGAAACATACTTGCTGGACACAATTCTACCTGCATTTCATATATCTTCTACAGATTTCTCCTCTTCAGTATTTATTACTGAAGAAATTCCCATAGAAATGAGATCGTTATCCCTAGAATTCATCTGCCTCTTTAGCTCGTGCCATACTTGAAATCATAATCCTCTGTTGTGACATCACAGTCTGTTGCTATGACAGTAACTGTGATGTCACAAGCAGAGCATTATGCCATCAGGTTGGGAAGAAGCAATAGGAGTAGACGAACCTACAAGGAACAGCTCTCCTGTTTTCATGCATATGCCCTCAGTAATACATAATGGAGGCAAGGAATGCAGAGCTAATGAGAAATATAATCTGCTTTGTGTCCAAATGTTATGTTCTTTAAAGTTCATCTTGAGGCATAAGTGGCTCTTTAGCCCCAGAATTACAGCAGCCTAGCATCTTTTTTAGATTTAAAATCATGCTTACTTACAGAATTATTTACTATGGATTTAGCACAGGTTACTGTGCTAGACCAGTTTGAATCTTCAATGAACCACTCCAACAGAACGCACCAGCACTCCAGAGCAAGGCATTAATGTATAACTTCAGTGAAGGGCCAGCCCGCCCCCTGATGAAGCCTTACATGGTGAAGTGCCGTGGCAGCTGGTGTTCCGGACAGTTAATGGTGTATTTATTTGCTTTGTGTCTGAATTGGGAAAGTTTCCCATTAAAAATTTTGATTTCTTGAACATCTATGTGCAAGACCCTTCATCAGAGTTATACATTAACTCCTTGCTCTAGAGTGTTGGTGCATTCTGTTTGGAGTGTTATAAGGCAGCAGCCTTGCACCAACTCCCTGCCTAGGTCAGAGAGCTCAGTACCATTTCTGTTTGAATCTTCAATGAAGTCTGGTAAGTCGGATTAAGGTACTTGTGCTCTCAAGAAAATTAGTGTGTGGATAACTAGGGAAACTAAATCATATTAAGAGGAGGGCAATGTGCTTTTCACAGAGAGTGGTGTCCCTCTATAACAGTTTACTAATTGAAGTCATAGGCTGTACAGCTATGAGGACTTTTTAGCTTAGACTGGATGAATACTGTATCAAGAACTCTATACTGGGATGTACCCTTTGAAAAAAGGGTAAGCAATCAAAGGGCATTTTTGCCTACAGTGCTCACACAACTCTGTGAAATTTATGAAATGTTCATATGCAGCAACTTTATGAAAAAAAAACAGATGCTATCAGGGACAATTATGACTCTTAAGAAAAGGGGAATGTTTTGGAAACACATGTAGAGTACTCAGAAGTTGAGGTACAAATACTGCAGTACTGGAGGTTCTAATTGCTGCTAAGTTCTGAGAACATGTTGAATTAAGGCAGCAAGTGGAATGACTGGAGAAACAGCAAATATGTTGCAACTTTTGTTTGCTTGTCTCCCACTTGGCAATAGACCAGGATTACTCGACAAATGAAGATGTGGTAAGATCTGCCAGTTGATGGTCCTCACTGATTAAAGCATTTCAAACATAAATTGAAACAGAGACCTGGGGGGTTCAAAGCTCCTAACACAGGTGCAGGAGCAAGAGGTGCCTATGTCGGCATCAAGGAGCATCCACTTGAGCTATTCGTAGCTATTTTCAAAGGGTTGTGTGTGGATTATGACAGTGTACTGTGCTTTTCAGCATCTTGTATCAAATAGTGCAAATCTGACTTTACGGCTCTTTGCATCATTTGTTGACGCAAGTGCAGAACAAACTGCTTCTGAAGATTGGACACAAATTGGGGAATGTAGACCAGCTACTTGCTGGTCTACAGGCGTGGGCATAAATCCGCATTGAAAATGGAACAGGCAGATCTGTGATGAATCTGCTTTGAAAAGCTCCCCCACAATCTAGGCCCCCTGAAGGTGAAATTTGAACAGAGAAAAGAGTAATTTCTGATACCTGCCATTTTAATTACCTTTGCTGTTGACACTGATAGGGATCTCATGTTAAATCTTGCCAAGATATAAAGAAATCTTACTTTTAAAGGCATGAAATTCTCTGTATATTCAAACTTTGCTGTGGCCATTCTCCTGCATTGCAAAATATTGGGTTACCAGGGAAGTAGATCAGGGTGGAGCGGTGGATGTGGCCTACCTAGGTTTCAGTAAGGCCTTCAACACAGTTCCACATAGGAGACTAGTAAACAAACTGGGCATCCTAGGAGTGGAACCAAAAGTGATAAACTGGGTAAGTAATTGGTTGGGGGATAGGCATTAGATGGTGGTGGTAAATGGAGTTCACTGTGAGGAAGGGAGGATAACTAGCGGCGTGCCACAAGGATCAGTACTGGAACTGGTCCTCTTTAATGTCTTTATTAGTGATGTGGAGGGGTTAGAAGGGAAGGTATGCCTCTTTGAAGATGACACTAAAATCTTCAATAGGGTAGATACTCCAGGAGTGTGTGGTGAAAAATGTATAGGGACCTAAGAAAGCTTGAGGAGTGGTTAAAAGTGTGGCAACTAAGTTATAATGCAAAGAAGTGCAAACGCATGCACTTAGGCATAGACATCCAGTGGTGGAGTAGAAGATGAGGGGAGTGGTGCTGACGACCATAAAACTGGAAAGAGACCTGATGGTAATCATATCTGATGACCTAAAGGTGGCCAAACAGTGCGACAAGGCGGTAGGGAGAGCCAGTGGAATACTAGGGGGCATAGGGAGGGGTATCACCAGCAAAAAGAGGGAGGTGGTGATACTACTGTATAAATCACTGGTGAGACCTCACCTAGAGCACTATGTCCAGTTCTGGAGACCACATCTCTGGAAGGACATACACAGAGTAGAGGCAGTTCAGAGGAGGGCAACTAAAATGGTGCAGAATTTGCACCAGAGGCCCGAAGAGGAGAGACTAAAGGAACTGATTATGTACACCCTGGAGGAAAGAAAGGAAAGGGGAAATATTATGGAGACTTTCAGATACCTCATGGATATAAACAAAATACAAGAGAGAAGTATTTGTCAGAAAAAAGATGCTCCAAGAACAAGGGGGCATGCTATGAAGCTGGAGGGGTGTAGACTCAGGGGAAATGTAAGGAAGTACTTCTTCACAGAAAGAGTGGTGGATGCCTGGAATAGCCTTCCAGTGGCAGTGGTGGGGACAAAAATTGTAGCAGGATTCAAACGTGCATGGGATAGACATAAGGGAGTCTTAGTGATTAGGGAAGGGAGAGCTAACCCAGAGATCAAGTAGGGTCTATGTTGTTACGGTAGATAGGGAAAATGGGCAGACTAAGTGTGCCAAGTGATCCTTATCTGCTGTCAAATTCTATGTTTCTATTTGTACTGAATTATTCTGGGGGAAACCTTTGCTCCGTAATTTTTTTTATTGAACATTTCTGAGATTATCTTTAAGCACAAGTGGTAATTTACAAAGGTTCCATGTCAAATACATAGTCACAAAAAACATTACTAGTACAATAAGCAGTTCCAGAGGAAACATAGAAACATAGAATTTGATGGCAGATAAGGATCGCTTGGCCCACCCAGTCTGCCCATTTCCCTGCCTACTGGATAAGCTGCAGATCCTAGTTAACCAGCAGCCTACTTCTTTCTACTCCCACCCCCTAGAATTGCCTTATGACTGTCCCATGCATGCTTGAATTCTACCACTGTTTTTAACTCCACGACCTTCTCCGGAAGGCCGTTCCATGCATCCACAACCCTCTCTGTGAAAAAATACTTCCTTAAATTACCTCTGAGCCGCCCCCATCTTCAAATTATGCCCCCTTGTTCTTGCACACCTCTTTTTTTGAAAGATGCTACCCTCTTGGACTTTGTTGATTTCCTTGAGGTACTTGAACGTTTCTATCATGTCCCCCCCTCTCCCTCCTTTCCTCGAAGCTATACATATTAAGCTCCTTAAGTCTCTCTTCATATGTCTTCTGGTGCAGACCCTGCGCCATTTTAGTTGCCCTGCTCTGGACAGCTTCCATCCTGTCTATATCTTTACGAAGACTGGGTCTCCAGAACTGCACACAGTATTCCAGATGGGGTCTGACCAGCTGTCTGTACAGAGGGATAATAACTTCCTGTTTCTACTGGTGATGCCTCTCCTATGCATCCCAGTATCCCCAGCCCTCCTTGCTGCCCTCTCACATTGCTTGCCCACCTTTAGGTCATCTGATATGACTACCCCAGGTTCCTTTCCATTTTGTTGTTGTTAGTATCTCACCCCCATTGTGTACTCTTCCCCTGGGTTTTTGTTTCCCAGGTGCATTACCTTGCACTTCTTGGCATTGAATCTAAGCTGCCATACATTTGACCATTCCTCTAACCTTGCCAAGTCCCTTTTCATCCTTTCCACCCCACCTTGTGCATCAACTCTGTTGCAGATCTTTGTGTCATCTGCAAAGAGACATACTTTTCCTTCCAGTCCATCTGCAATGTCACTTATAAAGACATTGAAGAGGACCGGTCCTAATACTGAACCCTGTGGTACCCCACTAGTAACCCCCCTTTCTTCAGAGTGGACTCCATTTACTATTACTCTGTGTCCTATTCTCCATCCAATTATTTACCCAGGCTGTCATCTTGGGACCCACTCCCAGGCTAGCTAACTTGTATATTAATCTTTTGTGTGGGACTGTGTCAAATGCCTTGCTAAAGTCTAGGTAGGCCATGTCCACAGTCCCTCCCTGATCTACTACTTTGGTCACCCAGTCAAAGAAATCTATCAGATTTGTCTGGCATGACCTTCCTGCTGTGAATCCATGCTGCCTTGGGTCCTGTGCCCCTCTGGCCTCTAGATATTCGACAATTCTTTCCTTCAAAAGTGATTCCATCATTTTCCCTACCACTGAGGTTAAACTGACAGGTCTGTAGTTTCCTGCTTCTGCCTTGCTCCCACTTTTGTGAAGGGGAATCACATCTGCCCTCCTTCAGTCCTCGGGTACCACCCAATCCTCCCATGATTTGTTAAAAAGGGTAGTCAGTGGTGTCACTAATTCCACCCTTAGTTCTTTTAGAATTCTGGGATGAATCCCATCAGGCCCCATTGCTTTGTCCACCTTCAGTTTTAAGAGTTCTTTCAGAACCCTTTTCTTCTGTAAATGGACTGGTATCAACTTCTGTATCCAAAGTGTTTCTACTGTTTGTTTTAGGTACCTCTTCCTTTGTAAATACTGAGCAAAAATACTTGTTTAGTATCTCTGCCTTTTCACAGTCACCTCTGCCCCTCCCCCTTTATTAAGCCTCACTATCCTCCTTTGTCTTTTCTTCGCCCTGATGTACCTATAAAAGGTTTTATACCCTTCTTAACTGAGTTGGCTATCTTTCCTCAGTTTGGGCTTTTGCTGTTCTGACTGCCTTCCCAACTTCCTTTTGCTTTAACTGATGCAGTTCTCTGTCCTGCTCCTTCTGTGATTCCTTGTACTTCCTGAAAGCTTTCTTTTCTCTGAACCTTCACTGCCACTTCCTTTGAGAACCATAGTGGTTTCTTACATTGTTTAGTTTGTTTATTTGCTTCACACAAAGGCTTGTTACCTCTGTGATGGCAGTTTTATTATTCCCATTGTTCTTCCACCCTCCTTCCTGCCCATTTGCTAGTGCATTCCTTAGGCACTCACCCATTTTGGCAGTCAGCCTCCTAAAGTCCAGTACCTTTGTCTTTGCATGGCTTGACTCTATTGCTGTGTTTATTGTGAACCATACTGTTCGATGGTCGCTAGTTCCCAGATGGCTACCCACTTCTGCATCTGTGATCCTCTCTTCATCTCCATTTGAGAGAACCAGGTCTAAGATTGCTCCCTCTCAAGTGGGCTCCAATACTAGTTGTAGGCATGCCCCCTGTAGGGCATCTAGAATAACCCCACTCCTCGAAGTGGCTGCTGCAACTGCACTCCAGTTAACATCTGGCATATTCAGATTGCCCATCAGCAATATCTCCCCTTTTTCTGCCTTACTAAGTATGCTTTCTATCATTTCCTTGTCCATGTCCTCCCCCTGAGAAGGGGGTCTGTATACAACCCCTGTGCAGATTGTGGTGCCATTGCTGGTCTCCAAATTTACCCACAGTGCTTCTTCTCCTCCCTGTTTTCCCTTTTGTTCTGCTGCTTTGATTCCTTCCCTTATGTAAAGAGCTACTCCTCCTCCTCCTCTATTACCCTCTCTGTCCCTCCTGTAGATAGTGTATCCTTGTATGTTTACGTCCCAATCATGGTTTTGTGTGTACCATGTTTCTGTGACTGCCACAATATCCAGATGTTCCTCCTCCATCAAGGCCACTAATTCAGGAAGCTTATTACTCAGACTACGGCATTGGAACTCATTGCTTTCAATTTTTTGATGGCTTTACCTTCAGTTGCAGCATCCCCCACTGACCTTTCTATCTTGGTCTTTTTCTCATTTAGTATCCTGTTTTGTAGGGAGTGGCTGGGATTTTCCTGCTGCTTATCAGTGCCTCCCCCCTTGACTAGTTTAAAAGCTTGCCAATGAAGCATTTAAACCGATTGCTCAAAAGACTTGTTCCCTTCCTGGACAGATGCAGACCATCCTGCCAGTATAGGCTGGTGTCCCTCCAGGTGGAATCCCAGTCACCAATGAAGCCAAACCCCTGTGCTCCACACCATTATTTCAACCATTCATTAAACTGCATGGTGCAAAGTACCCTCTCCTCACTCAGGCCATTGACAAGCAGCACCTCTGAGAAGGATACCATGTGCGCTACTTGTCTTAGGCCCCTCCCTAGTTCTACAAAGTCCTTCTGCACTGCTCTAATCTCATGTTGAACCAAGTCATTTGTCCCTAGGTGGACAATTACGTCCAGCTCAGACTCCTGTGCAGCTATTCTCATGATCCTGAGGATGCGCTTCCTGTCCCTCCAAGCCATGGCACCAAGCAGGCACCTTACTTCAGTTTTCCCTGTTCCCCCAGTTCTATCCCCCTAATAATTGAAATGGAAATGGAAATGAAGTTGACTCGGTCTCAAAGCACATGCAGCGTTGAGAAAATCCATATGTGTTGTATAAAAAGTCACAGGATATGTACAGAGAGAATCCAGACAAAACAGTTTAATGGTTACAATTGCATTGGACTAAAAGGGTTGAGCACAAAGATCTCTTAAAATAATTAATCTTGGGGAGATTCTGCAGAGTATCAGGCAGTTTGTTTAACCAGTTATCAGCCCTGACTGAAAATGACTGGTTGCCCAGCTGGGTACGCTAGAAAGGAGGCTTAAGAGCATTCCTGGCCATGTTCCTGGTGTTGTATTGGTTGGAGACACTACGGAAGCAATTTGTTAAAGCAGGGGGTGTCAGACCCGGGAGTCGGAGTGCCTTTTTAGATAGTAAACAGCTCTGGAGCGTTACTCTGCAGGGTAAAGGTAATGAGTTAGTGAGTGCATAAAGGGTATAACTATGGGTGCGGTTATCTGCACCTAGTACAAAGTGGCATGCCTTATTATAGAACAGCTTTACTCTGTTTAGCACTGTGTCAGAGGCAGCTGTGTAGACAGGGAAGCCATAATCTATAAGTGGCAAAATGTAGCTAGCAACAGTAAGGTGTCTAGCATCCTCAGTGAGATTTTTCTGGTTATGGTACAGGACACACAGTCTTCTGTTAGCTATGGCCACCTAATTGTCAACATGGAGTGCAAAACATAAGGTGTCATCAAAAGTTACTCCAAGGTATTAGAAGATCTTAACCTGTTCAAGGTTTTGACACTGGTCATTTTGAATGACAAAAATTGGAACTTTACTTTTCTATGGGATGCCAGAGAAGGGCATGGACTTCTGTAATTGAGGATCAGTTTGTTACTGAAGAACCAGCTTTCTAGTGACCCGCAGCTACTTTGGAGAGTGGTGGTTTTTGGAATAGATAACAGCATCATTGGCATTGAGGAGTAGGTTGGCTGTCTGAAAGGCATCAGGCAGTTGATTTATGAAGAGAACAAATAGGAGTGGGCACAAGATGGAGTCTTGGGGAACACCAGTAGATACTTCACTAGTGTCTGATAAAGATTTATTGGTCTTCACGTACTGGAAGAAACAAGTGAGATAGCTGTGGAATCAGTCAACTGTGTTTTATGACAAACCAATGCCAAGGACTTTAAGTAGGAGCTTATGGTGACCAGGTTGAAGGCCTTTGTAAGGTGAATATATTTAGCTCTGACAATGAGGTCACCTTTGTCAAGGGCCTCATGAACATAGCTGGTGTATTCCAATGGCACCATGTTGGTGCTGTGTAGCTTCCAAAAGGCATGCTGCTGTACACACTGGACACTGTATCTTTCAAGGTATGTGACACGTTGTTCAGAGAATATTGTCTCAGGGGTCTTGGACAGGAGGGAGAGAATAGAAATGGGTCTGTAATTGGCAAAGCTAGTGCGGTCTCCAATTTTGAAAACTGGTGTAACCAGTGTGGATTTCCACTTCTTGGGAACTGTGAGTAGCACAGGGAAAAGTAAAAAATTCTAGAGATGGGGTGGGAAAGTTTCTCTGCTGTCAGGGCAAGAAGTTTCATATCAACATAATCACTCTCACACCTAGTTTTGCCAAGTACCCTACTGATTTATTTTGAAGTGTCTGATTGAAACAGCCTTAAAGTAGAATTTAGGATACCCTAGTTCAGAGGCCACCATCTAGAAGGCTTCAGGACCAGGTTCCCTGCAGGGGGTCTATGCAGGTTCACTGGGGATGATGGAACTGAGGTCAGTAAAGGCTGTGTTAAAAGAATTGGCAGTTTTGGTGGGATCAAGGACCTCTTGACCCTCCACCATGAGCATATGAGGAGAGGTTTAACTCTCTTGCCAAGGAGCGCTGAAACATTGCCCCAGAATCTCTTGCCATTGCTCAATCTCTAAATCTGCTGGTCCTTATAGAAGTTAGAGTTAGCCTTTCTAATGATACTGGTGCAATTATTGCAGGTATCCTTGCACCTTTGTAGGTGGACAGAGGACCCTGTTTTCCTAGCCAGTGCCCACAGACTGTCCCTCTCCCTCATGCAGGCAAGGAGTTCAGAGGGTGATCCATCTGGATGATGTTCCTCTTACATTGTGTTTCTTTAAAGGGTGCAAATTTATCACAGGCACATGTGAACTCAGAGATAAAGAATTCTTTGGGTGGGTCAATATTGGGAATGGCATCTACAAAGTTCTACTCAATCTGGGACAAGTAAGATTTGAATTCAGGCACTTTCTTTTTGTTTTAGACTCAGCTGACTGTGATCTGGGGGAGGGTGGACTTATCTGTTTAACTGCCCATATACATCGCACCAGGGAGTGGTCATTTAGGGTATCTGGCAGAACTTTGACAACTTTAATCTTACCAGGGTGTGTAGCTAGTACCCAGTCAAGTATCACTGTGGTGCCTCTTTTATAATTGGTCTTGGTCCTGCTGTTCTCAGTGACCATTTGTGTGATAAATAGGCTGGATATCTTATCCCTATGACCTGTGCTGGACATAGCTTTCCTACTTAATATATTCACAGTTCTGATTGAGTTGCATGAAGTAGTGAGTAAGTGACTCTATGCCTAGATTCTGTTTATTGCTTGCTGTAGTAGAGTGGATTGTGTCAGGCTTATTTTGCTGAGTTCTGAGCTGACATTTTCTGCAACTACAAATCCCAGAATCCCCTGCTGCTTACATCAGAGGAGGGTGCAGCAGTAGGGGAGTCAGTAGCCTGCAGTGCATTTTAGAGAGGCTGTTGGGTACCAGTCAAGCATCATAGTGGTGGCTGAAGGGCTGAGTGGGTTTGAAAAAAAAAGAAAAAAGTAGAAACCTCAACAGTCAGATCAGTACCTGGTAGTCTTCTGACACTGCTGATTAATGAGATCAGGAAACCTGAAAAAATTTCATCTGCAGTTCTGGCCAAGAAACCATCTCTATGCTGACTGTCATTAGAAACAAATCTGGATGCATCTGTGGGATGACATGACCGTGTGAATTCTGACCTGTTGAAGGTGTTGGGGAGTATCTCCATTCTGCTTTGTGAGGAAAACACTCTTATCAAGTTCATCGAAAGCACACACCTAAGTGTTCCAGCAACTGACAGGGCTGTAAGGAAATCTTTTCCTGGTTTACTATCCAGCTGTGTTCCTCCAGGATTTGTAATTTCAAGGGGACTGAATGGTGAGCCAACTGTTCCTTGGCTTGGAGCAGGAATCATCCAAGTAAGGGTAAAAGTGGTGTCCCTCCTAGTCCTACCAAAGGAGAGCCACCACAATTATTAAGACTTTCATAAACACCATCTAGGAGGGTTATAACCCAAAGAGGAGAGCCTGATACTGATCCTGGTACTGAAAGTGTTAATCTCAGACAGCAAATTTAAGAAATTTCTGATGCAACTTACTGCCAAATTGAAATGTATACATATGCACCCATAAGGTCTGTTGAGGCCCAAAAGTCACCTAGCTGAACTGCTACAATGACTGATCTCAGGGACTCCATCTTGAACCAGACAGGCCTCACAGACTGGTTCAGGCTAGAGAGATACAGGATTGGATGGAATCCTTCTGATTTCTTGGGCACTACAAAATAATTCTCATTCTCCTGCTTTCAACTCATACTGTTATCATTCTCATTATTTTCATCTTATATTCTTTTCACAGTAATCTCATTCTCCCAGCCTCATTTCATGCCCATCTCACACTTACCTTATTCTCGTCTTAAGTAGAGATCACTTTATTTAAAGAGGCAGGAGAGTGTGATGTATTATACTGAGTAGTGACATGTGTGAGGTTATGTGGGGCAGAAACAAGGCAGCCGCAGTCTTGCACTTCACAGAGTTGGTTGGTGACTGATGAACGGGGCTGTTGTCAGTGTTGCTGCTGTTAACACTGAGCCTTAGGGGGCTTGTAATCATGAGATCAAGTATGTGAGCAAAGCAGTGATGTAATCAAAATGACCACTAGCTGCTTGTATGCAAGATTTGTGCCACTGTCTACCACACAAAAAATTGTTCAAGTTGGTGCCTGCAGTCCACTTATTCAATATAACCTGCATGAATACCAAGATGTTATCTGCAGTGTGATCCTTATGCATGAGTCCTACATTCAGCAAAGCAGACCTACAATAACAGCTGGACTGGCCACAAAGGGGAAAGTAACAGGTAAAGATGGATAAGTGACCCCACTAGAAACTGGTCTGTCTGCACACTAGTGCACAGTTAGGAACAAGTATGCTATGCATCAAATTGGTGCTTCTCCTGCTAGCCGATGGACTATGGAATATACCACCCACAGCCCCTGCAAATCATGCAAAAACACCTTTCACAGCCAATATATGTTCATGGAAGACCACTATGGGAAAATGTAGTGAGTAAGGTGTCTGGCACAGGGAGTGTCAGTACGGCAGCTGCCTATGGAAACCTGTATCTTCCTCCAGGGAAATGGTTGCCGGTCCAATGCCTTCAGCTCAGTGATCAACTGGGTGATCCGCTCTGCTGTCAGATGGTAGGAATAGTTGATACTGGTATGAAAGGACTCTGTTTTGGGCAGCTTTGTCAAATGTTATACTGCTTTCAGCTGTTTCTCTGGTGGGGAAGGGGAGGCATGGAAAAATATCACATGCACTGCGAGTTTGGCTTCATGATACTGGAAGCAGGGGTTCAGTTAATTTATTTTCAGTGGAAGTCTAAAACTTCCAGGAGTCAAAATCTGGAAGTCATTCCAATTTTTTGGAAGTCAAAATACTTCCAGAATCCCACCTCTGGAAGTTGATATTCTAGGAAGGACAAACTGATGGATGTTAATATAATATATTAATGGTAAAATACAGTTCTTTCAAAAAAATCCATAATTTCTTACTTTCCAAGCGTGCAATTTTGGAAGTCATCTAATTTTTGGTTTACATCAGGAAGTCAGTGACTGGTCCTCTTTATTTTGGAAGTTTTTGCCTTATTTTTGGTAGTCAAATACTCCAAAAATAGAGTTAACTGAAGCCCCGACTGGAAGTCAGGTTCATTAACTCCACAAAGCAGTAATGCTGAAAATACCAAATTTATTTGTGTAAAAAAATAGCAAAGTCAACAGAATGCAGTTGTTCCTACCAGCCTTGTGCACTTTATCAAAGGCTAACATCTTAAGTAGGATGCCCTTTTAAATACATATTGATCTTGAAGTGGCAGTGCACTAATAATAAATATATATAAAAATACATAATGTTCAACATCTTAAAAACACCAGCAGGCATATATCTCCTACTATGTATAAAATCCAGTACTAATACTATATAACAAATAAACTCCAATACCAATAATCTACACCAATAACATCTGATACTATGGAGAAGACACAGAGTGGGACCTTTGACAATAATGTTTTAAAAAAAGGGTATGCCGACAGAAGGGCAAAACCCTGTAGGCGAAATCCCCCACAGTGACATTTTCGACAAGTTTGGAAAATGTCGCTGTGGGGGACCCACCAGCAAAATTTCGTTCATTCGCTGAGTTTCTCCATCCCTTCATGTTAGCTCTGACTCAGAGTTAACAATCCATAGAAGGGGTTGCGGGGGGCACAGCCCTCTGCATGGGAGAGTTGGGGGGTACAGCCCCCAATAGAAACATGGGCCGATGTCTAACAGGCGAAATTTCACCTGTCGACACCGGGGATGTCTCTATGCCAAATGTCAACAACAATGTTGTCACGTCGGAATTGGTAAATTAAAAAAAAAAAAAAAAATCTACTTTTTTCCCCCCTCATGAATGCATGGTACAAGCTTTCGAAAAAGCAAGTGAGAGATAAATAGAGGAATTGTGGAGTGGAATTTGTGGAGGTAATGAACCTGACTTCCAGCACTGTGAAACCAAAATCTTAGTGCGTGTAGTGTTTTAGTACTGTCATGGCACTGGTGGTCTCTCCTGAGCCACATTCTTCGATGGTAGGGAACAATATCAACTGGTTTGAACTTGGGGACTTGCTGCTGGGCCACACACTTGGCATTGTTGCAGCATTGACTGGTGTTGAGGGCAAGAACTGACAGTGTCAGACTCCAAGATGCCATCACAACCAGTGATACCGAGTGTCTGAGATGTACCAGAGGACAAGCTGTCAGACACGGTACTGGGAGTCACAGAACCAGATGAAGCTCCATAGATTTTTAGATGTTTTAGTCTCAGTTGGTTAATCACTGATGTGGTGGTCAAAGTTCAAGAGGTAGGCATTTCCCATGGCTTACAGTACACTTGCACTCTGAACAGACAGCATTAGTGATATATAGAATATTGCATGGGTAAGTGTGGTTTATGGGAATTTTATGCACACTCAAGGTGTGTGATGCCATCGCACACTGAGGGTGTGCATAAAATCCCAATTAAAACACACTTACCCATGTTTTATTTTTTATATTTACTGGTTCTAGGTTTTTTTTTATCACGTTTTTGTTTTCTTGCTCTTCTATAAATTGGTGCCTGTCAGTGTCGTTCAAGGGGTTAAATAGCGATGCTGTTGCCATATTTACTTTAAAGAATGTACTGCTGTTTGAATTAAGTTTAAAAAATTGCCTTGTGAGGTACTGTGGAGCCATCGAGAAGCATGTGCCATGCGCTGACAGTGTGAAAACCTAGCACTACTGGATGTGCAGTGCAAAGACAGCTTGTCCGGTGCCTTTCTAAGGTGCTGCTTTGGTTTCTGTGTGCCTGTGGTTTACGGAGCTCTGTAAACCACATATGTGGTTTACGGAGCTGTTGATCACTCACTGGCAGTGGTTTATAACCACTAACCAGTAAATATATCAACTTTCTGCACTGTAAAAGGTAGCCTCACTGCACTTTTACCGTCATAGAGAGTAGCACTGCTACACAGACTGTGACCACTTACCACAACGGTATTTTACACTGTAGGACTTGGGTGCTGCACCCTATTCTCATTCCACTGTAGCCAGCGGCATCTCACTGTGCTATAATTGTTGAATGAAGCTGGCAGAACCACAGAAAATGTCAGGCTTGATAGCTTGTTTTATCTTGATGGGAAAGGACCAGTCAACATGCTTTTACTGTTCTTGCCCTTGTGTGTAGTTCATGGGATTGTTTTTCTCAGTCTATAGCCCCCTAACTCTCTCTCTCTCTCTCTCTCTATCTCTCTCCTTCCTGCATCTACTTAATACTACAACTCACCCCCAAGATCACTAAGGTGTGTCTTGGAAGATTATTTTCTGTCATGGTCTGAATAAAAATAGTCGGACAAAATGTCAGACAAAAAAGTACCTGTGTACAAAACTCATCTCAATATTTGAGTTTGCGTCTTGGATGGCATCTACAAAGCTTAGCATTGACATGTCAATCTCTTTTTCATCTGGCTTCTGTGAGCTACAGGAATAGTCAGTGATTAGCCAGGCAGTGCCTAGAGGTTTTTAGAAGTGTGGGACACAGCTGAAATTACAGTCAGGTCCTACGCAGTCTGGTAAAGAAGGGAGCTCAGTCAGCCACCCTACTCGGTTGTTGATATGCCAAGCCCAGAAAGCAATTGGATAGTAGTCTGACAATTAACTTCTTTGTACAAAAATAATCATGCTATGTGGTATTTTGTGTGCTGGACTTGATGGCTCAGTTCATATACAGTACATCTGTCTCCCCAATCCTCCAGCTCGAGGAGCGACATGGCCATATGCACAGGTGGGTCAAATGCAGGCTGAATATGTAATACAATGTTATCTTTTTTTTTTTTATAAAGCATCCCCTCCCAGAGGCTTGGACGCATTCCAAAAAGATACAGTCAAACAAAATTAGTATGATTAGAACACTATAAAAAAGGTCCTTATCAATAAAACAATAATACAATCATTCATTAAAAGTTAGGGTAAACAGATATGCCTTCAAGACCTTTTCAAAACCCTCTGCTGATTGGCTGCTGTGGATATATTGTGAAAGGGAGTTCCACAGTTGTTGTGTCACCTCAGCAAATGCTCTCTGTCCAGATGACTTGAGGCGGGCATGCGGAACCTCTAGCAAGTTCTCACCCATGGAGCAGAGGGGGCAGTGTGGAGAACATAGGCAACAGAGGTCTTTAATATAACCAGAATCCAGAGCATGGAGGGCTTTGAAGACCATCAAGTAAATGTTGAAGGCGGTATGCCATCTAACTGGAAGCCAGAAAAATCTGGCAACACAGGCGTGATATCACAATGCTTGTGCCTGATATCGGCCTGGCCATGGCATTCCACATTAGTTGGAGCTGATATACAGTAGCAAACCTACAGAAAGCCCAAGGTACAGAACATCGCAGTAGAGTTGGGAAGACGCAAAGGCATGCACCACAGTCCTCAGGTCCTCATATCTGAGACAGGGCTATAGTTGGGCAATATGTCTCAAATAGAAATATCCACAGTGGACAAAAGCTGCCACCTGTGATTCAAATGGCTGTCTGTTTCCACTATGACCCCCGAGATTGTTAGTTCTATTCACAGTTCTGAGGATGTTACCTCCCAAAGGGGGCAAGATGAGATTGTTCCTCTTCACTGCCAACTTCTGGGATTCTGGTTCACATGTGGAAGGGGGTAACAGTCAACTACCTTCCTATTCAGCTGCACGTAGTCTGAGATACTGGATTGTGGACTAACATCCCAAAACACACATAGCTGAGTCAAGCAGGACTGTACCTGCTGTAGAACTCTAAAGCCTTTGAACCTGTTTTTTTTTTCCCCCAACTTTCCTCCTGATACCAAATGTTCAGTATATTAGCCAGTTGATTGGGGAGATGGTAGACTTGGTTGCAATGCATTCATGGCGTCATACTCTGGTGATATGTGCAATCCACCTGGCCCTTTAATACTGGTCATGGCCAGCCGAATGTATACTGGTGTGGTCACTGCGGTGGTCCCATGATGCTCTCAGTAGCTGTTCGGCTAATGACAGGCTTTAGGTTGGGTGTAAAAGGTTGCACAGTCTTTGCTGGGTCCAAAGGGGACAAAATCATGTTGTTAACTGCATTTTGTACTATTTTATTAAAAATACATACTGTTATACTGAATACCAAGAATCTGGGAGTTCCAAGTATAAATATTCATAGAGTAGTTAAAAAACGTACTCACACACTCCTAAAGTAGGCTTCCCACCTGACCCCCTCAACACTACCAAGACACACACACACACACACGCTCTTTGGAAATCAGGATGTAAATACTTTGCAGGGTTTTACTAATTTTATCTATTACAAGCGTTTTGTCCAGGAGCGAAATACAGAGCCGAAGCTAGTTTCCATCTGCATTCTGAGTGAAGGGGGCGGTGAGGGAGTGCTGCAGAAATAGACAGGAACTATAGATAACAATAGAAAATGTTTGGCAAGAAATAGCTATGTTGAATCCAACAAGTGCAATGTGGTTTATATATGAAACCACCTCCTTGTTTGGGAGGGGGGTTAGAGGCTGGTCCTTTTCCCAACCCTGCCCTCAGGGTTCTCAGGTGGTTTAGTTCACCTTGGTCCTAAAGTCTGAAAACTACATATTAGTGAACATGCAATGCAGTCAGTGAAATTTGTTGTTCTTCCTTTGAAGATGGCATAATCTGCTTTGGGATAAGGGATTTCATCAAATAAGCTTGAACAAATGTACCTCCTTTCAGGCAACAGATGGCACAGCAACTCCATCTTTGGGTCGTGAGAGCAAGCAGAGTCCATGTTCTAACCCACTTTACCAGAATGGCACCTGCTAGCAACCAAGCAGGTACGGAGCCTGTGTGCACAGATTGGTACACGCTAGCTATCCCACCCACTCTGAGGGAGCATTCCTGTTATAGTTGACATAACCCACATGACCACTGGCCAGTTTTATTCTAACACCCCATGTTACCATCTGCAGCTTATACATCTAGACCACTAGGAGTCGCTCTGTGCCCCCCATCATGCAG
The DNA here is from genome assembly GCA_016271365.2 of Neoceratodus forsteri. NCBI lineage: Eukaryota > Metazoa > Chordata > Ceratodontiformes > Ceratodontidae > Neoceratodus > Neoceratodus forsteri. The sequence goes on along the minus strand of CM028133.1, from coordinate 30,165,233 downwards.
TACCATTTTTAATCACCCCGTGCTCCCCACAAGACCATTAGTGTCTCCTCTCCCTTCCCCTCTGAGTTTCCTAATCCCCATCTACTCTTCTTCTTGTGCACTTTTACTCCCCTTGTGGATTCTGAACCTGTAACCTTTACTATCACATCTAACCATAGGCACCAGATGGGTCTACGTCAATTCGTTCCCAACAATTCATTCCGTGACAACTCGCTCCTGGTGATCTGCTCCCTGGGCGATTCACTCCTACTAATCCCGCTCCACAGCATTTTGCTCCGGCTCACTCACTGCCATGTAGCATTCACTTTACAAATCATCTCAATTATCTTGAAATGTCTCAAGTCCTACTCATACAGCTAATTCTAATGATAATGCCATTCAGTGCATCTGGGTGTTGCTCAAATACAGATAACTTGCAATTTTACATTTTTTACTTCAATAAAGATGTGTTCGCTCACCATTGGCCACCTACATGCAGGATGGTGTTGGGTACCGCTGAGAGTACTGACATCACCCAAATTGTTACTATAACACATTTGGCATGAGTTCGGGTCACCATGTACTTGGCCTTGAGAGGGTGGACCACTGTTATGTACTGTTCTATGGCTGAGGGCAGTGACATTCAGTATGGAGGCAAAGCAGACAGTCTCAAACAGGAGAACCATGAAGTAGCAGCCACCCAGCCTGATTCCATAAAGTTCCAGGGGCTTTTTAATGGATTGTGAATGAAAGCTCCTCCATCAATCATTTTAATGTACTGGACTGGTTACCATGGATGCACGTAATGTTCATATGGTGCACGCCCCTGCAGGAAGTGAGCCTTGTTCCTTGCTCTTAGTTCACCTGACTGCTTTCATTGGTAAAAGTGCAAGTGGCAGAAAAGATTATTAATTTAAAAATACCATTTTGCATGCTCCGGCAGGAAGTGAGCCTTTCAGATTTTCTAAGCATTTTATTTTCTAATACTGTTAAGCAAGAACTGGAGCAAAATGACGCGGAGCAAGTGGTGGTGGGAGCGAATGAAACAGGAGTGAACGGTCGGGAGTGAGTTGTCATGGAATAAATTGTTGGGAGTGAATTGACGTGCTCCTGCACTGGATTAACCCGCTAGGCCATCAGCCTGTTACACGTCAGTCTCTCATTTCTTTGTGTTAACCCTAATTGAGCCACGGTCACATGATGAAGTGCTTGCAGCTGCAACTCATCGCTGTCCCACTCTGAATCCGTCTTCCCACTTTGTCTTTGAATTGTTATAGATGCTGGCCACTAGGGACACCCTTCTTATATGCTACTGCTCCCTGCCAACCAAAGTAATCCCAGCCGACCTTACACTGAATCTCCTCTGCTACAAGCACACAGCTAGTTTACTAATCTCTGTATTTCTTCTGCTATAAGTGCTCTGCTAATTACCACCTGCTCTTACAAGTGGTGCTCTGTTGGCTTATTTCCTTTGCACATTTGTTCAGGCTCTATTACTTTCACATTATTTGCTTTTCAAGCAATCCTGTGTCTGTTATGGCAACATAATCTACAATCCCTGCCCTGCTGTGTATTTGAACAAGCTGGATGTCCTCTTTCACCGTGCTCTATCATTTATAACCAATTCCCCCTTTCATACTCATCTCTGTGAACTGTATGCAGCTGTCGGGCCCATCTCACCACCAGACATCTGATCCATTCAGGTACTTGGACACTCAAAATCCTATTGAACAAACTCCCAGAATACTGTATTTGTCCTTCCTTGTTTGTGTCTCCCACAGTTTTTATTCCCTTAGGAAGTCTAACCTTATCCTCTTAGAGGTGCCTAGGACTCGCACCTCTTTTGGTAAACGTGCCATGTCTTGTGCCCTCCCTGCTGCCTGGAATCAGCTTCAGTCTGTATTCAAATTCTCCAGCCTCGCCTCTATCACCTCCTTTAAAACCTTAGCGGCAATCAAACTGAAAGAAACATGTTGCTCCCGCCAGTCTTCTTTGACCACTGTCTCACAATCAATATCCACCTTCCCCTTGCTATTCCTCCTGCATACCCGATGTTTCTTTCTCCCTCCTCATCTTCGCCACGCTGTCCCATTCACACCTTGCTATCTGAACACTGTGTTCTCCCTTTTCCTGGACCTCCATCGACTGTCCTTCTCCTCTTGCCTTCTCACACTCTTTCCTCTCATTTCGTATGTACTCATTTCCATGTCCTTGAATGTTGCTACCCCTTCTTACTACAATGCAGTCGGTATGTTCTGTTATCAAGTTGTACATTTGTTACATTTTTTGTGTGCTTTTTTTATATGTATCTTATACTTTATCCTTGGAATTCGACTGGTTGTATATAATTTGCCTTGTCTTTATATTTAACTGTTACACGTTCTCAGGACCTCCTTGTGAATGAACTTGCTCAATGGAGTTATTCCTGCAATAAACTTCAAATGTCAAACTTCTCTCTCTGACTCTCCACTCTATCTCCCCTCCCACGGCAGCTTGTCACACTCCTGCTCCTCTCTCTAATTCCTATCCTCAAACCCTTTTTCCACTGCTCGTTCTCAGTCTGTTCCATCACACCTCTCCCCCCTCACCCACACCATGCTCCTCCTCATCTTCACCACCCTCCAACTTCTGTTTACCCTAACATCCATCCCCCGCCTCCCTTCCTGCCATACCAAGATCAATCACCTGCCCTCCCTCCTTCTCCTCCACTCTTCTCTCTTCATGTCTTCCTCTGTACTCGAAATCTCCATGGCGCCTGGGTGCTTCCCTCATCCATTTGTTCAGTGTCCACTTAGCCTCACTATGCTCCACTAAATCCTCCTACAGCTCCACCTCCAATCTGTCCATGATTCCATGTCATAATAGCGATCACAAAACAACAGTTGCTATGATGGCGAGTGTATATCACCGAAAAGCAAATCGGTGATATACACTTCCAGTCGACCCGATATCTGGAAAACAAGAAAGTGTTTTGGCGTGGGGGGGGCACACCCCTCCATGCCCCTGAATATAGAATCTCAACTCCAGGGGGTGGCGTCAGGGAGGGGCAAATCCAGATTCCTCAAAATGTAAGTCCCGCAGCCTCTGGCAGTGGCAAAATTTACATGCTCCCAGCCCCGAACCTAGTACCTGCTGCACCAGAGTTACCCACCCATACCACTACCCCACATGGCTTGCTCGGCAGAAGCAGGCACACCAGTCCCCTATAACGCCTTCTCTGTTCCTCCCCTTCTCCTTGCTATCCCCTCCCTTCCGGTCACCCTTCTCTATGCTCGCTTTCACTTGGGGTCCCTACCCTTGCAGGGTAGCCCATGGGGAAAGCGCTGAATATGAATCGCCATATTGATGGTCGCCCATATTCAGTCGCTATCCTCACTGGATACTTCTGTCCATGTCCTCAAACCCTCGCATGCCCTTCACTACTCAAAGACGGATATCCATCCCCTCCAAATTACTCATCATACTACTACTACTACTACTACTTACAGCTGTCGACTTTGAATCTAACTCTAGGCCTTTTCCCTCTCCCCCTTCAAACCTCCCTAAAGGACTAAAAATAGTTTGTCTTAACATCAGGAGTCTTCTTCCAAAGACTGACCTTCTCCAACCCCTTATGACCAGCCTGAAACCCAATGTACTGATCATCACTGTATCATGGCTCTCCTCTAAAATCCCAGACACTGCTATCTCCATCCCTGGCTACTCCCTTATCTGACAAGGCTGATCAACCGAGGGGGGGGGTGGTGGCCATGTACATTTCCACTTCCATCCAGTTTTCCATCTGCCCCTCCACCACTTACCCCTCTGCCTATGAACTTTTGTTAATAAAAGTGTCCCTTCCCTGCTAACTTCTTTTTGGGTGGGGTCTATTGCTGCCCCAGCATTCCTGCCTCCTCTTCCTCCTCTATCACTGACCTCTTCTCTTCTCTTCTCTTCTCTTCTCTTCTCTCTTCTCTTCTCTTCTCTTCTCTTCACTCATCTCCCTCTCCTCAACTGGTGAACTCTACATCCTTGGGGACTTTGATATCAACTGGTTGTCCAGCACCCATTCCAAAATCTGCAACCACATCTCCTCCTTAACCTACCCATCTAAACCTCAAATCAGGTAAGCATACCTTGCTGGACTGGGTACTGGCTACTGTTGACACTTCAAGAATCCTTCCGGATGCACTCAGTGATCGCCTACTGTGTGTGCAAAATACATCAGCCCAAAGCCCCTCCTAATATACTCCATCTCCACCCCTTTAGATCTCTAGACTTGTCCTCCCTTCAAGAGGAACTTACAACAACTGACTGGTACCCCATTGCTAATTCCTCCTCCATTGATTCAGCCCTGTCCACTTTACCACTCAGTTCCTAAATGTTTGGGACCGACATGCTCCTGTTGGGAAGATAAGAGTCCGTGGCTCCCATCTTCCTTGGGTACCAGCCGAGCTGCTGGTCTGTCAGTGAGCCCATGATCAGGCATGGATGGCTCACAAAGCATCTGGTGCTCTAAAGGTTTTACTTTGGTACCATTCCCACTATAATGCATGTATCAGGGCTATCCACCTAACCAAATCTGAATACTTCAACTCAACCTTTGAGACCATCCCACCCAAGGCTGGCTCTCAATTTAAAAGGTCACCCTGGTCACGTGATTTCCTGCAGTGCAAATTACTAAGTCCCCACTTTCCCATTTGCACCTTATGCTAGCCTCTCTAATTTCTCCTCTGTACTCCACGCCTCTATCTGGCACTCTACCTCACTTACCACTTCGCTCCCCTCTCTCCTCATCTCCCACTACAACCTTCCCCTCTCTCTGCGCACCTGTCCTCTTAACCTTCCCCTCCTCACCCCCCCATATCTCCTCCGTAGACTGGCCATGAGGAGTCACTGTTGCACCCTCTTTTCTAGCCTCTGCATCACCCCTCCAGCAGTCTGTCCAGCAGCCACCAAGGTATATAGACTAGGTACTTGGCATCCCCCCTGCAGGGTATTGCACCGGGCATCCTTTGCACCAAAGTCCGCAGCCCTACCATTGCACCACCATGGCTGATGCTTTTCAGGTAGGCTACTAGCTAATCTTATAATGTGCCAAAGCCACCCCTCACCACACACCAAGGAGATCCTTGTTCGCCCATATTGTCTGACCACACTGATCCTGCTGGTGCTTGCCATCCCTCACCTCGGTCACACACCCCACCCTCCCAGGGACACCCCTATCCATCACAGCACCCTGCCTCACCCATGCCCACCCACCACACTGCACAGTCCCACTGTGCCCACATACCCCCCCCACTGACAGCCACTCCTCCACCCTCAGCCCTTCCTAACACCCCCTGCCCACCTCTCTTCCTCGCCATCCCCATGCTTTGTTCCATGCCTATCCCTTGTGCCATTCCCACTGGGTCAATGTCCTCTCACATCGCAAAAAGTACTAGACAGCACCTGAATTTAATAAGGGTAATTTTCCTACTTCTACTTCTATCCGGGAACAATCACCCAAACCCTGGCCCCATGTCCCTAAGTCAAGCCCGGTCACCACCAGTGTCTGGCTTACGTATCGGGTCAATGAATGTCTGCAGCCTTCTGAAAAAATCAGCAGCCCTCCAGTGCTGGGTTGTACAGCACCAGTCCGATATCCTAGCCCTAGTTGAAACCTGGCTCTCAAAGTCAACCCCGGACTCCTTCATCACCCTCCCAGGGTACACTCTTTTCAGGGAGCACCAAGTGGGCAAGCGCAGGGGTGGGTGTGCTTTCTATATGCACGACACCCTGATGGAACATGCCCTCCCAGTGCCCAAGCTTGAGCATGGGGCATGAGCCATCTCCCTCAAAATCACCCTTGACCCCTCCAGGGCACCGAATATCCTCACAGTTGCCTATGCTCCCCCCCCCCGTGACCAAACCCCAGCCATTCTCTTGCTCACTGACTACCTTGCTAACCTGCCACAGAAGACTGAGCAGATCCTTCTGGGGGACCTAAACATCAACTGGCTTACCAGTGCAGCATCCAAACCAGGGACACTTTCACTGCCCTCGATACGTCCCAACTTGTCACCCAGCCAACCAGGTGCAATCCCACTAATATAACTAGCAACCTCTTGGACATTATTCTTACCAATCGACCCCATAAATTCCTGGATATCAATGTCCTCCCAAACTCTCTTAGTGACCACTCCCCAGTCCTGTTCACATGATCTGCCCTCACCCACAAACCTGTGCCCAGGACTGTCCTACACCAATGCCTTCATCCTGGCAGCCTTAATAAGCTCAAGCTGTACCTCACCCAAATGGACTGGTCCCCCATTACCCTCGCTACAAACATTGACCTTGCACTTCACTTCTTCACTAGGTCCCTCAACAAAGCCTGTGACCTCTATGCACCCCTTTCCAAAACCCATACCAGGAAACAGAATGTGCCTTGGGTCACCTCATCCCTTATTCAACAACTGAGACAGAGGGACAACCTATGGCACAGAGCTGTTGAATCTGGTAAGCCAGCAGATAGACTAGCACATAACGCTGAGCGCAACAAATGTACATGGGTCATCCGCAAGGCCAAGGCTGAACATTACTGTACCTCCCTTGCCTCCTCCTGGGAGACTGCTCGGAAGTTCTAGGATAATACTAAAGACCTTAAAGGCAAGTCCCATTCCTCTCTCCATCCCAATTCACTGTTAATGGCTCCATTACCTCTGACCCCCGAAGTATCACTGACTGCCTGAACACTGCTTTCTCTGACCTCAGCGCAGTCCTCCCCAGCAGCTTCTTGACCCTGTCCCACCCTTGCAACCTCCCAGCCTCCATTGTCCACCACTCTACCTCCGCACACTATCCCCACAAGAAGCCAGACCATATCTAATTAAGGCCTTCAATGGCATCAGCCTTTGCAATGACCAACTAGATACCAGGCTTCTCTGACAGGTACTGGGTGCAGTACTTCTCTACTCATTGACCTACTCAATCACTTGCTGTGTCTGGGCCAGTTTCCCCTTGCCTAGAAAACAGCAGTCATCACACTCATACTCAGAAGTGGTGACTGCTCCTCCCCTAGTAACTACAGGCTGATCTCCATCCCTCCCATCAAAAGCATTGGAAAAAATAGTGGTAAATCAGGTCACGGAATATCTGGCCAAACATGACATTATGTGCAATGAACAGCATGGATTCCGATCAGGACACAGCACCACTACTGCCCTCTTGAAGTTCTCCAATTTTCTACAGTCTGCCTTAGATTCTGGCACCCTTGCTGGAGCCGTGTCCATAGACCTCTCCAAGGCCTTTGACATGGTCTGCCATCCCTCTTGCTCAACTCCCTCCTCCAACTTGGCCTCTCTTCTGGGCCCTTCTCCTGGTTTAACAGCTACCTGTCATCCAGGTCCCAGTGAGTAGAAATCCACAGCACCCTGTCCAGCACTCGGCCTGTCCACTCTGGGTTCCCCCCAGGGCTCCATTCTGGGCCCTCTCATTTTCAGTCTCTACCTTAACGCACTACCCAGCTCCTGTGCTGGAAGAGTACTGCTCTATGCTGACGATGCAGTCCCATTTGCCTCACACCAAAACCCTGTCGCCCTTCAGACCTCTCTCCAGTTCTCCTTCACCCAAATAGAGCAATGGTTCACAGACCACAGGTTAGTCTTTAACCTAAAAAAAACAAAAGCCATGCTCTTCACGCATCATCGAGCAAGTCCAGAAACTCCCCACTCCAGATACTTCCTAGCATGCAGCACCCCCTTGAGCAAGTGTCCTCCTATAGATACTTGGGCATCACCTTCAGCACTGTTCTTACCTTCCACTCCCACAGTAGCACCCTCTGTTCCTTCACAAACTCACGGATAGGCCTACTTTACTGGCACAGGGACGGCCTTCCCCTGATGCACTTCGGCTAGCTATCACCACCTCAGTCCTGTCCCTGGTGGATTATGGCCTCCCGATATATGCAGCAGCAGACAATACTGCACTAAATAAAATCCAACTGTCCATCAATAAAGCCTGCAGGCTGCTGACCGGGGCGGGCAGGCTCACATACACCTGTATACGCTACTCCACCGCTAACGTGCTTAACTCCGAGGTGAGGCTCCACTACCAGACATGTCTGCTGGCTAAAAAAATACTCCTTGGTCTCTCCCCCAGGGTGACCTCCTCCCTCCACCATGCTACCACTACCATCCCTACACCCAGGGTCTGTAAGGCCACCCTTCTGGTGTCTAGAGCCAGGACATCATTTGCACAGAGGTTCTTTTGCTATAGGGGCCCTTTCTGGTTCAACTCCCTCCCAGACACCATCACCAACCTCTCCAAAATCGGTCCCTTCAAAATCGCTCTCAGGAACAACTTACTCACCTTGTAATGCTGTAGGTGTGCATAGCCATACCAGATTACCATCCCATACCAGTTCACATGATGGACTGGTCACAACTGCTTCTCCATAACCTTCTTGACAATGTCCCCTGGACTGCTTATATCCACTCCAATCCAGTTATCCAGTCTCAGGCTGCACTATTTTGTTTAGCTACCTCATTGTATAGGCCAATGATATTCTTGCCTGTAAAATACTCTGTTGTAACAACTTATCTTCCCAGGCATACAGCACTGGATAGGCCAATGGTTTCACTTTTGGTAAATATGATGACAATCCAACACGTCTGTACAATTCTGCTGTCATGTAACCATGCAACAATGTACTCACTGAAATCTTGGAACTCTGGCCCAGATATTCAAACTGCGCCATTTTGTGGTGCAAGCCCCTGCGCCACTCAAAATAGTTGTGCAGGGGTGTGGACAGGGTGATATTCAATGGAGTTGCGCTATGACGCAACTTCTTTGAATATTGCCCCCATGCCACACCCACTGTGCATGGCGTAGTGGAACTGCACCAGCGCAAGTGGTCAGAGTGGAGCATTGAGATGCGATGGTGCAAGTGCCATGCACAGCACCTGTGATATTCAAAGGGTGACATGCAAATGGCGCCATAATTTTTACAAGGCGCACGAGGGCCATTTGCATCTGATTATGGCCCCATTTGCATGCCATTAGCATGCAGGTGCGCCGATCCCCAATGACTTGCGCCTGGCGCCCTGCCAGGCAGCAGCCATTGGGGACCGACGCCCCCTGCAACCCGATCGCGGGCAGAGCAGTATTCTTCCTCCCCGAGCAGCCCAGTCATGGGCATAACGGTATTCATCCTTCCCATTAGCCTGATCGCTGGCATAACTGAAACGCCCCCACCCCTGGAGCAGCCCAATCGGGCATCAGACCACCCCAAAGTCCAATATCCCTGGTGGTCCAGTGGACCATAGTAGCCGATCGCGGGCATAATGGTATTCATCCCCCCCATTAGCCGATTGTGGGCATAACTGAAATGTGCCCCCACCCCGAGTAGCCCGATCGCGGCATCAGACCTCCCCACAGTCCAATATCCCTGTTGGTCCAGTGGACCAAGTAGCCCAATCGGGCTGGCATCCTCCCCACATCCAAAATCTCTGGTGATCTGGTGGCCCCACCCCACAAGCCCATGGATTCCCACCACCCTGCTCCCTCCCATCAGCCGGTGGGCGGCAGCACCCCGCCTGCCCGCCTGCCGACTGCATCGATCGAGAGGCTGCACGCCTACTGGTTCAGAGCATGAGCTAATGGCATGCAGCCTATATTGCATATGAAATAGTCTCAGATATGTGAATGAATGAATTGTTCACATATCTGGACTGACTTATGTATCAGGCTACACACCATTAGCTCATGCTCTGAACCAATGGGCGTGCAGCCCTACCGAGCTGTTAGTCAGGCGGTCGGGTGGCAGGCGGGTGGGTGCTGTCAGCCCGCCGGCCTGACGGGGTGGGGCTCCATGGGCAGGTGGGGTGGGGGCCACTAGATCACCAGGGATTTGGACGGGGGTGAGGATGCCGCCCATGATCGGGCTACTCGCAGTATACTAGACCACCAGGGATATTGGACTTTGGGGTCTGATGCCCATGATCGGGCTACTTGGGGGTGGGGAACATTTCAGTTATGCCCGCGATCGGCTATTGGGGGAAGAATACTGTCTCTGCTCGCGATCGGGCTACCGGGGGTGACGCCAGACCACAATCGGGAATGGGGGCACCGCCAGGTGAGGGAACAAGTCCAGGACCACCCACAGGTAGAAGCTGCTGTGTTACACCCTGCAATGTGGCAGCTCACCTGTGGGTGGCCCCTCGACTTGTTCCTTTTTTTCAGCGTAACTTTGTGCAGGCACAGGTAGGGTTGCACCTGCATAACTCTGCACAGCCCAGGCTGAATATTGGCTGTGCAGTTTATCATGGGCACACCCCACATGTGCTCAGACATTACCGATGCGCCTGCAAGATCGGGATTTGTGCAGGCGCACTTTTCCCTTTTAAATATCGCTCCGGGGCACATCAGTGAGTTGTACATGGCACAACCCTTTTGAATATCTGGGCCACTGTGTTTTGTCTGTGGAACTTTGTAACTTATGTTTATGTACTCTTGACGAGGAGCCTTTGGAAATGAGTCTTTGACTCAAGGGATTGTAATTCCAATATGTACAAATAAATAAATAAATAAATAAAACCTTAACTGTCCCTACAAATTCTGGAAGGTTGTCCATGCCCTATTCGGCCCCCCTTGTGTTAAAGGTAAGTGACCACACTATCTCAGACCCCCACTCTGTAGCTGCGGGATTCAACAACTTCTTCACCACCTGTGCTTCCTCCCTCCTAACCTCCCTACCCCCACTTCCTCCTCCTTCAGCATCTTAAACACCTAACTCCTCTTCCTCTTGCTTTTCCTTCCAACCAGTCTTCACCATTGACACCCTGCAAGCTCTGTTAGCCCTCAACCCTACAAGGGCAAAAGTCTGGATGGACTGGACCCTAAGCTTCTGCACCTCTCTGCTCACTCTATTGCCCACCCTCTAGCCACTCTCCTGAACCTATCCTTCTCACTTGCCACTGTCCCTGACACCTGGAAGCTTGTCACTGTTGTCTCTCTTCATAAGGGCAACTCCTCTACTCCTGGCAGCACAAGGCCCCCACCATGCGCAACTTTCTACTTTCTATTCTTTCCTAAAAAGTAAAGAAATTCTATGCAAAAACTTTGCTAATGCATCAGTTAGGGTTCTTCTACAGCAAAAAAGTAGAAAATTCGATTTTAGGGATCCACCCTTGCCCCACCCTCCTGCCTCACCAACAGACATTGGGGTGTGCGTTGAGATCATCGCCCTCTCACCCCATTCTCCTACACTGCACCACCTCAGCTTGTTTCACATGGGATGGGTTGGAGTTATGGCTGATGATAGCACACTCGATGCCTGTTGAGTGGAGGCAGGGTGGGGTGGGTGCAAGGTTGGAACCCTAAAATCGAATTTCCTCACTTTTTTCACTGTAGAAGACTCCTAACTGATGCATTAACAAAGTTTTTGCATAGAATATCTATATCTGTATCTATATCTATATCTATATCTATATCTATATCTATATCTATAAATTTTGATCTATTTCTTCCTGGTGGCTGGAGATGGGTGCAGACCCGGGGGTGGAGTCGGCACCCATCTCCAGCCACCCATCCAGCACTGTACCCTGAAATCTGGCAGCTCCCACTCTTTCCCCATCGATTACCCCCCATGGCGGGGTGGCACGGTGAGGAGCTCCACTAGCTCAACTCAGCTCTACCAGGATCCAGTTCGGGGAGCGCCATTCAAGGCCGGGTCCTGCAGTGGGTGGCTGCTTCATCCTGATTGACTGACAGGACCATTTTTCTCATTTGCACTTCTTTCATGTGAGGGGTGTGCAGTGTCCACCCAAGCTCCTCTGGGTGCCTGCCCCATCTCAGACCCTTCTTTGCAGCATCAGTGCACTGCCCTCCAGCCTCCATTAGGGGACAGAAGCACGCTGACCACTGGAGTCCCCCCTCACCAAGAGGGAGAGCAGTCCCTCAGAAGCTCGATCCCTCTCCACCCCTACCATCCTCCAGCTGCCCATGCCCGTTCCCAAACACGGGTCACTGGCATGGCACAAGGTAAGGCATCCAGTGCCTCTGCCCTCAGCACCACCGGGCCGGTCACACGATTTATATATAATTAATATTCATTGCAAAATGTTTGTTAATGCATCAGTTGGGTTAAACCGACAAAAGTGGGGAAATGAGATCTGAGGTTAGAACCCTAACCCCCACTACCCCATCCGCCACAGACAGGCGACTCACGAAAGAATCCAAATGTTATTCGAAGGATGACAATGAGACCTCCATGTGCAACACAGTTGAAGAAACCTCTATTTCTCATAGTTTTGAGTTAGTGGCACCACGATGGCCACAATTCAGTGGATGCATGTAACTCTGGCATTTTTAGAATTCTTTCCACCCAATTTTCAACATGGTATTTTGAGGACCCCAGGTCATGAACAATGTCACTGCCATTTCATTAATCTGTCCCAAAAGTTGAGTTCATACAGCTAATGCGCCATTCTGCGCTACAGGTTCAAAATCATGTTTTGGGCAGGATGTAAAAAATGACAGTTGTATAATGTTGATGAGGAGGTGTAGAAAAGGGTAATGTTGAAAACCAGAATGGAAAATATGGAAAACTGGCGAAGTTATGAGCGTGTGTAGAAACTGCACAATGCACGCTCGCTCGTGACCTGGTCGATTTTTGGAATTTGTTAACCAAATTTTCAACATGAGCTTTGTGGGAAACTCCTTCATGAACACTTACACTGTGATATTGTTACTCCATCCCAAAAGTTGATTTCACACAGTGACGCGCCATTCTGTGGCAGAGGTGTGAAAACACACTTCCAGCAGGATGTCAGAAATGACAGTTACACTGTTCATGAGGAGGTGAAAAAATGGTAATGTTGAAAATCTGAGTGAAAATATTAAAATTGGGCGAAGTTACGAGTATGCATAGAAACTGCTAAACGCATGCATGTAACACGGCCATTTTGGAATTTTTGTGCCAAATTATTAACATTGGCTTCTTGGGACCTCCCCTCATCAAGACCAGGATTGTAATTTCATTAATCAGTTCTGAAAGGTGAGTTTATGTCCTGAAAGTTGATTCCGTGCAGTGAATGTGAAATCACCATTTTGAATTGAGTAACGAGATGACAGTAGCATTGTTCATGAGGTGGGGTCCAATACCACCCTATGGCTAACATGGGGTGATATTGGAGGTGGGATTACAAGGGTTGATAATGGAGGCGGGGCTTACATGTGGTGATATTGGAGGCAGAGCTTACATTGGTGATATTGGAGGTGGGGCTTATAGTGGGTGATATTAGAGGCAGGGCTTACATGGGTTGAGATTGGAGGTAGGAATTACATGGGTTGATATTGGAGGTGGGGCTGACATGGGATGATATTGGAGGCGGGTCTTACATGTGGTGATATTGTTGGTGGGGCTTACATTGGGTGATATTGGAGGCAGGACTTACATGGGGTGAGATTGTAGGTGAGGCTTACATGGAGTGAGATTGAAGGTGGAGCTTACATGGGTTGATATTGTAGGTGGGGCTTACAAATTGGCGAAGTTATGAGTATGCGTAGAAACTGCAAAACGCATGCATGTAACATGGCCATTTTTGGAATTTTTTGCACCAAATTTTTAACATTGGCTTCTTGGGACCTCCAGTCATCAAGACCAGGATTGTAATCTCATTAATCAGTTCTGAAAGGTGATTTTATGTCCCAAAAGTTGATTCCGTGCATCGACCATGAAATCACCATTCTGAATTGAGTAACGAGATGACAGTAGCATTGTTCATGAGGTGGGGTCCAATACCACCCTATGGCTAACATGGGATGATATTGGAGGTGGGATTACAAGGGTTGATAATGGAGGCGGGGCTTACATAGGTTGATATTGGAGACGGGGCTTACATGGGATGATATTGGATGTGGGGTTTACATGTGGTGATATTGGTGGGGCTTACATTGGGTGATATTGGAGGCAGGGCTTACTTGAAGTGAGATTGGAGGCTGGGCTTACATGTGATATTGTAGGTCGGGCTTACATTGGGTGATATTGGAGGCGGGGCTTCAATGGATTGATATTGGAGACGGGGCTTACATGTGGTGATATTTTAGGTGAGTCTTACATTGGGTGATATTGGAGGCAGGGCTTACATGGGGTGATATTGGAGGCGGGGCTTGCATGCTCACTATGTGGCAAAATCAGATGCTCTGACACATGCAGTTGCTGGTTCAGGGAGCAATATACATCTGGTGGTTGTGGGATTCAAACCTAGGACAATGAAGTGTTTTGGTTTGTAACTCAATGCTTTAACCTCTGCGCTATTTTGTAGACCCTACCAAGAGGCCACCTTTGTTTTTTGTTTTTTTTAGTAATTGTTGGTATCATAGTATAAACAGTATAGCAAGTGAAAACAGGAAAGGCATGGTGAAACCATGATAATAGTGACTGCAACAACAGAATATCTGAGTACTGCTCATTTATTATTTGAACAGAATTCTGGGTAGCCTGGGTTCAAATCTTAGCCCATGCGCAGATTTGTTTTTATCTCTTCTGTTTCTCTGGGTTCCACTAAAGAGGTGTATACTTTGTATTAGAGTCAGCTTGATTGCCTGCAGTTTTTTAATCAATCCACTTCTCCATCTGCAGTTTATCGGCACCACACACTAGGGGGTGCCCAGTCTTCACATTTTTATATAAATATATATCCTGGTAGAGTTGAGTTGAGCTAGCGGGGCTCTTCAACGTGCCACCCCGCCACGGGGGGTAATCGGTGGGGGAAGAGTGGAAGCTGCCAGATGTCAGGGTATGGTGCTGGATGGGTGGCTGGAGATGGATGCGACACCCCCAGTCTGCATCCATTTCCAGCCACCAGGAAGATAGATCAAATGTATATCTATAAACACACACACACATATATATATATATATATATATATATATATATATATATATATATATGTGTGTGTTTATAGATATACATTTTGATCTATTTCTTCCTGGTGGCTGGAAATGGGCACAGACTGGGGTGTCGCATCCATCTCCAGCCACCCATCCAGCACCATACCCTGACATCTGGCAGCTCCCACTCTTCCCCACTGATTACCCCCGTGGTGGGTGGCACGGTGAAGAGCCCTGCTAACTCAACTCAACTCTACCAGAATTCAGTTCAGGAAGCGCCATTCAAGGTTGGGTCCTGCAGTGGGTGGTTGCTTCATCCTGATCCACTGGCAGGACCATTTTTCTCATCTGCACTCCTTACGTGTGAGGGGTGTGCAGCGACACCAATGGAGGGTGCGCACATGCATGCACCCATGCTCCTCTGGGTGTCTGCCCCATCTCAGCCCCTTCTTTGCAGCATCAGTGCACTGTCCCCAGCCTCCATTAGGGGCCAGAAGCACACTAACCACTGGAGTCCCCCCTCCCTGAGAGGGAGAGCAATCCCTCAGATGCTCGATCCCTCTCTACCCCTGCCATCCTCTGGCTGCCCATGCTCATTCCCAAACATGGGTCACCGGCGTGGCACAAGGTAACGCATCCAGTGCCTCTGCCCTCAGCACCACTGGGCCGGTCGCACAATTTATATATAATTAATATTTATTGCAAAAATCTTTGTTAATGCATCAGTTCAGGTTAAACCGACAAAAGTGGGGAAATGAGATGTGAGGGTAGAACCCCTAACCCCCACTACCTCATCCTCCACAGATCGACAGATGCCGGGGTATGCCTCAGGATCGTGAGGCCCAACTCTCACCCCATTTCATGTGTCAACAGGTTGGCGTGCTACAGTAAAAGAGAATGGGGAGAGTTGAGCTCCCTACCCTGGGCACTCCACCATCCGTCGGTCTGTGGGGGACAGGGATAGGTGTTGGCGGTGATGGGGCAGTATGATAATATCTCATTCCTCACCTTTGTCAGTTTAACCCTAGATGATGCATTAATAAAGTTTATTTGTAATGAATTTTCAACATGGTATTTTGTGGATCCCGTCATGAACAACATCACTGCCATTTCGTTAATCTGTCCCAAAAGTTGAGTTCGTACAGCGAATGCCCCATTCTTGTCACAGGTGCAAAATCATGTTTTGGGCAGGATGTAAAAATGACAGCTGTTTAATGTTGATGAGGAGGTGTGGAAAAGGGTAATGTTGAAAACCATGATGGAAAATATGGAAAACTGGCGGGTTATGAGCGTAAGTAGAAACTTCGCAATACACCTGTCACCTGGTCGATTTTTGAATTTTTAACCAAATTTTAACATGAGCTTTTTGGGAAATTCCTTCATGAACACTTACACTGTGATTTTGTTAATCCATCCTGAAAGTTGATTTCGTACAGTAACGCACCATTCTGCGGCACAGGTGTGAAAACACAGTTCCAGCAGGATGTGAGAAATGACAGCTATACTGTTCATGAGGAGGTGTGAAAAAATGGCAATGTTGAAAATCTGGAGTGAAAATATTAAAAATTGGTGAAGTTACGAGCATGCATAGAAACTGCACAATGCATGCTTGTAACGAGATGAGAGAAGCATGGTTTTTGAGGTGGGGTCCAATACCACCCTATGGCTAACATGGGGTGATATGGGAGGCAGGGTTACAATGGTTAATAATGGAGGAGGTGCTTACATGTGGTGATATTGGAGGCGGAGCTTGCATTGGGTGATATTGGAGGCGGGGCTTATATTGGGTGATATTGGAGGCAGGAATTACATGGGTTGATATTGGAGGTGGGGCTTACATGGGGTGAGATTGTAGGTGGGGCTTACATTGGGTGATATTGGAGGCGGGACTTGAATGCTGACTATGTGGCAAAATCAGTTGCTCTGACACATGCAGTTGCTGGTTCAGGGAACAATGTACATCTGGTGGTTGTAAGATTCAAACCTAGGACTATGAGGTCCTTTGGTTCGTAACTCAGTGCTTTATCCTCTGTGCTATTTTGCAGACCCTATCAAGGGGTCACTTTTTTTTTTTTTTAGTAATTGTTGGTATCGTAGTATAAACAGTATAGCAAGTGAAAACAGGAAGGGCATGATGAAACCATGATAATAGTGACTACATAATTATTGCATGTCCTTGATAAGGCAGTATAAAAGTGCACTGATCTAGAGATCAAAGGCCTGAACTTTTGCTTGTAAAGCCAAAACACATCAGCGCACCACCTGAGGAGCTTGGTTAACTAGCTGGTCTATTCTTTAAGAGCATGTAGTTGGTAATAAGTGCATATAGCATAGTAAGTTTTAAAGGGAGTGGGCTGCTTGCTGTTAGAAGCATGAGTATAACGACAGCACAATATTTGAGTATTGCTCATTTATTATAGGAACAGAATTCTGGGTAGCCTGGATTCAAATCTTAGCCAATGCACTGATTTGTTTTTATCTCTTCTGTTTCTCTGGGTTCCACTAAAGAGGCGTATACTTTGTATTAGAGTCAGCTTGATTGCTTGCATTTTTTTAATCAATCCACTTCCCCATCTGCAGTTTATCGACACCACACACTAGGGGGTGCCCAATGTTCATGTTTGTGTAGATAGATATATATATATATATATTTTTTTATGGCAAAAAACTCTGTTTAATGCATCAGTTAGGATTGTTCCACAGTGACAAAGTGGGGAAATTTGGTGTTAGGGTTGGCCCCTTGCACCACCCAGCCACCCGCAACCCGGCATTGGGGTGTGCATTGGGGTCGTCAGCCCTAACTCTCACCCCATCACATGTGTAAACAAGCTGAGACATAGGAGAATGGGGTGAGAGTTAGGACCGATGACTCCAATGCCCACCCTGATGCCGGTTGGGGGAGTGGGCTGGGGTGGTGCAAGGGGGGCTTTCAACCCTAACATCGAATTTCCTTACTTTTATTGCTGTGGAACAACCCTAACTGATACATTATACAGAGTTTTGCCATGAATATATAAATATATATATATAATGTATACACTTGCCTCAAAATCTACCTTACATATAGAGGCAGCTAGAATGCAGCACAGTAAAGAAATGTCACAAATTCCTGTATGATAAAACAGCTTAATCTCCATGAAATTACACTGTTCCTGCAGCATATTGCAACACTTTGCAAAAATAATGGAGGGTACTGCACTGTATCCTGGCCCACTGTGCTGTATACCCCCCATTTACTTTATCAGTTTTAGTAAAATTACTGATATAATTTTGTTGCCCAAACTGGCTGCAAAATCTGTTATAACCAACATCAGGCTCAGAATTGGTGTATTTTTTGCTAGAACTGATTACAAAATCAGGTTTTGCAGTTTTGAAAATGGTTACCATTGTAAACAAGTGAAGACAGGCTGACCTTACACATAAGTTGAATCCCCTTTGAGTACCTATTTTTAGCACCAAAGACTAGTCTTATGTGCTACAAGTATCAGTAATCAATTCTTCTGTCAGCCTTCTGTTCTCTAGGCTAAATAATCTGAGTATGTTCAACCACTCTCCACAAATAGTGAAGGAGGCAGTATAGTGCAGTGGGTTAAGGCTCTGAGCTGCGGATCGGGAGACCTGAGTTTGAATCCCACGGTTGCCTAGGTGCATACTGTGTGATCCTGAGCAAGTCACTTAGCTTCCTTGTGCTCCCAGATCACATCTGGAAACAAGCTTTGGCTTAGTGGGCTTACTCCTGGTTAAACAATATTCCCTTCCTTCCAGATCTTGCCCTTAGTTAATAATATTGTTATTAATGAGAAATAGATACACCATTGGTCAAACTCATTTAAAATGGTTTCAGTAGTAGCAGAATATAGTTTACAGCTTGCGAAGGTACAGTTTATACATTGCAGCTTGAGTACAAAGACTTTCAGCACAATTTCAACAGTATTTAATGTTTCACTTATCCCACATGTGGAGAGCACCCATTACCCAAGTGTTACAGAGAACAGAGCACTGTTACACAGGGGTGTAGCCAGGATTTCAGATCCGCACACCAAGTGGACTTACTGCTACCCCACTTGTTAGGGTGAGCTACTGCCCCCGGGTATATCTAGACAATATGCAAATGTACACAGGACTGTGTTTGTTGCCTCATTTGGCACAATAAATACAACTTTTGTATCTCATGACAGTGGTTGTTGGGTAAATACAAATGCCATGCATTGTTCTATAAGACACCCACATACCAGCCCAGAGCCTGTAAAGTTGTATTGTCCTTGGGATGCAAAGAGAGTATTAATGACCAGTCCTTCTAGTTTCATCTCCTATGAATAAAATTACAGAAAGGTTCAGTATTTTCTTTGTTAGTTGTCATGGAAAAAGGAAACAGTTCAGAGCTTATTTGCTACCCCCCTTAAATAAAATTGCACACCATGGAGAGCTTGGAGTATGCCTGCCTACACCCATGCTGTTACATTCCATGTATGTCTCACATGGATAGGTGAAACCCCATCATATAAGCATACAACATAGGTCAGTGTGGTGTGTAGTCAACCATATCATGGGGTCTCAAGCTTGCTCCAGGTGCAGCAGGGCCTAGACTATGAGCAGTGCAGAATGTGCCATCCTCATATCTGGCCAAACATGGCGGAGGGGCATGAACTAAATGCAGGCCAGTAGGCAGGTTGTTCCATGCAAAAGGGCCAGCATGGAGGATGCAGGCAGAGCCTGCTCCGGTGTTCATGTGAGGGACAATATATTCCAGTCCTGTCGCAAATATTAGTTTCCCCTCCAGGACTAGGCACTGTCAGGAGGGGTACATTTGTGTATGAGGTATGGCAGATGAAGTCGCCTGCAGTCATCAAGATTCAGCAAATTCAGTCTACTATATAGTGTGCAATTATGGGGTGCATTTAGTACAGTATAGGCAAGCCTGTTGTAAAGAACAGTGAGATTTCTTAGGACAGATTTGTTGGCCCGTCTTATACTGTGGTGTGTCCCCATAGTCAGTGAAAATTTTTTTTATTTGGCGGGCCAGGTCATTTTCAGCCCTGGTCACGGCCCGGAAGCCTCAGCCACCATCTATGGCTGCGGGGTCCCCAGTCACCCGAGCTTACCCGCGGGGGCGTGGCCGACAGTCCTCCTGTGGTCACGAACTGTATCTAGATGGGGGACCCACAGCGATGGTAGCCACTTGAGGTCTTCCGGGATGGCTTCATAGAGACTGTGGCCCTGCCGCCCTGATTTTCCTTATTTTTCCTTTATGGAGGTGGGGACGTGCAATGACGCCAGCGTCCACCCCACCTCCTGGATGCTAAGCGTCGGCAGCGTGAGATCTCCCGGCCTCTGCCAGGAGTCCTCAGTGCTCTGAGCACTACCCTCACCTTCCCCCCGGAGAAGGAGAGCAGTCCATCGGATGCTTCATCCTTCTCCCCCAGCCGGCCCTCCGACAACCCGGGTCCGTTCCTGAACCCGGGTCGCCAGCGTTGCAAGCGGAAAACCCACCGCTGTGCCAGCGGGCCGGCCTGTCCAGTAGAGGATTTAACATCCTGATCACAATGTGCTGGCATGCAGGTCAGAAAGTAAGCCTTATTCCTGTATAGGAAGCCAATTTTTGGCTATTTTGTTTATAAGTTTCTGGATGTGTAGGTTCCATCTGAGAGGGTGGTTTAGCCACATGCTCAGATATTTGTATACAATAGTGAGTCTGAGCTCATGATGGTCCAGGGTTGTGATAGGCAAGGGACAGATTCTTGCGATGAATGTTGGCTCCAGGGCAGCCGTGCCTCTGAGGCAGCACTGCTTGGAGGTAGGCATTAGGCATAGAACTGCCACCCAAGCAAGGCTTTAACCTCTAGAGCTAAAGAGCTGAAAGAATCTGTCCCTTGCCAGTGATAACCATCTGTTCATTAGTGTATCTGTGTTTCTTCTGGGAACCAAAAAAAACCAAAAAACATTCTTTGGGTTTTGTCTGTATGCAGCATCTTACTATTTTGTACAAAGACGGGTTGGATCTTGTTGCAACCTAACTGTAGAGTGGCTCGGACGAGGACTTATTGCTCCCATGGGTGTGTGTGTGTATACGTATTTCAATGTGTGGTATATAGCTCAGTGCTAGCGTATACTTGTGAGCAGAATGGTATATGCTTGATGTTTATAACTTGAGCTTTGGCGTTTCTCTGTATCTCACCCTCTGTAGGACACTGGGTAGGTGTAAGATTTAAGGCCCAGTGGAGAGGGTGAAACAGAGTGCTGGAGAAGGGGAGGAGGCAGGGGAGGATGGAGGGTGCATTTGAAACACTCGAAGCAGAGCGAACAGAAACCTGAAGTTCAAATAGGGGATGTGGGAGGAGCTATTCCCCCCCCCCATTGAACTTCAGGCTAAAAGCCTTCGAGATATATATATATATATATTGCAAAAAACTTTGTTTATACTAGTTAGGGTTAAACTGACAAAAGTAGGGAAATGTTGCATTAGGGGTCCCAACACTAACACCCCACCCCAATTGTGCAGGCAGCAACAGGAGAAACCATTGCTATTTGTCTTCTCTGGCATCTCCGCAAATCAGGAGTGAGGTGTGCCTTGGGTTTGTCAACCCTAACCCAAAAGGCGATTTCACAGTTGCTTTGTGAAATCACCTTTCAAGGTGGGATTTGAAAAATTTCACCACCCCCTGTTCATGAGGCAGGGTTATAAGAAAGCTATGCTGAAAATTTGGGGTCAAAATATGTAAAAATGGCAAAGTTATGAGTGTACATTGAAATGGTTCTATGCTGGTTCATAACTTTGGTAACTTTAAATATTTTTAGCCCAAATTTTCAACATAGTCATTTTTTTTCACACAACCTTATGAACGTGCCAGCTATCATTTTCAAATCTTGGCTAAACTGTATTTTAGCACCTCTGGTGTAGAATGATGTTTCAGTGGTGTGGAATGACATTTCAATGGGGAATTTGAAACTTTCTAACTACTGTACCGGATTCATGAGGTGGGGGTAATAAGAAGGCTATTCTGAAAATTTGGTGTACAAATGGGAAATGCCCAGGTTATTAATGAATATTGCAGTATTTCAATGTTCACACCTAACTTTGCTAACTTTAATCATTTAGACTCAAACTTTCAACATAGCCATTCTTCTACATCACCTCATAAATGTGATTGGTGTCATTTTTAATCCTGCACAACGTGTTTTGCATTTCTGGTGCAAATGTTGTTTCAACCAATATACTGTAAATGCCACATGCGTATTTATAAGAAGAGTCATACTACAACTAACTTGAAAATTTGGGGTCAAAATAGAAAAAATAAATATGTATAATTATTAGAAACTTTTGCGTAGTGTCACTCTTGACCCCAATGGGTATGTTTTGGTATCCAGTCCTGGTGACCCGATTTTGGGGGCAAGCTCCGTGTCCCAGCTGGGTCTTCTGGCAGTCACAGGTACAGAGGTGCAAGGCCCTATGCCAATAGAATATTTCTCTTCACTATATGGTACACAAAGCACTACCTTCTAGGGTAAAGGCTTTCACTGCACAAAACATTTCTTAATACATTTTTTTTTAAGTTTGACCCAAATTTTAAAGATAATTACATTATGACTTCCCTTATAAACATGACATGTGGCATTTATTTAATACTGGCCAAAATGTCACTGTGCACCATGGGGAAGAAAACACATTTAGGCCAGGATTTGAAAAATGACACCTGTCACATTTATGCGCTGGTGTGAAAAAATGGCCATGTTAAAAGTTATTAGTCAAAATATTGAAAATTGATGAAGTTATGAGTGAACATTTAAATATTTCAACATTCACTCACAACCTGGTCATTTGACCATATTTATCTACAACATTTTTAATATACGTTTGACCCCACCTCATGAAAAAAGTATGTGAAAATGTTCAAATCCTGTCTAAAACATGATTTTGTGGAGCGACTGTGAAATAACCTAATCACTTTTGGCCCAGATTTTAAAAATTTCATGTGTTGTTCATGAGGTGGGGTCCCAAAAGGCAATGTTAAAAGTTTGGTGGAAAAATCTTGAAAACAGTGAAGTTATGAGAAATGTTGAAATATTTCCACATTTACTCATAACTTGGTAATTTTACTGTATTTTGCCACCAGATGTTCAACACAGTCTTCTTACCACCCCACCTTGTGAACCTGGTAAGTGAAAATAATAAAATCCCACCCAAAAAGTAAATTCATGGAGTGACAGGAAAATTACCCCACTGCACTTTTACACAGCCATGGAATGGGAAGAACGGAGGACTGGTTGAGCCGTGAGGGGGAGGGAAAAAAAAAGATAGATAGCTAGACAGCTAGATAGATAGAGATATACTGTAGATAGACAGATAGAGATATACTGTAGATAGACAGCCAGCTAGATATAGATAGATAGATAGATACTGTCTGTAGATAGATAGATAGATAGATAATGTCTGTAGATAGATAGAGAGAGAGAGAGAGAGAGAGAGAGAGAGAGAGAGAAAGAGAAAGAGATCCAGTGACTGCTGGCTCACTACTCTGATTCAAGACAGCAGCATACTGTCAGCTGTGGCTACACAAACCAATGAAGTCCCACTGTTCTCATACAGAGAATGTGGGTGAATAGTTCCTCTTGTTAAGTTAGGCACCTGGGATTTTTGGGTGCCCAGAAACAATTTTTGTAGAGCAAATTTCAAAAAACAAACACCAGAATTTAGCTAAACAAGTTCTATTTACCTCAGTTCAGGTGTTTATGTTTTCAAAACGCATCACTTTTAGGTAGTTTCCAAGTTTTTTATTTGTAAAAAAAAAACAAAAACAAGATGGTGGCCATTGTAAACTTTATTTTGTTTCACAAACAACAAATCATGAAAGCTAAATCCTCACGATATATGCTTTTTTATTATTCGTATCATAGGGTTATCTAAAAACCCTACTGAGCATGCTCAGAAAAAAAAATAAAACTCCTTATAACTCTGGAACCGTTTAATATTTTTTCCTGATCCCTTTTAAAAGCACTACCTCAGCCCAGGCCACATCAACCCAGAAAGTTTTGTGAAAAAATTATGTACCGACTAGGCTGTATGTGAGGGCAAAAAAACTGTTAAGTATAGGAAAAAGTGGTATTTCATTAAAAAGCGATGGTCTGTATCTCAGAAATGGTGCAAGATGCCATTTAGAAACTTCTCACATCTTGAGACCCTGTCAGTCAGATTGCACTTGCAAAATTATGGGCTATTTTATTGAATGCCATCAATGTTATTAAGGTCCAAAAATTGGGGTTTAACATTAAACACCTTGCTCAACCTAACTATGCTGATGCTACTGCACTAGTATAATATATATATATATATATATATATATATATATATATATATATATATATATATATATATACAGATAAGTACTACCATAATTAGGTTGAGTACCCTTTTAATGTTAAATGGTGAAATTTTGCACCTTAATAACTTTGCCACTGTTCAACAGATTTACTTGAAATTTGGCAGGTGCAGGGCATACCCATAGATCTCAGGACCTGCCAACTTTTGTACCAGTCAGATATACAGCTGCAGAGTTATTAAGTGACATCTGTGTGCACATTTATGTTTTTTTGTACATTCTTTGCTCATGCCTACAGGTCACATGGTTTGTGTGACTGGTCCAAAAACTTCAGGGAATGTGTGCAAGGGTGTCCAATGTGCCTTTTGAAGATTTTGTGAAAAAATATTGAACGCAGTTCAAAAGTTATCAAAAACAAGTTCCCATTATAAGTCAATGGGAAAAGTTAAAAAGTTTGACAGTGTCTAAATGCACTTTTTAGTGTCGTAAATGACCCCTGAAGTGTCGTGAGTCAGCCATTTTTTTTTCAGTTACTGGTCACAGAAATGCTTGGCATTTAAATGTGGGACCCTCTAGGGACACAATTCTTTTTGTGTTCACCTAGTTGGACCCTGAAGATGCTAGCCATGTCTTTATTTTGGGGTTAAACACCTAGAAATATGTTTTCAAATTTCTAGGAAAAGTAGTGTTGCAAAGTAGTGTTACTTGTGACACTTTCACAAATTTTTGCGAAAGTTTTCACAAATCACGACACTACTTTTCCAGGCTATGGCAAAATGACAGGAATTCTTTGCCACCCTGCTGCAAAAGAACGGTTTGGTCTTTTGGGCTGAAATTTGGAGGGAAGACAGCCAATATTTCACAGATGTGCTTTTCAGTGGCTTGGTGAAAAAATATTACAGGGTGACAAAGTTACGGCACTCCAAATTTGATGCTTTTTCCCATAGGATAACATTACTGGCGTCCGCCACATTACAGGAATCCTTTGCCGCCCGCTGCAAAATAACGGTTTGGTCTTTTGGGCTGAAATTTGAGGGAAGAAAGACAACATCCCACAGATGTGCCTTTTGGTAGTTTGGTGAAAAATATGAAAGGGCGGTAAAGTTATGGCACTCTGAATTTGCCACCTTTTCCCATAGTGTAGCATTATGGCCTTCCGTCGACTCGGGGCCCGTGTCTGGAAACGGTGCAAGATATGGACTTTTTTCACAAGTGCAAACCCACAGGAAAGTCATAATTCACATGAAATTTAAATTTTTTCTCGTTGTACGGTTCCTGAGATATAGCAATTTAGTATTCCAAGTCCTCATTTTCTGCTCCGAGGCCCATTGTTATGCATACATTCTTTGTTTTACTGTGTTTTCAATGCAGTTTTGGGGAAAAGAAGGTGTCTCTTTCATTACTGTGCCAGTTAGCATTTCCAGTTGCATTTCCATTACTGTCCGGGCATCATTCCGTCTACACCACCGTGTGTGTTACGGTGTGCGTTTCGTTTGGCTTGCGTTTGCATTTCTGTGTCGTTTGGTGTTATTGTTGCTGTTACCATTACCATTTGCATTTGCAATTCTTGATTACCGTGCCCATGTGTTATGGTTTGTGTTTCTGTGCGTGCTTGCATTTCTGTTTGCGTTTCTGTTTCCTTTGGCATTATTGTTGCCGTTACTGTTACAATTTGCATTTACAATTGCGTGTACCATGACTGAAGTGTATAACGGTTTTATGCTTTCTCAGCGCTTTTGATTTGTGTTTGCATTTCTCTTTCCTTTGGCATTATTGTTGCTGTTTCCATTGCCATTTGCATTTACAATTGCGGTTCGTGACCGTGCACATCACGGTTTGCATTTCCATATATTGCTTCCGTTCGTGTTTCCATTTCTGTTTCCTTTGGCGTTATTGTTCATGTTAACTTTATCATTTGTGTTTACAATTATGGTACTGTGACTGTGCGCATTACAGTTTGCGTTTCCATGTGCGCTTGCATTTGCGTTTCCATTTGTGTTTCCTTTGGCATTATTTATGCTGTTAACGTTGCCATTTGCATTTCCAATTGCTGTACCATGACCGTGCACGTCACAGTTTGCATCTCCTTACACGGTTACATCTCCTTTGCATCATCGTTTGCTTTGGCGTCACTTTGAGCTTGCGTTTCTATTAACATTTGCTTTACCATTTACGATTCTGTTACCATGTGCACAACCATTAGCGGCTGCTTTTCCCTTGCACTTACCATTACTATGTCACAAAACATCATGTGGTTGGGCCCCATGCTCCCACCACTACATTACATTCACTGTTTCTACTGTATATTCTCAAAAAGAAGGGAAATTAGAGGCAAAAAAATCCATTTAATGCATCAGTTAGGGTTGTTCCATGGTGACAAAAGTGAGGAAATTTGGTGTTAGGGTTGAAAGCCCTTTGGACACCCAGACTACCCCCAACCAGCATCGGGTGTGGGTTGGGATTCTCTGTCCTCTCTCACCCCATTCTCTCATACCTCAGCTTCTCTACACATGTGATGGGGTGAGAGTTGGGGCTGGCGACCCCAATGCACTCCCGATGCTGGTTGGGGGGTCTGGGGGTCCAAGGGGGCTTTCAACCCTAACCCTGTCTGTCTGTCTGTCTATCTATCTATCTATCCAGCTATCTGTCAATCAGTCAATCTATCTATCTGTCTGTCTGTCTATCCATCTTTCTATCTGTCTGTCTATCTGCAGACAGTATCTATCTGCCTGTCTGCCTGTCTGTCCATCTATGTGTCTATCCAGCTATCTGTCTGTCTGTCTGTCTATCTATCTATCTATCTATCTATCTATCTATCTATCTATCTATCTATCTATCTATCTATCTATCTATCTCTATCTACTATCTACCTATCTACCTATCTACCTATCTATCAAGCTATCTCTCAATCAATCAATCTATCTATATATCTGTCTATTTGTCTATCCATCTATCTGTCTGTATGTCTATTTGTCTATCCATCTATCTGTCTGTATGTCTGTCTGTCTACAGATAGTATCCATCTATCTGTCTGTCTATCTACAGACAGTATCTATCTGTCTGTCTATCTACAGACAGTGTCTATCTGTCGGTCTCTGTCTATCTATCAACAGTATATATCTATCTATCCATCTATCCTCTGTAGTTCTCTATCTATATATTTATGCAAAAAAATACATCATTGCTCATTGGGGTTGCTACCACACAAAATACAAACCACTCAAAGGTTGAAACGAACAATTAGGTTGCAAATAATGCCCACAAAGATTCAAACTGTCCTATTAGGGTTCTTACAGTATGTGTGACTCCCATCCACCCTACCAAGTCCCCTGCCCTCATGACCCAAGGACATTCTACAGGTACAAGGCCATAGAGCAATGGTTTGGTACCTCATACAGGGGCCACATATTAAAACTGGTATATTGCAATCCTTAAGTGTGGTATACAAGGAAGTAATACCATTGAGAGATTGAACAAGCCATAAATCCATGAACCTGAAGGGTGAGTTGTCTTTATGAGCTCGTTTAACCCTGAGATGATATTACTTTAAGAGGATGCCAGTTTTTGCCTTCATATTTTTTTTTAAATAGTACAATAGGTCAGACACTGTTTGCTGTGTTTGTGTTTTTCCTTAGTTTAAGGATTTTCAGTAGTATAAGAGTTTATGGTTAGTATTTTTATATAGTGCAGTGACAGAGTTTTCCATAGTGTAGTGGGTTTTCTCAGGGACTGTTTGTTTTGTCCCTGCAGTGTTTCCATAGTGCTGTGTCTTCCTATAAAAGGATGTGACTCAACCATCTTTCCCTTAATATTTCTGGTTGCTGATGAGATGTATGGCATGCAGTCGGTTTGGAGACATTGTGTGTGTGGTCGGGATTGGAATCTGGCCTGCCAGGAGTGGCCTTTTAGGGTGGGGTACACAATGAGCAGAAGAAAATTGTTTGAGGTTGGTAGTGTCGTGGGAATAGAAGAGTTGCAGCAGCTGTAGCAGCATGGAGGGTCTGAAGAGATGTACATAGGGCTTCTAGGGAAATGGTTGCTTGGTGAGTGAGATTGGAGGGAGGGAGGGTGGAAGGTAAGTTTGTAGTGTAGGCTGGTTGAGTTTTGGAAGGTTTGGGGAGGCAGTTAAGTCAGTTAATTGGTGGCTGTTACATGTTGTACTAAGTGACTCTTACATGTATTATTATTAAGGTGCTTGCTACATGTGTTATTGGGGCTGTAATTGGATGATTTGTAATGCATTCAGTATTAATCTGTTAGTAAGGTGTTGCTAATACATTGATACAGCATAACTAGATTATTGGTGTCATAATACGCTAACTGGCTAACATCATATATGGGGAAATATATGATGGCTTTTTCTAAGGGATGAGGACACAACCATGTATTACAGATAATGATACATAGATAGATATAGCTATAGATATAGACATATATATGGCTATTGATATAGATATAGATATACATATGTTATTCCATAGGGCATCCTGAACAAGCTTAGGTTTACCATCAATTTCAAGCTAGGTTTACTCTCTGTTAACACATGTTTTTTTAGAGAAGCAATTTTGTTTTTTAAATAGTCTTAAACAGTTAGGGATCTTGTTGCCTGATGGGACGGTAGGATGTGAAGGGGAAGCAAGGACTTTTTAGACTATCATCTTTTTCAGGTCTCCTTTCTTCCTATGGATATACTGCACTAAGGAGTATAACTGAAACCGAATAGCTACTGCTAATTAGAAGCATTATCTCTGTAAGTGCATTCTATTTAACATGTGATGTGTCCTGTAGTTCCTGCCCTTGTTGAAGAAATGGAAGAGTCGAACTGCTGAGATATTCATGTAGCATTTCTCTTGTCACAATAAATACCTTTTTGCATTGACTCTTAGCCACTGAGCCCCTTTCTTATTTTTTCTTAACACACTGCCTTTGTTTTGTCTGTTTTATTGTCTCTTGCAGGTGGTTCAGCAGTTACAGCTGGCCCACGGTACCATCTGCGCACCTTTTGTAGTGTTCTGTCTGCTTCGTGATCAGCCCTGCAGGCCTCTCACAAAGCAAGCCACAGGTCTGGCGTTATGTGCTTGACGATGCAGCTGCTTTGTGATTGCCCCTCAGGGCCACTCACAAAACAAGCTACAGGTCTGGCTCGATGCACCCAGTAATTTAGTTGCTTTGTGAAAGGCCGGCAGTGAGGTCCTCTACAGGTCTGGTGCAAGGGGTGATGCTTCAGCTTCACAAATGGAATGTAGATAGTATGCAAATGGCTAGAAGCTGAAACTGGTTTGTTAAATTTAGTTACAAGGCAGTCACTTTGTGATTTTATTTTATTTGGCAAGGCAAGTCTGTTTGTTAGGCACCTAGCCAAGGCTGTAGGTGCCGTATAGAACCATAAAATGGGGCACATTTTAAAACCACAGAATATAAACAATAAATACACATAATAAACAGAGCTTCAAGAAATTTGGCACTAAATCAATATTCCTAATAGTTTAAAACTTAAGTCTTAAGTGATTCCAAAGGTCTGATTAAAAAAAGTGAGTTTTATGTAAACATCTGAAACGTCCTAAAGAGGGGCTCCTCTAATAGAGGGTGGAAGTAAGTTCCACATCATAGGAGCTGCAACACTGAAAGCTCTTTCTCCTGAGGATTTGAGTCAAGTGCGAGGAACTGACAGGAGACCCGCCTTTGAGGAATGGAGAGAACAGATGGGTGTGTATACAGTCAAGAGGTCTTTCAGATAACTGGGGTCCAGATCGTGCCTGGCTTTATATAGCAACAAACATATCGTGAAGCTGATGCGCCACCTCACCGGCAACAAGTGCCATTTCTGGAACACCAGTGTGATGTGCTAGGAACACAAGGTCCCAGCTATCAGTCGGGCTGCTGAGTACTGCACAAACTGCAAATGATGCACCAGCCCTGCAGATAGCCCGAGGTAAAGAGCATTACTGTACTATAATCCACATAGGAGGAGACAAAAGTGTGTACTAGTGTTTCCAGGTCAGAGTGAGCAAGATAGGTCTGAATACGGGCAATATTTCATAGATAGTAGAAACCACAGTAGATAGCTGATGTTCTTGTGTCAGTCTAGCAGCCACAACAATGCCACGTTCTAACTGTATCCACAGTTTGTAGTGTGGTGCCTACTTATCGATGGCAAAAATGCATTGTCACTATTCATTGCCACAGTCACCTGTCCGGTTTCACCAGTAGCACCTCTGCCTTCGATGAGTTAAGCCTAAGCCAGCTTGAAGTCATCTAGTTCTGGATTCCTGTAGGACACTTGTCCAGCACAGCTACTGCATTTACCCCATCTGGTGCACACGACAGATAGATCAGGGTATCATCTGCGTAGCAGAAAAAAACCTAGACCATGTCATCTGATTATCTAATCCAATGGCAACATCTACAAGGCAAACAACATGGGTGTCAGAATCGATCCCTGAGGCTCTCCACAGCCAAGTGCAGTCACATCAGAGGTGCTATCACCCAATGCCACCTGGTGTACTCTACTGGATAGGTAGGACTCAAACCACCACAACATTATACCTGAGGAGTCAATGAAGTGTCTCAGATGGGATAATAACACTCCATGGTCTACTGTGTCAAATGCCAAGGATAGATACAACAATACCAAGATGGAACAATGGCGCTGTCTCTAGCTTGGAGGGTCATTGAACACCTTGACCAGAGCAATCTGTGTGCTATAGTGATGCCTGAATCCAGACTGAAAGGGCTCAAGAATCTCAACACATTCCAAACAGTTCTGAAGGTTTGCCACCACCACTTTCTTATCCTATCATTCAGCCAACATATTGACTCAGCTGCAAAGTCGTCCAATGCAAAACTGGGACTACTGTACAGACATCAACAATGTCTTACTGTTGAAGCACTCAAATTTGCTCACTGCTCTCAGTGATAGACTATGGGCTAGCAGTCTATGGTGCTGCCTCCCAATCCTCACTAAAATGTACTATAACAGTGCTTAAAGCATGTTGTCTAGTCCTAGGCGTATGCCGCCTGACCCACACCTGTGAGCTATACTCTCAGACGGGGTGACTCAACCTTGATTTCCACATTCAGTATCAAGTTTGCCTTCTCACTAAGAAATCTACTCTTAGACTTACCACTCTGGGACTGGAAAGTATCCTTAACTGGCCTAACACCATCAGATGCATCAGGGGTGTAAACAATTTGACCCTAAGCGTCCCCTTCCACTGAACCATGCAAGCTCAACAGTCCTATGAATACTGGGTGCCACTATGGCTCAATGAAAAGAAGTTAAGTTAGGATCTTTAAAATCTAAACTCTGTACGGTCCTAGCCTCAAACAGCAACTTTGATTGTAGGACCTGAACCCCTCCCATCTACTCTCCTCTTATCAGCCTTTCACCTTCCTACTTGCCCTCTAATCTTGCTCCTCTCCCCTCCCTCCTTTCTGTTCTACACCTCTGGCTCTCCTCCTCCTTTCCGTCACATATGCCCCCATTCTCCCCTCCATCCCTGCTGTCCTGTGTCCCAGTGACACTCCTATTCCCTCATCTCCTCTTCTCTCCCTCTCCTGTGTACCGCCTCCCTGCTTCCTTCCCTTTGTTCCCCCATTCCTCCCACCCCCATCCCTCTCTGCACCTGGTTTTCCTCATGCTCTCCCATCCTCCCACCCACCCCTCTCTGCCCATAGTCATTCTTTGCCCCTCCCTCACCCTCTCTGCCCTCTCTCTCTCCCCTCCCCATTCACCCATTTTCTCATTTCCTTGACCCTCCCATCTCTCACATTTTCTTCTGTTCACCATCTTCCTCATTTTACTATTGTTCACCTTCCCCTCAAACCTTGGTAAGTCACTTCCCCCATAGGCTTCAGGGTCTCTGCCTTGTCACATCTCACCCTGTTAACATGGGCCTCCCTGCTGTCTATTCTTATTAGCACTTCAGACAATAGAACTGATGCTTTAAAATGTTCTGACAATCTAGATAAGTGTTTTCATAGCTTACCTAATTTTAGTTCTGATGCACACCATGTTCCCCCGAAACATCCTATGTTACTAACTGCCTTATTTTCTTGACTGAGCCAAGCGACCTTGTCCTGGTTATACTACTGTACTTTGTGATACCCTCACCCAAAGCAACTGTCTATACCTGCAAAAGTGCATAACTTTATCAACTGAACCTGTTTTAGCATTTTCTGCTCAGTATTTTGTACTCATCATTTGATTCCTTTACTGGTTGTAACATTGCTTTACTGTAAACTGAACATTTGATGATTGTGTAAATGTAACCTCTGTATTTTGAATTTGTACATATGTGATTGCTATGATGTGGAACCTTTGTAAAAGAGCTTTCGACTCGCATGTACTTTCTTAGATAAATAAATAAATAAATGAAAAATAAATTAAAATAACCTTCCCTAAGATTGGGAGGTTTGAGACAGGCCTGT
This sequence comes from Neoceratodus forsteri, assembly GCA_016271365.2. Taxonomy (NCBI): domain Eukaryota; kingdom Metazoa; phylum Chordata; order Ceratodontiformes; family Ceratodontidae; genus Neoceratodus; species Neoceratodus forsteri. The sequence continues at coordinate 30,132,657 of CM028133.1, read as the reverse complement.
AATTCGCCAGATTGTCAGGGTTCAGTGATGGTTTCCTCAGAAGGGGTTTCACCACTGCCTTCTTCAGTTCAGTGGGGAACGTACCCTCCCGAGCGAACATCTGACAATCTCAACTATAATTAGAATCAGGGTCAACCAGCAACCTGAGAGATAGCTGGTGGGCCCTGGATCTAAAATACAGTACATAGGGTGCAACTCAAGGACCACTTGGGAGACCTCTTCAATTGGGACTGGATCAAACACTGGATCAAACTCCTCACAGAGCGACAGCATGCTCAAATCCCTCACCATCTGAGCACTGCTGGACCATGACAGGCTGTCTGAGGTGACTTTAACCCAGATGGTAGACACCTTGGTTTTTTTTTTTGTTTTGTTTTTTTGGTCTGGTCCCCAATCCAGAGGAGCTCAGCCCCTACCTCGCATGCCGCTCCCCCATACCCAGGCTTAACCTCTGAGTGGGGCCTCTGGTCCAGCACCCCACCACAGACACTAGTGGAAAACCCCTGGCTTCCCCCAGGGTGGGGCCTCGGGAGCGGGACCCCCCCCGGCGGAGATGTTGGCAGTGGGAGCAGCGGTTAGCAGGGTGTCATACTTTAGGGACCAGCTTTTTGCAATGCTGTTTCTCTAGAGGCAGGATGTGCAACGATGTCCGCAGGTTGAGTCTGACATCTGTCCCACCTCCACGTATTTAGGCACTGGCAAAATCATGAATCCCCCAGCTTCCACCAGTGGTCACTTAAGAGATCTTACACTTCCCCCATACCCCCCCAGAGAAGGAGAGCCATCCTTTGGATGCTCAGTCCTCCTCTGCCCAGCCAGCTCTCCAACTCCTGGGTCCTTTCCCAAACCCAGGATGTTGACATTGCAAGCGGACACCCTGTTGATGTGCCGGGAGGCTGGCGGTGGACACCTTGTTAAGAAAAAATTGATTAAACTAACATGATTTGACAACCTGTAGAATTAGAATTATTAATAAAGTAAATTCCTATTTGTGCTCAAGTGCAGTTCTGTTTGTGATTATTTTTTGATAAGGTATTTTTTTGTGAAAGTGGGGACTCTTGCTTTCATAACTCACAACCAAATTCTGTGAGATAACTCTGCCTGTTTTGTGAGGATTAGGGGTCTTATTGGGATAATATTAGTTTTGTTTTGGTGCGTTTAGCCCCGTTAGATCAGCCCCAGCTTCCACGGTCCCCACTCATCCCCTGGACTTACTTCAGGTTGGTGATCCTCTTGGGCTTACCTCCCCAGGTTGGGCCACTGAGTAGGAGCCCCCCCCCCAGTGGAGATGGACATAAAGGTTCTCAGCAGGCCCACAACTGCCAGTGTTCCTCCCTGGCTTACTCCCCAGGGTGGGGCCATGGGGTTGGGCCATTGCTGACAGAGGGCTGAACGCAGTTACCATCCAGGTGTTGCAGCAGGCATAGTAGGACCTGGAAACGAGGTATCATCAGTTGGGCTGGCTTTTTGCATGCTTTATTCCCTGGGAGCCATGGCATGCACTGACACAAGATGCTGAAGTGTTGGCAACTGGCATGCCTCCCCAACAGCTCAGTTCTGGCCGCTGCTCCCCCTGACCTCTGCCAGGGATTGATCAAGCACCTATCACTAATCTACCTCCCCTGGAGGACGAGAGCAGTCCATGGGATGCTCAAACCTCCTCCCTGTGGCCGGCCTCCAACTCCTCAGGTCCATTCCTGAACTCAGGGTTTTGACATCCGGGTGGAAACACTACCGCTGCACAGGTGGGTCGGCTGTGGGATAATATTGTTCAAGAAATGCTCCAAAATACTTGAGAGATGAAGTTTGAAAATTGGGTGAAGAGGTGTCACTTTTGCTAATATTTTCACAAAAAAATGACCTTGTTTGTTTTGAACTGACTGCCATTTTCATCACTCAAAACCTGGCTTTGTGAGACAATGACCTGTTTTGCAAGACTCAGGGTCACAAAAATGGGAAAATGTTTGTACTTGAACTCCACCAGAATACTAGGGAGTTAAAATTTTAAATTTGGGTGGCAGACAGATTAGGGTGCAATGCTGTTAGTTTTCCTAATGTTTTACTAAAAAATAATATTAAAAAATGAATAACAGTTGACTGGATGTTTGACAGGTCTGACTGTGAGTGTGTGTGTGTGATGATCTTAACATCTGCTTCTGCCACTTGCAAAGTGCTGTGTGTCCGTGATGTAGCTGCTTTGTAGAATGATCCATGAGCTACTCTTGAAGCAAGCTATATGTCTGGCACTGTGCATCCAGCAAAGCAACTGCTTTGTACAGAGGCATTTGCAAAGTCCACTGTAGGTTTGGCACAATGTGTCATGATGCAGGTACAGCTGCTTTTACGTATGGCCCACAGGCCTTTTGTTTAGTTTTGTTGGCCAGGATGCAACTCTGCCTATTTTCAGCCTCTTCGGGGTATAGATGCAAACCCACATATTGAACCAGATTAAGCTGTTGGTGATATTTTTAATAAATTGGAGAAATCTGGCCAAGACATTGGGGAATTCCCCTACTCTTTTTGAAGAAATGCCATAGGATCTTTAATGTCCACCTGAACAACCACCAGAACAGGTAGACAGGACCTCAGTTTTAATGTCTCACCAGAATGACGGCACCTCAGGAGTGCAATAGCCCCCCTCAATGCTGCACTACAGTGTCAGTATTGGAATTTAACCCAAGTTCCTGATGTGGGGCTAGAATCCACAACCTTCTGATCTTCCATCTTCAGGGGTGAGTGTGCAACCTACTGAGCCATTGACAGTGAGCATATGCAAAGTATGCTTCAGTACTGTGGCTGTTTTAAAAGGAAAGAAAGTGCATTGCAAAAAACTGTTAATGGGCAAGTTAGGGTTTATTATGAAGGCCACAAAAGTAAGGAAATGCAACATTAGGATTTCTTGACCCTAACTCCACACCTCCCCATCCACAACCCACATGAACCACACTGAACTGAATGCCAAAACACAACCCAGGTTTCAAACATATGCTTTAATATCATCAATAAATAACATTGTATGAGGAATACAGTAACACCCCACAGCAAACACTGCAGAACTATGTTGTGAGACACAAAACCACAGGTACAGACCTGGGGCACTGTGTGTGATCATTCATAAATGTCTTTGCAGAGGTACCTGTGGGCCCTGAACTAAGGAGGACATCATTCCTTCACAGAGTTATTGCTTGCCCTGGACCTGTAGCTTGTCCTTGGGTAAAGAGGTTAGGGGCTTGGGGAGGAAGTGGGCATTAGGGTTGAAAACTCCAAGGAACACTCACCACTGATTTGCCAAGACTCCAAAGACTCCAGTCCCAATTTTTTTCATTTCTTCACTTTGTCTGCTTTCTATCCTTTAACCCTAATGTCTGGATTAATGTGATTTTTTGCAATGATTTTTGTTTTCTTTTTCTGATAGAAGAATTATATCCTCATTTGCACAGGAACCTTTGGGACATGTGAATCAGAATAAAAAGAAAGTGTGCAATATTAGTGGTCCTGTACCACCAACACCGTCTGTCTGGTTTTGCCTCAACCACCTTCACATCAGGATGCACAGGGCCCTGCGTGAAGGCACGCACTATCATCATGCCAAAATGCACAGTGCCCTTTGGCTCAGCCAGACACCAACCACCTTCATGGTAGGGCACACATGGTCTTTTGAGCCCTGTGCCAATACAGTGGTCTCTCTGGTGGTCAGCAACTCCACACAGGGTTCTGTGAATACTACATAAAAACAAACTAGTCTAGGCAACCAAACCACAACAAGCATATCTAATTATGATAATAAAAATTGTTTCCATCAACTCCTTTAAAAAAACAACTCACAGAGCAAAAAAAACAAACCATTTCCATATGTCATTAGACCCATCTCACAAAATCACGAACCTGTGTTTGGTTTGATTACCTGTGTCTCAGAAAATCTCCATCTTTTGTTAGAAACAATTGCCATATTTGACAAAACACACCAACAAGAATCACCCATACAACTTGAAACTCTAAAACATGAAAGGTTACAGCCGTAAGATTCCGTTTGTTTTAAAATTTGTCTGTGAAATCACTTGCTGACATTTCTGACTGTCACAAAACCAAAAACAAATGTCAGAATCAAAAACATGTGTACGAGTAATGTAACCAAACTCACAAAACCAAGAACATTTTTTATGGTTTTGTCACTTGTAAATTTTTTAATCAATATTTACACTAAAAATGACTATACCTACCAAGAAAAAATATCAGTGAATCCTTTTCTTACACTAATAAGCTCACCATTGGTGACCCACAGTAGATCGACACCCCGACAGCGAAAAATGAAATCGACCATTACGGCGATGGTCATCAATGCGGTTTCTCCCAGTATTCTGCCTCTTCCCTGAAACAACTCAGACCTGGAGTTGATTATATTTAATTGCGGGGGGCAGGTACGGGGGCGCAGCCCCCACAACAAACACTTGACACACTGACAGCTCCATGCTGAGTGTCAGCATTGTGTCATCACTGTGAGGGATGTCGGCGGAATGTCTATCGACATTCTATGGTGCTTCCATTGACCACTCAAACCACAGACCACCCCGCCACTTCAATTTTCTGCAAGCAGGCTTATTTTTTTTTTAAGTTTCATGATCGTTTACTCTAAGGGAATCTAATTTTTTATCCTCACAAAACCTACTTTGAGAAAAACCACATAAAAAGATTTATGAAAAGTTGCTTATTCTTACAATGTTCATTTTCATTGCTGTGCATACATAAAAATGGAACCATTTTTTTTGCAAATATTTAAAAAAAGATGAAACTTAGGGAAAAATAATTAGCAAAGAATCATCTTTGGACCAAACCCTATCAAATCTGAAAGATTCAGATTGCAAATCCCAATTGTTTTGTTTGAAAAGCGAAAAAAAAAGTCTTAATTGAAATAATTTTGGGGCTGTATATTAAGAAAAATGTACAAATGTAGCACTAATGTTTGCACGCCACTTACACCTGCACTCGCCCCAGCCGCCGTGACATTCAGCCGGATAGTGAGCAGCCCTGTATGTCTGAATATTTGGCCATGCCGATGTAGTGCTAAGTGCAATTGTGCTGCCCTGACAAGGACCTGTACTGTATATAGCCTACAGGGAATTGTGCTGCCGAAAACAGGATAGTGCCAAAGACCCATGTGGACTGTTTTCAGCCCAAACATGCAGATGAGTCATTGAGCATGCAAGGTGCTGTGGGGTTATTTGCATGCCCATTATGGGCTCATTTGCATGCAGCAGCCCATTAATGCCATTGACACAGGGGACATTGTAAGGCATGGTAATCTAGTGTGTACCCCCACCTTCTGATTGCTCCCCGAGCTGTGTTTTTGGATACCTTGGTGGGCTAGTGTATCTCCCACCCCTGGATTGCTCCTCAGACTGCTTAGTAATCCTCCCCGGTGATTCAATTTGTCCCTCCACCCCCCTGATGACTCCTCCAAGCTGTGTTATGGATACACTCATGGTCCATACTCTCCCACTCATGGATTGCTCCTCAGAGCATTCGGTAATCCTCCTGCTGGTCCAGTATGTTTCTTCACCCTCCTGATTCCTTCACCAAGCTCTGTTATGGATATTATGGTGGTCATGTGTGCCCACCATGCCCCAGTTGCTCCTCCAAGCCCTCAGTAATCCTCCATGGTGGGCTGTTGTGTCCTCTAACCCCTAATTGCTCCTCTGAGCTGTGTTATGGATACCCTGAAAGTCTAGTGTGTCCCCTCACCACTTGACCATGCCTCTGAGTGCTTAACAATTCTCCCTAGTGGTCTAGTGTATTCTCCCACCCCCCTGAGTCTTCCTCCAAACCTGTAAATATACTCCGGTGGCATAGTGCCCCCCGCTCTCTGATTGCCCATTCACACAGTTTTAAATGAGTCCCTGGTAGTCCAGTGGCCCCCTCAATGATTCTCTCACCCACCTGCCGACTGACATCCCACCTTCCTGCGACCCACCCTTACCCCAGTAGCCAGTTGTCCTTTCAGGTTGATGTGGTGACTGGCACAGCTGTCCTCTCACCTCTGTGGCTGGCTGACATAGGAGCTATCAGAGAGTGTGCATACAATAGAAACAACTTTTCTACTGTACACACTCTCACAGACAGCTCATATGGGGCCCAGCAATGGAGGTGTGGTGGGGGCTGTGCCGGTTGCTGTTTTGAGCTGAGACGTGCAGGCCACCAGTGTGAGGGGGTGTGGGGAGGTGGGATGTCGGTGGCAGGTCAGGTGCAGGGCTGTTGGGAGCCATCGGACCACCATGAACATATTTTAAACCATGTGAACTGGCACTCAGGGGGTGAGGGACAACTTTGCCACCAGGGTCTATTTAAGAGCTAGGAGGAGCAATTAGAGGAAGACACATTAGACCACCAGGGAGGATTAGAGAGTGCTCAGAGGAGTGATTGAGGGGTGGGGGGAAGCAAAGCAGACCACAAGGGTATCCATAATTCAGCTCTGAGGAGCGATCAGGGGGCGTTGGGACACACTGAACTACCAGGCACTGTATAGAACAGCTCAAACAGAGGAATAGGGGTAGGCAACTGCAGTACAACCATCCTGCCCTTTGGTGGGAGCATGAGCTTGGAGCCAAATTTAAACGTGGTATATAGTGCTGCTTGAGGGGATGTTTACTGTCATTGCACTGGTATTCATGTGGGAGCCCCTTCATTTGCATAAGAACAGTGGTATTTTAGCATTTGGCACTGCTGGGTTTGAGAGGCACTCCTGGGCTTCTGAATATGGGCTGGCCGGGAGCATTTGTGAAAACCTGGGTTAGCACCTGCACTAATCATGTAAGCATGGGTGCTAACCCTTGATTCAATGTGTGCATACAGCCTAGTGAGGAGTTATATTTGTGCAACTTTGCTGATAGTCTGAAGATACAATATATAGCAGGTTGTATTAGCACTTCGATAATATTAGCGCTATTAGCAGAGACACCAGCATGTGCTAATATTATCTGAGCGCTAATATTTTCAATTATATGCAGAAAGTGCCTAAACAATGTACTGCTACCAATACAGTACTTTATTTAGTATCATCCTCATTTTTATAGGTTAAATATTCTCTCGTCTCAAATATGTCATAAAGCTGACGACTGTTCGGAAAATTTATTTGAAGGCAACAAAAAACATAGAGACAGTAATGATTTCAGGATTTTTATGCTATGCATTATGTTCCTGCTGCATGAAAAAGCTGAATTTCTGCAGTTGCATCTATTGCGCTTCTGCTGTTCAGCTTCTGCTTCTTTCAGATTGCATTACTTGCATCTATATAAAGATGGAAGCAGAAAGCGATCAACAGAGGCTGTAGTATTTGGATCCACACCTGAACACACGGCGAGATCCTGCTCAGATAAGAGCACCAGCCTCCATGGGGTATTTACATTTGACTTGGGACTGGGACTACTGCATACACTTCAGCACAGACATACAGCTCCTGTAGGTACTGCACCAAACAGGGAAAGTTAGCAGCTTCAGGGCGGGGGGAAAGCACTGGCATTTAAGTGAAATCAGCTGTGAGTGTTTGAGGAAGACTTACAGTACACACTGAGGCTGGCTGATTAAGATTCCTGAGCTGTAACTACTGTTATACCGAGCACTAAATATATCAGGTGCCAATATGTGTGCCAGGCTGCTACCGCTAAATATATCAGGCGCTAATATAACCTGCTATACAGTATTTGAATGAATATGTTGCTGACTGCCACAGAGGTGCCACAGGAGCATAACTAATTTAGGCTACAGGTATCTTCGAAAAGGAGACCCAATGAGAGAGGCATGCCACTGGAGGAGAAGGGCAGAATGGTAGGGCAAAGAAACAATGCTCTTGAGTGAGGCTGGAGGAAGTTGACTTATATAGCTCATGATGGTGAGGGGTGTGGTTGGTTACTCGTGCCCACTGAACTGCAGGCATAGCCTTTGAATTCAATGGGCATACACAGCTTAGTGAGGAACTAGGCTTGTGAACTTTGTGGATAATCTGAGAGTATTTGAATGAATGTGTTGTTGACTGTCATACATGGATACTTTGGCTGTTCGCACTCTTTGTCCCATGGGGAACTACCACCCTGTTAGGGTACCATGAAGGCAAAGGAACCCTCTTAAGGAATGTTCCACCCCAAGAGGTTCTGTGGGAGCAAGGAACGAACCCAAAAGTACTGCACAGCAGGTGGTGAACACAGAGCCTGAGTGTGGACATACTGACAGCAATGGGTGATGACTGATGATAGACAAAGACTGAATTGAGCAATGACTAAAAATAATTGATAACTGACAGCAGACAAAGGCATGACTTCTGTAAGGAGAGAGGGAGTGGCAAGATGGAAAGAGGGCCGCCATCCTTTCTGGGAGCCAGGTGTAAACATTTAAAGGAAAACTACACCCAAAACTTGATAAAATAGATGCTGTGCAGAGTGTTTTAATTTGTATGTGAAGTTCTAGTGTTTCCTTCCCTCTGACTGGTATTAGGAGTTTTTCCTAAATTAGCCTGCTAGCTTTAGAGTAGTTTTACGACCCCTGGAGATCTCCATATCAAATAGCTTTATTGCATTTCTTTGTCCTACAATGCATCTTGTTTCATATGATGGCGACGTAGCAGAGCCCATAAATCCAGCAGAAAGCACTGCATTACAATCAGTTCACAACAATGAGATGGCGATATTTTAAAATCTGTTGAATTCAGCTTGGTGACCACCCTCATCCTAAAGGTTTTACTGTCCTGAAAAACTTTGCTGCTGGTAATTTTTCTGCAGCTTGTAAAGCTTCCAAGACATTTAGTTTGTTTGGCATGTGTGTGCTGAATGTTGGGTCTCTCTTATATCACAGTCACATGAGACAAGATGCACTGTGGGAACAAGAAATACAATTACGCTATCAGGCATGAAGATCCCCAGGGGTCATAAAACTAGCATAAAGCTAGCAGGCTAATTTGGGGAAAAACTCCTAATACAAGTCAGAGGGAAGGAAACACTAGAACTTCACGTACAAATTAAAACACTCTGCACAACATATATTTTTTCAAGTTTTGGGTGTAGTTTTCCTTTAAGGATAGTAGCTGAAGTGGGAGAATGCAAATGGCCCGGAACAAACAGCAACATGCAACATTTTAAATAGCGTGAGCAAAGCAGAGATCGACAAAGGCTGGACACTGTGAAACTAATAAGGACACAAGAACCAAAATGGAAAGAAACAGGAGATACAAGAGGAAAGGAATGCAGCAGAAGTAGTTGACCGAGAGAAGAAGTACAAACTGTTGCTAGGAAGATAGAAAAAACAAAATACTAACCTAGAAAGCTGTTAGAGGCACAAACCAAACAGAAAGGGAAGGCAGGAGACACATGGGGTGGGGGAGGAGATCCTCCACTGCATTAAAGCAGTGCTTCTGAGTGAGACTGGAGGAAGCTGACTTATATAGCTCAGATGGGGGTGTCGCTGCTTGCTCCCACCCACTGAACTGCAGGCATAACCTTTGAAATATCGAGCCTTTATGTATTTCAGCCTTCTAGACTTTGTACCCAGTGAACCCATTATTACCAAATTTACAGGATCCAGAGATCATGGCACTGACTCTGGGCAAGCTAAATTTCAGCTGCATAGGTTGAATGAAGGCTGAGCTATTAAGGTAGAAAAATTGGGGATTAAAAGTAAACTGCCTACTCAACCCCAATATACAGGCACTATCATGCCTGAAGGCCTATACATATCTATTTGATCTTTAGAAAATGGGCTTTTTATTTCCTGGCGTCTGATTAGCTAGTACCCTTGCTATGGGGGTACATTAACTTTCAATAGATGCCCAGGAAATAAAAAGTGCCAGCCTACAGTGCCCCTTCACCAATTCTACTATTCCTGTGCCCACTATGCTTCCTAATTGGCTAGAATCATACTATAAAATTCGAAATTGCCACCATTTTTTTTCTCTCGCTTAGCGAGAGATCCTGCACCCTCCCACTGCCCAGTTTAGTGTCAGCTACCACATGAACCCGCACCACACCTCCCCGGTACTCACGTCTGCCTACATTAATAAATAACACCTTCCCCAAACATAGCTGAACTGTAAAGCACACATTAAAAAAAAAACACGAACGAAGCAATAAAAAAAAAAAAAAGCTGTTAGACTGATCAGCTTCAAGTAAGTGGTGGTGGGCAGAGCGTGCTGTTCCATGGCAACCACACTCACAGCATTACTTTTCGCTCCCACCTGCAGCCCAAATGTACCACGCTCTTCTCCTATACCAGAACATACTTACTGACTGCGCTTTCTTCTCCTGTGTCCCCGATTTCATCCGCAACTGCTCCTGGCCCCAGTAATTAAAAGACTGACTGCGCTTTCTTCTCCTCTGTCCCAATCTCATCCGCAACTGCTCCTGGCCCCAATAATTAAAATACAGAGACACGGACACGTAAAAAAAAGAGAAACCTGCTCTGCTGTGTAATGCTTCGGCTTCCGATTTAAAAAAAAAAAAAAAAAACAAAAACAAAAAACATTTCAGGGCTAAGACAAAGATCAGCGTCACAAAACTAAAAGGTAGCGTCCTCTGCTGACAAGTACATCATTAATGCAGTAGTAGAGGGACTACTTTACAAGAACCTTTATTTTCATACTTTTTTTTCCCTTTATTATAATTGTTTTGAATCTTTTGTTTAAAATCAGTAAAAGTGTTACTCATGGCCCATTTTCTAAGCGCAATAATACCTTCGAGGGTGGGTGGTATGGGCAATACCGGACCTCCCAGGAGCTATAAGGCCCTCCGCCTGCGGCGTCGGGCCTCATTACGCCCCTGAGCAGTCCGGTATTGCCCACTGCCGCCCACCCTGTCGGGTATTATTGCTTACAGAATGCTGACAGCTGAGTAAGATGTTTGGAGCTCCTAAAGCTTAGTGTTAATTTCCTTATCTGTCCAATTTTTAAATGATTTATTGTTTATTTTTTTACCTGTTTGTTTTACTAGGAGAGACACACTAAGCTGAAAGCTTGTTTACAGGTGCAACCTGTGAACACAAGGAAGTTAAGTGACCTGCTCAGGGTCACACAGTATTCAAGTGGTGCTGTGGGATTCAAACCCAGGGCTCTAGGTTTGCAGCTCAGAGCCTTAAACCACTGGGCTATACTGCCTCCTTATTCCAGTGTAACTGTATTCCACTGCAATATGAAAGAAGACATTATTACCTATGGGAAGGCATATAATTTGTATAACAAATATTGGTTGAGGGCCAGGATAATCACAACATTTGTTTTGTGATGAATCACTTCTAATACATTTCCATTTTGTTCATGTGTTTTTTTTTACCAGTTTGTATATGTGCCTTTTGGTGGTGTCTGATTGTAAAGATGTGGGTGACATTCCTACAATTTTTATGTTTGCTTGCATGCATGTGCAAGAAACATAGTGCCATCATCTGAGTTTTCCAGAGGTGTGTCAGCCTCTTCCAATTCAGTCAGTGTATTTGCAGGTGCGGTCGCAGAGCGTCAATCACTGCTCCAGCTGTCTATGACAGCTGAAAAATGCAGTGGCATACAGTTGAAAGGGAGAGCTCCACTTGAGTGAGCAGAGCTCTCTCCCCACACACACACACACACACGCACGCATGCATGCACACTGCGTGCTTATGTATCTCCTCCTCCCCCACACTGTATGGCCGATGAAGGTGCCCAATCCTCCGTTGGCTCCAAGCCCCCAAAGCATCCAGATGCCATGCTGGGAGCCCACCCCAGCGTGGCAAAATGATGTTATGGCTGATGGGGTGCCCAATCCCCGTTGGCTCCACTGTCTCCCCGAGTACAGGGTGCCACGCTGGGAGCCCACCCCAGAGTGGCAACAGATGCCATGGTTGATGGGGGTGCCCAATCCCCTGTCGGCTCCACGTCCCCCCCAGCCATCCTTCTACCATGCTGGGAGCCCACCCCAGCATGACAAATGTCCCGTGTCATCTTTTAACAAAAAAAAACTGTAAAGAAAAAAGCGGTCCCTCGCAGTCCTGCCCCCCACAACCCACCCACCACTCTACGTACCCTGCCTCCTCATCACCCCTCACCCCATACTTACCTCGGAGTCTGGTGCGACAATCTTCGGTGGACCAGGAACACGTCTGCACTCTTCAAAGCCGACCACGAACTGAGGATATGCCGGTAAGCTGTATAATGGGATAGATAGGGTTTTTTCAACTTTGTTGCATATCTCAGGCATTTTTTGGAATTTTTGCACCAAATTTTCAACGTGGGGTTTTTGGGACCCCTCCTCATGAATTCTTGCACTGTCACGGTGTTACTCTGGCTCGAAGGGTGATTTCGCAGCCACTGCGCAAAATTACCTTTCTGGACTGATTAACGAAACAACACTGCCTGTGTTCATAAGGTGGGATCTCAAAAAGCCTATTTTGAAAATTTGGTGGAAAAGTTCCTAAAAATGACTGTTTCTGACTTATCGTTGTGCAGTTCCTCATGCGACGCTGTAAGTTTACGAAATTTCAATATTTTACGCTCAGATTTTCAACATTGCCATTTTACCACAACTCCTTAGGAGCAGTACAGCCGTCATTTTCACATCTCACCCAATGTGTTTCCACCATGTAGTGCACAATGGCGTAGTCGGTGCGAAATCAATGTTCAGGGACACATTAAGAAAATCACAGTGACACTGTTGATGAGCAGAGGTCTTAAAATGGCTATTTTGAAAATTTGGTGGAAAAATTCCTAAAAGTGACTGTTTTACGAGCGTGCGTTGCAGAGTTCCTATGCACACTCGTAAGTTCTCAAATTTTCACTCCAGATTTTCAACATTGCCATTTTACCACACCTCCTTATGAGCAGTACAGTTGTCATTTTTCACATCTCGCCCACAACGTGTTTCTCCCATGTAGCGCACAATGGTGCAGTCGGTGTGCGAAATCAATGTATGGGACTTGTTAAGAAAATCACAGTGACACTGGTCATGAGCAGAGGTGTTAAAATGGCTATGTTGAAAATTTGGTGGAAAAATTCCCAAAAATAACTGTTTTAGGAGCGCACGTTGCGCTGTTCCTACGCACGCTAGCAAGTTTGCGAATTTGTAATATTTGCACACCAGATTTTCAACAGTGTCATTTTACTGCACTTATGAGCAGTGCAGCTACCATTTTTCACATCTCGCCCAAAATGTGTTTCCGCACATGTAGCGCACAATGGTACAGTTGGTGTGCGAAAACAATGTTTGGGACAGATTAAGAAAATCACAGTGACACTGGTCATGAGCAGAGGTCTTAAAATGGCTATGTTGAAAATTTGGTGACAAAACTCCATAAAATGACTGTGTTACATGTGAGCATTGCGCAGTTTCCATGCACCCTCGTAGATTCATGAATTTGTAATATTTTCAGTCCAGATTTTCACCAGTGGCATTTTTTCCACACCTCTTTAGGAACAGTACAGCTGTCGTTTTCCACAACATGGCCGAAATGTGTTTTCACACTTTCAGTGCAGAGATGCGTGGTCGCTGTGGGAAATCATTGTTCGGGACAGATAAAATCACACTGACACTGTTCATGATCGGAGGTCCCAAAATGCCTGTGTTAACAATCTACTGTAAAAAAAAAATAATCCCCAAACTAGTTACATTACAGGTGTGCGTTGCACAGTTTCTACACACGCTCATGACTTCACCAGTTTTTTTAAGATTTTCACAGCAGATTTTCAACATTGCCGTTTTACATCTCCCCATGAACAGTACCGCTGTCATTTTCACATCCTGTTGGAATGTGTTTTTGCACCTGTGGTGCCAAATGCCATAGTTGCTGTGCAAAAGCAGTTTTCGGCTAACAAACTGATATTGCCACTGTTCGTGAGGTGGGGGTCACAAAAAAACCATGTTGAAAATTTGGAGTGAAAATACCAATGAATGCCTGAGGTGTTAGGGTTTCCGACCATAACGCCCCACCCTGTAGAGTATGACAGGCATCAGGGGTGTGACTTGGGATGCTTGCCTGTCATGCTCATGCCATTCCACCCCAACCCACACCCTGCAGCCAGTGAGAGACATCAAGGTGTGCCTCGGACTCTTCGGGCCCAAACTTCACCCCATTCTCCTATACCGTACCCATCTCACCGTACTTCCTGATGGAATGGGGTGCACGTAAGGGCCAAAGACCCCAAGGAATACCATGACACTAGTCAGTGTCTGCAGGGTAGGATGTGGTGAAATGGTGTGGCCGTTATGCCTGACGACCCAAATGCACACCCCAATGCCTATCACTCTCTGCAGGGTGGTGGTGGGGTTGGCTTCAGTTCAATACTTCACTGCTATTCCTATTACGCAGCTCTGTAACTTCTACACTACCAATGCCAATGCCAGCAAGCAAACATTCGGCATTGACAAATGCTTGTCGGCTATTGTGATGGTATTGGTGGTGGTGGTGGAAGGGGTGTTTCTGGGAATTAATTTTGTCTGATGATAAATACCTAAAGTGAGGATTGTATAAACTTGATTCAGTCACACCTTATTGAACCTTTCTCTGATTTTTGTAGTTACCCATGTTTCCTTGATTTGCCGCTCTGCTGCTGTTGCTGCCTGTGGATAATGTGTTGCTGTGATTTTTTTTCTATATTTGTTTCGGGCGCTTTCTGGTCTGCTGATTTGTCATTGTTTAAAAAAAGCCTTTTAGAATGGCATTTTGTCTGCAATTTTTCAGTTGCTAAGTAACAGATAGTCTGATGTCGTGTTTTGGTTCTATGATAGCCCATCAGAAGTAGCAGCCCACTGAATCTTTGAATATTGAGAAGTGTCATTGTCAGTCTAGAAAGACAAATTGTATATGTTAATACCGCCACGGACACCACTCTAACAGGTGTAAGAATTGTCTCATGCGTATTCTTAGGTTATGATACCCCGAAGGATGTAAGTCATCATGAGACCCTGTGCTAGGTGAACTGACACAGTTCAGATAAGCACAATGCCTACATAAAAAATAAAATGTAGTTATTAGGGTGGTTGGAAGCAGAACTGGTGTGTTGCCAGGATTGTGTGATGTATGGCATCCTGACTATAGTGTGCAGAAAGGGCACATCTGCAACAGCTGTGAGCACATTACTGCACTGAAAAGGCACATTGCCAGCCTTGAATAACAAAAGGGCACAAGAAGGAAGGATGGACATTGGAAAGATTCTGAGAAGCTGATGAGAGGATGGTGTTGAGGGTACCAGGAGGGATACGTATCTGGTATGCAGCCAGGCCTTTGCTTTGTAGAATGCCTGCCTATTGAGGGCAGGGGGATATATCTTTGGATACTGCAGGCTGGTCAACACTCTCCAAAAGATTTAATTCAATTCAATTTGTCTTTATTTCTAAAAAAAAAGTGCTATTCACACTGATCATAGTGCTTGTACAATAAAATTACATAAATATCATACTTAAAACTGTAAAACCATTTACATAATCCATCAACATCACAGTAACTCAATAAGCGAAAAATGCCAGATCAAACAAATACGGTTTTAGGGCTGTTTTGAAGCTCTCCACCATCAGACACTCATGTATCCAACGAGGTAGAGTTCAACAGGATGTGGGCCTTGAATGCAAAAGCCCGGGCCCCAGATGTCTTCAGCTGAACCCTGGGAACCTCTAGCAATCCCTCGTCAGTGGAGCGGGGTGGTCGGAGGGGGCAGTAGGGATGCAAGAGCTCTTGCAGGTAACTCAAACTCAGATATGCTGCCAGGCTTGAGTGACAGTTGAAGATGCCATGTGGGGCAATGACATCAGCAAGAAGTTAAGGAAGATGGGGGCATGGAAGCTAGGGGAATGGGTACCAGGCCAGGGGATGGGCAGTTATCTGTGATTGGTAGGAAGGAGAATAATGGATTGGGATTTCCAGTTGGAAAAATGATGTATGTATCAGTGTGGAAAGTGGGTAAAGGGCATATTTATAAGGGATTACCATCAATATACTAGTAACAGGTATCGATGTATAATTGGTCGGGTTGAAGGGGGGAAACAGTGGCTGGGGCTGGTGGTGTCAGTTCAGGCAGTAGAACAGTTGACCTGCCAAGGAAGAGGAAGGAAAAGGCTGGGAGGAGTGGCAAAAAGGTAATAGGCATTGATGATTCCATGGTTTGGACAAAGGGTGACACTGAAGGAGCCTTGCTGGACCAGAATGGCACAGTTACAGCTGGTGGATAGTAGCACTCTATATTTAGATACAGTGTATCTCTAGACCTATCACAGGTGATCCCATTTAAATGAATGAACACTTCACAGAGATATACCTAGATGTATCTAGATTTTCAACAACTTTTCACTGGCTGCTACTGTACTAGACAGAGATGGTTTGTCTGCCTGGAGTTTGGGTCGAATATACGCTATCAAGGGACAAGAAATGCAGCTGGGGGGAGGAATGACTGTCCTCTTACATGTCAGCACAAAAGTCATAGGGTGCACACGTTCCAAGGATATGAGGCAGACTCACTGATTGAATTAGGGATGTTTCTGAAGGAAAGGGATCCAATATGATCTATTTTGAGATCCGCTGAGTCCTGGAGGCTAGTAAGGGGCAACAGCTGACCCTTAGGGAGAGAACTTCTTGGCTAAGGGTCTGCTGCAAGAGGGAAGGTTTATTCCGGCTAACTGGAGGGCCTTCTGAGACAAGGGCTGCCTGTACACCCCTGATGGTCTGCACATATGCCAGGAGAGAGTAGGGGTATTGACCAGATGAATGGACAAGAGAATTAGTGTATTTAAATTAGAGAATCAGGGAAACAGGGCTGGTGAAGGGTTCATGAAGGGCAGGTGAATGATATAGGGGATTGCTGAGGGAAGGACATTGGAGCAGGAGAGTAACAAGAGAGGATACCCACCAAATCACTGAGGATGCATACAGGGGCAAATATTCTCACTTGCATGCAGACAAATATGAGGTGTGCATTCAGTAAAATGTGTAATTTTTGAGGGTCTGATGAACATCACAGGTCTGGATTCAGTGGCACTCACAGAGACCTGGTGGGGAGAACAATGACCGGACACCAGAATATAGGGCTGCAGGCTATTCTGAAGGGATTGGCCTCACAGAAAAGAGGACTGGTGGCTCTCATTATAAGGGAGGAATTCACTGTCGTAGACAAGGAGGACATGAGGCAGGAAAACAATGCTGTTGAGTCCATTAAGATCCAGTAAGGGAAAAGGGGGAGCAAAAGAGTCACAATGAGACTGTGCTACAGGCCTTCCGAAAAGGCTCAGTGCAGCAGGGTGACCAGCTGTTTGGGGAAATGAGAAGAGAGCAGCCAAATCAGATGCAGTGGTGATTCTGGGGGACTTCAGTCTCCTAGGTGTAGAAGGACATCTTGAGAAAGATAATGGTAGGGTCAAAACTGAGTTGCTGTCCAGTTTCATGGACTGGTTCATAGAACAGCATATCAAACAAGGGACTAGGTTTAAAGCCATCCTTGATCTTGTTCGTAGCACTGCTGATGGGATCATCTCCAGTGTGAACGTCAAGATACAGTACCAGTGGGAGACAGCAATCACAACCGGGTAACCTTCTCTGTGGTGACAGGGAAGACAAATGAAGCCTCAGCCACACATGCCTAGTGTACCATACCTGGTCAACAAAAGCTAAATAAATAAATAAATTCATTTTCAGAAGGCAGGCTTTGCCAACATAAGGTATCTGGTGGTCAAAGATCTGGAGAAGCTCGATAGGCTAAGAATACTGAGCACATGTGGGGTTTGTTGAAGAATGTGCTTGAAGCAATGGAGAAAGGCTGCATCCCTCTCAGCAATAAAGCAAAAACAGCCATGAGTTGGCCCCCTAGCTTAACAGGGACTTGCTGTATGGCAAATGATCTTACACAAAAAGAGGGTCTATAACTGCTGGAAAGCGACAGATCATCTCCAGGCAAGGGTGGAGTACAGAACAGTTCTATGGGACTGCAAGAATAACATTTAGGAAGCCAAAGAGGGTCTAGAAAACCAGGATAACCAGGAAAGCTATAGAAGATGCAGAAAACACCAATGCCTTCTTCTACCATATCTCTCAACTGTCCCTGATTTTGAGGGATGCCCCTGATTTTGCCTCAAAAAAATTCCTGTCCCTCTTAAATTTGGCACACTTGTATCTTGAAAGTAAAGACACATAAAATAATGCCAGACATTAAGAAGTCTAGTTCTTCTTCCCAAAATGTTTTTTTTGACTAATTAGTATAAGAATATAGCTTCCTAAACTGAAGTATTTTTTAGATTTGTCCCTGATTTTGGTCAATTGTCCCTGATCTTTTAAACTTTGTTTCTGATTTCTGATGCAAGAGGTTAAAGCAGCAGTGCATAATAGCTATGACAATTTTGACATTCTACTTTTTTTTTTGATCACATCATTATTTTTACCTCCATTTGGTCGGCCACCCCATTCCAACTGACTTCTCCAGCCCCGTCCCCCGGAATAGCCAGTGCTCACCTTGTACCCAGCCCAGAAGCAGAGCCTGCGGGGAGTCGGTCCTCATCCTGCTGGCTGCCGGTGTTTTCTCCTCCATTTTTTCACCCAGGAGCAGGAGCATATGCATGTGGAGGTGCGCATGCACCCTACTGCCCCAGTTACAGCTCCTTTCCCCCACCCCATGGCCTAGCATCCTGGCCCCCTCTAGCCCATGCCAATCCCAGCCTCCACTAGGAGTTGCCATTGGCCGAGGGGTGCCGCTTCACCTCCCCAGAGAGGAGAGGACAGCCTGCCTGTTGACAGCTCAATCCAGCTTTTCCCTCCCTCCCCCACTGCTGACCTCCGGTGACTGGAGCTCGTTCCCAAACCCAGGTCATCGGCGTGGAGCGAGGTAAGGTGTCCAGGGCCTCAGCCTTCAGCGCTGCCGGGCTGGCTCAACAGTCAACTTTTTATTCTGTTTCACACTGCACCTTATCTCCAGACTTGTATAATACTCCTGCTTCCCCATTTTGAATTTGATTGAGCTCTTTTTTCACATTTGCAATAATAAAAGGAGGCCTCCTTTTAATATGGCTTGAGCATGGTTTTCATCGGTTTCTCAGCTGTTTTTGTACATCTGTTGTCCCATGAGGTCAGGAAGCAGTATCTGCTCTATGCTAGTTCATTATAGTGACAAGAAAAGTAATCTTAAACAATAGGTATTTAAAAACAACAGAGAATAATGGTGAAAGCCTGGTTGGAGCCTCTATAAAGGAGCACTCCCTCATGATGTGAACTATAAACAAGTGGAAAGCCATCTCAAGATGGGTATAAGTCAAAATGTTCACTGCTATCATGCACTGCTGCTTTAAGAGGTATGTCTAGTACATAATGGAAAGAGGAAGGGGAAGGAGGGGTTTGGGTCCTGAAAACAATGGATGGTGGTAAGGAATCTTTGTGTGAGCTATGGGGTGAAGGCCATGATGCTGAATGAATATTTCGCTTTAATGTTCACCAAAGTGTCCCAGGAGGAGGGATGCTTACTGGGAGGTCCCATGGCATGAAAGGTAACCATGATACAACCTGTGTACATCACATCGGCCCTGTTAGCAGACCACCTGGCAAATGTTAAGCTAGGCGTGGACTGGATAAACTCCAAGATCATAGAGGAGCTAAGGAACAATTGTTGGGTCCTCTTGTGATAATTGTTCATATGTCTGCTTGTAGTGGTGTGGTGCAGGAGGACTAGAACATGCAAATGTGGTCCCCATTTTCAAGATGGGGACAAGGTTGGACCCAGGCAACTATAGGCCAGTCAGCCTGAATCAGTGCTAGGCAAGGTCCTGGAATCCATTGTCAAGGACAGAATAATGGATCCCTTGACTTAGGGTAAGGTACAGTACTTCGCCCTCTCAGCATGACTTTATGAAGGGGAGCTTCTCCCAGACCAATCTGACATCATTCTTTGAAGGGGTGACCAGGGAGGTGAACAGGGGCAGTGGCCATAGACAGTCTCTTTGGACTTTAGCAAGGCCTTTGACACACTGTCTTATGATAAGCTTCTGGTCAAAGCAGACCAAGGTGGTAAATATGAGACATACAGAAGATGGGCTGCAGACTAGCTTGGTGGGGGGACAGGAAATAGATGGTGTGGTTGACAGGCACTAATCCAAACCAGAGGGGTACTGAGTGTCATCTCTCGGGTTTTGTTGCTGCCGCAGCTTTTCAACATTTTTATCAAAGATCTGGAAGCTGGAGTCTCCAGTAGGCTACTTATGTTTACTGAAAACACTAAGCTGGCTGTATGGTGGACTCCCTTGAGGATGAAGACAAACTTCAGGAGGACCTGAACAAGCTGGGCGATTGGTCAGACTCTTTTAATCTTAGATTCAATGTTGCCAAATGCAAAGTGCTACACATGGGGAGGACAGATGGAAGTAGGACTTATATGCTGTATGGGGCTCCTTTTTCCTCAATGGAGGAGGAAGAACCTGGGGGGTTATAATGGAAAAGGGGCCAAAGTATGACATGTAGTTTACTGTTGCTGTCAAGAAGGCTGGATGAAAGCTGGCCAGGTGATGGTAAGGGTTGAGGTACTGGAAGCCATTCCTTGCGCCACACCGGTGACCTGGGATCTGGAACAGGCCTGGGTTGTCAGGGGTCGGTGGGGGGAAGGGTGAGAAGCAGGATTGAGCTGCTGTGAGGTGGCTCTCCTCTCCCGGGGAGGGATGAGGGGTTTCTCTGGCCCTTGGCTGCCACCCGGTGGAGGATGGATGGCAGTTCAGGCTATGGGGGAGCCCAGCAATTACCAGGGAAGGGGCAGAAGGAGCTGAGCCAGCGCCACAGGGTGGGTGTGCGCCTCCAGACGCATGCACGGCTGTGTGCTGGGGTCCCAAGTACAGCAGGGAGAAAAGGGGGTTAAAAAAATTTGTAATATGCAAATAAAAAATTAAAAAAAGAAGACTGGATAAATGCTGAGGTGCATCACAAGGCGTGACCAGCAGAGCAGGGGAATTAATCTTACCTCATCACAAGGACCTGGTTAGGACCTACCTGGAGTATTGTATGCAGTTCTGGGCTCTCCAATATGTAAAGGACATGTGACAGTAGAAAGGGTGCAACACAGGGCCACTGAAATGATCAGGGGTATGCAGGATAAAAGGTATGAGGAGAGGCTGAGGGCCCTTAGCATGTTCATCTTGGAGAAAAGGAGGTGGGGCAGGGGAAGGGGGGATGTTATGTCAGTGTTCCACATACTGTAGGGTACCAATAGGGTCAAGCAGATGAAGAAGTTTGATCTGGTACACTTCAGCAGAATGCAGGGACATACTCTAATGTTCAAAGATGGAAATTCAGTGCTAACGTTAAGAGGCACTTTGTCTCCTGGAGGGTGGTGAACCTATAGAATAACCTGCAGCAGAGATAGTGGACATGAAGACAAAACAGGCCTTTAAGGTAAGTCTGCAAAAATGACTCCTTATCAGAGGAATTAAAGAGTACCCCTGGTAGTAGGGGGGTTGGGAAATCCCTATCAATTGGTACTTGTTTGAACAGCATCCTTGGTGGTCCCTGCTAGTGAGGCAGAGGGAAGGGCAGACATGATGGACCTAGAGTCCCTTCTGACCTCAAATTAGTTACTATGTTAGTTTAATAATATTATTAAGGAAACAAAGGGGTTCGGTTACCTTCATTACACTAACCCAAGAGGCATAAGGCCTTTGGCTTCACCCTGTGCCTCATGACTGCCTTTGGGCTAGATTAGCTGATGTTAGCCCAATCCCTGGTCATGCCTTAGTGCTTCAGTGACCCCTCTTGTGTCAATGACTACCTAGGCCACCTCAGGTCAATAAGTATTCGTATGGACTAAGTTATATACAGTAACATTTCTGTCACTGTGGCTCAGTGTGTAGTACCATCACCTCAGGGTCACAGGGTTATGGGTTAAGGTTCAACTCTGGAGACTTTGACTATAGCTGACAGTGTGTGTCTCTGGTGAGTTTGGTTATAGCTGACACTGCTGTATAATTCTGGGGACTTTGCCTATAAACTAACGCTGCTGTATAATTCTGGGGACTTTGCCTATAAGCTGACGCTGCTGTATAATTCTGGGGACTTTGCCTATAAGCTGATGCTGCTGTATAATTCTGGGGACTTTGCCTATAAGCTGACGCTGCTGTATAATTCTGGGGACTTTGCCTGTAAACTGACCCTGCTGTATAATTCTGGGGACTTTGCCTATAAGATGACACTGCTGTATAATTTGGGGGACTTTGCCTATAACACTGCTGTCTAATTCTGGGGACTTTGCCTATAAGCTGACACTGCTGTATAATTCTGGGGACTTTGCATATAAGCTGACGCTGCTGTATAATTCTGGGGACTTTGCCTATAAGCTGACACTGCTGTATAATTCTGGGGACTCTGCCTATAAGCTAACGCTGCTGTATAATTCTGGAGACTTTGCCTATAAGCTGACGCTGCTGTATAATTCTGAGGACTCTGCCTATAAACTAACGCTGCTGTATAATTCTGGGGACTTTGCCTATAAACTGACACTGCTGTATAATTCTGGGGACTTTGCCTATAAGCTGATGCAGCTGTATAATTCTGAGGACTCTGTCTATAAGCTAACGCTGCTGTATAATTCTGGGGACTTTGCCTATAGCTGACCTGCTATATAATTCTGGGGACTTTGGTCATAGCTGACACTGCAGTATATTTCTAGTGCACTGCTATGGAGGTGCATACGTTTGGATGAGGCATTATGCCAAGGTTCCTTGTGTCCACCTCTGGCAGTGTCCCAGGTAGAAGTCAGAGATCCCATGGCATTTGTTTAAAAAAAAAAATAAGGTGCGTCCATGTCCAACTTTCCCTCTGTCAATAAGAAAGGTTGTGCAATTGTCTACAGCAGTGTCTGGTTGTTGAGTGATGATTTATTTATTTAGTGTTTGTTGACTGGGAAAGGAAGACTGAACAATACTGCTTATTTTCAGCCTCGTCCCAGGGAGTGGTGGGTGGGATACAGATGCAAACTAACTGAAACTGAACTAGATTAAGCTGTTTGTGTACAGGATTTTATTTAAGCAATAAGGCATGACAGGGTGTGCGTTATTATGAGATAATGGCACACCCAAGAAGTGCTGTTATTCCTCAGTTATGCACACCCTCGAATGCCTTATTGCATTTATAAAATGGCTTCCCTTATTTTTTTATTTTAGGACCAAGTAATGAGGTTCAGAAAGTTAAGCATTTCTGATCTGTACCTTTTTGCTAGGATAACAGCACAGTCATATGACTGGATTCCACCAATCACAGTACAGTATAACTCTTGCCCATTTTAGAATGAAAGCTTAATGGCCGCCACATTTGCCTGCACACAGTCTCTGCTGTACCAGCATCTAACTCATTGCTTTATAAATAATGTTTTCAAATTATAACATATTAACAGTAATTTCTGGTCAGAAAGGTCGCTAGGTTCATCAGTCCCCACCCACCCTCTTCCCATTGTAAGTAGTGATAAATAAGTGTGGGGGTATGTGGTGCAAACATGTACTAAAGTAATTTATAGGGATTATATACGTTGAGACACTGTGTAGGAAAGGCTCAATGCAAACCCAAATATTCTGTCACATGCCAGCCTGTCAATGTAGCATTACCGCTCACGAGGCCAGTGACCTGGGTTCAGGAACAAGCCTGAGTCATTGGGGTCCAACCAGGTTGGCGGAAGGGAGGAGGACTGAGCACCTCATAGGATGCTCTTCTCTTCTTGGGAGGCAGGGCAGTGAGCTCCGCCGCACAGTCACCTGGGTGACTATAGGTGGCAGTGGAAGTTGGAGCCGCATTGGGCGAATTGGCACCTCCTGATGGTGGTGAGAATGCTCACACCACTGCCTGCTAAGTTCACAAGGTGATCAGAGGATTCACGGGAGCCAGAGCAAGGAAAAACACCACCCAGACCACTCAGGATAATGTGGCATTCCCTCACAGACCTCACACCACCTACTGAGCAACCTGCCTCCAACAACTGAAGACATCCAGAAGGGCTTGGGGAACCTAACTGCCCCACCACAGGGGTCAAGTTGTGAAGAAATGGAGGTAAGGGGCCATGCCCAAGAGACGGTGGGTAATGGGACAGCGTGGGGATTGTCTGGGATGGGATCTGTCTGAGTGCAGAAGGGAAACCTTGTATTCATTTGTAGGACTCAAGATTTAATAACCTATATGAGAAACAGAATTATTGTAAATGTAAAGGCTATAAGCTTTTTCTCAGTAGGTTTGATATATCTCATTATAAAATGGCAAGAAAAATTCCTGGGCTCTGATTGATTAGTGCTGACCGTCTAAGGTGATGTTTTCCCAGCACAACATCACACCTATTCAAAAGCAAACTAAAAATGCATTTTTGAAATGTATTGTTTACTTTTTATTTTTTAACAAACAAGACATTTTATAATTGCAATAATGCACGCTAGGATGTATGTCACTTATCGGGTGCTGGATGCACTCAGCCTGTGACCTTGTGCCCAACCACCAGAGGTGTGATGTTATCCCAGCATGAGACTTGCCCTGAAATGCATTACTGCTTAATCTGACCACCTCTTAGTCAAGCTCTATCTGTCTCTGTGTGTTTGACTGCTGGTTTTGTGAGCATGGGGGAAGTAGTCACTTTTTGATTGCTGAGTTGTAACTCCCCTACACACACACACACACACACACACACACACACTGTAGAGTGATGGAAAGTTTTATTATTATTCTCTGATCGTTCAGCATGGAATTGTGTGTTGCTTGTAAAGTGCTTTGAAATGCTTGCATGAAAGGGGCTCTCTAAATACAGACAGTATGACATGGCAGTCTTAAACACAAAGACACTACACATGCACAACCTTGCAGAAACAAGACTTGCATGCTTTTTTTGCAGAGGCCCACATACAGCACACACAAGTTCTGAAACAGAATTTCAGGGAAGCATTGAGGGGATGTGAAAGGGGAAACAGCTCTGTAACAAATATTTCACACGACTATTCTGACCCATTTCACTCCCCAAGTGCTTTCTTTAAAGCAAAGCAATCAACCAAGCATAACATTTCAAAAGATGTGTATTTTTTCTCTTTTCCTGTAATACAGGACTGCTAATGACTCTATGCTGTGTGCACCTTGATGTTCCCTCATAATACAGGAAAGCTGGGGCAGCTGTTTTGGGTGGTGCATAAAACACTTCTGAAGCGTAAAGCAGCAGTTTTTGTTAGTCACCATGTTATTTTTTCAGCAATAATGTATTTGTAGCAAAAACACCAATAATACTACCCATTTTCATTTCCATTTGCTTTCAGTCCTGAACTAAGATACAGGGTTTTGAAGTTTTCAAATTTCACACTCTTGTGTCATGCCCACCATGAAAAAATAAAATATTCTCGGTACAGTGTTGTGCTGTTTTAACATGTGGTGGCACCATCCTAATAGGAGACAGTAGAGTGCTGTGGTTTAGGGCACTGAGCTGCAAATCTGGAGACCTGGGTTTGAATCCCACAGCCACCACTTGCATACTATGTGACCCTGAGCAAGTCACTTAACTTCCTTGTGCTCCCAGGTCACACCTGGAAGTAAGCTTGGGCTTAGTGTGTCTGGCCTGGTTAAACAATGTCCTCTTTCTCTAATATAGCCACAGTATGAATCTTGTGTGGATATTCAGCAGGAACCTCAGTGGAAGAGAAGTTTAAGAACTGCGAGTAGTGGCCATCTTTAATGACTTGAGTCATTAACTGCAAAAATTAATGATTAATGTGGTTTCAAAAAATCTCAGAAAAATGCAAGTACACTGAAGCTGAATCTACAGATATCACAAATACATTCTTACTAAAAAATTAAATGTTGAAATTCTTTGCCGACTAACGTGTACTGCAGCTTAGCTAGTTCTGGATAACAGTTTAAACAGAATACTAATAGTACTATATAATCCCCCCACCCCCACCCTTTCTGTTTCATGATACCATTTAGAAGGCAAAGCTATTTTGTTATCTCTCCTGGATATCACTGCCAATGGTGATCTATTCCATAAAATACCACAGACAATTTGATCAGGCTCAGTACTCAGTTGGTCTGGGTGTGTATTCCTGCACGACGAGGTTGAAAATATACAATATTGTCTAGCCCTGCTTTCCCAGCCAACAAAAAACACACCTGGGGTTCATTCTGGAAATCAAATACCTCCAATGTTTCAATTATGTCACTCCAGTTTTTTTTTTTTTGGGGGGGGGGAGGTTAGTCAGAATAACCCCAGGTCCCAGAGTTTCACAGCCAATATTATGAGAGCACAAGTTTTGGTATTCACATTCCTGATAAAATACTGTTGCTTTTACGGACATCAATCATATTTTACTTCCATGCTGCAAAACTGAATGTCACCTGTTGTTTTTTTCCCTCTTTTGGGAGCCTTCTCCTTTATTCTGGAAGTCAGTTAAGGAGTTAGAAGCTCGGCTAACACCCACGTCCTTGGAACCGTCTCCTTAGTTATTCCAGTTCATACCACCCAACTCTCCCTCATTTCGACTCAAAAACTTCCTTTATCCCTCATCTCCTAAAATTTGTGTTTCTGTAAACAGTGAGTATTTTAAGCACAAATTAATTCCAAACATTAGACTTACGGGCTTATTCTTCCTCAGAAAATGCATTTAACACTAACCCGTTATTCTACCAGCTTTGTGAGTTGATATCACCAGTGTTCAAGATGTGTCCCTGGTTTTGGTCCCTTGCCTCTGATGTTCTTAAAACCTTTTCCCTGATTTATAAGGCAGGGGGTTAAAAGGTACTGTATGTTCCAGTTTAAAGAGAAAGTTAACTAGTTTGGTACCAATTTTATTTGCTACACATAATGTTCTGAGAGTTGCCATTTACCAGTGCAGAGTCGAAGGACCCTGGCAAAGGACATTGTGTTATTGTATGGTAGCCCACCACTTCCCCTTACCCTGAAATAACCACACAACACAGGTCTTGGAGGAAATGGCCGCAGCCATGCATTTATTGAAATAAATCACCACCTTTAGGAGCAGCGTGCACTGCCAGGAGGATACGCAGCCTTCATTCAGGTCTCCCACACTCCTGCCCCCAATTCTTGGGCCACCCTAGTGCGGCCCTAATGATTGATGCACCTCCGGAGTAGGAACCCCTCCGATAGGAGCAAGGAGGTCATATGGCCAAGCACCCTTGTGGCCACCCACATCTAGCGCTGCCCTCCCTGAGGAATAATCCTGATTGAGGGTGGACCACAACCCCTCCCATCTGGGTCCTGCAGTCCCCAGCCTCATGCCGACCGGAAGTGACGAATTCTTCAGGAGACTTCAACTCATCTCCTCCTTCTTCTTCTTGTACCCTCAGTCTGCGATCCTCATGAGCTGCCACACATGGTTGCAACAGTTGTAACATGTTCCATCATCAGTTCTGAACAGACTGTCTACCTTAACATCTACCTTCCTTTTCAATGAACTATTTCTTTCGTTATCAGTCATCTATTCACTCATTAAATTTTACAACCCTTTGGAGGAGGCGAAAACCCCAGAAAAACCTTGCTTAATGGGAAAACTTGGAAAACTCACTCCCCGACCCCTAATGTGGTCACCCATAGTGGGTTAAAGGGGGTCCTACCTCCCTGGCCCCTTATCCTGCTTTTACGAGGGTGGGCGAGAGGGAGTTTGACAAATGAAGAAGACAGAACAGAAAGCTTCTGGCCTTTCGCTCACATAACCCTTCTTTCTCCAACGTCCACCAAATGCCACCACCTCCAGGCAGCCTTGTGGGACCTCCCTTCATGGCGTTGCCATGACATCTGATCACCCCAGGGGAGGTACCCTACCTTCATTCCAGGTCCAGGGAGGGAAGGCTCCAGACAACTGGCCAGCTGCTGTGATGCCTTGCAGCTTCTCTATTGCCTGGTAGCCTTCCACTTACCGTTTCCCTGAAATAACCACACAACACAAGTCTTGGAGGAAATGGTCACAGCCATGCATTTATTGAAATAAATCACCACCTTTAGGAGCAGCTTGTACTGCCAGGAGGATATGCAGTCTTCATTCATGCCTGCCACGCTCCTGCCCCAATTCTTGGGCCACCCTAGTGTGGGCCTAATGACTGATGTACCTCCTGAGTCGGAACCCCTCCTATAGGTGCAGAGAAGGTCATATGGGCAAGCAGCTATGCAGCCTCCCATGTCTGGCGTCGCTGTCCCTGAGGAATAATCCTGATGCAGGTGGACCATGACCCCTCCCACCCAGGTCTGGGTCCTGCAGTACCCAGCCTCATGCTGACCGGAAGTGATGAGCCTTTCAGGAGAATTTGGCTTGCCTCTTCCTCCTTCCCTTTGTGCCCTCAGTCTGCAATCCTCCTGAATTGCCACAGGATGGGTGCAGTCCAACCCTCTAAGCCGCTGCTCCAATTAACCTCCAAGACCCACCTACCAAATGAACCCTTCCTATCTATATATCTATCTATCTAGTCTGCCCTTGGCCAGTCTCTCCTCCCTCAAGTCCTGTGGGAAGGCTCCCCTTAGCCCCAAGCCATAAGGTTTCCAACTCACAATACCCCTTTGCATGCAGCTTGCCCCTCCAAATCCTGACCTGGCTGGCATTCTCGCTGCACTGGATGTGACCTGTTGATAACCCTTTCCCAAGGAGGAACCCAAGTGTATGAGCACTTCCACATGCTAAACTCTTCACCTGCGAAGTTTGTGCCATTCTGGCAGTACAATAGGGGCCCATTTCCCAGTCCAGATAGCCACTCTTGCTAATGCCCAGCAGTGATGCCATTCCCAGATTCACTGCTCTTGGTATCTTCCGTGGAACCTGTAATAGACAACAGAATGTTAATGCAACTGCCGACTGGTGCAGCACAAGACTACTGGTGTCTCTCCTATCGCTCTTAGCTCTCCTGCTTGCCGAGATATCACCTGTCTGTTGGAGTGCCATGAGACCTACCCCAGCCTATCTACTATTCCACTCTAGCATCCTTGGGAATGTGGGGGGTCATCCTCCGATACCCTCCGTTACACCAGCTGGCCTACCCTCCAGCCCCTCCAGGAGCTCCAATGCAATGCTCTGTTATCCAGCCCTATGCTCTTCAGAGCATGGTACACTGCCCCTGCCATGCCATGCCTGCCATTTTGGCTGGCCAAACCAGATCCACCTACAGGCCCTGTCACATCCACCCAATACTACCATAGACGCCCTGCTCCTGTAAAGATCTTCACTAGTGGAAAGGTAAATCCTCCTACAGTGGAGGCAATCAGGAGGGGTCTGAAAACTTATCTGTTTAAGCTAGGCTATCCCAATGATACATTAATAATGTTTAAATTCTGGATTTCTGCTTGTTCTGTGATTTTATTTATTATACTATATAGATACATAGACAGTGTCAGCAGATAAGGGCCTATGGCCCACCCAGTCTACCCATTTAAGTTTGTAAGTTCAGTTTATGTTTTCCAGGAAGTCTGTTGCCCCTTACCCCTGACCTCCAGAATTCCTTTATGTCTATCCCATGCATTCTTAAATCCCATGATTGTTTCAGCCCCACCACTTCCTCTGGCAGGGTGTTCCACTTGTCCACCACCCGTTCTGTGAAGAAATTCTTCCTCACGTTTCCTCTGAATCGCTCCTCCCTCCAACTTCATCCCATGCCCTCTAGTCCTGGAACATCTTTTCGCTTAAAATAGTGCATTCCTACACCCTGTTCCTCCCTGTAAGATACTTGTATGTCTCTATCATATCCCTCTCTCCTCCTCTCTCCTCCAGGGAGTACATGTTCAGTGCCTTCAACCTGTCCTCATAGGACTTGTGATGCAATCCATGCACCATCTTTGTTGCCCTCCTCCGAACCTTCTCTACCCTGTCTATGTCCTTACGTAGGTAAGGTCTCCAGAACTGCACAGTGTACTCCAGGTGCGGCCTCACTAGTGTCTTGTATAGTGGAATTATGACCTCCCTTTTCCTGCTGGTGATGCCCCTGCCTATGACTTTGGAATTATTCCATATGGCGCCCAGAGCTTGTAGTGCCATCTGGGGAACCTGCAAGAGATAACCGAGAGTTAATGCAACTGTAGACTAGTGTAGTGTGAGAATGCCTGTGCCTCTTCCATTGCAGCAAGATCTCCAGCTTGCTGAGATGCCACCTGTCTGTGAGGGTGCCATGAGACCTACCCCCCCCCCCCCACATGCTCTTCCTCTTCGTAACCCTGGGGATTTATTTATTTATTAAATTCTCAGATGAACACCTTTTGAGCTAGAAGCTCTTTACATAGGTTCCATGTCATAGTACAATAGAACAGGGACAGACAGTTTATATACAGAAAGACACGAGAGTCAAAAATATAGAAGGTTGGCTGAAATGAAAATAATAAAGAGCAGACAAAATGTACCCAGGAATTGGACAATGTATGCTTGGACTAGTAGCTAATAAACAATAGCAAAAATGAGAATAATACCAGAGCAAAAACTTTCTTGCTGTAGAATATTAGAAATGCAGCCAAGCAGCATTGTCTACGAGAAGAAGAGAAAAGTGGGCAACTCAGTCAGTACACAGGCATTGTACCGTGTACACCTGGCATGTGACTAAGTAAGCTAGAGCTGAAACAGAACCCGTAAAAATGAAAAGCAAAACCTAATATACTGTACATTAAGAAAATGTAGCCCAAAGGCATTGTCAGGGTAGGACTGTGAGAATAATTGGGTGGGGTGGGGGTTAGGTGAGAGAAAGGGTGAGGTAGGGAGGAAGAAAGGGAGAGGGTTTCAGCAATTAGGTGAATAGGAGAGGTAGAATCAGGGTAGTAGAAATACATAAAGGGATGGGAATGTGGGGCGGAGAGGGGAATGGGGTGGGGGGAATTGGGAGGTGGGAAGGAAAAATGAATGGAAATACGTGGAGAGGGTAGCTGTGGGAGTGCGGGCCCTTGGGTTGAAGGGTGAGGAGGGGGAATTCTGGTAGAGGAAGTAATCAGAGGGGAGCAGGCCTTCACCAGCTTTAATTGAAGCAGTCACAAAAGCCACTGGCCACAAGGAGTTGCCGAAGTTTGCATTTGAAGGGGCCTAACGTGGCAGTGTTAGCGACATCACAATGCAGGGAGTTATACCACTTAGGGGCTCTGACTGCAAATGACCACTGACCTTGGGAAGTATGGCAGTGTGATACTAGGAAAGTTAGATTTTCTGAGCTTCTTGCATGGCGGGTATTGCAATAGGGACTGAGGATCTTCTGAACCCCTGGAGGCATAAGACCAAAAGAGACCTTCTTAGCTAGTAGGCAGGTTTGATATGTGACTGCCCTTTAACTGGAGCCAGCTGGATCATAGATGTCACAAGCATGCAAGAGGCATAAAGCTCCTGTAAGAAACCTGCAAGCCTTGTTAAGAGCGATCGCAATGTGACATAGGGCAGTGTCGGTGGCAGATCCATAGATCAGAAGCCCATAGTCGATGATGGAGACAACTGAGCTTTGGATTGCCAGACTAAGGGCTTCAGTAGTCAGACAGTGCTTTTGTTTGAACAGTAGCCAAGAAGGATATTCACGGCTTTGGTGACATTGTCTATATGACTGGCAAAAGACAGAGTGCTATCTAGGGTCACACCTAGGTACTTGAACAATTGCATCTGTTCCAGAGCAATGCCTGAGCATTTTCTGACTTTACGTTGTCGGGCTTTATGCTTGGGATATTGGGTGCCTGTCCCCCGATAAGCCGTGCTGTCCTTGAGAGCTGGCTTCCCCACCCCTTGGTTAACCTTAATCTACCCACATAGCTGATTCACCGGACTGGCACATGCACCAGCCTTTCCATGAGCCCCGGGGTAGTGCTTTACCACCTGGCTACAGGCCTCCTGGACCATGGTGCACCATTGCCATGCCCTCCTGCCATTTGAGCTGTCTTAATAGGACCTGCCTGGGACCCCAGTTCTATCTAAGTTCCTAAGTTCCCACTGAAGTTCCGTCCTACCCAGTAATTTCTTTGACTCTGTCCCAGTGTCGCTGCTGACCACCCTCCATCGCCCACCATTTTATCTATGTACCATCTCCCCACAGGAGGCCAGAACTTTTATTCAAAAAGCCGTCAATAGTAATAGTCCTGGCACCAACCCTTTGGACACTAGGCTCCTTCGACTGGCTATGGATGCTATACTGGTCCCCCTTACTGAACTGCTTAACCACTCCCTGTGCCTGGGGCAGTTCCCCAGTGCCTGGAAAACTGCCATCATCACTCCCATGCTAAAGAATGGTGATCGGTCCACCCCTGGTAACTACCAACCTATCTCCATCCTCCCACCACTCTGTAAGACCCTGGAAAAAATAGTCAACCAACTCACTGAATACCTGGCCAAGCACAATATCCTGTCCCCTGAGCAGCATAGCTTTCATGCTGGTCATAGCACTACAACCGCCCTACTCGAATTCTCTAACTTTCTGCACTCTGCCCTTAACGCCGGAAACCCCGCGAGGGCCGTATTCATTGACCTCTCCAAGGCCTTTGACATGGTTTGCCACCTCCTCCTGCTTGACTCCCTCAGATGCCTTGGTTTCACCTCTGGTCCCCTTGCATGGTTCACCAGTTACCTCTCTGCCAGAGCACAATGCATAAAAATCAACAGCACCTTATCTGACACATGACCTGTCTGCTCTGATGTTCTACAGGTCTCTATTTTAGGCCCCTCCTCTTCAGCCTCTGTCTTAACTCACTTCCTTCTGCCTGGTCTAGTAAGATCCTCTTCTATGCAGAGGAGGAAGTGCTTTTAGCCTCAGATCCCAACCCCACCACACTCCAGACCACCCTCCAGTATGCATTTCATACAGCTGAGCAATGGTTCACTTCCCAAAGACTGGTTCTGAACCTAAAAAAGACCAAGGCTATGCTCTTCTCACATTGCCAAAGCAAAGCCATTGGTGCCCCCCTCGTGATACTACCCAACAGACTACTCCCCATTGAACAGGTTTCCCTCTACAAATACTTGGGTATCACCTTTGATTCGGTTCTTTCCTTCCACTCCTACATAAGTGCCCTTTCTGCTGCCACCAATGTCAAGATTGGACTATTATATCATCATAGGGTTTGCCTCTCTCAAGAGGCCCTCAGATTAGCAATCGCCTCTTCTGTCTTGTTGCTAGTAGACTATGGGCTGCCCATCTATGCTGCTGCTGATAATGCTGCCCCAGCGAAAATCCAGCTCTCCTTAAACAAGGCCTGCAGGCTTCTGACTGGTGCCCCGAGGTGCAACCACACATGTCTGCTGTACTCCTCCACCAACTTGCTCAACCTAGAAGAAAGGCTTCACTTCCAAACCTGCCTTCTTGTAAAAAATTCGCTACTAGGGCTCTCCCCCCCCCCTCCAGTGTTTTCACCTCCCTCCAGTGGGCCTCCCCTTCAGTATCCACCTGCAGCATGGCCAATACTTCACTCACTGTCCCAAGGGTAAGGACCTCTATGGCCCAGAGATCCTTCAGATACAGAGCTCCTACCTGGTTGAATTCCCGCCCAGCCAATATAGCTGATGCCACCAAGCTAGGTCCTTTCAAGGCAGCTCTTAGAAGCCACTTGACTAGCTTCCGCTGCTGCAATTGCACATAGTGCCCCCCCAGGACTACTCAACCTTCAGGCATGCCATGTTCACCCTGGCTATCTGTAGCTTTCATGGGTAAACTGTTTGGGCTTTGCTGTGAGTCCTGTGGTCTGTGGCTCATCTACTGCCTTCTGTAACAAAACTGTTTTTTGGTATCACCTGACGTAGTACTTGTGTACCCAAAAAAGAAATGTTTACTGTGTCCTAACAATGTCTGCCCTTGTACCACCAGTGAATGTCTGTAACATGGTCGCTCTATAAGTCATTTTGTATGAACCGTATCACCGTATTGTTGTTGTGCTGTTCCCATGATGAGGTGCCTTTGTAAATGAGTCTTTGACTCAAAGGTCTGTAAAACCGATACTCTAAATAAATAAATCTAACCACTACTACCTAGGAGCCATTCCAGCCATGTGATATACATGTGCAGGCCACACCACCTGCACTGGTGGCCACTGGACCCTGCATCATCCCCCCTCGGTATGTATGTAGCAACCCTTAACTCTTGGTCATGTCCATGACTTTCACTGAAGCTGACCGGCTTCTGGCCTTTGCTATGCTGCCACACCCTGACATGAGACCTACTGGTCTGCCAGCCTGTACATCCTCATGCAACCACTCTGCTCCCAGCTCCTGCTGTGTGGCTACTTGTACTAACCCGCTATCCATTGCCTGGCCTTTTGGAATGTGTTCTCAAAAGGTCAGCCCACTCTGATGGGGGGAGGTGGGTCCATCTCCTCCAGTGCTCCCACTCCCAGAGGTCTCCCCCTATCTCTCCAGAGGCAACCAGGGCCAACCTGCATACTAGCAACCCCCACTCACCCCTCACTGTGAGCTCCTTGCATTAGCGAATCTCCACACCATGTCGTACTTCACATGCCTTGGCCCGTTGACACAAGGAGCCAACCTCTTATATCGAGTCAATGCCATTATATGCCATGTGCATGGCACTGACTGCCAAGTCTCTGGCAAGAAAGATAGCTTAGGGAATAGTGTTTTCTACAGACAGCATCGGGGCTCTGGGTTCTCAAATGTTCCAAGTCCAGGAGGAAGTCCTTTCTTACAACATCTCAATTTATTCCTTGCTCCTGTATGGAGGGGGGTCTCCCCCCCCCCTTTGAGTCACAGTCCTCCAACGCTCCCCCCAAATGGGTGGGCCTGTTTGCATGTGCAACTCAATGTTCCCAAGACAACGTTCAACTGAGCACTTTTTGCCAATGTGTCCCCCAAGACCTGTTTGGTCATGTGACATCAGGAGCCATGATGCCGCCACGTATGACAGCACTATTAGCACATTAACCCAATACATTAACAAGGGAAATTACTAGAGCAATCGGGTCACATGTCCCACATCGAAGGGATGCAGCAGCCCTCTGGTGGTGCACCCATGCCCAAACTTGCAGCTGCCCGGTTGCTGCTCCCCAGGTTGTAAGAGAGGCATACCTGGGAAAGGAAACTCCTTCTTCCTTTCCCTTGTACTCGCCCTGCTGCAGCTCCACCAATAAAATTTATTGAAGATTGGATCCCGTCCCTGCTGGGGGCACCCAAAGCTGTGATGCCCTTACACTATGACTGTTCCTCGGTGCACCATTAAGCCTCTAACTCTGCTGTTCATGGGATTGTGTTTACTTGCTAGGGGTTATCGTTGCCTGATCCACTGAATATTTCTTCACAAGGGGCACTCTAGATGATGCTGCCAGCAGTGGGCCTACACATGCTTCCCAGATACGCCTTCCCTTCAGAAAACCCATTAGCTGGTGGACCATATGGCTATAAATTGTGTGTGTGTGTGGGGTGCTGGCTCTGCCTCCCAAAACCGGTCCTTGCTCCCTGCAGCCTTTTTATTTATTCATTTATTTATTTATTCCTTTTTTTGGATATATACCGAGGGGAGTGGCCCTAACCTGCTATAAGAAGGGTCGTAATCCCGACTTGGGCCTTGCTGCCGCTTAACATGTGGGAGTGGGGTCTCTGAGCCAAATAGCTCTCTTCGTACTTCCTGAAACTATCCTTACATAAATAGATGTTTGACTTTTTGCCTGGTGAACTAAAGTTCACCCCAGCAGAGAGAGATGGAAGACAGTATACTAATCATCATGCAAGGATGGCATCACCAAGCCAGTAGTGCCACCTTTAAGTACAGCAGATCAGACTTGGAAGGCTCACTGGGGCCGGATGTTCAAATGACTATGCCCGCGTTGCATCTGCTGTTTATTTTTTTTTTTTTAAGCAGCAATGCATCCCTGCCTATCAGACCCTCTATTAGATGGCCTAACAGTGTCCGCAGTCCGTATCTGAAAACAAATGAAAGTGTAGCCTAACTAGCCACAACACGCAATTACTTCCAATTACTGCTGCGATTGCGACCTTAGTCATCAGGCAGTATGGGCCGGCGGCCAAAGGCACTGAACACGAGCTCCGGATTAGTGTGCCTCTCTGGTTAAAATTCCCCCTTTCCTTATAAGGTGATGTGACTTCTGAAAATAGCAGCCTGACATCCTGGATGCCAGCAACACAGAGCAGCAGCGAGCACCCATGCATTGTATCCTTGTCTAGCCCTCATTGGTAATCACCACATAGGCTTTTGCTCTTTACAACCACTGTATTTTATGCTAGACAGTTTTATTTTTGTTGACTGGGTAGGCCCACTGAGGCTAGAAGTCCATTTTTCAGGGGTGACCCAGGGAGGGGAGATAGAGATGGTAGCCAACTGAAATTGAACTAAATGAAGCTGTTGGTGGTATTTCTAGTGAATGGGGGGAAATTTGTCCAGTACACTGGGGAAATACCCTTACTCTTTTCGAGAAGTGCCATGGAATCTTTAACGTCCACCTGAACAGGCAGACAGTACCTCAGTTTGATGTCTCGTGCAAAAGGCGACACCTCATGCTGCCCTACAGTGTCAGTATTGGGATTTAACCTAAGTGCCTGGTGTAGGAATAGAACCCACAGCTTTTGAGTTTCTGGACTCGGAGGTGAGTGTGCACCCTGCTGAGTCACAGACACTGCTTATTTCCCTAAGGAAAACTAGCTATTGCATCTTAATACTAAGAAGGTTCTTTTATCTAGAAATTAAATCCACAACCCAACAGCTGTTGCTGCTACCAGCATGGATTACAACGATTCTGGAGACTATCACCAATATTTTTTTTTGGATAAACCAAACACAATAGATGAGACTGTGTTTGTATTTTTTTTTTTGTGTGTGTGTTATGCAGCTGTGATTTCATGCTAGGCTGAATCCTGAGGGGTATGTAAATGACTTTGCCAAAATCAGTCTGCAGGGATAAAACCCTGTACCTCCTGTTTCAAATTATATCTGCACTACCACAGTGTGCTACTGCAGCTGCCCCCAGTAATGCTTTGTGTTTTTTTTTTGTTAGTACCTGCCTATATAGACTGCACCCACAAAGAAAACCGCATAGTATGAACTGCCTTGTAGTATTAGCTCCATTGCCTGCATTATAAGTTACCATGTCAGTGTGCACCAATGTGAATGAACTGGATTACAAGCTGGCTGAGTGGGAGGCTGCAACAGGTGGTGGTGAGAGGGGAGCTCTCAACTCCAAGGCCGGTGACGAGTGGGGTGCCACAGGGCTCTGTACTGGGGCCAGTATTATTTTGGCTGTTCATATCAGACATTGCATATGGGGTGGTGAGCAACACAAGTCTGTTCGCTGACGACACCAAAATCGGAGCAGTGGTGAATGGAGAGGAGGGATGGAAGCAGCTGCAGGGGGACCTAAGCAAGCTAGAGGAGTGGTCAGAGAGGTGGCAGCTGGGGTTCAACGCAAAGAAGTGTAAGGCTATGCACTTTGTGGTGAAGAACCCAAGGAGAGAATACTGGCTGGGGGGTGGGTTAAGCTGGGAATCACTAAGGAGGAGAAGGACCTTGGGGTAATAATAACAGGGACCATGAACAACACTGCCCAGTGCAGGAGAGAAACTGCAAAAGCGAACAAAATGCTGGGATGCATAGCAAGGGGGGTTTTCGTCCAAGCAAAGAGAGGTGATCTTGCCCCTCTACAGGTCGCTGGTAAGGCCGCACTTAGAGTATTGTGTGCAGTTTTGGAGGCCATACCTAAAGCGTGATATCAGGCTACTGGAGGGGGTGCAGAGGAGGGCAACAAAGTTGATATGTGGAATGCAGGGGAGAGACTATGACAGCAGGCTGAGAGACCTCAATATGTACACCCTGGAGGATAGAAGGGACAGGGGCGGCATGACAGAGACATTCAGGTATCTGAGGGGAATCAATAAGGATGGGGCAGATGGGGTCTTTAAGCTAAGGAGGGAGGGACACCAGGGACATGGGCTAAGAATGAGGAGGAGGGAGATTTAGGAGGAAATGAGGAGACACTATTTCACAGAGAGGGTGGTAGCAAATGGAACACACTACCAGAATGGGTGGTATCATGTAAATCTGTGAACAGCTTCAAAAGGGCATGGGACAAGGAACAGAGGAGAGTGATAATGGGGGAGGTGGGGGGTGGCAGTGGGATGACAAAGGGAAGGGGGGTGAGGCAGCTGCAAACTAGGGGTGCTAGCTGCACAATTGAGCAGACTTAGATAGACCGGGTGGTCTGTTTCTGCTGGCACATTCGTATGTTCGTATGTTTGTATGACTATGTACTGAACTATTAGCTTCATCCCTTATCGGGTCTTATGCGGAGAAAGGGGCCTCCCAGCTCACCATAAGTCGGTGACTAGTAGATCGCAAGTGAGACTGATGCTTATT
Source organism: Neoceratodus forsteri (assembly GCA_016271365.2). Taxonomy (NCBI): domain Eukaryota; kingdom Metazoa; phylum Chordata; order Ceratodontiformes; family Ceratodontidae; genus Neoceratodus; species Neoceratodus forsteri. Next base: position 30,094,449 of record CM028133.1, on the reverse strand, counting down.
TCAATAATGATAGCTATGTGTGGCCACCTACGCCACACACAACATGGTAGGTCTGACATGCCGCGGCCATGTTGGCGATCACCCAGCCTGTCACCTCCCCGTGCCTCTGGTATGGCCTACGCACCTGCAGTCTGTTGAAGACCATACCACGGGCACCTCACTTATGTGTGTCATTGTACTGCATTCCTATATTTGAGTTACTGTGGGCCCGTGGTGCTCATGGCAGCCTTTCAACTGCTATGATCAAGATGGCTGCTAAGATCACGTAGCCCTCAAGATCTCCATCCACAAATCAGGAGGGCAGGATGGCACCCAATGTCTTGTGACCCTCGAGCTTCCCAGTGCGCGAAATCCAATAAAGGACCTATGGGTCCCAGGCCGAATTCCATCACCTTGACCAGACCATTAGAGGTGGCAGCAACCCCAGAGCATCAAAAGATATGGGAGAAATCCCATCTCCACCTAAGGTGCATCATTCGAGTGTTCCACCCTGTCTGTTGCTACCGGCCTGTCCTACCACAGCTTCCATACTGCGTCCAGCTACTCCCAGGACTGCTGGATCCCCAACCAGTCCCGACGAGCAACAGCACTGGAATTCTAGGACCAAGGCATGATCAAAGTCCCCGGAGGAGAAGGGCTAGGCCTAGGAGGTAGGTGGAGAGCCACTAGGGGAAACCTGCAATTGCTGAGTGGGGGCCTTGGGTACTCCCTGCCCATGCGGAAGCTAGGCGTCCTTGTCCCGAGAACACATAGCTCATGAAGAGATGTCCGGATTGAATGCCAGATGACTTTGTCCCCTCCCCTGATTTTGCCTCAGACTTTTTCTCTGTCCCTCATGAAATTACTATTTTGTGAGAGAACAGTGAGGTTGTAAACACAAAATAATGTCGAACATTAAAGTCACCTTCTTGTTCTTCTTAAGAAAATGCATCTTACACTAATCCCCTTATTCTATCAGCAGTACTCTTCCCCTCCCCCAACTGCTAGGCCCAGATACCTCTCTGCCTGCTCGTCACTGGAGTTGTTTTCAGTTTGACAAATGGAGGAGAAAGAAGAGAGAGCTGCTGGCCCTTAACTCACATAACCCTTCTTTCTCCGCCCTCCACCAAATGTCACCTCCTCCAGGCAGCCTTGTGGGACCTCCCCTCATGGCGTTGCCATGACATCTGCTCACCCCAGGGGAGGTCCCCTACCTTTCTTCCAGGTCCAGGGAGGGAGGGCCCCAGACAACTGGCCAGCTGCTGCGATGCTGTGTTGAGTTTCAGCTGCCAAACTCTTGACCATTCTTCCAGCTTCCTCAGATCTTCCCTCATTCTTTCAACCCCCCCCCCCAGTGTGTCTACTCAGTTGCAGATTTTTGTGTCATCCGTGAATAGGCATACCTTCCCCTCCAGTCCTTCTGCAATGTTGCTGATAAAGACATTGAAGAGGATCAGACCAAACCCCAACCCCTGTGGCACCCTGCTAGTCACCCTACCCTCCTCAGAGTGTACTCCATTTACTACTGCTCTCTGGGGCCTGGCCTTAAGTCAACACTCAACCCATTTTACTATTTTGGGACCCACTCCTACGCTGCTTAGCTTGTTTACCAGCCTTCTGTGTTGAATGGTGTCGAAGGCCTTGCTAAAATCTAGATAGGCCACATGTACTACCACCCCCCCCCCCCCGGTCGATTACCTTAGTTATCCCATTGAAAAACTCTATCAGGTTAGTCTGGCAGAACCTTCCCCCAGTGAGTCCATGTTGCCTCGGATCCTGAAGTTTGTAGGTAGCAAGATACTCCCCATATCTGTCTTTCAGTAGTGATTCCATTACTTTGCCCATTACCAAGGTTAGGCTGACAGGCCTGCAGTTTCCTGCCTCCTCTCTATTCTTGGTTTTGTGGAGTGGGACTACATCTGCCCTCCTCCAGTCTCCTGGTACTTCCCCTGTATCAAGTCACAGGTTGAACAGGGCTGTCAGAGGTGCAGTCAGTTCTTCCCTGAGCTCCCTCAGTATCCTAGGGTGTACCCCTTCTGGACCCATTGCTTTGTCTACTTTTAATTGCTGCCATTCCCTTAGGACTCTTTCCTCCATGAAGGGAGTCTGCTCACTACCTGACCCTTGTTGCCCTTAATTGGAAATGCTTTGCCTGGAGTTCAATGAACAAGCAGCCAGCCACTCCTACTTTCTAAGCTATATAAGCAGTTCCTTTCAGCCTCATTGTGAAGCACTTTTTTTTTTTTTTTTTTTTATACAGCTGAAGGCTCTGTCGGTCTGTCCTCTGAGCTAGTTGGGGCCTACCCCCCCAACCTTGCTGCTCCTGCTTGTCTGCTGGATTTCTGTGTTTATTTCTTGCTTCTGGTTTGTATTTTGCCTTCGGCTTTGTGTGCTTCTTCTGTCTTTGTTCCCTGTTTTCTGTGTTTGTGTGTCTTTGGTTTTGTCTTTTTAGGGAGCTTTTGTTTCTAAGCTCCTAGCATATTGCTCCAGAGCTCCTACTATTTGCTCTGTTACTCACAACTCTCACACTACTGCAATGTAACTGCAATCATTATCTGAGTGTTTCAGCTCATCCATAGCTGCTCCATGTTGCATACTCGATTATGTTCACCTAACTCAGATTTACTCTGAACCTAGCTATGCAGCTCAATCATGCTCTCATTCTACTTACCTCATTTCAGCAGCTTCATTGACCTGCCTCATTACACCTGCTTTCAGCAGCATTGTGTCTCCTTATTTATGTTTATTGTAGTTTTACAACTCAGTGTCCTCCATTCAGATGTTGCTTCTATGTTAATTCACCCTGTTATACACAGAGGTCAGGTACAAGTTACTGCTGCGGCTGTTAAACTAGCTTTAATATCTGGATGTGGTTCTCAACCCTTCCATCACTTTCTTGATTGTCCTATGACAGGGGCTGGGAAGTGTTTGGGGAGTCATGGCCCCATGTGGAGGATTATTTCTGTTCTAAAGCCTGCCTTTGCCGCCACAAATCCTCAGAGTATTTGTCACCTTGATTTGGCTTTTCAGTGCCTGGCTGGTTTGCCCCATTATTCAGTGCTGTTTCATTGCTGCTATGTTATGCAGACCTACGTGCAGGTCCACTTATTACTACTCTGTTTACTGACCTATGTGCAGATTCACGCTTGCTTATGCAGTCGTTGCTCATTGCTTACTTTATGCCTACTGCCATCCCCTTGGCTTCAGCCTCTGGGATTTTGCTGCACTCAATTCTGCATTTGACCTTGCAAGGTCTCAACACTCACTGCTTATTACGATCCTGGCACACCAGTGCTCAATTAGCTGCTCACCAGCTTTTCGGCTCTCATTCAATTTCAGGGGCATGGCAGCCATTCTATTCTGGTGTAGGGTTCCTGCAGTTGACGGTCTTGCTCTGCATTTAGTCCGCATCTTGAGTGTGTCCAACTTGGAGCGGGATCCTTTTCACCTGGCCCATAGCTGGGAATGCCCTCTCCCCAGGCTTGGCTTTAGCTGCCTGCTATGTGACAGTAGCTCATGGTGTAGAATTTAAGACTAGCAGTGAAGGGTGGTTACTCTGAGCTCCTTTGGCTCTAGTGTTCCACTATAATGGTTATCCTTTGACTTTAGTGTTTCCCTAGCAAGGCACCTTCACCACATTCTCCCTGTGACTGCCTCTGGTTCACCTGGTTTGAGTTTAGGGCGAGTAGACCAGGTGAGTGCCTCAGCAGTCGTTGCTCTCCTCCTCTGCCTTGGTTGCATGTATTGTTGCAGAGTTTTCTCACAACCTTCCATGGCGTTCCCACTAGAGGGTTTGAGTGGAGCCTGCCTCCAAATTGGACTCTTTCCACCTCCCTTTAATTGGGTTATCCAAATTGCAGCTACAGAGCTGTCACTAAATAAACTATCCTAAGCCTGGAGGGAAGGTGACCTAGGCCTTGGACCCCCAGAGATTTCCTCCTCATAGGGTTTTTTTCTCTCCTCTGCTGCCTCAGGTCACAATTGTTAGTTAGCATAGTGGTGTCCCCTAGTTTTTAGGTAGATTCTGCTGTTGGATGGAGGTGGACAGTGTCCTGCTGTTCCCTTTCTCCTTAGAAATTCCCCTCATTCTCAATGCAACCCATCATATCATGCTATGCAAACCTTGGGCAATTCATTACGTTATTGACTTGAGCATCTTATTATATTATCTACCTGTCTATGCTTATCTACCACTACATTTGTTACTTCTTGCTTATGCTTCATACTTCATTTTTGGGGGATCTTCCTAAGGTACCTTTGGCCACGGGAATCTTCCTGTGGCACCTCTTGGGGTGGAACCCTCTCCAACGGTTCCTTGCCTTTGGTACCCCTACAGAGTGGTAGTTTCTCTGGAATAGAGTGTGAACGGCCCAACAAAACAAAACTAACACAGTTGCACAAGCATAACACTATACTGGCTGTGCAGGACATTGAATTGGAAAGGCTTTGCCTGGAGTTCAGTGAACAAGCAGCCAGCCACTCCTACTTCCTGAGCTATATAAGCAGTTCCTTTCAGCCTTATTGTGAAGCACTTTTTCTTTGTCCCTTCATCCTCCCCTCCTCCAGCAGCTGCACTTCTCTCCTTAGGATCTTCCTAAGGTACCTTTGGCCGCAGGAATCTTCCCATGGCACCTCTAGGGGTGGAACCCTCTCTGAGGGTTCCTTGCCTTTGGTACCCCTACAAGGTGGTAGTTCCTCTGGAATAGAGAGTGTGGACCACCAAACAAAACCAAACTAACACAGTTGTACAAGCATAACATTATACTGGCTGTGTAGGACATTGAACTATAGGTCCTTTCCCTTCCCCCTCCCTCTCCTCTGTAAACACTGAACAAAAGTATCTGTTCAACATGTCCTCCTTCTGGTGATCCTCCTCTATTAAGACCCCCCTTCCCCTTTCACCCTTACTATCCCTCCCTTGGAGACATAGAAACGCAGAAATGTGATGGCTGAAGGAGACCAAAGGCCCATCTAGTCTGCCCATATGTTTGCATGGACCACTGTTGGGCCATGCCTGCTAGCACTGAACTCTTACTCAAGATCAATCAATCAATCAAAATCTTTATTTATCCAGGTGAACATCATTGAGCAGGGCTCTTTTACAAGATGGACCTGGTTAGAACAAAGTCAGGGTATTATTCAACATAAAAAAAACACATATAAAATACATGTATATAAGTATGTAAACACATTCATATTGGTGCAATATGGGTGATTCAAAGACAAAGGAAGGGAGACAAGGAACCATAACAGAGGAGGATCCAATTACAAGGGGTCAGGTTCACCATTGAAAACTTAATTACATAAATACAATTTCATATATCCATGTTCACTGTAGAGAAATACCAGATAGACCAATTACCAGGGGCAATCACAGGGACCAGCCATGAAGATGGCATAAGGGAACCACCAACTAATGACAGATGGGGGTACCAGGAGAGGTATGTAATATATGAATGAAGGATAACATGGTGAGATGTGTAGTCCCATGGATAGGAGAATAAAATAGAGGCAGCGGCGGGGGCCTACAGGGAGGGGGAAGGGGTGGTAGGAATATTATAGTTTGATTGCATGTAAATGGTGGAAATATCCTGTAAGGTTGTGAAAAAAAAAAAGGCTGGATAAAGCGGGAAAGTAGGCCAGCATCAAGAAGGAGGGCAGAGTCATCACGATGTTATAGATTAGCATGATGACAGACCCCAGTCAAGGAAAAATAGAAAACAATTGCACTATTCATTTCTGGTATAATGGTACAGGTTAGCATGACGACAAACCAGGGTCATGGAAAACAATTGCACCGATCATTTCTGAGATGAGAATATAAGAGCTTGAAGGATGAGATGCTGATGGGTGATCTTAATTTCAGCTTTTTTTTGCAGTTTGTTCCACAAGCAGGACAGTGTAAAGCTTATAGCACCCCTGCAAAAGCGAGAGTTAACTCTGGGAACCTTCAGTAAGATAGATGTGCAACTTCTCAGGGCACAATTGCCTATTGGTTTTAGAGGAAGACAGTCTGTAATGTATTGGGGAAGTTTTTGGAGATGGCTCTCAGGGTCCATAAGGCTGCATTTCTATCGCGACTGTATTGAAGAGAACTCCACCCCACTGACTTGATATAAGGAGCAGTGATGAGAGGAGTAAGGCAGGCCTGTAATGAACCTCAAAGCTCTATGATATAGTGTGTCAAGTTTGGTGAGGAAGGAAGTGGGACAATGACTGTACAGGATGTCAGCATAATCTATCAAGGACAGAAAGGTTGATTGGACCAGCTGCAATTTAGCATCTCTAGTTAAGAAGCGGGCTATCCTAAAAAACAGACCAAGCCTCTGTTGTAGTTTCTTGAGTAATTTTTCAATGTGCTCTATAAAGGGGAGCCTATGGTCCAGCCATACTCCCAGGTATTTAAATTTTGAGACAAATTCCAATTTTTCACCAAGAATAGTAGTAATCTGTGGCACAGGATCTGATAGGGCTAACTTTACCATTTGAGCAGAGGGAGAAAAGGGCATTGCTTTTGTTTTCTTTGCATTAAGTAATAGTTTTTATTTAGAAGTTGATGTTGCAGCAGGTTGAACTCAGATTGAAGGTCGTTACATGCAGATTGTAATGACGGGCAACTTACGTAAAGAACTGTATCATCTGCAAATAGATGTATGTTGGCCTTAGTAATGCTTTCATCAACGTTGTTGATGTAGATTACAAATAAAAGGAGTCCTAAGATAGAACCCTGGGGGACGCCTCTTAGGAGAGGTTTGAGAGTCGAGAAATCTCCTTCCGCTTTCACCCACTGGAATCGATCAGAGAGGTAGTTGTTGAATCACTGTAAAGATAATGGGTCTGCACCTAGTGAGGTCAGGGAAGAGAGTAGCAGCGAATGGTCAACAGTGTCGAAAGCCTTACTCAGGTCCAAGAACACAGCACAAGTGTAATTCCTATTGTCAAGCTCTCTTTGCCAGTCATTTGTCACTTTGGCAAGTGCTGTGATGGTGCTATGTTTCACTCTGAACCCTGATTGGACAGGATTTAGTAGGTTCTTAACTTCTAGATACTGCCTCAGTTGGTTACTAACAACTTTTTCCAGTAATTTCGACAAGACCAGGAGAACTTGAAATCAGTCTGTAATTATTTAGATCACAGGGATTGCCGGACTTGAACAGGGGTATGATGTGCGCTGTTTTCCATATTGAGGGAATGGATCCTTGAGTCAGTGATAGGTTGAATAAATGGGTTATGGGCATGGCTAACACATGGATGGCCACCTTCAGAAAATATGAGTCCAGGGTATCCGCTCCAGCACTTTTTTTATGTCTAATTTTAGCAACAGGTCTTCAACTTCTTTCAGAGTAGTAGGACGCAAGGAGAAGACTGAGTTGGTGACGCTGGGATCAGCACCTTGATTATCCACTTGGGAGCGCATCAAATTCACAGGGGAATTGTTGAAAGCTAAGCCTGCAGTCGCAAAATGATTATTGAAGGCATTCAGAATTTCCAATCTGTCACTAGTGGTGTTATTGTTAAAAGAGATTTCATCGGGTAATGAGCCACCGGACGTGTGCCCAGACAAATCCTTGACGGTTTTCCAAAATTTAGTTGGATTTTTGGAGGCAGAGAGAGATTCAGAATGATAGTAAGCAGCTTTTGTGTCTCTAACCATTCTAGTACATGAGTTTTTTGCCCTCTTGAACTGGCACCAGTCCGTAGAGGACTGAGTTTTTCGTGCTTTTTTCCATAGGTTGTCTCTCTCGGTCAATGCAGATTTTAATACTGGTGTCCTCACCCTCAACCCTGTGTTGCATGTATGTCCTGTCCCAACCAAGTTTAAAGGAGGTGATTGTTTTGGCCTCCACCACCTCAGCGGGAAAACTATTCCAAGGTGCCACCACTTGAAGAAAAATAACTTCCTGACATCATGTCTGAACCTCCCCCTTTGAGTTTCCAGTTGTGCCCTCTAGTATTAGAGTTGTGGGACCTAGTAAACAGTTCTGATATTGCACTTTGTTGATGCCTTTTAGGTACTTAAATGTCTTGATCATATGGCCCCCCCCCACCACCACCATCTGGCCTCCAGCAAGAATAACTTCAGCTCTTTCAGACATTCCTCACATGGCAGGTCATGTAGTCCTGTTATCATCTTTGATGCCCTTCTCTGGACTGTCTCCAGTCTGTTGATGTCCTTCTTTAGGTATGGGATCCAAAACTGGATGCAGTACTCCAGCTGAGATCTCACCAGGGATCTGTAAAGAGGCAGTATAACGTTTCTGCTCCTGCTGTCAAAGCTTCTGCTGACGCACCCCAGCATTCTGCTGGCCTTGCAACGTGCAGAGTTACACTGACTGGTTGACTTAAGGGACTCATGAATTAACACTCCTAGGACCCTTTCCTCTGATTATGTATTAAGTTGCACCCCGTTCAGCCAATATTCTGTTCTAGGATTATTTTTGCTCAGATGCATCACTTTATATTTCTTTGCACTAAAGTTGAGTTGCCATTGATTGGACTATGCCTTAAGTTTTCCTAGGTCAGCTTGAAGTTTGCTGATAGATTCTGCAGAGACATTTCAATTTGGAGAGTGTGCGAACATGCTCCATAGAAGTACAGTAAATGACAATATTTTAAAACTAAGAATTTTTAATACTGTAGTTTAGGGGGTCATTTGTTTCAAATCAAAGCCACAACTCAACTACCAAGAGTTTTGTTAGTGCTTTTACTCCCAGACTTCCGCTTACAGTATATGATGTGGCAGCAATGCAGTACAATTCCAGTGTTCAGTCAGAGAGTTAATGCATATTTTAAGAGATACTCTTCTCCAAAAACCAAAACATTCTAAGTCTTTTTTAGCCCCCCAAATTTATGTTGTTGTGCCCCCTGACCCCAATTCAGGAGGGGGTCATTAGATACAATTCCTGGCCTCTCTATCAGCTGCACCAGATATCCAGCACCTGTCGGAGTTAATGCTGACCAGGTATTATTGGGTGTTCGGGGATATGTGACTGCTTTGCATCCGGGGGGGAGGGAGGACTGGGCAGATGGGAAATGTACCTATTTCCCCCTCCCTCATGGATCATGGGTTAGGCGCACAATGCATGTTTTGGCACCCATAAAGGGCGTAGGGTGACTCAGTGCTGGAATATTTATATTGACTTCCCATTAGTGCCCACTAGTAGTCCTGTGCCCACAGAGGGCCAAGGAGGGAAGGGGCAGGGGGGATGGGCAAGATTGTGTGATTGGTTGGGAAAGATTGTTTCAGGTTGGTATAAATACAGTGAAAACTCTTACTGGCCTTTGTACTGCTGTAAGGAATTAATTCTGAACCTGAAGTATGTTGTCAGGGTTTAACAAGGACAACTCAGTCATCATCCAAGTAGAATTTACCAAATGCAAAGAGGAAAATCCCCTGCGTGTAGAGATAAGCTGCACATTTAAATGAGCGCAGTAGCATGGGGTGGCAACCTGGAAGGCAAATACAATCATAGAATGCATCAAGAGAAACTTTAAAGCAGATCAGGGCAATCTCCTTGGCTAGGCCTCATCTCAAGTACGTTGTTCGGTTCTGGTCTCCACATCTGAGAAAAGATATGGGCAGAAAAAGATCAGAGGGGAGAGACAGAGGAGGTTTATGACTTGGAGAGCATTACCTATGAGCAGAACTAGGGCTCTTGTCACTCGAGAAAAGATGACTCAAGTGGGACATGATAGCATCTGCAAGGAATTACACCGGCAGACTGAGCACAGATCTCCAAAATATTCTGGGATGAAAAAACAAGTGGGTGCACAATGTCACTGAAAGGAGGAGCATTCAAGGGAAACAGCAGGAAGAACTACTTCAGGGAGCAAGCGGTATATATGGGGAACAGATACTGGATCGTCATTTCAGGGACAGGTTTAGCAGAGGTGATGGAGTGTGTGTGTGTGTGTGTGTGTGTGTGTGTGTGTGTGTGTGTGTGCGTGTGTGTTGGTTGGGGGAGGGGTTGCATTAATGGTCTTTATAACATGGATTCCTAAAATACTGTCTTCTGATTGGTCCAAACAGATCACCTGACTGTGGATTAATATCTGATATACCCACAGTTGCATGGTCACATGGCTTTATTTCACTGTTTTTTTAGGTAAAACTCAAACAAAACATTGCCCATGTTATAAGAGGATTAACTCACTCCAGGGTATGGGTTTACTGAGCATTAATCCACGCCTGGGTGGTCGAAATCACTTGGCTTCACCTTGTGATTCCAGCCCCCCCAAGGCGTGGATTAATGCTCAGTAAACCTATACCCTGTCATGGGTTGATCCCTCCTAATCTCCTAATATCATCTTAATAACACCTGCCATTGTATGTTGCCTTGTGTAGAATTGCCAACTTTTGAAAAGACTGAGGAAATTTTAGGGCTAAATCAGGGACATCAATGAAAACCAGGGTCAGTTCAGAGATACTGTATATGGACTGGGTTGAGTCTGTGCAGTGCACCTTTTTAGTGTTAGCGTAACCCCTAGGTGGCGATATCCCAAGGGCTACTTACCCTGCCTGCTTGGCTAGTTGCAGGTTAAAGGGCCTGGGTACTGAAATGGGTGCCTCCACCCAGAGGACAGGGTTGTTAGTAACAAGGTTAACCTGGGTACAGCCTTCCGGGACACTGTAACGCCCCTCTTTCCCCTCTAGTGGCCTAGACAATATGCAACAAACACTTTCACAGTAGCTCCTATTCAGCATACAAATCCCCACACTGTTTGCACTTACCACCAGTTCGACCCTGGAGACCCCCTGTAAAACAAGGTTAGGCACAGCAAGCAACAACAGTACAGTGCTTTTGGTACAAACTAGAACCACAGTCAGATTAAATGCACAAAGAGTTAGATTTGATTTATTCAGGGGAATTGAACAAGGGAGGGGTGTAATCAGGTTGATTGATTCTAAAACTGATCTAGTCAGGCAATTATGCATGCACTTTTAGTCCCTGCACAGTCACATGCTCTGGGTACCCAGTTGGAAGTAAGGTGGGCTAGCCTGGAATGTTGCCCAGGGTAGGCTGGTGACACAGCTGGTTGGGGCCCTGTGTTGAATAGAAAAGGCATGCACAACCACACACAATTTGTAATCCAGAGCCTTATGGCTCAGTTCATGAAAGGAAAAACAACAATGCAATCAGAAGACAACACTTGAGATTTAGCTGTTGTTGCAGGGTGCTACCCTGATTGTTACTCACGCAACCCAATATGAGACACAGGCTAGAAGAAATGGAGACTGCAGGTTGATGACAGGTTCACCAGGAGAAGCAGGGCCCACATGAATCACTGAAGTGTCATTCCTGTTTGAGATGGTTGAGCAGGGGACTGATCCCCAGACGAGTCTCTTGTTGATGTTGGTTTCTGTGCCTGAAGTAGCTGGCTGGGCCAGGTGGCAAGGCCCAGGCCAGGTGGAACAGTTCGGATTTCGAATCCGGTAGTGCTGGATGCAGCTTCCAGCAAACCTGGCACATTTACACAGTGGGGAACCAAATCGCGACCCACTAACAGCACACAGCACATTTATAGTAAAGCAATCACCATACCACAATGTGGATGGCAGTCCGGACTCAATATCAGTGTCTCTGAGCAAAACCGGGAATTCTGTAGTAAATGGATGTCCTGACAGGCTGATCGCGTACAGCAAATCTTCGGTCTTCCTCAGGTTTAAATCTGGTCACTCTTCAGTGGCTTTATCACACTCCAATTCAGATACAGTCCGATTGCTAAGCCTTTCAAAGGATTCCCTCTCAAGGGACAGCAGGAAGACAGGCCAAACTCAGCCTTTCCACCAATCTCCTGCACGAACTACGCAGGAGCTGCTGCTCGAATCAGTCGAGCTGTTTACTCTCCAAACTCTAACTCCAGACTGACACACTGCAGCAGGCAGCTTGGGAATTTCCCTTTGGTCCAAAAGGTTCTGGTTGGTTGATCCATCAGTCTTTCAAAAGTAAGGGCTCCCCCTCCAAGTGCATTTAGACGCCAAAGTCTCAAAACTACATTTCCTACAGAAATTCACTCCCACAAGACCCCTGGGGACAGATTCCATTCTAGGGTCCCCAAAGGTACTGATTGGCCCATTCTGGCAGTCCAGGACCAAAATGGTGGTGACAAACAGAACTGTCCATGCTGAAAAGAAGGTAGGTTAGACAAACTATTATATCATTACTATTCTAATAAATAATCAGCAAATAAGTACAGTTTCTAACAGAGCTCCCTCTGCGCAAATAGCAATGGCAGAATGGAGCGATTATCTGACAGCCCAAGTGGGACTCGAGCATAGAAACACTCAGCCCCCTCCCAGATTAAATAAGTACCACGTTATAGGCAGCTCTTAAAGAGACAGAGCACAGAGGCATTAAGGCACTGTCATACAAACACTTTTAAAAAGCTAAGACACAGGACACCAGCCTGGCAGTGGGCATTTAGGCACACCCAAGGAAGACTTTCGGGAACCCCCATTTGTAGGGGGGTTACATTAGTTTATAACGTAAAGGTAGAAGAGACCCTTGCATGTCCTTTCTAGCACCATAATACACAGAGGCCCCAGACATTTGCTGCTGTACGTTTCTTGTTTTGACGTACCGTAGATAATGACGCAGTAATGATCAAACAGCTGGTTATTTCCTGGGGCTTAACGCCCACCAGCAAAGTGCTGATAGCTTGAGGTGCTTCCAAAAGCAAAAGCAGCAGCACACACATACATACATTTTTAAATGCTTCATTATGTAAAACCCATAACCTAGAAAAGCACCCCCAGGGCTTTGAGAGGAAAAGGCAGTGCCCCTTGAAGCACTGGGGGGATGTTGCTGGTTATGAGTTTTGCACAATAAAGCATGTTTTATGTTATGTAAATGTGTGCTGTTGTTTTTTTTGTTTTTTTCCTTTTTCCTTTTGGATGCTTGTATGCCATTACCAGTAGCACTGTCCCCTTTTCTCTGGAGCACGTAATTTTTGCACAAGTGTTAATTCCTCCTGGAAATGATTGGTTGGAAGGGTATCATTTTTATGACAAGACTACAGTTTGTGAGAAGGCAGCATACTAACACACACTGCAGTTTGCGTGAGTTGTGCTGGGTATTTCCAGGAGATTAATGCCTGGCATGACAGCCAATGAGGAAAGGCATGACCAGTTGAAGCTTGCAATAATGTGTACAACTACTTAAGCAACATCAAGTACTGTATTGTCTAATGCTCCATTCATTTTGTAACAAACCTATTACAGGTCATTTGTTTGTACTACATGTGAAACTGACAATGCAGCTGCCCCAGGACCCCCTTGTAATTGAGATGCTGCTTCCCAAGGGGTTTATCCTGGGGAGCAGAATTTAAAAAATAATAGAATATAAAAAGTTGATCCTCCTTAGAAATCAGGACAATTTTGTGAATAGGAGCTGCAGAGAGGAGGTTTGAACTTATCTAGTTTTCATAGAACAGGACAGACTGGATGGACCACTGGTCTTTTTCTCTCATCATTGTCTATGTTTCTGTGTAACTTTCTGCTACAGATACCTGTGATGGGATGGGGGGTTCAAGCTGCCTCAGGTTCACAATTGCCTTAATCTAGCCCTGGTAAACTGCTGTGTATACACACACATACTCACAAAGAAAAGGAGATGTGAGTACCTTTCTTCAGTGTAAAAGGTCTTCACTACTTTCACTGTAATATCTTCTTTTTCAGGACTGCAATTTTAGACCACAGCTGAAGTAAGAGGTGAGCACTTGCCCCCCAGTCTCTACTGCCACATGCTCAAATTTGGTAAAACATCCTTTTTGCTATTACAGAACTGTTGAATAAAAAGCTGCGGTTTGGAGACCTAACCTCAGGGAGGGCTAGACATGGTCTGAAGGCCACAGTTTGCTGACTCCACCTTTTCCTCCCCACCCTTTGCTGGGTCTCGAATTTTAAGGTTTTCCTGTTGCAGATGGAAATAACAGGGCTCCAGCTTAACACTGCCCAACTTTGCAACCTGCCTCCTCTTCATGTTAATTAAAGAAACGTCAAGCGCCATGGGCTAATTCAGGAATACTGGAGCACTTGTCTGCTTCTGGTCAGCAGTGACATGAACTGCCATGGACTTCAGTTCAGTTTTCCATTGACTGGAATCCACTTCTGAAAAGCACCACACAGATTGGCGCTATTTAGCACAATTTGGCACACTCTAACTAAACATATTTATTTATTAAAAAATAAGTATTTCAACAAGATTTCACATTTAAGGTGGGCAGTTCGTTTACAACAGGTTCCTGCCCAAAAGCAGTGCATAAATACAGCACATTTACCCAGAGTACTGCTGGTCAGCTTATGCATAATTTAGGTGATCATGCGAGCCTTATTTTTTTCCATTACACATATACAGATTTGTTCTCAGTTTTTGATTATGCTCCTTGATATATCATATTTTGATTTATATATATATATATATATATTGCATTTGCTGAATATGATTTTCCACATCTCCTACACCCAGGACCCATCTGGAGATGAGCAGCTCAGTATGTCTTTCCTGGTGAAACATTTGAAATAAATAACCCGTTCTAAAATGGGAATGTTGTACCATGATTGGTGGAATCTGATTACTTGACAGAAGCACAGTGACATGAAATGTTGGCCAGGACACCAGGGAAAATTTCCTACTGTTGCCAGCCCGGCTCACCAAGTTTTACTGCAGTACTTTACGGGTTCTTTTACCTGCCTGAAATATTCTGTTTGGCAAGCTAAATGGCAGTTAAAAACTCAGTAAATGGCAAAGACTTATGATACCCTATCTACGTTGGTGACTGGTTCCAGGAAACAATTGTGTTGAACAGAAAGAGCTGCTTTGCAGCGGTGGCAACTCTTGGACTTCTGGAAACATTTTACTACCAGTCTCTCTTTGCTTGTAAAGCATTTTGGGATACAGTGTGGATGTAAAGCATGATATAAATGCAAATTCTTCTTTTCTGTTTTCTTGTCTATTTTTGCTTCTTTTTCTCAATGCAAAGTAATTTTAGAATATGAATAATACGCTCCAGGAATGAGGTCTATCAAGGAATATGCTCGCTTGTCAGCAAATTGAAGGCACAGAGTGTATCTGCACTTGAAGCATGAGTACTGTAATGCCCTTTGAGATAGAACAACTCAGGGATGGTTGGGCAGGTGACCCTGGCCCCCATGTGCAGTGTCTGATGTGCAGTGTTCCCCATCCAGTAATATGGGGTGGGGGGTCACCACACTCGCCGTATTGACAATGATGGCCAGGGCCAGCCTAAATCATTCTGGGCCCCTGTGCAGTTCCCTGCCGGGCCCCCACCACATTGATCATTTACACCTAACTAACCCCCCCGTCCTGTATTAATAAAGCAGTAGCAGGTGTACTAGTTTAACTAGCATCTTTTAATTAGTGCCACTGACTGCATTGAATTATTTGGCGTCACCACTGGAAATGAATCTGACTGAGCTTGGAGCAAGAACTTAAGTACAGTGAGGACTAGGAAGGGGCTGTGGACATGACCTACCTAGACTTTAGCAAGGCATTTGACACAGTCCCACACAAAATGTTAATAAACAAATTAGCTCACCTGGGAGTGGGTCCCAGGGTGGTAGCCTGGCTAAAACACTAGCTGGGCAACAGGACACAGTGGGTAATAGTAAATGGAGTCCACGATGAAGAAAGGGGGGTTACTAGTGGGGTACTGCAGGGTTCAGTACTGGGGCCAGTCCTTTTTAATGTCTTTATAAGTGACATTGCAGAGGGACTGGAAGGAAAAGTGTGTCTCTTTGTAGATGACACAAAGATCTGCAACAGGGTTGATGCACAAGGTGGGGTGGAAAAAATGAAAAGGGACTTGGCAAGATTGGAGGAATGGTCTAATGTATGGCAGCTTATATTCAATGCAAAGAAGTGCAAACTAATGCACCTGGGAAACAAAAACCCAGGGGAAGAGTACACAATGAGGTTGAGATACTGACAACAAAAATGGAAAGGGACCTGGGGGTAATCATATCAGATGACCTAAAGGTGGACCAGCAATGTGAGAAGGCAGTAAAGAGGGCTGGGAGGATACTGGATGTATAGGGAGAGGCATCACCAGTAGAAAACAGGAAGTTGTTGGCCCTCTGTACAGACAGTTGGTAAGACCACATCTGGAGTACTGTGTACTGTTCTGGAGACCCCATCTCTGCAAAGACATAGACAGGGTGGAGGCTGTCCAGAGGAGGGCAACCAAAATGGTGCAGGGTCTGCATCAGAAGACATATGAAGAAAGAAAAAAGGAGCTTAAGATTTATTGCCTTAAGGAAAGGAGGGAGGGGGGGACATGATAGAAACTTTCAAATACCTCAAGGAAATCAACAAAGTCCAAGAGGGTAGCACCTTTCAGAAAAAGAGATGTGCAAGAACAAGGAGCACAATTTGAAGATAGAGGGGGTGGGATGACTCAGAGGTAATGTGAGGAAGTATTTCTTCACAGAGAGGGTTGTAGATGCATGGAATGGCCTTCCTGAGGAGGTTGTAGAGTCAAAAACAGTAGTGGAATTCAAGGATTCATGGGACAGACATAAAGCAATTCTAGTGGGGGTAGGAGGAAGTAAGCTGTTGGTTAACTAGGATCTGCAGCTTATCCATTAGGTAAGGAAATGAGCAGACTAGGTAGGCCAAGCGGTCCTTCTCTGCCATCAAATTCTATGTTTCTATGTTTCCAAGTGCTACTACTGTATTCATTTCTGTAAGGACAGGAACATCATCACTAGACACTTGCACCTCCGATAATCCGATTTGCAAACAACTTAACTTTTCTGGAGTGCGAGTGAGAGAGAGTAGAGAGGATTATCATGGGACACCAGTAAAGTTGCCACCTGTCAGGATTTTTAACCTGGCGATCAGGTTTTCAGGGTCCCTATCAGGAAACCCAGTTTTTCTCTGTGCTGGTCAGGTTTTTGAGCCATTTTGAGCTCTCGCATACAGTGCTTTTGAAACAGATTTTGTCATATTATTCATTGTTTCAGCTACATGTCCAGGTTAAAAACAAGTTCTTGTGTCAATGTAGCCCTTTGTTTGTGAAAGCAGTCCACCTGGGAGGCGTAAAGTATGGCCATTAGCACTTGCTTAACCTAATCGTTTCCACTGCATCTTAAAGTGGCATAGCAGCAAAGCTGCCCCCACCTTTTGTAACAGTAACAGAGGCAGCTGTTTTCCACTTTCATTTGTTGGTAAACATTTTCATCGTTAACAAAATTTAGACATTTTTAAATGTTTAAAAATCTTTTTTCCTCAAGAAAAAAGTTTGGGTCCCCAAGGGGCAGGGGGCACAGCCTGCACCTAGCTAAGGCCGGCCCTGATGATGGCAATAACGAGAAGCTGACAGTTTCTCGTTTCCAGGTTATCATGGATGGGAGTGACACTGGCACCTTGCCTGCAGTGCTTTTTAGGACAGTTTGTAATCTTTCACAACCACCAGATCTCCGTTACACTGCAAGCAATAGTACTGATTTTACACCAGATCACACCATGTAATCGGACAAGACAGACTGGGCTGGAATCCAGGCAGCAGTGGCGTGAACGTGGAGCCAGTCCTGAATCAGATTTCTGAAGGGCAGCATCACAGGCCCCGTCAGAGCCTCGTCTTGCATTACTTGGCAAGCTGCAGAGATTAGTTTGCTGGAAGTGTATGCGTGAGGCAGAGCTGAGTCGCCTGATGCTCTTGCCCTGTCTAGTGTTTACTGTGGTGTGAGTAGGATAGATGGTTTATCTTTAAAACAGCTGAAAATCAAAAGGTGTTTAGAGTTAAAGAGTTTTACTAAAAGTTAACAACTGAAAAATAAACTTTTTTTTAATGAAGGGTTGGTAACAGAGCTCTAAAATACAAGGCAAGGCACCATTTTCAATGCCTTTTTAAACATTTTCTTGTGCGGGGGGAGGGGGGCTGCACCAAGAACACACTTGAACTGGAAACTCTATCCATTATGTTATTACCTTTCTTTGTAGATTCTGTGCATGCTTCTGCAAGCATGTCCTGTATTATTGCCCAATTACTGGTGACTTCACTGTACACTGGAAAACTGAGCTTATGTATGTTAAGAAATATTCGCTCACAAGATAGACTTAGTCCCTATTAACATTTCCTCCTGTGTTATATCCTTGTATTGAGCTTAGTTGCTAGAGTTTACTGTTGAGGATTTTATAGAGATGCAATTTTGCCCAATCATTCTGAGGAGGTGATTCCTTCAGGTCTGTAGTGAGTAAAATAAATAGATCAGTTGGGCAAAACTGTACAGCAACTGCCCCTACTTCACTCTGATCTGCAGTTAAATATGGGAGGCAGTATAGCGCAGTGGTTTAAGGCTCTGAGCTGTAAATCTAGAGATGTGGGTTTGAAACCCACAGCCCCCACCTGCATACTGTGTGACCCTGAGCAAGTCACTTAACTTCCCTGTGCTCCCAGGTTGCAGCTGTAAACAAGCTTTCATCTAAGTGTGCCACTCCTGGTTAAACAATTGGAAAAAAAAAAAGAAAATAAATAACGTGATACAGCCCGTACTCTGTCAGTCACCTTCACCAGCACCATATTCCTCACAGTGTGGTCGAGCCTGAATTCCAGTCATGTTAGTCCCTTTCCTGTTACCAACATCGAATTAGGCATGGAAGGGGGAGTCTTCATCACTAGTGTACTCAGTGCCTCAGTGTTCACCAGATCAAAATTCTTCTCAGCGGGGGAGGAACCTGTGCTACGCCAGCCCTGTGTGACCACTATCTTCCTTATGGATAAGCCAGGCAATGTCTAATGCTGCCTAATGTGTCAACTCCATCTTCATTAGACATACAATATCATGTTAATAATCAGGACGTAGCCAGTAAGCTGCAGAAAGATCTGAGTAAGCTTGAGCAATGAGCAAAAACAAACAAACTAAACTTCAATCATCATGCATTTAGGTTTAAGAAATCAGAAATTTACGTATAAATTAAACAGTATCCTATTATGGGAAACAACTAACGAAAAGGACCTTGGGGTGACTATTACAAATAATTTGTCCTTTAACTCTGTTACCAGAACCACAGTCAAATTAGGAAGTATTTGTAGTCCAAAGTATGTGCACAGGGTACTGTGGTGCTCGCCAGCAGGCTATCAGTACAGGTTGCAGAAAGCTGTGGCACACACACCCCAACTATTACACGGACAGCGGAGCTAATACAAAAACTTTTATTTAAAAAACACCGACACCAGGAACAGCCTGACTCATTTTGGATACTAGATGCTTTATCCTTTGATAACTGATCTAGCATCATAAATGCGTCAGGCTGTTCCTGATGTCGGTGTTATTTAAATAAGTGTTTCTAGTAGCTCCGGTATCCATGTAATAGTTGGGATGTGTGTGCTACAGCGCTCTGCAACCTGAAATTAGGAAATAAAATACTAGGATGTATTTTTAGAAATATTCAAAGTTGAAGCCTGTCTGTGATTGTACCCTTATGTGCATCTGTTGTGAGACCACATCTCGAATACTGCTCATCCTTCTGTGTACCACAAAACAAAATGGGCGAAGTACTGACTTGAGGGGATACAGAGAAGGGCGACCAAAAGAATTGAGACGGTATACCAGAAGAGTTATGGCGAAAGACGGGGGGACTTGGGCATGTACTCAGTGAATAATAGAAGGCTGAGGAGTGATCTATGCTTAGTGTTTTCTGCATCCAGAGATAATCACATGTGGGAAACTACTGGACTAACATTGCAAGTTTCCACTAAATATACACGCACACATGGACTGAAAATAAAAGGTACATAAGCAGAACAAACATGGGGAAAATATGGCTCAGCCAAAGAGTAGTTACAGCATGGAATAGCCTCCTATTATGAGTAAAACCATGGAGTCTTTTAAGAAATCTTTGGACAAATACATGGGAAATAAAAAAAAATATGAGTGCCACCGCTGAACAGGTGGCAGGCAGTATTGGGTCACATGACCTCCTAGCATGTACTAAAGGAATAATGCCCTCCAGGGTGGATGTTATGCTGGGATAACATCCCACCTTGGGTGGTTGGGCTCGAGGCCACTGGCCGAGGGCGTCCAACACCCGAGAAGGGATGTTATCCCAGTATAACACCCAACCTGGAGGGCATTATTCTTATTATACAGTGGCTTGTTATTTTATACAGAATAAAAAAATAATTTTAAAGAATGTTTTTGTTAGTCTGGAAAAATATTTTTGTTTCTTAGAGAAGATGCAGTTAATAATAGAACAACTAATGATCGTCATGGTCATCCTAATCATAGCAGGGATGTTATGCCAGGATAACATCCCTGCTGTGATGGCCAACTGACCAATCAGAAGCCAGGATTCTTTCTTGCCATTGTATAATATTCTATGAATCCTATGAATCATCCAATCAGAAGACAGCAAGAGCTATCTCTGTACTTGCTCATGAGAAACTGCACTGTAGAGTACAGGCAAACTGGCTTAAAAATATCTGATGAAAGAATAGACCTGTCAATCAGTCAGTCAATCAATCAGTCACTAAAGAAAGCACATCCTAGGTGCAATACATGACGAGGGCAAAGGCTGGTGAAAGATACATATAACATACAATGTATCCACCCGAAAACAAGTCATTGTTCTGAAAAAACAACATTTTAAATCTTGATCTAAAAGAGCTGATTGGTATTGATTTGCAATTGTAAAAGGAAAACGAGTACCAGACATGAGGCAGCACCACAGCAAATGAATCATTTCACCATGCACTACAGAATGACGTTAAGGGTGTGCCCTGTTAGCCAGCAAAAGTGTAGAAAGAAAAACAAAAAAAGTTCGCAATATATAGAGACTTTCTAGACTTCAAAAAGAATAAAAAAACAGTGCACTAAGTGACAGGATGCAAGGGTTGCTTTGAACTTGTAAAATAAATTGTTCAATGAATTATTTAGTTTGCTGTGTACTCATAATAGGTGGACCAGTTGTGTAACAGATTGGGTATAGCCAGAATTTGTGAAGGGGGGGGGGCACTGAAGAAGAATCCCACTATGTGGCCCATATGCACTCGAACAATTTCATGAATAAATAATGGAATCAAAATAAGAGAGGAATTTTCAGGCAGACAGCAACTAGGTGTGTGTGTGTGCGCGTGTGCATGTGTGTGAGTTTTTCCGTTCTAGTGGATCAGGCCTGGTCAGACCATGTAAACTGGAATCAGAACTAAAAATGTAATATTTAATAAAAATATTTTTATTTTTTTTTATTTTTTTGTATTTATTCAAGTGTTTCACCAGGATGGCATACTGAGCAGAACAGCTCATTTTCAGATGCGTCCTGGGGGGAAGGGGAAAAAAATGGGGAGTACAGTACATAATGAAGTACAAAATTGCAAGCATACATTAGGGATAAGTGACAAGTCGGAGGTACAGTACACAATTAGACAAAGCACATACAAATCAACGTACATACAATTTACAACATATTTGCATTATAGCTACACTGGTAGAATCTAATCAAGGCAGTAAGTGCATCAATTAACAGGGCAATTAGTCAAGTGTATGGCTATATAATGGTATATCAGGGATATGACTCAGTCAGTTCAAAAACACACAGTAATATTGCACCATTGGTGTGGGTCGACTGCATTAAAAAGGCCAGAATGAACAAGTGGCTTAATTTCCTCCCCATATACTTTATCTGTCCTCCCGGCCCCACCAGTACATTTATACTGGTGTAATATTTTGGCCAGACTGGTCCAGTAACTTGAACTCTTGTAAGGAGAAATGGAAGACTTGCACAGAGCAGACAAAAGTAGAGTGCTTTTTACACTGCATAACTAAAAAGCAACTATCACACCCGGTTAAAGGGTGTTTTCAGTGTCAAGATTATTGCCAGTGGTGTTAGTACGCTGCAGGTACACGCACTAACAGATTGACAAAGAAGAAGACAGGTTACATAAGAAGAAAAGGCTGACAATAGTCAGTCAACACAAGCAACAAAACAACACGTACTCCAGCAGATTAAATTAGGGACAGTTAAACCATTAGCAGTATGTCAAGTTATAATTGCTGTGGCCAGCCATTTATATAAGGGATATGCAACGTGCAGCATCGCCAGGAAAAGGTGAAAGGGCTTTTTGAAAGAGGCTTGTGCTACAATAGAAAAATAATTTTAATGAGTGAAAACTTTTAAAATATTTTCATATGTGTCTATTGTTTAGAAAATGTCATATGTTATTAATATATTACATCAATATGTATTATTAGAGGGTAATAGTGTAAATCAGCACTCCGAGGGATGTTCTGTTGACTGACAATTGTTACATTGCCCAAGGCTGAAAGCTGAGGGCAGTGTGACTATTGTTAGTCAATATGACAGTCTCAAGGAGGATCTGGTTTTACATTACTGACTGAAACAATCTGGCCAGTATATATTTTATTAATCCTTGTTGGTGTTACGTTACATGCCCCCTCCCCCAAATTAACTGAACAAAACTTTTTTGTGTGAGTTGTGGTGTATTCATCAATTTCAGCAATTACTTCAGCAATAGCTATACACCAATGGAATCAATTTCTAAAGAGTTATTGGAGTTATTAGAAAAAGACAATACCCATAAGGAATGTATCATTACTGAAGAAAATGTTAAAAGTAGATTTAAAAATTAGACATTTAAATCACCAGGCCCAGATGATCTCCATCCAACATTATTAAAACAACTAGTGGACGAGTTGGCGGCACCTCTGGCAAACATTCTAAATACCTCCCTATCCTCTGGCATAGCTGTGTCATCCTGGAAAATAGCAAATGTTATTCCCTTGCATAAAAAATGGCTCCAGAAATAACTGTATAAATGTTAGGCCATTCAGTTTAACTTCTACCACAGGAAAATGAATGGAGGATAGAATAAAGGAGATTATCTGTGAACATATTTCTAAAAAGGGGCAAGTAGATGTTGTTCAGCATGAGTTCCAACACGGACGGTCCTGTCAGACTAATTTGATACAGTTTTACGATCTGATATCTAGTGTTCTTGATATAGGACTGCCAGTCGATGTATTATATCTTGATTTTTCCAAGGCATTTGACTCCTTACTCCATACCCTGTTCATTAAGAGACTACACAATATTAGATTGTAAGCAAATTTAATAAACTGGGTCAAATCATGGTTGGAAGGAAGGAAGAAAACAAAGCGTATGCGTAAAAAGGTCATTATTCAATCTGGGTGGATGTGACTAGTGGCGTGCCTCAGAGCTTGGTACTGGGATCCATTCTATTTAGTATCTATGGCCCAGATATTCAAACTGCACCATTCTGAGACGCAAGCCCTTGCGCTGCTCAAAATAGTTGCGCAGGGGTGTGGCCGGGGTGATATTCAAAGGAGTTGCGCTGATTGAGCAACTCCTTTGAATATCACCCCAACCACAGCACTTGGCGTGATGGCGCAGTGGAACTTGGCGCAACAAGCAAGTTGCCAGAGTTGAGCATTGCTTGCAGTGGCACAAGTACCATTGGCGCCATGCTCAAATTTCCGATATTCAAAAGGTGACATGCAAATGGGGCCATAATTTATGCAAGGCGAGGGGCCATTTGCATCTATTTATGGCCCCATTTGCATGCCATTAGCATGTAGGTGCACCGATCCCCGAGGACTGGCCTGGCAGCCCCTGCCAGGCAGCAGCCATCGAGGACCGGCCTCTTGCAGCAGATCGGGGCAGTATGTCTGTAAGTCACATTCCCCCCACACACATCTCCCGAAGCCCGATCGCGGGCATACAGTTACATAGACCCCCGCCACACATCTCCCACAGCCCAATCGCGGGCAATACAATTACATGAACCCCCCGCCCACATCTCCCACAGCCCGATCGCGGGCAATACTGTTACATGAACCCCCATACATCTCCCACAGCCCGATCGCGGGCAGAGCGTGTATCAACCCCAGTGCCCGATCGCGGGCAGATGTGACCCCAGCGAATATCTCCTGGTGGTCCAGTGGACCGTAAGCCCGATCGCAGGCAGAATGTCAAGTTACAACCCCCAAACATCTCCATGGTGTCTAGTGTCCCCCACCCACCCGACACCTCACCCGCTCCCCGGCGGCGGAGGGTGGCGTGCCTATACCGTGCATGACGGTCAGATTTGTGAATGGTTCATTCACAAATCTGGACTATCATATCATCTTATGGGCTACGCCATTGGCTGTAGCTCTGCACCAATGGCGTGCAGCCCTACCGGACAGTCAGTCAGGCGGCGGGGCAGCAGGCGGTGGATGCTGCCGCCCGCTGGCTGCGGGGAAGCGAAGGTGGAGGGGCTTCATGGGTGGGGGGGACACCAGACACCAGGGAGATGTTTGGGGGCTGTAACTTGACATTCTGCTCAAGCGATCGGGCTTTTACGTCCACTGACCACCAGGGAGATATTCGGGTTGGGGGTTACATTCTGCCCGCGATCAGGCACTGGGGGGTTGATATAACGCCTGCCGCCCGCGATCGGCTGTGGGAGCTGTGTGGGTGGGGGTTCATAATCGTATTGCCCGCGATCGGGCTGTGGGAGATGTGTGGGCGGGGTTCATAACTGTATTGCCCGCGATCGGGCTGGTGGGGGGCACAGGGACCGAGTTGGGGGCCAGCCAGGGGTGGCAGCTGCTGTGTTGCGCCCTGCCATACAGCAGCTCACCTGTGGGTGGCCCTCAACTTGATCCTTTTTTTGGCTCAAAGTTGTGCAGGCGCAGGTTGGGGGTTGCGCCTGCACAATCCCTGCACAACCCGACTGAATATCGGGTTGTGCAGTTATGCATGGTTCCTCCCTCCTGTTGAGCATGCATTCATTTGCATTGCTCTTTGCACAACCTGTTGTCAGTGGCACAACTGCCTCCTGCTGAATATCACTAGAATGAAGCAATGTAGGACTTGCGCATGCGCAACCTTGTTGCGCATGGAGCAACCCTTTTGAATATCTGGGCCTATGTGTCTACTATTAAGACCAGTTGTAGTGTCTGGATTGCGAAGTTTGCAGACTATATAAAACTAGCAAGTATTGTTAATATTGAATCTTCTGTAGCACATTTCCAAGTAGAGATTATTAAGATAGGTGATTGGGTGCAACAAAACAAATTATCACTAAACATGTCAAAGTGCAAGATAATGCACATGGGAAATAAAAAATAGATGTGCCCCATATACTTTGTATGGAAAAAAAAGATTAGTGTAACAGTACAGGAAAGAGACTTGGGAATATTAGTATTAAATAATTTGTCCCACACAGAGCAATGCAAGGTGGCAGCTAGCAAGGCAAATAGGAGTATGGGTTGCATATTAACGAACATCACTAGTCGTGAAAGGGATGTGATACTGCCCTTGTATACATCCCTGGTGAGGCCCCATACTGAGTACTGCGTTCAGTTCTGGTCTCCTCATAAAAGGGGGGATATAGACAGGCTGGCGAGAGTCCAGAAAAGGGCAACAAGGAGTATCAGACATCTAAAAGAGGTACCATATGAAGGAAGGTTAAAAATCCTCAGTCTTTTTAGGCTGAGATATAGGAGGTTAAGGGGTGATTTGTGTATGGTATACAAAGCACACAATAATCCGTAACTATGGGAGTGTATGGGTTTCATTAAAAACAATATGTGTTGTGGCAGATATCATGACATGCAGTTAAAAGGAGAATTCTTTAAGACAAATATAAGAAAAGACTGGGTAAGTCAGAGAGTGGTGGAGCATTGGAACAGACTCCCAGTAGAGGTTGTTACAAGCCCAACGTTTGAGTTGTTGAAGTCTTCCTTTGACAACCATATGTGTAATGAGAAATTTGTCTATTAGGACAAATCAGTAGAGTCACTATGGCCTAAGGCTGCAGACTTGTATCAATCTATGATTCTATGATTGCAGATTTAAAAAAGAAAATTTAATTGGTGTCAGTAGTTCTCTTGCCACCCCCTTCATTATAAATAAAAAAGCATGTTTTTCCCTAGTAGTCTAGTTTCCCATCCCCTCAGGGTGTTGAGTAACCTCCCTGGGAGCACTCTCTCCAACCCCATTGGCCTTGAGATGGCAGTTTGTAATTCCCCTTTGCTCACATCCACCACTGGCTGCCATCTCGATGGAGAGAATGTAGCAGACAATTGTTGAACTAGCGCCCATTGCTAGGTACTATTGATTGTTGTTATGGAGGACAGCAGTCAATAGTACGTAGCTTTTCAATGTCATTTGATGGGTAATTGGCCAATCACAAACCAGGATTTCACTGTTAAGCTTAACAAACAGTTTTCGTTTTTTAATTGCAAATACTGTTAGATAATTGCTGTAATGTGACTACAGTCATATAATGCAAGAAACAGGATCATCTGAAAATAAACATAAAAGGCAATGGGGGTCATACTGGAGTCATCATCACCAATTTTTCATCCTAGTGATGGTGAAGCATAGAACGATATTTATTTATTTTATTTATTTCAGTTTCGGAATAATACCGTTGAGTCAAGGTCTCTTTTCCAAAGGTTCCATGTCAGCCAAACACATTACAGTGAGATACAGGTCATAACCATTACAGACAAAAACACTCAGTTGTTACAGCTGTTTTCAGTTCAAGATATACCCGTGAACATATAATCAAAGTTTGCGAAGAAAGAAACAAGCAGAAGTTCCAGAGACAATAAATTCAGGTTATCTGACTACATGCAATCAGCACAATGTGGGTGTGGTTAAAATCATTGTAAAGTGCTGGGGAACTGAATGGTTGGGAAGAAATCCCAGTAGTTGGTGGAGTGGTATGCTGCCAGACGCTTTGTCGTGGGTACGGTATAGGGGATAGTTTGGCCAGAGAAAGACTTTGTCAAGAGAACAAGGGGCAGTGTGGATAAATGCTTTTCAGAGGGGGAAGATGGGATAAAAAGGGGAGGTAAGGGGAATGGGATGGAAGGTGACTGGGAGAGGGAGTGAAGGGATAGGGTGGGGGTGGAGTGAGGATGCAAACAGTGAGAGGTTAATGGGGTGGTGTCTGGGGAACTCAGCGTGGGGATATAAAACAGCAGCAGCAGTGATACATAAAATGAATGCAGAGAAAAGAGAAGATGGTACATTTTCCTCTGTTCCATTCAGCAAAGAAGACAAGTAGGCTGAGGGTGGCAGTTTAAAGTAGCAGTGTGTGTTTCAGTAAACAGATTTTAGCCTGTTCTTTTTTATTCTGTTTCAGATTACCCATCGTCTCCTGTCTTTTAAGATACGCTTCTTCC
Source organism: Neoceratodus forsteri (assembly GCA_016271365.2). Lineage (NCBI taxonomy): Eukaryota > Metazoa > Chordata > Ceratodontiformes > Ceratodontidae > Neoceratodus > Neoceratodus forsteri. The sequence continues at coordinate 30,067,289 of CM028133.1, read as the reverse complement.
CATTTTGAGTCTGTTTAAGCAATTTGTTTAGATTCAAAATGATTAGAGTGCTCTTTCAATGTTTTCCCCAGATTTTTATCAGTATTCTCAGTTTATTTTAAAAACCTGTATTTTAACATCATTTGTCTTGGGACTAAAATAACATACATGCAACAGACATGGTTCCCTGACTTTGATTCACTCTAATATTCTAAAGTTAGCTTCGATGCAAATGTGGTGTTTGCTGGCACTAGCCCAAGTTTGCACCAGCACTTTGGGCAGGGCCATATTCAGAGGCCTCCCCATACACTCTCCAATTCCAGCAGTGCCCAGGTACTAAAATATTGCTGCATCTATGGAAATGAAGGGATCCCCTCATTCATACAAGTGCAGTGGCATTTTCAAAGGTTTGTGACAGCAGTGAACAGCCCCCTCCCAAGTGGCGCTGTTTTCCGCTGTTGAAAACCACCTCTTAACTGGTCGCTAATACCGCCCCCCAAGGCAGGGCTGCTGTACCCCGGCTGCCCACCCCTATACGAAGCTGAGCCCCATCTTCCAGTACATAGAAACATAGAATTTTATGACAGATAAGGACCGCTGGGCTGACCCAGTCTGCCCTTTTGTCCCTGCCAATACCCTCATTGCAGAACCTACTTGATTTCTGGCTCCCTTCCCCTGACTTCCTAAGTAAGATTCTTTTATGTCTAGCACATGCATACTTGAAGTCCCCCCACTGTGTTTGCCTCCACCAACTCTGCTAGAAGACTGTTCCAGGCATCCACCACTCTTTCAGTGAAGAAGTACTTCCTCACATCTCTTCCAAATTTTCCCACATCCAGCTTCATTTCATGTCCCCCCGTTCACATGTATCCTTTTCTACTTCAATTCTTTATCTTATTTGTTTATTGTTTATTGGTAAATATCGGATAACACCTTTGAGTCAAAGACTCCTTTACAAAGGTTTCACGTCATAACGTCATAACATTTAACCTTGTGGGGTGTTTATAGGTCTGTGTCATGTCACAGAAACATAGATTTTGCTGGCAGAAAAGGACCTTTAAACCCATTCAGACCCCTCAGAGTGTACATATTGAGATCCTTCAGTCTGTCCTCATAAGGCTTCTGATGTAGAACCTATACCTTTTTAGTTGCCCTTCTCTGGACAGCTGCCACCCTGTCTGTGTCCTTCCTGAGCTGTAGTCTCTGTAACTGGACACAGTATTCCAGGTGGGGTCTCACCAGTGCTCTATACAGAGGTAACACCACCTCCTTCCTTCTGCTGGTAATATCCCTCCCTATGCACCCAGAACCCCACTGGCACTAATTGCTGCCTTGTCTCACCACCTTGAAGTCAGCAGATATTATTACTTACAGGTCCCTTTGATGTCTGGTGGCTGTCAATACCTCTTCTCCCATTTTGTACTCCTCCTTCTTTGGATTTCTGCACCCCAGGTGCAGGATTTTGCACTTTTTTGCATTGAAACCTAACCGCCATACCCTTGACCCCTCCTCAAGTTTTCTTAGGTTTCTGCACATTCTTTCTACCCCCTCTGGAGTGTCTTCCCTATTGCAGATGTTGGTGTCATCTACAAAGAGGCATATCTTCCCTTCCAGCTCATCAGCAATGTCACTTATAAGAAAATAAAGAGGACTGGACCCAGGACTGAGCCCTGAGGCACCACACTGGTCACCCTCCTTTCCATAAAGTGAACTCCATTTACCACCACCCTCTATCGCCTAGCCATTATTCAAATTCTTACACTGTTTGCTACCTTAGGACTCACCCCTAAGCTGCCCAGTTTCCTTATGGGTCTCTTATATGGTATGGTGTTGAAGGCCTTACTAAAATCTAAGTACACTATGTCCATCACCCCACCCTGACCTATTCTCCTTGTTACCCAGTCATAGAAATCTATCAGATTTGTCTGACATGACAACACCCCCCCTTGAATCTATGCCTCGGGTCTTGTAACCCGCTGGATTCAAGATACTCCACAATCCAATCACATGTGTCCAGTGAACTCCCTTGTACCCAGTGGTGCTCCCTGGGCCCTGATCCCCTAGTATATTATTGTAGAGAACTCCCTGGTGTTCAGTGGTTCTTCTTACCCCCTGATCCCCGGGTCTATTTCATTGTGAACTCCCTGGTGTGCAGTGGATCCCCCCACCCCCATCCCAAAGTATATTTTATTGAGAACTCCTTGGTAGTCCAGTAGTTTTCCCTGAACAGAATCACGTTCCCACCTGACCCGACCACTCGCATCCTACCACCCCGCACCCCCCCAGCCCAGTGTCAAGAGTTCACAGCTGAGTACAGTGATCGGCACAGCCCTCCTCTCAATTCCAAGGCCGACTGCCACGTGAGCTGTCAGTGAGTGCATGACCTGTAGAAAGAGCTGTTTCTGCAGTATATGTACTCACTGACAGCTCATACAGTGGCCAACCATAGAGGTGAAAGGAGGGCTGTGCCAGTCGTTGTACTGAAATCTGAGTGCTTGACATCGTGTGAGGGGGAGGTTGTAGGGAGGTGGGATATAAGCAGGCTAGTTGGGTGAGGGATGTGAGTCTGTTCAGAGGAGGGTGGGGAACTGGTGGACCACCAGGAAGTTCCCAATAAAATATGCTGGGGGATCAAGGGGTGGGATCCACAGGACACCAGGTGATTGGAGGTGTGGGAACTACTGGACCACCAGGGTTGTCATTTCATGAAGGCGCTACTGTGTACCATACAAATGAGCACACAAAGAGCATGCAAAGGCATCCCATTTTATGGGTGAATCAAACTGAGTGACTCAGATATGATGACTCAATTTGCGTGCCCGAAGGAGTAGCGAATGGGTTGGGAGAGCAAGTGTAGTGCGAGTGCAGAGTGATGGAATAACGAGGCGAATGACAGGAGACATGGAATAGTGCTGTGGGTTAAAGGTAGTAGTGCAACCTGCTACTGCTGAGCTGCCACCTGGTGTGGTGGCTACGGTCAGTGCCTGGAGTGTTGATGGTCCTGGGTTCGGGACTGCCTGCAGTTAAATGCTTTTTTAGAATTGTGATGGCCGTTACACTTTAATTTTTTTGTTTTGCCTCCTGTGGTTCCTCTAACTGTGTTGCCCCAGCTGCAGTATCCCCCCTGCACACTGTAGCCCCCCTCCCATGTATTCCCCTTTTCCCTAGTGTCCACCCCCCCTGGAGTTATTATATTTATCTGGGGGTGCAGGGGGTTTGCCCCCTGCAAAGGGAGGTGTGGGGGGTGTATCCTCCCCCTGCATTAAAAGTTGAGTTATATTGTCCCTGTATTGCACTGTGTAGTGCTGTAGCTGTGTTGCCTTTTGGTGTGGTGGGCACAGAGCCGATACTGTGTTCGGCGAAAATGTACTCGCTGTATACAAGTTGCCATTGACAAGTTGCTGTTATGACATTGAACTGCATGCAAATGGCCCTTTAGCTTGTTGCATGCCCAAGGGTCTCATTTGCATGCTCTGGTTGAATGTGGCCCACAGGGACTTGGTGCTAGCATGTTTCAGGCAGTGCTATCCCCTGTGGACTATCTGTAGTCCTGGTCCTTGTTGGGGCAGTGCAGATTCACTTAGTGCTTCGCCGACATGGACCAATATTCAGTCAGATAGCACCCTCCATTGGTGAACACTGTCCATCCAAATATCACAAGAGCTCAGTGAGCGCAGGGGAAAGCGCAGCACAAAAGGCTGCACCATGCTTGCCTGGTGTTTTGAATATCAGGGTCAATGCGTGTTTAAAATCAGCTGAAGATAATGATGAAACCCCTTGGGTATAGCCATATTTAACTGATTGCTCCTTTCATTATTTCAAATGAGTAAAACGTGCTGAAGCAGACTTAGAATGGGGAACAAATGTAACTTACAAGAAAAGAGATAAGGAGCAATCTAAAATACAATTAAAAAGTGTAGTTCAAAATGTTCACTATAATCAAGGCCCCTGGAATTCTGCAGCCGCAGAATTTTGTGCAGAACTTGCAATCTACCGCAACTTCTGCAGTGCCGCAGAATTCACTCTTCTTGTTGATTTTTTATTAATATTTCTGTTTTTCCATAGAATCTGATTCCCTTCCACTCTTTTTATATCCTAAACCCCCTATATGCTCAGAATGTGATGTTATCATTGCTATAACATCATACATTAGCTAATGAAATGGCTGCATTCTGCAACAGAAATGAACAGTCACTTATCTACCACAGCTCCCACTGCCAGAGACGGTGGCACAGCACATTAGGCATGGTGATGCTTGCTCAACCTGCACTACAGCCTAATACAATTTTCAGTCTTACATTATTGCACTAGGGCCAACTTGAACAAAACCTTGTCAATAGCACAGACCTGTTAAGTCCATACCTCACTTTGTACAAACCTATTTGTGCCTTTAAGGTATAGAGATGCCATCTGAAATGAATAACTGGTAAAATGAATTTAACTGTCATTTTTAAGAAAAATAAAGTAATTATGCCCAGAAAAGTGGAATATAATAATGTGTAGACCTGTTGAAAGAATAGAACTGTTAAATAAATAATTGCACCATACGCATTTTTGCCAGGGTTATTGATTACATATTGTCATTGGTTGACAGAATCACCTAACAGTTATGGAGAAATGTTGTGTGCAGGGACAGCTGTTGGGCGAGGGTAGCATGCTGTGTTTCTGTGCCAGCAACTCGGGTTCAGAGATGAGGTCTGGGAGCTGGCTGGGCAGCACAAGGATTGGTGGAACACATAATTGCTCGGAGCCTGAGAAGGTATGGTGCAGTGTTCTGTCACATGGTGGACACATTGTGCTGGTCCGTAGAACTCTATCTCACAATCGGTTCACATGCATGTCATGGCCTGATGGTGTTACGCAGTGTGTCAGGGAAAGCAGGTTGACATCAAAATTGAGTTTTGCAATAACTCCTCTATTCCATTTCTAATGGGACCTGTATGAATGAGGATGCAAGTTCATGGAAATTAAAAAATATATATATATACACACACACACACACACACACACACACACACACACACACACACACACATACAGTATCTCTGTCTCTCTCACCAGACACACACACACACACACACATATATTTGTATGTATATTACAGACTGCATATAAATATATGTGATACACAGTGGGAACCTCATGAGTGGTGTAGAAAGCACATACAAATATATAAGTGATAGACAGTGGAAACCTCATTAGTGGGATAGATAGCATGCATATAGAAATACCTTATTTATCACATAAAATCCCCTCTGCATATGTCATTTATGCAACAGGCTAGGACCTTAAGGGAGAGACATTTGTTTTGCTTTTTTTAGGCTTAAAATTATTTTTATAATTCTGTTATTTTTGAACTAGTGTTACTGTGCTTTCCACCATCCTGATTGCTATAAAAGCTGCCATGAAAGTGAAGTCAGGACGACAAGCTGTCACTGTGATGTGGAAGTTTGTTAGTGCCGCAGAACTTCCGCAGAAATTACAAACCACCACCGCAGAAGTTCTGCGGCAAATGGTACTCTTGCCGCAGAACTTGGTCCCTCTGTGCCGCAGAAAAGTAGGGGCCCTGACTATAATGTGCACTGCTGCATGTGTGTGCAAAGAAGTGGCCATACTCTATCAACCCTGTCATCATCCCCGACTGAAGGACTTGACCTTTAACATGCTGGATTCAGTATCTGTAACGTCATTCCTACTAGTAATCTATTTGCAAGTATCCACTCCCCCCACAGTTTCTCTAAGGTGTTTTACATGTATTCACGCTAGCATATTCCTTATGCATACTTGTGGCATACTGGTACAGAGTAATGCCACTCCCCTGTACTGCTCTTCTGGTGTCCAATTAGACTGCTATGACTAAGAGAAAGTGATCCAGTGAGCGGTGACTAAAGACAAATGTTCATTTGCTGTTGATGTGGTTGCCTAAAAGTCTAATGTGAAAGTCAGCAGCCCCCCAGTTGACTTTAGTGTGTTTACCGGGCAGGTTTTAGCTGTCAGATAAATACCTGGAACAACTCTATTATTAATGTAAATCTAGGAAATATTTTATGAATATGAGTGTGCTCTGAGTCATAAGGGAGTGGCAATAGGTGCACAAATTAAACTGGGGCTGTTGGTATTACTGCTGTAACTACTTTGTCACAGAGGGCCTGGTGACTAAGTGAGACATTTACAGGCTCCTGCGGAACTGATAGTATTTGTCTGCCTGCTGTAACAGTAACTGTGGCACTGGAAAATGAGACAGTGGAAGGGGTTGGATGCTTGTCTGTTTGACTGATACTGTATTGTACTGTACTGCTTTGTACTATTCTAGCAATAATGAAAACATATAAAGCTACTGTATAATGAATAACTATTACTTTGGGCTGGCACTATAGCTTTGAGATTGGAGTAACAAGCTGTGAATGAGCTTTGTACGTTCAGCAGACCTGGGTTTGAGTCCCACAACCTCCACATGCATACTGTGTGACACTGAGCAAGTCACTTAACCACCCCAGTGCTCCAGGGTCACCTCTAAAAACAGGCACTTGTGCCTAGTGGGCCTTACCTGGTTACCAAATAATTTTTTTGGAAAAAAGGAAAGAATACACAAGTGCTTTAACAACAACTTAGCCCATAGCATGTGTACTTTACTGTAACTGGTGGTCTCAGCACCTTACTGTGAATGGCACTGGAGTGGTGACAAAACTCACAGACTTAGGAAGTCCCCTACAACATATTGTACTGCCTGTATACAGCATGTGTCTTATAATTATAATAATAAATAAAAAGAATAAATACACAAAGGTTTTAAAAGCAACTAGACCTCTAGATAACTTAAGCCAGCAGGTGCTGACAGTGGCTTGAATGGAAGCTGAAGTGACAGATTAACTGGCAGGCTGAGGAGCTTCTCTGCTATGTGTCATATGTAAGCAATAATACCCTCCAGGGTGAGCTTTATTGGGAAATACTGGACTGCCCAGGGGTATAATGAGGCCCAATGCCATATAGCCCCTGGAAGGTCCAGTATTTCTCAATAAAGCCCACCCTGGAGGGCATTATTGCGCTTAGAAAATGGGCACAGTAAAAAGAAATGGCAGAGAAAAAATTGTTAATAAAATAATTAATTTACATTAAGTTTTGTAATTAAATAGTTCCTCCTCCGGTACTGGAACACAGAACTTTTGTCCTAATGGAGATGCTGTAGTTAAGGAAATGAAAACATACAGCTGGTTGAGTGCTTTTGGTGCACCTACAGCAGAGTTTCTGTTTCTTCAGTCGACCCCCCACCTCCTTATGGAGCAGTTTCATTTGCAGGCCTGCCTTTGTAATTTTTTTTTTTATATTGAGGAGGAAGAGAGGTGTAGGGGAGAAAGAACCTTTTATTTTGATCAGCAATCCAGCTGAATGGGAGAATGTAGCTCTCTGATCTGCGACAGGTACCTTTCAGGTCTTTCAGATGTGGCGGGAGTCTGCAGTTCATTTTAAAAGCCCGCTGTTGTCACAGAGCATGATCAGATTAGAAATTAATTTTAAAACAGAACAAAGTCAAAGTGTGCTGCTTTTTTTTTTTTCATTATGGGAAGACAATGCGGCAGAATGTGGGAATAGCGCTAGCTATGCAAGAGTAGCGCTGCCAAGAAACACCGGTAGTATCTTGGAGGATACCAGGCAGGATTTTGGGGATGGGGTTAAAGTTTTTGCACTTCTGAAGGTGTGCGAGCGGTGACCTCTTCTCAGAGGAAGGGGCTCTTTGGTTTGCTGTCATGCTCGGTCGCCGGTTAACGAGAACAAAAATCCGTCGGCAGTGAAACTCGCAGACAGCTGGAGGAGGGAGGAGTGAGACGAGCGCAGTCCGCTGTCTCAGGTATGGAGAAAGTCACGGGGCACGCTAGAAGACGGCACTGTAACTAAAAAAAAAAAATAATTTAAAAAGTAGCCATAAATAAGCCAAGTGAAGGATTGTGTGTGGTTTCCTTTCACAGTTGGCACTGAAGTACAAAGTGTTGGGGCTAATATCTCTCACTAAGTGAGAGATAAAAATGGTGGCAATTTCAAATTCAATGAGGAGGTTTTGGCCAGTCATTAAGCAGGGTGGACACAAGGATTCGTGTGTGGGTGAAGGGGAACTTGGGCTGGAACTTTTTATTTCCTGGGTATCTATGTAAGCAATAATACCCAACAGAGTGGGCATTATTGGGAAATACCGGACTGCACAGGGGTGTAATGAGGCCCGATGCCGCAGGCGGAGGGCCTTATAGCCCCTGGAAGGTCCGGTATTTCCCAATAATGCCCATCCTGGAGGGTATTATTGTGCTTAGAAAATGGCCATCTAAGTAAATATTTGGGAAGTGATGAAATAAGACAGTAATTTAGTGTCAAAAAATGTCTATAAGTATTACAAAACACTTTATTGAGAAAGTAGTCCATAGGCTGTACCAGGTCATGTTGCTCCTCCCTCCTGTCTAGAGAGCCCTTCTGGGGGAGTTGAGCCCCCCAATACACCCACTTGCAGACTGAAGAAAAAAAATAACGGTATATTAACCAGGACAAGCCCAGCTGGGTAATAGTAAGTAACCCTTTCCATTCATGTTGTACTGCAAACGGCAGCCTTTAAATATATTCTTTATATAAAACAAATCATCAGTTTTATAGCTTGTCTCTCCCAACTGCACTGAATCTTTGGACTACGCGGCAGTGAAAACTTGAGCAGTCAGGAGAAAGTCTCCTGAACAGACACCGGGAGTAAGCAGCCTAAAATAAAGTTCCTTTTAAAAACATTATCAAAAGTTTGTGTCATTTTTCCAATCCAGGAGTCTTGCTCCTGCAAGCAGCAGATCAGTCAGGAGAAATGTTTGTCCACCCCCGAAACAAATTAAGGCACGGAATGAATACCGCAAGCCGGTACCAAACTCGCACTGCAAGCCATGCGGGTTTGGTTCCTGGTCAATGCAAGAGCCGTATGCACAAGCATGCATAATTGCCATGTATGCACGTTTATCTTTCAGAACCATTCTGATATCTGGAACCGAACTAGCAGGACACTGGCAGCCGAGCGGCGTCTTGTATATTTCAGCCACCTCTCTGAGTAAAGGAATAGAAGAAATGAAACTGGGGAGAGGGAGAAGGAGAGAGCGGTCCGTATCGGTAAAATAAGAGGAGCACTCCTGCTTCATTTGCTCTCTCCCCTCTACCATCTTTCATAGTCTGTTATAGTCGTCGCATTCCCCTGTATTTGGTGTGAGGGAAACTTGCGAGGTACATTTATTTATTTTTTGAAAGAAGAGAGTGTAGTTTAAAATTACTGGTTTCCTGCTTTGCTGCATGAAGGATAAAGCCGATGCAAGTGACGGCTTTGTTATCTGTCTAGTGAGTTGGCATCGAGATAGCGCGGTCAGGAGAGTGGTGCTGTTTTACAAGAAAACTGTTTACACTCTTCCGACCATGAAGTTACCGGAATGTCTTTTTTTTTTTTTTTTAATCTAGTTACTGCTGCCTGCTACTGAGAGATAGCATACTGGGGGGCAGTAGTCTCTCGAGAGAAAAACATGGCAGGGATTTTAAATTCTTTCAGGTGTCTTCAGCCAATGAGAAAGTGGGCTGGGCAGCAGGGTATAAGGGTACCTTGTGAAGTGGCACTTGGACTGGCTCTTATTTTTAGCTGGGGATCTAGTTAAGCAATGATGCCCGACAGGGTGTGTGTCGTGCTGGGATAACGTCATGCCTCAGGTGGTTGGGCACAAGGCCGCAGGCCGAGTGCGTCCAATGACTGAGGCGTAACGATATCCCAAATGACACACACCCTGGAGGGCATTATTGCTATTATACAATGGCTTGTTGTTATACAGAATAAAAAAAATCATTTTAAAGATGTTTTTGTGTGGAAAAATATTTTTGTCTAAGAGAAGATGAAACAATCAATCAAAATGCTCATCTGCAGGTTCACTGTGAGGCTGAGAGTAGACCCGTGATGTTGTACTGATTAACATCACGGGTCCAGTCCCAAGACTGACCAATCAGAGTCCAGGATTTTTTCTTGCCATTGTATAATGAAAAATAAATGCCCAGCTTGGAGCCTGTCTCAGCCAATCAGGTGTGAGAATTTTTTCTTGCCATTTTCTAATGAAAGTTAATGTACCCCCTGGTAGGGGTACAAGCCAATCAGAGCCCAGGAAATAAAAAGCCAATTTTCTAACAGTATGCAGTACCCCCCACCAGCATTTAACACTCTATGATAGAGATATCACACTCTCCTGCGTGACAAATTGGAGCAATTGCCATTACATTACATTGTGTCTGTGCAGGATACTGCAAGACGTCACTGGAAGAAACTGATGCGCACTGCATCCTGCTGGGCGGCACTGCATATGTTTAATGATAATAAGAACAAAATACACAAGTGCAGTAACAGACAGCAATTAACCCTTGAGACTACTAGCCATTGTAGCCAGCAGGCACCAGCCACACCACAAGTGGAGTGGTGACTAGTAATTGGCAGGCTATGACCCTTCTCCCAAAAATTTGAGTTGAATGGCTTGTTAAATATTTTTCTGGTTCTACTCTCTCCCCAAAAAAAGAAATTGGCTCCAATGAAAGTTTATTTTCAATCTGCCCCACCAAAAAAAAAAGAAGAAAGAAAAGAATTCTTGTTTTTGATCTAGTTTTCAAAAAAATTTGTACCTGGAAAGGCCTGTTAAATATTTTGTCTGGTTCCTCCCCAAATTAGCCCTGACAAGAGCTTAATTTTAATCTATATAAACATAAACTCTGTCAGCAGATAAGGTCCATACAGCCCACCTAGTCTGCCCATTTCTCTACTCACTGCTGCAGCCCCAGCTCCTATTTGATCTGCGACTCTCCTGCTCTGCACATCTCCAGGGTACCCATATATCTATCTCATGCACTCCTGAACCCTCATATTGTTTTCATCCCCACCACTTCTGCTGGAAGGCTCTTCCACAGTGCCACCACCCTTTCAGTGAAAAAGTACTTCTCAACATTACCCCAAGCCTTCCACTCTTCAGCCTCATATCATGCCCCCTTGTTCTTGTGCAGTTTTCTGTGAAATTTGCTTCCCACCTGTACCCTGTTTATTCCCCTAAGGTACTTGAAAGTCTCTAGCATATCTCCCCTCTCCCTTCTTTCCTTCAGTGAATAGATATTAGGTCCTTAAGTCTTTCCTCGTAGGGCTTCTGGTGCAGTCCATGTACCATCTTTGTTGCCCTTTTCTGGACTGCAAGTATTTTGTCAATGTCCTTCCGGAGATGAGGTCTCCAGAACTGGACACAGTACTCCAGCTGAGACCTCACCAGTGATCTGTACAGTGGCATCACCACCACTTTCCTCCTGCTTGTTATGCCCCTCCCTATGCACCCCAGCATCCTGTTTGCTATCCCCATCGCCTTTTCACACTATTTAGTCACCTTCATGTCATCAGATATGATAACCCCCCCAGGTCTCTCGCCTAACTTGTGGACTAATCTGCCCCCCCAAAAAGAAAACAAATGTTATTGTTGATCTGGTTGTCCAAAAAATTGGACCTCCAAAAATTATGTCTAACAAGAGATTACTGGTATTTGTGATCGGTCCCCCACAAAAAAAAAAAAATGCCCTGAGAAGGGTTTACTTTTTTTCAATTTGTTTGCCCCCCAAAATTGGCCCTCACAAAATCTTATTTTTGATCTGGTTCCCCCAAAACATTAGCCCTGAAAATATTTGCTCTGGTTGTCCCACAACTTGAACCTGGTTCAAAGGGCTGTTAGATATTTTTTTTTTATTATTCTTATTTATCCACCTGCTGCGGCAACTACCGTCGGGGGCATCCAGCCGCCGGCCCTGCCCGCCAGGAGAGCACCAGGCTCACTCACATGATGGGGGATCCGGCACGGCCGTCGCCGATCCGCTGGAGGGTCTCCCCATACCCTATCCAGCCAGACTGGCTCCTGACCCACCCAGTGCAATTCCATGTGAGTCCTCCCAGTGATGCAGGGTGCGGCCATCAGGCTGCACGGTCGCGCCCAGCCATTTCCACTTTTTTGTCTCCCATTGGGAGCACAGACATGTAATGACGTCTGCGCATGTGCGTGCCGACGTCTGCCGTGCTCTCTCCCCAGTCACACCAGCGCAAGCGGTACCCCTGGGTGTCCCCAGGGGTTGCTGCAGGGTGTGACCTCCCCAGCCCTCCCCAGGACTAGGAGAGCTGTCTCTGACGCTCAATCCTAGTCATCCCCCACTGACCCCTGATGACCCATGCTCATACCTGAACCCTGGCCGCCGGCGTAGCGTGAGGTGTGGTGTCCAGTGCCTCAACCCTCAGCACCACCAGGCCAGCTGGGCTGTTAAATATTTTATCTGGTTTCCCAATAATTTCTCCTAAAAATGACTTTTTTATCTGAACCACCTATAAGGGATTATATTTGATCTGTTTCATTCTCTATCTCAGTTTAGCCCTGTACAGTAAGGGCTGCTACATTTCAATCTAGATTTTCAAACAGTAACAGTGAAAGTCTTGTTTTATTATTAGGGTTGTTCCCTTGCAATTAGCCCTTAAAGGAGAACTGCACTGAACTTGTAAGTAATTTTTCCCAATAGAAGCTGCTTTTTAAGTACTGGTTAAATGTCTGTTATTGTTCCATCTACACAGGCCTTTTATTTATTTATTTATTGAAATGGTTCACCAGGAATGGCGCACTGAACAGCAAGTTGCTCATCTCACGGTGCGTCTGGAGGGGTTGTGGGGGGGGTAATAACGGAGAAAACATAAGACACATACAGAAGCATAACAGTTGACAGATTAAGTGAACAGATTAGTGGTGCAGACATACAACATACTACACAATATATACATTGGCCACAGTAAGACCAAGGACATTATTACATTGTACTTCGATACAGAGTGCAGAGTATACATGACCGTACATTGAAGTGCTGTGTAGAAAACATTATACGTAGTGTTAAGAGGACTATGATGCACAGTGCTAAGAAGACCAGTTAAGCGTAGTAATGAAAGAGAAATGTAACCTGTATATGAACAGCTAGCCGAGTAGGAGATAGAAAGCAGCGAGTCAGCTGGAACAGGAGAAAATAAGGACTAGCCACAGGTGCAGTTTACCGCTATAAAGTTTTGTAGGACTAGCACTACGGAGTGCGAGAAGGAGGAGTGACAATCTGAGGTGGGAAGTTATTTCATAACTTAGGGAGGTGATGCGAGAAAGCCATCTGTCCAACCATGGTCGACTGACGTGGAACTGCTAGCAGTTGAGAGTCATATGACCTATGGGAGCAGGCGATTAGGGAGAGGTAGTGAGGAGGTGAGATATGGGGACAGGCCAAACCAAAATTTTAATGCGAATTTGGCACAGTGTAGGAGGCAACGATTTTCTAGGGAGGAGAAAGTCAGGGAGTGGTAGAGAGAACAGTGATGAGTGAAAGGAGAGGCGTCAAGAGCAAAATGGCAGAAGGAGTTACAGAGAGAATCCAATCTCGTTAAGGAGTACTTGGGTTGGGGGGAGCACTGTAGACTACGTCACAGTAGTCAAAGATAGGTAGTAACATCTTCTGGACCAGTTCACACCAAACCGGTAAAGGGAAGCAGCTACAGTTCTTGTATAATTTGCCAAGTTTGGGGCTCAACTTCTTCAGGATGGTTTAACATGTCCAGAGAAGCTGAGGTATTGTTCTAGCCAGACCCCCAGATACCTAAAGGAAGAGGTGTCCTAGAGAATTGTCCTGTCAAGGGTGTGGAAAGAGGTGGGGGAGGGGAGCAGAGAGAGTCTCTGCTTAGCCTCAAAAGAGTCAGTTTATTTATTTGTTTATTGTTTATTGAAAATGTTTCACCAGGAAAGGCACACTGAACAAAAAGATGCTCATCTCACGGTGCGACCTGGGGGGAGGGGTTACAATGGAGGCAGGAATACAGACAAAAGTTGAACTTAGAAATAGAGCAATACAGTTAATGTACATAGTTGGATGGGATTACATAGGACTTTTTACAGTATGAGAACAATACACAGCATACAGATAATGTACATAGTTGGGTGGGATTACATTAGCACTTTTTACAATAGGAGAAACAGTACAGAACAGGACATGAACATCAAGGACAGGGTATACATATCATGGGAAGACATCGAGGGTAACACATCATTACTTAAGTGCCAATAACAAGATTTGAGTGCCAGTAACAGGACTTGAGCTGAAGTGAGAAGCACCAAGTTGACAGTAGGAGTTGGAGGAGAAGATGGGGGGTGATATAGGTGGGGTGGAGGGGAAGGAGAGGGGAGCAGTAGCAGTACGTAAGGATGAAGAGCATGGGTTAGTTTAGGAATGAGGGGGAAGGGAGAGATTAGGAGGGAATATGAGAGTGGGGAGTGAGAGTGTAAGTGCGTGGGGCATTGTATAAGCCAGACAAATAGTCGAAAGGCCGAACCGCTGGTCAGGCGCTAAGGGGTGAAGGGGGAAAGGAAGCTATCGGGGTGGATCAGGGGCAGTTGCAGTTAGGGGCAAGGAAGTTAGTGAGGGCAGAGGATAGGGAGTGTTTGGATGATGAATGGCGGATCTGCGCTGGCAGGCTGTTCCAGAGTTTAGGGAAGAGGTAAGAGAAGGCTGATTGGCCTGTGGTGGTCCTTCGGTGAGGGATGACTAATAGCCTGGCATCAGAAGACCTGAGGGCATGGGTGGGGGTAGGAGAGGAAGATAGGGAGGATGCGAAGTAAGGAGGGAGGGAGCAGAGCCAGAAGTTGGACACGAATTTAGCACTATGAGTTAGGTGCCGGTTGCACAGGGGATGGCAGGCCAGTGAATGGTAGCGCTCGCAGTGATGTGGAGCGGGGGGGCATCGAGGCCAAAACAGCAGAAAGCATTAAAGAGGGGGTCAAGTCTGGTTAGGGTGGTCTTGGCAGCGGAGCTGTAAATGACATTGCAGTAGATGATGGAGGGTAGGATCATTTTCTGGACTAATTCATGTCTGACAGGTAGCAGGATGCTAGCGCGGTTTCGATAAAGGGCACCAAGTTTTGGGCACAGTTTTGAAATGATGGAGTCCACATGTATGGAGAAGGAGAAGTGGTGATCAAGCTAAACCCCTAGGTACCTGAAGGAAGGCACTTCATCAAGGATGGTGTTTATTTAGGGTATGGAAGATCAGGGGACAGGTGAGTTTGGATAGACGCTGTCTAGTGCCGAAGGACATAGAGACAGTTTTCTTGGCGTTTAAGGAGAGCTGGTTGGTATTGAACCAGTGCTGGATTTTGTTGAAATCAGTTTGAAGTTTGGAGGAGACTTCTTCGTGGGTTCGGCCAGAGGTAAAGAGGACCGTGTCGTCTGCGTACATGTGGATTGCGGTAGAAGAGCAAGAGTTAGGCAGATCATTTAGAAGGATGGAGAAGAGGATGGGGCCAAGAACTGAGCCTTGGGTGATGATGGGGGGAGGTGTGGTCAAGCTATTTTAGTGGATTGGGTTCGATTTAGAAGGTAGGCACTGAACCAATTTGTGGCAGATACTGCTAACCCAGCCCCTGATAGGCAGGATAGTAGGAGAGGATGGGATACCGTGTTGAAGGCTTTTGCTAGGTCAATGAAGATGGTGGCAGTGATTAGACCTTTATCCATCCCAGTAAGGATGGAGTCCATGAGTCTTAGTAGGGAGGAGGTGGTAGAGTGGTGTTTTTGGAATCCGGACTGGAATAGGGTGAAGAAGTTAGTTTCAGAGAGAAAGTGGGAGAGTTGGGATAGCACTAGGTGTTCCTGGAGTTTGGCAAGGGTGGGGAGGAGGGAGATGGGGCGGTAGCTAGTTGTGGAGGTAGGATCACCACCTTTTGGGAGGGGAATGACAGTGGCATGCTTCCATGTAGAGGGGAGTGACTTGGTGGTGAAAGAGAGATTTAGTAAGGCTGCGAGGGGAGTAGCAATGGCGGGGGCAGATAGGAAGAGGAGTTTGTTATCAAGACCATCAGGGGATTTGCCTTTGGAGGGGTTCAGGGAGTGAAGGGCAGCTAGGGTTTTGGCGGGGGAGATATTTCTGAAGGAAAGGGGCTCCTGCCGGGTGGAAGGTGGATAGATGTCTGGGAGTGGGTGTGGTTGCAGGAGGAAGGAATCAGGAGGGCCTGGCGAGGTAGTAAAATAGGAGTTAAACTCGGAGGCTACCATCAGGGGGTCGGAGAGGAGAGTCCCTTTGGTGAGAAGAAGAGAAGGGGGGCTTGTTGTTTGGGGAGTGAAAAGGGAGTTAATGACTTTCCAGAATTTCAAAGGACTCCCAAGATTTGCATTTAGGGTATTGTTAAAATAATCGGCCTTGGCTAAGCGGATGGCTTTTGTGCACTTGTTGCGGAACATGCGGTAGGTGATGTAGTTGCCTGGGAGGAGCGTGGATTTGTAGTTTCGCCAGGCCTTGTCACGGGCTTGTTGGCATGCTATCAGCTCAGGGGAAATCCAGGGTAGGTGAGACCCCCGGACTCTAGCTCGGCGAAGGGGGGCGTGTTTGTCCCAGGTGGCAAGGAAGGTGTTCCGAAAGTGGGTGAGGGCCACATCCATGTTAGAGCAGCTAGAGCTCGGGGCCCAATTAGAGTGAGATAAATCATCCAGGAGGGGGGAGAGGTTGAGGGATTTGTGTGACCGTTGGAATATAAATTTGGGAGGGGATTTAACTCTGTGAATCTTGTGGACCAAGTAGATTAGATGATGGTCCCTGATTGAATCAGGGAGGAGGCCTGAGCTGACGACGCGGTGTGGGTGGGATGTAAGTGCCCAGTCTAGGAGGGAGTGGTTACCGGACTTATGGTTAGAGCGTGTGGGTTCCGAAATGGTTTGACGGAGGTTGAGAGCGGTTATCTCAGTTTGGGTTTTGTTAAAAGTGGGTGCTAGCCAGTTGTGATTAAAGTCACCCATGACATAAAGTTCACCTGACTGTCGAGGAGATGAGAGCTGGCCCAGGAGGTCGGTGACTACTGTGGTTGGCGTGCCTGGGCAGCAATAGATTCCAGCCACAAAGATAGGTAATGGGGACAGCTACGAGAGAAGCTCATAAGCTTTGGGTTCAGCTTTGGTGAGCGAGACAGTGAAGTGTAGGCTGATCTTGATGTAGATAGCCACCCTCTGCCTCTGAGGGCCGGTCTTGCCGTGATGGTGGAACCTGGGATAGGAATGGTATTATCAGGAAGACTGGGGCTTAGCCAGCTCTCAGATAGGATGATTATATGGGGGCATGATGGGCGGCAAGGACCTGGAGCTGATCGAGCTTAGGGCTAGGCTACTAATATTTAGATGAAGAAGACGTAAGCCACGGAAAGGTAGCCAGAACGAGTATTGGTGGTGGCCTTGGCTGAGGGGTTTGGTATGGGGTGGTTGGGGCCCGCGCCGAGGTTAGTGGGCCGGGTTAGGATGTATATCCCCTGCTGCTAGAAGGAGTAGGGCAATGGTTAGATGGTAGCGTAGAACAGGAGAGACCGGGATTTTGCCATGCGAGGTTGGTGGCAAGTAGGGTGGGCTGAGCAGAGGAGTGGTACTGAGAATCTCAGTGGGTGTTTCTGCTTTACAACCTGGTGTTAAGTGACATTTTAGAACTGTATGATGTAGTTTATATCCCTTTCAACCAGAATTCTGTAACAGAACATGAATGCATTGTGACAATACAAGAGTAGAACAGGGACATAAACTATATCATAAAGTTCTAAAATGGCTCTTACCAGCAGCATGTAAATCAGAGACACCCACAAGGATAGCTAAAAAGCCTGGATAACTACAGCAATAACAGAATTTGAACCAGTATTTAAAAATAGCTTTTACTGGGAAAAATGACTTATAGATTCAGCGTAGTTGTCCTTTAAAGAATTTGTTCTTAATGAGGTTCATCCCTTAACAATTAAGCACTAATAAGGCAGTTTCCTAATCATTTTGAAATGGTGTAGTAATGACATCCTCTACCTCTGCAGCTGCTGTGCCAAATGACACTGTTGAGCGGATCTCGCACTCTCCCACTTTCCCACCCCGTGTGACACTAGGTCTGTTAATTAATTTATTTATTTATTAAACTCTAGGATTACAAATACCTTTGAGCAAGAACTGCTCATTTACAAAGGTTCCACGTCAAAGGATGGAAGGTTAACATACAAACAAAGGTAAACATTAATACATTCTCAAAAACTACAAAATACCGTATTTCAAGCGGAGAGACAGCAAAAGGATAGTAAGACCAGATGAGCAACCAGTGGGGTGGGGTGGGGAGGGTGGGTGGGGTCAGGAAGGAGTGGGCAGGCTGAAGGGCCATTGTCTGGGGGGAGGGTGGTTGGTATTCGAATTGCAAGGTAGAGGGGACAGAAGTCTGAAGTGCTAAAAGATGGGAGGGTGTGGGTGAGGTAGGGGAGGGATAAGGTGAGAGGAAGGAGAGTGGAGGACAAGGATAATTGGCCAGAGGGAGTTTAGGGCCACACGATGCCAAGCATAAGTGTAGAGGTTGACCAATTAGGAGAAGCAGTCACATTGGCTGGTAGTAGAGAGGTGAAGTCGTAGCTACCTTTTAAATGGGCCGAGTGTAGTAGCTGAAAGGGATTCCTTGTTGGGTGAATTAAACCACTGGGGGGCCCTGTGGGCGAATGATCTCTGGCCCATAGTAGTCTGGCATCTGGGGACCTGGAAGGTTTGACTTTGCGTACTTCAGTGTGTTGGGTGCTGCAGTGGACAGTCAGAAGCGTTTCAACCCCAGGTGGCATGAGCCCAAGGAGAACCTTTTTGGTTAAGAGGCAGGTCTGGTATTTGATCCTGTTGATTTGATTTGTTGGGGAGAGTGAGAGAAGGAGCTGAGAGGAGGGGCAGTTGCATCATTTTAAGTAATTTCTGGGGCTGGATCAGGTTGGACTCACAAAGGTTTGTTGACTCAACTCTCTAACCAAGCCAGGTGCACACCTTTACCAACAAACTCACATACCAGCTATGCCTATGTGACCCCTTCCCTTCTCTGCATTGACCCGCCTCTACTTGCGTCCGAACACCAAAGTCATTTGTGACTCAACTCTGGTTGACTAGTTTTAGATCTAACAAAGACTCAGTTCTGACCAGGTCAAAATCGTTTAACTGATTTTGGAGTTTTATTCCATTCAGATTTTACTTGTTAGAAAATGTCGGCCATCTTACTTCACAGCAGCAGGAACCTCAACGGTGACCATTCACCTTGTCGGTGATCTCTCGGTATGCAGGTTCACCAGTGGCAGTGACACGATGGCATCATCTAAGGGGTCCATGAGGGCACTGGAGTCCTTCCCCCCCAAGCTAGCAACAAAGACAAGGGGACTTTCACATTTTTGCACCTTCCCCTACTCCACTCAGTCAGACTGAGGGGAAAATGCATGAAGGACTTTTCCTGCCAGCATAAATATCTGACTGCTCTCCTCCTGCTACAGCCATCCTAATTCACAGCAGAAGCACTCATTCACCCCTCATCTCCTTGGTGACCTCCTCCACCCTCACCCAGTGTGCAGGCCACTAGCAGCGGCGAGCCAGCGGCATCATTTAAGGGGCCTGTGAGGGTGGTGGAGCACTCCTCCCAAGCCAGCAACAAAGGCAAAGGGACATTCAAGTTTTGGCCCCTTTCCCTGCTTCAGTCAATCAAGCCGAGGGGAAGATGCTCCTTCCTTTATTTTGTCTTTGTGAAAACCAGTCCTACTGAGCAACACCCCCATAGGTGACCCAGCGCTGAGTGGCACAAGCCAGGTGGAGAGTCGCACGAGTCAGCTGAGGCAGTCAGTGATGGGACATGACTCACTGCTGACTTTGTGACCACAAGGTGTCTGGTAGGTCGCTTCTACTACCTCTACAAGTTGGGTTTCATACTTAAGCAATAAGGCATGATGGGGGTGTGTGTTATAGTGGGATAATGGCCCACCTCAGGTAGGTTGAAGCACGAGGCGTTGCCGAATGCTTCCACCACCTGAGAAGGGCTGTTAGCCCGCCATAACACAACTCTTGGAGTGCCTTATTGCAATTATGAAATTGGTCCGTTTTAGTAAATTTTATGCATTTTTAACCATAATACTTTCAGCTGGGCCGTTGTACTGCGATAATGGCCCAGCTGAAAGCAGCTCTCAGCCAATCGGGAGCCAGCATTCTTTTTACCCATTTCATACTGCTCACTAGAGACTGTCTTACCTGGGCTTCTTGTTTTTTCACTAGTAAATATAGAAACATAGAATTTGACAGCAGATAAGGACCGCTTGACCCACCTAGTCTGCCCATTTTCCTACCTATCAGATAAGCTGCAGATCCTAATTAACCAACAGCTTACTTCCTCCTACCCCCCCACTAGGACTGCCTTATGTCTGTCCCATGCATTCTTGAATTCCCCCACTGTTCTTGACTCCACGACCTCCTCAGGGAGGCTGTTCCATGCATCCACAACCCTCTCTGTGAAAAAATACTTCCTCACATTACCTCTGAGCCGTCCCCCCTCTATCTTCAAATTGTGCCCCCTTGTTCTTGTACATCTCTTTTTCTGAAAGATACCACCCTCTTGGACTTTGTTGATTCCCTTGAGGTACTTGAAAGTTTCTATCATGTCTCCTCTCTCCCTCCTTTCCTCAAGGGTATACATATTAAGCTCCTTTAGTCTTTCTTTGTATGTCTTCTGGTGCAGACCCTGATTGGAAACAGAGCATGTTTGGCCAGAGACTGCTTTTACTCAAGACAGGTTACTCTCAACTGCCTGTCTACAAAACTTTCAATCCATAATTTTATTCTTACCTCATTTTGTTCAGTAATTTAAAACTATATTGTATTGCTGCTAGTTACATACAGTATTGCCGAATTCTGTCTCAGCCGGAAATACTTTCTGTTCAGTTATTTGCCAGGTTCGCAATCTGCCATCCATAGAAGTCATTTAAGCTGATAATTATTTTATCGTCATTGGCACTTCTGGGATTTTAGTCTATCGAGGTTTCCTGGTGCCATTACTGCTGTTGTCTACTACTCCTTCCAGGTTGTTAGCTCCCTGTCATATGAATCAAGTATTATTGCTGCTGCCATAGTTATCCTGTGACTTTCTGCTTGGTTATCACTGGTGTAACTGGCTACTGGCTAGAGTACTATCATCACATCTGCTATCTTTCCCC
Organism: Neoceratodus forsteri; assembly: GCA_016271365.2. Classification (NCBI taxonomy): domain Eukaryota; kingdom Metazoa; phylum Chordata; order Ceratodontiformes; family Ceratodontidae; genus Neoceratodus; species Neoceratodus forsteri. The sequence goes on along the minus strand of CM028133.1, from coordinate 30,046,236 downwards.
GGTCTGTTAGCCCTCCACCTTAATCATGTTGTACTGTCTGTTTATTGCCGCATTGCAGGTCTACTACTCTCATCCCTGTATGTAACGGACCTACTGCTGGTCCCTATAACTAGTATAAAGGTGGCCAAGTCCCTACAAAATCCTCTCAAGGATTTTCACCACCCCGACCTACTGGTGGTGGCCTACATACCCCCTAATGTCACAGTTTTCCTTAGCAGAAGGTTACTCCTCACCCTAGAGTGTAACACTCAGAATGTCATCACCTTGTGAGAATACTCAGCACAGTCTCAGCTGAAAATTACAGCACTATGGACCAAAGTGTTATCCCTTTGCCTGGCAGGGGATGTTGAACCCAATCCGGGACCTCCAGCCTACTCTTTGCCATGCTCTAACCTCAAGGGACTTAAAATTGCCCACCTAAACATCCGCAACCTCATTGCCAACAAAACTGAACTTGAAGCCTGGGCTGCCCACTACTCCCCTGATATCCTCATAATATAGGAGTCCTGACTCAAACCAAGTATTGCCGACTCCCTTTGTAATTTGGACAGTTATGGCTTCCTTTGAGCTGATTGCATGTCCTCCAAATGAGGTGGGGGACTATAAATGTAAGTCCACTTACACCTATCTGCAGTTCCACATGTATCTGGTACTGGTTCCACATGTGAATGCTTCATGCCTCCCTGCTACTTGGTCACTCCAAAAACACGGCATATCATCTGCACTTACAACCCTCCCCAATCAGGGGTCCCAGGCCTGACTGCCCTCCTGGATATAATGCAACCCAAAATTGGTTATCATGAGGCCATTATCATGGAGACCTTGACCTTGACTGACTCACCCCTAATTCCAAGAAATATAAATTGATTCTCAGTAAGACCAGTCTCACCCAGGTTATCTTCAGTTCCACCTGCCTCTCTGACCACAGTGATTCCGCCTATCTACTTAACTGGATGCTCACAAACCGGTCTGGTAGAATTCATGCATAAGGAGTATTACCTGACTCTGTCAGTGACCACTCCTGCACCTAAGGGCAAGGCACTGTTATTTATGTGGCACCAATCCCAGAGGCTCTGGTAGTCTCACAATAAGTACAGATAGGTAAAATACATAATAAAATGATAAAATATAAGTTATAACATTAAGTTACAGAGCCAGGTACAAAACATAAAGTAAATAAGTGAATTTTAAAAGACTTTTAAAAAATGTCCAGCAATGGAGTGCTTCTTATCTCCTGAAGGGCATTCCATAAAATCGGAGCAGCGACCCTGAACACCTAATCACCAGAGGACTTCAGGCAACACCCTGGTACCAAAGAGGCCTGCCTCCACTGAGTGGAGGGGACGACCAGGAGCATAAGGCATCAGGAGGTCTCCCAGGTAGTCTGGACCCAGTCCTTCTGCCTCTGGACATCCCAGGTCCCAAAGTCCCACCAAAAATTCTATTACTCAGGGATTTCTCTAACCTTGACTCAACCTCCTGCAATGCTGAGCTCTCTAATATTGTTGTGACCCGGATACTAGCCACCACAGATGTTAACTCAACTCTTGCCCTCTTCCAGCCCATCATCACCAGCCTTCAAGATAGGAGCACCCCATAGATCAATAGAAGAGTCAGAGGTACAGCAACCGACTGGCTGCATGCTGACCTTCTATTCTGTTTCTCTTTAAAATCAGGGACAAATGCTGGGCAACCTTTAAAGCCTCCTCCACGCCACAAGACTGGCTATGTTACAGGCAAATGCACAACAAATGTAAAAAGACTACTCACTCTGCAAGACGCTCCATCTGCAAGGAGCAACTGCAGGCCTCAGCTGGAACCTCATGCAGCTTTTGGGGACACATCAAAGGGCTTATGGGCAACCCCTCTAAATCTATTACCAAAGACATGCTCATTGATGGAGTGTGTTGCAACAACCAAACCACCATAGCCAATGCTTTCAATGCCCAATATGCGGATCTCTCTTCCTCCCTCCCAACTCTTGTAATGGACAGACTACTGTATCCAACCCACCAATACCTCCTCCCACCCCACCTCTCTACTGAAAAGGGTATACAGAGGGAGATTGTCAAACTACTAAACTCCCTGCCTCTTGGCTCTAGTCCTGGCTCGGATGGGATTGAGTCTTGAAATCTCCGACTTGATGCCTCTGCACTTGCCTTGCCCATCACCCATATTTTCAACCTCTCACTCATCTCTGGGGTTGTCCTCTCCTAATGCAAAATAGCCAGAACTGTCCCTGTCCCCAAAAATGATGACCACACACTTCTCACACAATACCATGCTATTGCCCTATTGCCTCTCCGAGGCACATTACTTGAAAAGGTGGTTGCCTCACACCTAATCAGCTATCTTCAGTCACATAACCTTCTTACACCTCACCAACATGGCTATTGTAAGGAACAGCTGCCCAGTTTAAGTCAAGCCCTTGCCTATAGCAATATTGTCTACACTACTGTTATTTCCTGTGATTAAATTAAGGTACTGTTCATTATTTGATGTCAAGTTAAGTCTATCACTACCTTGGCTTCCATATGACTAAATCTTAATGTACTGCTTAACACAGTGTCTTAATAACCTAATATAGCTATTACCCGCTGTCTAAATGTATTGCTAATTCCTAAATGCCTTCGAGAGTCATCGTAGCTGTTGTAAACTGAATTGCTTGTAAATTGTGTTGATTGTTGCCTTATACTCTCCTGGTCCATACCCGAAAATATGAATTCAAGTGTTTAGTGTACTGACCCAGTTAACAAAAATCGAATAAATAAACAAAATAAAGATGCATCTAACAGTTGGTGGAATGGCCCATAAAATATCATATCTCACTTTCAAGCGGATGCTTTGGTACAGCTGGGTATAAAAAGTGTTTACCTGTACTGTACTTATTATAAAATAGGTAAAAAAAAATCCCATTAACTTCATTGGCTAAAACCAGTCACCTGGCTATGCAATACTACAGCACAATGAACTGTCATCCGGTTATTATGCCTTCTCACATATCACTACACCTCATGGGACTGTTCAAAAAGTGAAGAGCAGACATTTTTTTCTCTTCAGTCACACAGTGCATTCACATCTCAACAGCCCATGCACACACTTGCACTTTCTTTCCCTAACCCTTGTCCTGCTTGTCCTACAGAACGTGGCACAAAAACTGCTTGTGAACACGTTTATTTTTTAAAGTGCAATCTTAACTGTCAGCTCTTAATTTGAACTGTTCTTTCTTTATACAGATTTTCAGTCGCATCTCACCCTCGTTCACCGTGCTCGCTGAAGTCACAACTGAAATATTAAAAAAAAAAAGCCTCTGACACACCTGAAGAAAGTTCTTGTTCTCAGTCAGCTTACTTCAGTCTCTTAGAAGCTGGCAGCTCTCTGTAGTACCATGTTCCTGGTGACGCTTCACAGACAGTCTCCCACGCCTGCTCAGATCAAATATAGTATGGGCATCATGTCCCATTCCTGGGTTGCATTAATCACTGTAAATCTGAATTATAAACCCATTAAAGGAACAGAAGAAAAAAAATATTTTTTAAACATAGTCAGTAGCTATGTGTTTTGGTGGGTGTGTCTGTGGGAGGGACAAGCGGCGGGGGGAACACAGAAAGGGTGCGAACAGACGTTTGGCTTCTCTGTAGCAACACGGTAGCTTGTTCCATTCTAACAGTATATTGGCTGTACGTCACAACCTGTTATATTTTCTTTTTTCAAATCATCTTTTATCCTTTAGTTGAGTGTACTTTGGCTATGAGGCATGTGTCTCTGTGAGGGGTGGGGGCACAACAAAACATGAAAGAACTACAAGTATGGCAAGCACAGAAGGACAAAGGTCCTATGTCAAATTATAAGGTAAAATGTTCCAGCTGATGGAAGGACTGCTTTACATAAAATTAATGTAAGCTTTTAGTTTTTGCATATAAATAGGGGATCTGGCATGGGAAGTGTGAAAGTCAATTATTTTTTTGTTTTAGGTTTTATGACCTCATGAGTGGCAAAGTCACTAAATGCACTCAGACAGTTATGTATGCCCCTGGGCATGTGGTAAGTAAGCAATAAGACACGATGGGGTGTGCATTAGACAGTTCTAATGCATGGCTAGGGGGACATAGTGAGGCACGAGGCCACAGGCGAGTGCGTCAATCTACCCGTGCATTAGAAACTGTCTACATCCGAGTGGCATATGTATGCTTATAAAATGGGCCTGTGTATTCTAAATGGGGGTTCTAGTTTTAGCTGTGCATTAGACACATCAAATGCACAGCTAACAGCCAATCAGATTGCTTGAAATCCTTTGCCCATTTTATAATCTCAGCACAATGCCCAGCTCCTTACGTCATATTGTTTACTTAGTGGAGAACAGCAGGATACACAAGTGCTAGTTCAAAAGGATACACAAATTCACATTGCTTATTACTCAGTTAAAAAATACTGGCCTCCATTCAGATCTCCTTTATTACTGAATTTGTGGTTGTAGCATTTTCTGTGCAGCCTCTGCAGCCAGAAGAATGCTGCTTAGGTCACAGTTCTTAGCTTAGCAGGGGCAAGTATCAGTGACTGAAGAACAATTCTCCTCATTAACTAATGTAGATCTGACATAGCAGAAGCAGTCTGTTTACCTCCATAGTACAGTTTGTACTGTGCTGAGAGAACAGATAAATGGTGGAGAGAGAATGAGACAGGCACTATGCTGCTAATGACTCCAATTTGACCTAGGTATGCAGAGAGTGGCAATGTAAACCACAATCTGAGCTCTGGTTTAGCTAGTCCTCTGCTGCCTGTCTGATCACCAAGGAACTTTAGCACTTTACAACTGAGGTTAGTCAGTTAGAACAATGACTGCAGCATGTCAGATAATCAGATCTCTATGTAACCCCCCCCACCGGCCCCCCTTGTTTAACTAGCAGGGCTGCTCCTCTCACCACAGATGTCTAGGGGCAAACGAGAGGAGTGGGGGTTTACATAAGTGAATACAGATTGGAAAAACAGAGAGTTGGCCACCATTGCATTAGGTGATCCGACTGTTACACTAGAACAGACAAACCCAAGTGTGGCTACGTGGCACACATCTGGGGGAACCAGTTACCATGGCCAGCAACCCAGGTCCCTGAGAGAAAACATTTGCTCACAATTATGCTAGGTTTGCACTTCTGGACAGGGACACCCAAGTAAATCCAGACACAAGGAAGCAATAACAATACTGTCCAAACCAGGCTGGGATTCTAGAGTGTGGCTTTTATTCACATAGCAAAGTAGGAATAACCACAAAGCGAAGAGGGACCCCCACAGGGCTATGCATACTGGTATTGCAGATTACTGAGGTACAGAAATTCCTGACATTCCTGTTTAGCATAGGCTGAAGTAACACAAAACAGCGAACAACTCCGGTTCTGAAATGGAGATTGGCACACACGGCCAGAACTGGTACATTTCCCATCGACTAGGCACACACGGCCAGTACTAGGACACTTTCCCATATCTCATGAGGAATGAAGGTGGTACACACAACCACAAAAGAGCACATCCAAGCTCAAAATCTTCAGGCACCCACTATACTGAGGTGAACTGAGAACAGAGAATCCAAAACCCACATCTGGGTAACTATTTCCATCAGGCACTGTCCAAATGTACTGACTGAAAATTTACTGGTGCCCAAACTGAACCCAGAGAGGTAAACTGATTACTCCAGATGGGGGGTCTCCCACCTTTTGCCTCCAAGTTTATACTTGCCCATTCATCTGGTTAAAAAACACCACACAGAAAACTTGTAGATGCTATCTTGAAATGTTTTTCACACCTAACATACTACATGACACACCTCAGAGGTGTCAGAAAATTAAAAGTTCTGTGCTTGGACGGTCACATACTTGACTCCAATGTAGGCAGACACTTTTAAAACACACAAAGTCTAAGTGACAGAGTCCCTTTGTCAGAGAAATTCATCTTTAGGTATTGTAGGTGCCCCTTCTGAGCTGACACAAAAGTACTCACAATTTCTGAAGTTGTACAAAGGCAGCTTCACAAGACAGACTGGGTTGAGGGGATTGCCCCTGAACCCTGAAGATCACCCCCATCCCTCTTGGGATGGGGCAAAGGAAAACCCACTTGGCAAGGTCTCCACCACTTCAAACACTGTCGTCTATTTTATTCTTCTAGGGTGAGAACAAACTGCCCAGAACCAGAGAGAGATCTTTGTCAGAGCTAAACTGAGGAGCTGCACAGCAAGCTGCAGCCTCCTCCTGGAACTCGACTCTACAGACTACTGAACATTCTACTTTAGCTGACCACTGCTTGCCAGAGTGTGGCTTATGCAGCTGTGAGAGTTCTAAGATTACATCATCACTCCAGCTCACCTGAGGCTGAAAACAGAGCATAACAGAATGAAACCCATTTACCTGGCATTTCACTAGCTGCCTTCCCTACCTGCCACTGATTCTAAGTGGGATTCTAGTAACCCCTGGGAACAAGGGGGTTACACCCACCCTTAGCCAGGAAAATGACTGTTCCCCAGTCATTACCTACCTGGCACCAGGCCATCCTACCCTATGTGCTACCTACAGAGAGGGGTGATCAGGCCCTCTCCTACCATGTGCCAGGCACAGACAGGCAACACTAAGGGCTCAGAGGCCATTTCCTGATGCATCAGCCTCTACACTATGATCTTACTATGGATAACCAGTGGCCCTGGAAGAACTGTCCAGAGCATAGCCCTAATAGACCAGCACTGCAACCCCCCTGGCTGGTCAAGAACACAGCCTGTCTATCCCCCTAGTCCGCTAGGGAAAACCTATCCAACCAAAACCCTACCCAAAGGGAGGACCTCCCCCCCAGCCCAGGACACCTGCAAACCAAAAACACAGTGCTAACACTTTACCTAAGCATTACACTCCTACTATCCCCAGTGCACTAACACCTGTGGAAGGAAAAACCCAATTAAACACATGTTAACCCACACTTCAACAAAAACACTCTACAAAAGCATTGGAACTCAGCTGAGTTCCCACATCCTCTTCTGGTCTTCTCTTCTTTCTTCTTTATCAGGAACCACCTGAAAGAGAAAAAGAGACAAAACACACCCCAAATCTGCAAAACACACAGTATAACAACAATAACCCTTACCATCAAAACACTGGAGAATCCCCCAAAATATTTTTTTAGAAAAGTAGAAAACAATAGAATACATCTAACTTTATGTACAATACATCTTTTGGGGGGATGGAATGCCCTAAATGTCCAAACTATTGACTAACAGTTATGCCCGAAGGCAAGGTCCATTAAAGATTCTCTCCTGGGCCGGAGCCCAGTGAAGCACAGTTCATGAAGTACTGTAATCCTGAAGGGGAGAGTCTTTGTGGACAGTTCAACAGTCTGTAGTCTGCCAGGTGTAGGATGTGCACTGCAATGTCAATAAAGTAAGAAAAGTCTGGACTTACCAGTCCCTTGAAGAACGAAAAATGGACATCACCTACTTCTCCAGCCGAAGACTCTCCCTGGCAGCATTTTTCAGATACAGCTGGGCAGAAATCTTCTAGAAAACAGGATGATGAACTGGAAACTGCTGGATTGATGTCATCTAGGAGATGGAACAGGAAAGGAACAGCTGGATTGATGTCTTCTGAAATCCCAAGCGATGAATCAGGAAAACAGCTGGGTTGATATCGACTTGGCATCTGGAAGACCAGGTGATGAAATTGGAAAGGCACACTGTAGAGGCTGATAAATCTGGATGCACCTCAGATCCTGGAACACCAGACTGGCGGAACAACATGGGTACGGCAACAGCTGGATGCCAGACACTTGCTATCACTGCTCTGCTTCCCTCTGGGTAGGCACGGGCATATTCTCAGGATGATGGTACACTTGAGGGTAGTACCAATTTGGATCTGGTGCAATAATTGTGACCCCGTCTGGGCGTACATAATTCACATTATGGAAAGTCTCTTTTCCTTTAGGGTCCACATATTGCACAGTGTCTATGAACAATGTCCTGCCCAATTTCAAAACCTGCAGTTTGTCTCTTATCACTTTATTTCTGACATAGGAAGTTCTACTTGGATCAGTATCTTGTCTGCCCTCTTCCTCTAGCCAGGCTGTCCTGTGTTTTTCAATCTCCACCCAGACTGTCTGAGGAAAGTTATGAAAAGTCCACCCATAGATGTCGTTGGCCTTCCTACAAACCAGTCTTTCTTCCTTACTTCTCTTCATCAGTTTGCGACCCTCAGCCTGGCTTGGGGGTGGCCAGTCCTGGTTCTGCCAGTGTCGCATACTCAAAGAAATGTAGAACTGGTCCCTGACCCCTTTTCTGAGGGCAGGGCTGTGCAGTCACCAACTTCTTCTTCTTCTGTTTCCTCCAAGGCAAGAGCTTGAGGCCGCCGACTGGGACCCACAACAGGAAGATACATTTCTTCCTCTCCCTCTTCCTCACTCAAATCTCGGGCCCAGGAGTGAGCAGTCATCCTAACTCCTGAGACAGTCCACTGTTCACTGGGCGTGGAGGTAGACACCTCCCATTCTAGAGTCTCTCAAACCTCATCCTCTCCAATGAGGCTAGGACTAGGACCCTCTCATAGAAACATAGAATTTGACAGCAGATAAGGACCGCTTGGCCCACCTAGTCTGCCCATTTTTCTACCTAATGGATAAGCTGCAAATCCCAGTAAAACAACAGCCTGCTTCCGCCTACCCCCCCACTAGGACTACCTTATGTCCATCCCATGCATTCTTGAATTCCCCCACTGTTCTTGACTCCACAACCTCCTCAGGAAGGTTGTTCCATGCATCCACAACCCTCTCTGTGAAAAAATACCTCCTCACATTACCTCTGAGCCATCCCCCCTCTGTCTTCAAATTGTACCCTCTTGTTCTTGTACATCTCTTTTTCTGAAAGATACTACCCTCTTGGACTTTGTTGAGTCCCTTGAGGTGCTTGAAAGTTTCTATCATGTTCCCCCTCTCCCTTCTTTCCTCAAGGGTATACATATTAAGCTCCTTTAGTCTCTCTCTTTGTATGTCTTCGGGTACAGACCCTGCACTATTTTGGTTGCCCTCCTCTGGACAGCCTCCACTCTGTCTATGTCTTTGCGGAGATGGGGTCTCCAGAACTTCACACAGTACTCCAGATGGGATCTTACCAACTGTCTGTACAGAGGGATAACAACTTCCTGTTTTCTACTGTTGATGCCTCTCCCTATGCATCCCAGTATCCCCCCAGCCTCCTTTACTGCCTTCTCACATTGCTTGCCCACCTTTAGGTCATCTGATATAATTACCCTCAGGCCCCTTTCCATTTTTATTGTTGTCAGTATCTCACCCCCCATTGTGTCCTCTTCCCCTGGGTTTTTGTTTCCCAGGTGCATTACCTTGCACTTCTTTGCGTTGAAGCTAAGCTGCCATACATTTGACCATTCCTCCAACCTTGCCAAGTCCCTTCTCATCCTTTCCACTCCATCTTGTGTATCAACCCTGTTGCAGATCTTTGTGTCATCTGCAAAGAGACATACTTTTCCTTCCAGTTCCTCTGCAATGTCACTTATAAAGACATTAGAGAGGACCTGTCCCAGTACTGAACCCTGCGGTACCCCGCTAGTAACCCTCCTTTCTTCACTGTGTGGACTCTGTTTACTATTGCCCTCTGCATTCTGTTGTCCAGCCTATTTTTTTATCCAGGCTACCACCTTGGGACCCACTCCAAGGCTGGCTAACTTGTTTATTAATCTTTTGTGTGGGACTGTATCAAATGCCTTGCTAAAATCTAGGTAGGCCATGTCCACAGTCAAAGTCAAAGTCAACTTTAAAAGACGCCTAACTCAAGGTTTGGGAAGGTAATAAAACCTTTACAGTTTATCATACTGTATACATTCAAATTAAAATCACAAAACATATAACTTAGACCCCAAAAGCCTGCACAAATAAAAGGTCTTTAGACCTACTTAAAAGCCTCTACAGTGGGGGCCTCTCTCACTTCAAGCGGCAATGAGTTCCAGAGAGCTGGAGCAGCAACTCCAAAGGAGCGATCCCCTGCTGATTTCAACCTAGCTCTCGGAACTGTGAGGAGGCCACCACCAGAGGAGCGAAGATCCCGGACAGAGGTGGATGGTACCAGTAGATCAGAAAGGTAACCAGGGCCCTGTCCATGTAGGGTCTTATAGGTGAGAAACCCCACCTTGAACAAAACTCTCCACCTGACAGGCAGCCAGTGCAAATCGCGCAATACCGGAGTTATATGACAAAACTTACTTTGTCCGGTCAAAAGCCTGGCAGCAGCGTTTTGCACCAGCTGCAGTCTGCGAAGAGAAGTTCCAGAGACCCCGAGATAGAGTGCATTACAGTAGTCAAGTCTCGAAGTGACCAAGGCATGTACCAAGGTAGGGAGGTCCAGAGCCGGAACAAGCGGCTTAATCCTGGCGATGTTTCTAAGATGAAAGAAACAGGAACGTACCACGGAGGATATTTGAGCCTCCATGGACAGGTTCCTGTCAAAGATCACACCAAGATTACGCACCCTTGGGGATGCCATCAATGACACAGCTCCTAGCATAATGCCAGTTGCTGAATCAGAGGCCATCCCATCACGAGCTCTGTTCGACTCCACCACCAGTACCTCAGTCTTATTAGGGTTAAGTCGCAGCCAGCTGGAAGACATCCAGTCATTTATCTCAGCCAGACAGATATTCATCACATCCACTGCATTTGATGTTCCTGGTGCAAAGGATAGGTATAGCTGAGTATCATCAGCATAACAATGAAAACTCAGACCATACCTCTAATGATCTCCCCAGGGGCAGCATGTACACTCTGACAACATTAGGGGCCAATACGAACCCTGAGGGACTCCACATGAAAGGAGGCAGGTCGTAGATGAGAAATACCCATCACAACCCGCTGCCTCCTGTTGGTAAGAAATGACCAACCATTTGATGACAATACCGGTGAGTCCACACAACCCCTCAGGCGGAGAAGCAACACACAATGGTCCACAGTGTCAAATGCTGAGGAGAGATCAAGGAGGACAAGAATTGTCTTGTCCCCCAATCTCTAGCCCTAAGGAGATCATTTTGCACCGAACTAATGCAGTTTCAGTGCTATGCCTGGCCCGAAAAGCTGACTGGAAGGGATCATCGTTACAACTCGTGGGTCATGAGATGCTCTCCCAACTGAAGTGATACCACCTTCTCAACAACCTTTCCAAGAATGGAAGATTGGAGACAGGACGATAATTTGCCTAATCTCGGGTCCAGAGAAGCTTTCTTTAAAGGGGTCTCACAGAGCCTCCTTCAAGGCATCGGAAAGACACCCTGACTCAAGAACACCGGACAATCAGGGCAAACACCGGGCCAACAGTGTCAATGCACCTCATCAAACGGCGTTGTACAGGGTCCAGTTCACAAAGGTATACCTCTAAATTGGCGCTATCTCAGTGACCTCAATGAACTTCCACTGGCTTAAATTCCCCCCACTCAGAATGAGTGCTCTTTGAACACGACTGACAACCACTGACGGCAATGATATTGCTGGCTGAGGAAACCTCCCGCCGGATTGCAGACACCCTGTCTGAGAAAAACCGAGCAAATTCCTCACAATCCTCATTCGAGGAAACTCTCCCGGGCTGAAGACAGGAAGGATGGAGAAGTCTGTCAACAGTCCAGAAGAGTGAGGCTGGTCGGCTTCTCCCAGCAGCAATCTCCCGGGACAAAAATAATGTCTTCTTTTGGTTAATTGCCTCCTGATATACGCGATAATGCGCACACAGGACCAGTTTGTCAGCCCCCAGACGGGATTTCCTCCAGCAACGCTCAAATCTCCGACCCAATTTCTTCATTTCCCTGAGATCATGATCATACCAAGGCGATCTCAGGTATGAAGTTCTGGTCGCACGACAGGTGCGGAGCCAATGGCACCAGATAGCACCTCATTATAGGCAGCTACCCCGGTGTCAACGGCTCCGACGCATGCATCACCCACCCTTGATAAATCAACTGCCGCCATATAACCCTCAGGGGTAAGATCTTTCAACGGGCGGCAGCGAAATATCTCAGAAGGGGATGAAATTGTGATGGGAGCACTAAATGTGAACTTCACTGTGCAATGATCAGACCAAGCTACTTAGTCGATATCGAGATCAGTGATCTCGAGTCCCAGTGAGAACACCAGGTCCAATGTGTGGCCATCCCGATGAGTAGGCACGCCAACAAACTGCACCAGCCCCAAAAGGACATATACTGCAGTAACTCATCGGCACACCTTGATTTTTATCTCGGCCCAAACATTGAAGTCCCAAGAAAAATACATTTTGGGGAATCCAATGTGCAAACAACTCAGAAATTCCTGCAGGAACCCCCATCACGCCCAGGAGGCGATAAATGAGGAGGATCCTGCAGCCAACGCCAAGTCCTCCACTAACAGCCATTAATATTCAAATGAACCCGTTCCCACCGGTGCACAGTGAAGTCCAAATTTGATTAAAACAAATCGCTACACCAATCCCTACGATTTTCTGGGGCAGTGAACCACAGTGTAGCCTGGGGACTGCAGCCTCAAAAACAGGGCCAGCATCATCTCCCACCCAGGTCTCTGTAATGCACGCCAGGTCGACCAATGAAACAAGAGCGGCGATGATAGCCGTCTTGTTTCTGACCGACCTGGCGTAGCACAGCACTGCCATCAGAGGAATTGAGGGTGATGCAGCCCTAAAAGTCACCTGGCCACTTGACCTGGTGGCCTCCTGGCAATAGGCACCAACCACCTCTGGCTTCTCCTAGGTGCTCTATTTATTCCAGGACGTCTCCTGGACTTAACCACCTCAATCCTTTGATCTATTTGCTCCTGATCATCCCACAGCACATCGCCAAAACAGTCCCCTCAATCCCCACTTCCCTACAACGTCTGATAATAATATCAGACACAGGAGAGGATAAAGGCAATAGCGCATGCAGCTGCAAATTCCATAAACAATCCTAGGCCCCAAGAGTCGTCCAACAGAACCCCTACACATATCTAATTTAAAACCAAATAACACATATAAATCATGCAGGCTATATACATAAATCTAATTTACAATAAAACTATTTAACATACACAAGCTATTTTAACATAATATCTTTCCCACCTTACAATTAAACAGCAAATTTCAGCTCCGAGTGGCGCTCGCGCCACTCACAACGCTCGCGCCATGCTCACGCTAGCGAGCGGCGCCTATAATTTAAACAGTGCCTCCCCACTCCCACAACCAATCAGCCGGCAGCCCCCCTCTCACAGCTCCGGCTCCAACAGGTTGGTGCAGATTACTACAGCCTCTCACGCTGTATTTAGGCACAAAGGTAATGAGGAAATAGAAGCCCAAAGTTAGAAATAGCCACACAGTCTTGCACACATAGAGGTAGTTAGCAGCTACTGCACAGCTGCAACGAACAACGCTTTCCAGACATCGAGAAAATACATAGAAATGCCGCTAGCGAGCGGCGCCTGTAATTTAAACAGTGCCTTCCCACTCCCACAACCAATCAGCCGGCAGCCCCCCTCTCACAGCTCCAGCTCCAACAGGTTGGTGCAGATTACTACAGCCTCTCACGCTGTATTTAGGCAGTCCCTCCCTGGTCTACTACTTTGGTCACCCAGTCATAGAAATCTATTAGATTCATCTGATACGACCTTCCCATTGTGAATCCATGCTGCCTTGAGTCCTGTGCCCCTCTGGCCTCTAGGTACTCAACAATTCTTTCCTCCCAAAGTGATTCCATCATTTTCCCTACCACTGAGGTCAAACTAACTGGTCTGTAGTTTCCTGCCTCTGCCCTGCTCCCACTTTTGTGAAGAGGAATCACATCTGCCCTCCTCCAGTCCTCAGGTACCACCCCATCCTCCCATGATTTGTTAGAGTAGTCAGCGGTGCTCTCTCCATGGATCCACCAATTCTCCCTTTGCACTGTCCATCTGTGACACAGGCATGGAGACATCATGAGGAATCTGCTCTGGAAGTACAACTACACCCTCTTACTTTGTGTCACACTCTGCTGGGCCTCTTCCAGCATGTTCAACCTGGTGCTGTGTGCTGCTACATGCAGAGTCTTGTACATTTGTCCACGTGGGAGCCAAATGAATTTGGGATGTTCTAGTCAGACCTTGCTTCTCTAAACACCCTGAACAGTGAGGAATCAAGAATATGTCCCTCCCAGCCTTGAGGCTCACTATGCATACTCTCACAGGGTAGTTGAGAATTGCAACATGAGGAGGCAAACTTCCACCGTAGAAACATTGCTCAATTTCTTTAAGCTTGGCAGCCTCCTCTGCTATCATAGCTCGGGCATGAATCAGGTAGCGGGATGGTCCCGAAGCCATGTCTGTAAATAAACACACAAAAGTTCACTGTTACTACTGAGTCCACTGTACTTGGAACAGTCTCTCAAAATGGCTCCCTGCTGCTGTGTTTACATTACTGCCCCACCCTGTAATGGTGGGGGCAGTACTCTTGGTGCATCAACAAATCTGTGTCTGACTCAAGCCACTGCGCATCCGACTTACTGCTACTGAAGATTTTCTCAAACTGTAACCATTGCACTGCTTTTACCTTCCTCAGCACATCTTTATGATTTTTGGACTTTACGATTCGCTTTCAATCACTTTTACTTGCTTAAAGTCACTAAAGCCACAGTATTTCTAGGAGCAGGATTGCCTGCTTGTTGCAGCCTCTCATACAACTCAGTCTCTCTTTTGCTCAGAAAATGATACTGTTGCTCAATCCATAATACGTGCACACAGTCTATTGCTCAGAATTCTTGCTTGTTTTGATTTCACTTTACAGTCCTTTGCAGAAACAATCACACTGTTAACCCACAGATCCAGCTGGCTTTTGAAAATCACAACACAGTTTGAGCTCAGTTTTGCTGAATGGTACTCACTGAATTAGTAGCTGGCTTGCTCCGATGGAAAATCTTGGCCTAAATCCAATCCTGGAAGGCCTCTGGGTTGAAGCTGGCTGGTAATCCTGCCGATTGCCACTATGAACACCACACTTTCTTCCCAGTTGATCGGATTACGGGTTGAGCCCGAACTTGCACAGAAACAATCTGTATTTACAGATTATTAGAACGTTTAATCAGCGCGATGATTCTCCTGCTGCCAGCTCGCACACCACTAGCTCTTTCCCTCTCAAACACTGGGCAGCACTCCCAAGCTGGCTAGGGGAAGGGACCGATTGCAGTCTCACCAATCACTCGACGCCATGCAAATGAGCCTCTCTCTTCTCCATGGCGATCATCGAGCAGGCAAAATTTAAACTGCAAAAACAACTTTTTTTTTTCTCAGCTGAAATTTCGCTGTGGGAACACCATTTTGAACCATTTCTCTTGGCTTTTTCTTTAGCGACTCCCTCAATTCACACAGCAAGCATTTGAAACTTTCAGGCACAATTGTCTTTTTGTTTCCAAAAGTCCACAATACTTTTTTCTGTCACAAACTTGAAAATTAAAGCTGGTAAATGTTCCAATTGATGCAGGACAAGGGGCACACACAATCTGGCTTTACAGCTCCTGGGTAAACGTTGGCACAATCACAGCAGCACATGAACAGCAGACACACAGCAGCACATACGGATGGCACTACTCTGGGCAAACTCCTTATGTGCAAAGCTTCTAATTTTTGGGCTACCAACTGCCAGAGAGACAAAACGCTAGCCACAATCTGAGCAAACATCTCTTGTTTTCTCCCAAATTCAAAACACATCCCGGACGAGCCCACATTTTTGTAACCCCCCATTGGCCCCCATTGTTTAACTAGCAGGGCTGCTCCTCTCACCACAGATGTCTAGGGGCAAATGAGAGGGGTGGGGGTTTACATGAGTGAATACAGATTGGAAAAACAGAGGTTTGGCCACCATTAGGCTAGGTGACCCGACTGTTACACTAGAACAGTCAAACCCAAGTGTGGCTACGTGGTACACATTTGGGGGGACCAATTACCGTGGCCAGTAACCCAGGTCCCTGAGAGAAAATGTTTGCTCACAATTATGCTAAGTTTGCACTTCTGGAGAGGGACACCCAAGTAAATCCATACAAGGAAGCAATAACAATGCTGTCCAAACCAGGCTGGGATTCTAGAGTGTGGCTTTTATTCACGTAACAAAGTAGGAATAATCACAAAGTGAAGATGGACCCCCACAGGGCTACACATACTGGTATTGCAGATTACTGAGGTACAGACATTTCTGACATTCCCATTTAGCATAGGCTGAAGTAACACAAAACAGTGAACAACTCTGGTTCTGAAATGGAGATTGGCACACATGGCTGGAACTGGAACATTTCCCATCGGCTAGGCACTCACGGCCAGTACTAGGACACTTTCCCGTATTTCATGAGGAATGAAAGTGGTACACACGACCACAAAGGAGCACATCCAGGCTCAAAATTTTCCAGCACCCACTATACCGAGGTGAACTGAGAACAGAGAATCCAAAACCCACATCTGGATGGCCAAATGCACTGACTGAAAATTTACTGGTGCCCAAACGAACCCGGAGAGGTAAACTGGTTACTCCAGATGGGGGGGGTCTCTCACCTTTGGCCCCCAAGTTTATACTCGCCCATGTTGCTGCTGATCATCATATTTTTAAGAGGACACAAGAAATTCAGTGATATATTCTTTTATATTCATCTGGTTAAAAAACACCACACAGAAAATTTGTAGATGCGATCTTGAAATGTTTTTCACACTTAACATACTACATGACACACCTCAGAGGTGTCAGAAAATTAAAAGTTCTGTACTTGGACAGTCACATAATGGACTCCAATGTTGGCAGACACTTTTAAAACACAAAGTGTGGGTGACAGAGTCCCTTTGTCAGAGAAATTCAGCCCTAGGTATTGCAGGTGCCCCTCCTGAGCTGACACAAAAGTACTCACCGTTTCTGAAGTTGTACAAAGGCAGCTTCACCAGACAGACTGGGTTGAGGGGATTGCCCCAGAACCCTGAAGATCGCCCCCCCCCCGGGATGGGGCAAAGGAAAACCCACTTGGCAAGGTCTCCACCGCTTCAAACACTGTTGTCTATGTTCTTCTTCTAGGGTGAGAACAAATTGCCCAGAATCAAAGAGGTAGCTCTCTGTCAGAGCTAAACTGAGGAGCTGCACAGCAAGCTGCAGCCTCCTCCTGGAACTCCACTCTACAGACTACTGGACATTCTACTGTAGCTGACAACTGCTTGCCAGTGTGCGGCTTATGCAGCTGCAAGAGTTCTAAGATTACATCATCACTCCAGCTCAGCTGAGGCTGAAAACAAAGCATGACAGAGTGAAACCCATTTACCTGGCATTTCACTAGCTGCCTTCCCCGCCTGCCACTGATTCTAAGTGGGATTCCAGTAACCCCTGGAAACAAGGGGGTTACACCTATCATCAAGGAAAACATGTCCACTTCCTTACCACTATTTAAAAAGAAGTTAACAGCTTATTTGTTTTCAGTGACTGTACGTTTAACTGATTTTTTTGTTTGTTTAATTTGAATCTGTACAAATGCTGTATTGTGTTAATGTGTATAATTCATGTGAATGTTTTTTTAAACGTGTTGTAAACACCTGGGTCAAGCCTATAAATGGACCTTTGGTCTAGTGTAGCTACCTGGTTAACAAAATCTCAATAAATAACCAAGGAACTGTACCAATATCAGATATAAAACAATTAATCACACTGTTTTGCATCAGCCTAAACAACAACAACAAAAAAAAACATGTTACAGGTGGGTAATACCTTTTATTGGACTTTTAAGTCTGGAAAACTAGTCTCAAATATAATGTTTACTCCAATAAAATCAGGTGTCACCTGCAGCATATTTTTTCTTCTACGTCATAGACTGGACTAACACAGCTGCCACATTTCTCCATCAGAATAGACAAGACTAGATCCACATTGTTATGCCAATGTATTCTGTAGTTATCCATAGTGGTGGGGGAGAGGCGAAGAAAGGATAAAAAAGTGAGTGCAGTAGTTTTGTTGGGAAAGGGCACTTCAGCACCTTCTTCATAACAGATGCAGAGCAAACCCCCATTTAACTGGCTGCAAAACACTGCACTAATTCCTGCTATCTCATGAACTTTGCTCTGGCACTTAACTACTGCAACTAGTGGAGGATAACAGCGAGCACGTGGCTCTGGTGGGATGTGAACCTGAGCTTGCTGGTTCCCAAGCCTGTGATCTAACCACTAGACCTCAATACCCTCACTCTGTCACACCTTTAAGGCTGCTTTGTGATTCTTAAAGCAGACAGTAGTAGAAATGGGAGGGAACAAAAATCCCAGGACAGAGTGCTAGATGGGCGTGGTAAGATTTAGCACTACGGCTGAGGAATGGGACCTTGGAGTCATCATTAATGACTCCTTCAGACAATCAAGTCAGTACAACAATAGCAAAATGAGAAGGATGCTGGATTGTATCAGGAGAAGTATTAATAGTAGGATGGAAGAGGAAATACTTCCCCTAAATAGATCCTAAGTGATCTCACACCCGGAGTACTGAGCCCAGTTCTGGAGTCCTTACCTCAGGAAAGACAGTGATAGGCTGAGATAGTGTAGTATGGGATGATGAAAATAAAGATTCAGGGTCAACAGGGTAGGTCCTATCAGGAGCACCTCAAGGCAGAACCTGTACTCACTGGAGACCAGAAGGGAAATGGGAGATGTGATAGAGACCTTCAAGTTTCGAAAAGGAATTAACAAAATGAACTGCAGGGGACTATTTAGCTGGAATACTGGCTCACAGTCATGAGGACTTTAGTAGAAATGAACAGGGGGTAGGTTTAGGAGGACATGAGGAAGTATTATTTTACATAAAGGGTGGTGGGGCCACGGAACAGGCTACCAGCCAAAGTGGTAAGTGCAAACACATTGGTGGTTTCAAGCACAGCAGGGACAGACTGAAGGGTATACTGCTTGCTCAGGGTGGCAGAAACTGGGAGGAGATGGGGGAGTTGAGGAGGGCTAGGATCCTGGAGGAGCAGTAGGTCCCAGGGCTAAATAGGGAACTTGGGCAGACTGGATGGTCCATGGGTCTTTTTCTGCCATCATTTACTATGGAACCTGTGTGAACTCTATCAAGTGCCTTACAACTCACCATGCTGGTGACCTGGGTTCAGGAACAAGCCTGGGTCATCGGGCGTCAGCAAGGGGTGTGGGACCGAGAGAGCATCCAGCAACTGTATGGCAGCTCTCTCTCAGATTGGGGTGTTTGGCTTTCCCAGCTCTTGGCTGCCACCAGGTGGAAGCTTGGTAGTACAGCAGATGTCCGGGCGCAGGTGTAGGTCAAAGGAGGGTGGAGGGAGTCACAGCTCTGGAACATATGTGCACCTCCACACATGTGTCCTCTGAGCTGTCATGGGCTCGTGGCACTAGACAGAGGAAAATGATGGCAAAAGTGAGCAGACAGGGCTTTGCGAATCTGTACCTGGACACCTGGATTCATCCTTCCACTCTGACAGGAAGCACATTCTGGACTATATGCTCTTGGATGGGAGCATGGTCCTCCTCCTTGGCCCCACTTGGGGGGGGGGAGTGGAATCAAGGGGGGGAACTAGTCCCCAGTTCAGAGGGAGGGCAGGGACAGTCCAAGGTGTCTGGGGATATGGCTGAGAAGCTGCCTGGTCTGACTCCAGAGGATAAAAACCTTTAACACAAAAAAAAATCTTACAGCAGTTGCTTTTTTGCAATTTATTCGTTTTTTTCTTAAGCACACAATAGATTTGAAACTCCATTTTATTACAACTAATTGTGACAATGTGGCAGGGAGAAAAGACAGAGACCAGCAATTACATAAAACACATGGTGGGGGGACTCAAATTTCGTGCATACCCTCCATGTGGATTGCGTTGATAAGCCCCTCGGGTTTCACTCTTGGGGTTTATTAAGCTTCCCACACCTCATTCCCCCCCAGTGTATTAGTCTAAATGTATTGTATGGTAAGTTGAGTATGTGTATGACTGAATGCAGTTTTTCAGCATACAGGTCATTCTTGTAAATTGGTGATTCTGCCTAATGAATTAACCGGATTAACAGATAAATAAAATAAATGTATCAGAGACCCACCAATCCCCTTATCATTTTTTTGCCCTCTTTAACACTCTCACAATTTTGTTAGTTTCCTGCTTGAGGTGAGCTGAACAAAACTGAGAGCAGTAGTTAAGGTGTCGTCGCACATTTGTTTGGTAAAGCGGAACAGTGATTTCTGCTGATTTATTTTTGATATTTTTTTTTATTATCAGATGCAAAATGTGCCCTGCCTTATTGGTCACATGACTGCAGTGTAGGCCATGCTTGAGAGGTCATTATTTATTATAACCCCAGGTCCTTCTTCACTACCAGCTGTCTTATGGTATGCTAATTAATATTGCACTTACCGTATATTTCTCTTTTTTTTTTTTTTGCCCCATGTGCATTACTCAACTTTTATTCAAAATGAATCGCATGCCTCAGCAATGTGCCCAGTCTACTAGTCTATTCAGATCCTCCTGAATACTGTGTGCCTGCAGGGATTTGGCTGTGCTCCCCGCAGCTTGGTGTCATTGGCGCGTTTTGTCTGCCAGTTCTTTAGTTCCGTTGTTTAAATTGGTTGATACGTACCACAAACAATATTTGCCCCAGGACCAACAACTGTGGTACACCACCAGTCACCCTACCCAGTACTGAAAATAAAACACATTCACTAGAGGGAGCACATCACCCTTGATGCATACCTGAAAGGAGTCTGGGGACAACTTTACTCATTAAATGTTCATTTGTACACTATATTTAATCAAATTTATGTTTTTTTGGGGAGGGTACATTTTACATAGGAGCAATCTTTTCCCAGTTTGCTCCTGAAGCTGTCAGGCTTTTAAATTCACTCCTGAAACTGGCTTTCCTTGGATTCCCCCCATTTCCACCACTGACCACACTATAGACTGAAACATATCAATGCATTCTAAATCTGTGTTCTACTTGCAAGCAAGTTGTTTGCCTAGTTTATTATATACTGTGAGATACCAAGTCAGTACAATTTACTAATGACTCCCCACTGTGAGGCACAAGGTCAAACACCTTGCTGAAGTCCAAACAACCCAACATGCACTGGAGTTCTGTCATCCAGTGAATTACTCACTGGTTCATAAAAACGGAGCAGTTGGTGACACATGATCTCCACCACGTGAATCCATGTTGCTGCTAGCCATCATATTTTTAAGAAGACACAAAACATTCAGTGATATATTCTTTTATATACCCCTCTAATTTGCATATTATTGATGGTGAACTAATTGGCCAGTAATAGTTGGTAATGGCAGTGTTTTTATGGGAAAAGTGTTACTTTTCAGTCATTGGCCAGTACACCTGTGACTTATGATCTTTCCAGCAGAAATTTAAGAGGTCTATCAACTGGTTTGGTATGTCTTTGAGTATCCTAGTATGTATGTTATCTGGACTTGCTGACTTGCTTATATCTTTTCCTATATAGGTTTTACACATCTTTTATCACTGAACTGCCTCCTTCCAGCCTTTCCCCCAAGACCATTCACCTGCCTTCTCCTGGCCTCACCATTCCAAGCTTCCATGCCCCCCTCCACCCCATGGCAGAGCCATCAGGGTTGTCCAGATCCATTTGGTTGCCAGATCCAGTGGAGGAGGTGCCCGGTCATCAATGCAGGACCTGGGAAGGGTTGACTGTCATCCTAGTCTGGTCAGGTGTTTTTCCATCACATTTCTCTCTCACCTGGGCTGCCTCCAATGGTGACTGTCAGGGACACTCACACGTGCTGATAGCAGGCTGCCTATCCCCTCCCTGTATTGTGGCTTGAGATGCACCACTAAAACCATGCAATAACTCCCAGGTTGCAGTAGTGGTGGGGAGGATGCCACCGTTCCTCCAAGGGGGAGGAGAAGGCTCCCTGAGATGCTCAATCCTCTTCCCCCTAGCCAGTCCCCAGTGTCCCAGATTTAATTCTGGATCTGAATATTAGCCTTACCACTGCACCAATGGACTGGCTGCTAACTTGCTGATTTCTAAATTGGCTAATTTATTACGACTGCGTGGATGGAGCTCTGCAGGTGTATTGCTGTCATTCTTTGTAGGAGCACTGTGGAAGCACGTGACTGGACCCCTTTCCAGTGTGCTTCCACAGTGCTCTGACACAGTTCCACTCATTGTGCTTCAGTGGCCCTTTCCCTCCATCAGCTGCATAAACTCACCCCCTTCATGGGGCACTACTTTTTCTTCTGCAACTGTGGATGTAATGGCTGCCGTGCCCAAGATGGCCACCAGTTCAAACTGCGCATGCGCGAGTAACACGCATGTGCAATTCTGTCACTGCCACCATCTTTGGAACAGCAGAGTCCGGAGTGGTGAAAGCTCCGAGTAAGGAGTATTGTTTTACTCGCTGTCACCGCTCTGAACAGTCGTATTGGCTCTGACCAGAGTTTGTTCCTAAGTCATTTCTGCCAATCTCGGTACAAGTTACTTCATCATAGTGTTTAGTTTTAGAGCTACTGTCTCCTTGTTGCCCTATTATATTGGTTTTTTTTGTTACTAACAAAAATGGAGCAGAAAATGTGTTAACAGTTGAACCATGTCTTGCTGTTTATTCATTCCTCCTACCACGAGCAGGCCTGCCATTTTATTTCTGGTTCAAAAAGAGTTTATGTATCGGCGGAATATGTCATTGCTAATAGTAAACATGGCCTATTTTCTATCAAACAGAATGTTTTGATTCCTAATTGCAAGTTTTATTTTTCTGAGTATCGCCCTGTATTTTATTTACTTTTAACTGCATTTCTTTGGTTTATGGTTTTCTTATCACTAATCAGTTTGCTCATTTCATTGTTGAGTCACAGTGGCTTTCTCCCCTTTTGTTATATTTCCCAGCCATTGGAATGTATATCTCCTGTACTACCTCCAATGAGATCCGATATCTTGTTTTCAGTGGGGTCCTGGTTTTACCCATTTGTACAGCATGGTGAATTGAAGCACTAAAAGATTAAGTGACTTGCTCAAGGTCACTCAGTGAGTAAGTGGCTGTGGTGGGATTGGAACCAATGTCTCCTGGTTCCCAAGACAGTGCTGTAGCCTAGACTTAACTGAACTCAACCATATATTGGGTTTGATGAAATGTTTCATATTTCACATCTTATTAATACAAATTATTGTGGACATTTGTGTATAAAGAGCTTCCTCCATATACTATAGATCTGTTTAATAATTATAAAAGTGATAAGGAACAGACAACTAAGGCTTATAGTTTAGGTTTAAATATTACTTTGAAATTTCGTAGTGTGGGAGTCTCTCTTGAAATTACACTGCTTACTTTTTTCTCTCAGGGACTGTACAACTGGTTCAGTCTCTTTTTCAATGGTGGCAAGTAAGCCAGACTTTGTTTTATTCTACTGATTCCCCCCCCCCTCACCCCACACCCACTGGGCGTTTAACGCTTGAAGCTTAGCTACTGTTATTTCCTTTACCGTTTGCCCTCAGTGAATACTGTACAAAGCACCATCTTCAGCAAAAGAGTGAAAGCATAAGAAATAACAGATGCTGGGTGTTTTCACAGTACAACTGGTGTTCATAAAATTATGTGGCAGCAGTCACTCTTCCCCCAGTTTCTTTTTTAAATAATTCCAAATAAATATGTATTTTACCTCAGGCAGTAACAGTGGTCTTATCAATAGCAGGCTAACTTGAGGCTTCGATTAAAAAACTCTTCATCAGGGAGTGTCTAGATCATGGAGGGTACCCACTTATCCCTGTTGTGAGATTTCCA
This sequence comes from Neoceratodus forsteri, assembly GCA_016271365.2. NCBI lineage: Eukaryota > Metazoa > Chordata > Ceratodontiformes > Ceratodontidae > Neoceratodus > Neoceratodus forsteri. The sequence continues at coordinate 30,022,471 of CM028133.1, read as the reverse complement.
GGAGGGTGGACTGGGGAAAAATGGTAAAGAAAAATGTATTGGGTCTTCCAGAAGTTTCAGGCAACACTTGCCCCCCCCATTGCCTATATGGAGGGGTATCCTATTTATTGATTACATTTAGGTAGCCCATGCTGCATTATGTGTGTTATTTTACTGTATTCTATAATTCTATTTGAAATCTTGTTTAAGTATACTTTGTCTAAAATATGCATATCTCTGGTTTGTTTTGCTGTATCTTGCTTGTTCTGTCCCTGAAATGTTTTTGACTGATGCTATGAGTAATACTGTTTGTTTTGTACATCATCGTATCAGTATTTTTGGCAGTCTCATTTGTACTCTCCCGGGTCGCGCCTGAAAATAGGTATTTCTATGTCTAGTGCACCTACCTGGCCATCAGAAACAAACAAACAAATAAATAAGTACACCACGGTTACTTACACTTAGCCAGTGGCACTGTTTTGAGATTCAGGAGTGAAGGCTGTATTGTGTTGATTGATATAAGAATATGATTTGATTACTTCTACCCCCAGGATGCATTTGGAAATGAGCTGGTATCTGCTCAGTATGTCTTTCCTGGTAAAGCGAAAGAAAGACAGAAAGACAGACAGAGACAGAAAGAAAGACACAGACAGACAGAAAGAAAGAGACAGAAAGAAAGAGAGACAGAAAGAAAGAAAGTCAGAAAGAAAGGTCATACTACTGTTTGGTGATACGTAATGTTTTATTTATTTGTCATTGATCATGCTTTACTGTGTTTTCTTGTAACTGTACTGACTGTACACTGCCTAGAGTCTACTGTATCAGGTGCTGTATGAATAAGCTCACCTTGTCTAGCCTTCCCTAATTCTTTGTTCCGGGTTTTTGGGGCCCCCACCCCCAATGTTTGCTGCTATCCTGGCTTTACTCTTCGTCTGGTGAGAAGGGCAATCCAGGTACCTAGAGCAGACCCTAATTCCACTCCATGGGCAGTCAATAAGAGGGGCACAATTGCTAGTCCCTTCCCTCCCTCCCGGGAAACATAGACCTTGGTTGTGCAATGTGTCCAACCCTCAGGTGACATGCAAACCACGGCCACCCAGGTGACAGCATGATTTACTGCTGTCACCTTGCCACTGCCCTTCCTCCAAAATTCTTTCTACAATATCCTTTCTACTCCAGTTTTTCCTGGATTCTGTTCATGCAGTTTCTCTTTCCTTCCATGGGGATCCAGATCTGCAGGGGTAGGGGGCAATGCCTTGCAATATGAGGTGCTAATAGCAGCAGGTTCGACTCAGCTGACAGAAGAAACTGCCAGTGCTTCCAACATTTATTCTATCAATACTGATATTTGTGTTGAGTAACCCCCCACACACAGAAATGGGGAAATTCAAGACTTTGCAGGTATTCATGGCAACAAATTAATTGTGTTCCTTAGGACCTAGTAGTAGGGAGAAACAAAGTTTCTTGCCTTGGCTGGCAGATTGTGATGATTCAGTTCTAACTGCTGGACCACCGCCACCCTGTCCTTTAACTCTGACATTTCTTACCTGTATCCCCTCTGGTATCATTGGATGATGGTTTGTGTGCTACAAAATATTTCCTCTCCATCGCCTGGTGCAGGAAACAGTACTACATATTATACAATGGCAAGAAGATTTCCTGGACTCTGATTGGTCAATGTGTCCCTGCCACAGTGAGATATCCCAGCACAACCTCACTGTACTGATTCGTAGGATGATTGTTTGGAGCTACTCTTCAGTAGCAGAGATAAATTGCCACACTGAAAATCTACTAAAAACATTTTCTATTTTTTTTTCATTTCATATAACAACAAGCCATTGTATAATAGCAATAATACACCCCAGGGTGTGGGTTGTGCTGGGATAACCTCACTTCTGGGATGTTGGAGGCCTTTTCGGCCTGCGGCCTTGTGCCCAACCACCCAGGCATGAGGTTATCCTTTAACTCTATCGCTCGTATTGCTTAAATAATGGCAGCATCATCACATCCACCTCTGATCTTTATCGGAGGCTTAGCTTTCATTGGCGTTGTCACCCTGGAGCATCCTTCATCACTCTCTTCAGCATGATTTCTGGCTTTTTTTATATTCCCCTCCCCCCTTGTGTTCTTTGGTCCCTCAATAAGAGACAGCTAGCTGTACTGTACTTCATACTGAAGCAAGGTGAGGGAACTGGGCTTTGGTGACTTACTCATCGCAGCTGTGGAACAGCTTGCCTGCCTACATCTTATGGTCCCCACCCTTTGAATCAGATTCAAAGACCCAGCTGAAGGGCTGCATATTTTAAAACTTTTTTTTAATGTTTAATAGATAATTGATCATTTCATGGGTAGCACATTTGAGACGGCAAACTATAAATGCACTAATAGCACTTTTTATTTATCTTTCTTTATTCATTTGGAAAATGTCTCACCAGAAAAGACAACGTGAGCTGTAAACAGCTAATTTCCAGAAGTGTCCTGGGGACTTAATATGCTTGTGCACTATAATGCCTCACTTGATGGCAAAAAATACTGAACTAGGAGCCACACTACTGATCCAATAGCCAGTTCACCATTTTTATGCCAACTAATTAATTCAGCCATCCACAACACAGGAAGCAGTGATGCACCTGTGAATAAATCAAAATAAGTTCAATAAACTTAACATTTCTTCTTAACACTTCGTCCACAGAGTGGGTCAGCAGAATAAGCCCCCACATCAAGGATGCTCAGATTTTAATAGTTCCAATCCGATTTTGTTGGCATTTCCAAATTTCTGATTTAGAATATGATTCAATTTTGATTTCGATAAGGTCTCAGAATCAACATCTGAATCCTAAATCATAATTCATATGTTGAGTCCAATGTAAATTTCCTGCATTAGCCCAGCTTCCCCTATGGGAAGGCTTTAAGCCTGAGGTCCATGGACGGAGCAACTATGTCACTCCCCCATCAGGCCTTAAAAGGTCCCTCCTCCTGGACTGTTCCAGGATTTGTCTCTTCATTGTTGCTGAAGGAGCCGCTCTTCTTTGCCTGCCTCTCCACTCCACCCTTAAGACCCATGCTTCTCCTCCTCCCATCCTTGCAGTCACCTCCAGCTACTGCCTCATTCTCTTGTTTGCTGTGTCCTGTCCCTCCCTTTTGGTTTGCAGTGTTTTGTCACTGCTTCAGCCCTGTTGTCCTTTTCCCAGCCGTCGCTTGCAGCCATCTCTTCTTCCCCTCTGATCTGTACCTGTTCTCATCCTCGGGAAAAGGGGGGTCATTTCTTCCCAGTCTCTGTAGCTGCGGCTCCCTTTCTTTCAGTGCATGGGGTGTGATGTCACCCGCTGATATCCCACATCCAGCTGCTGCTCCATCTATGAGTGTGGACTTCCGCCCGTATAGTGCACAGCACTTCTGGCTCTTCCTGTCGCTATCCTGTGCTTTGGTTTTTGCTCCCTTCCACACCCGCTGACCTTGCTCTTTATTCCTCACTTCTTCCTTCACACTGTGGAACTTTTCAGTTGTCCTTGCTGATGCATGGGGTGTGTCATCCCCGCCCAGCTCAGCTCCGATTCTCAGTTATCCCTCTTCATTGTAGCCCCTGTCATTTCAGTTCTTCTGGTTCTCCCCTCTCGTAACTTCATCAGTCTCGCTCCTCTATGTCCATATCTGGCTGTGCCTCCCCTGGCCACTCCATCCGGGGCTCCATCAATCTTCCTCTGCATGTTGCCACTATATGTTGGCTGTGCCATTGAAATGTTTTCTGCTTCGAACATCCACCTGTGGAGCTCCTTCTGTGCACCTTGTCTTGCATTACCTGTTTGTAAGGGTTCCCTACAGTCTGTTTATGGAGAGATCTGGCAGAGCGCTGTTTCCATTACTGGGGTTCACATGTTCACTTTGTATTTATTTGTACAATTTTGTGCTAACTTTCTGACCACATGGATCTGGCTTTGTACCTTCTCTGCTCTCACAGGTATAAACCTGAAATTTGTCATGCATATCCAGGTTGGTTTATCCTGGTCTCTAACACAGCTGGAGAAACTGGTTCAACGGTGTTTGTTTTATTTGTTCTGTTCTGACCAGTAAACCCTTTCCTCACTATGCTCTTCCTTGCCTGCCTCAGTCCTTCTGGGGTTTCCTGCTTGCCCTACCACCCCTCGTCTCTCGCGCTGTTAATCATGGTTGTCCTCATCTATGGTGCAGGATGTGTATCCATTCCTCATCCATTCTGCTGCTTTCAGCTTCACGTGGTGTTTCACCTACTGGCACTTTCTCACTTTGTTCTTTTCCTCCCCTGCCCTGCCCAGCTCCATGTTACTGGCACTGGCTCATTTCATTTCCATCACCATTTTCCTTTGCATCACTTTCCGTTCCTGTGTGTGCTTGGATCCTGTATTCCTTTGCCCTCCTTTCTGCTCCTTCTATTACCTTACTTTCTTTGGGGTTTTTCTCTATCCTGCCATCACCTTCCTTATTTGTATCTTCCTCTTACTTTAGTCCATATGGTGTCCAGGTGCCTGAGTCTGGTTCTCCTTCGTTCTGTCTAACCTCAGGGTTTACTCATTACCATTGATTAACTGAGCATCCCTCTCATTGGGTCATACACTACCTCATCAAACTGCTGCACTCCTGCGCTTATTATCACCATCAGTTTTCTCATGCCGCATCTGGGTATCCCTCACTCATCTGACCTCTATGTGGGTTTACTCCTTCACATAGACTACTCGAGCATAACCTTCTTGGGTCCATGCTACCTCGACTCGACCTGCTCTCCACTTAAAGACATGGCTTCATATCTGTCACCCCTTTGCTAGGGGCTGGCAGGCTTCCTCTCCATCTTTGTACATCGTTAATTTCATGTCGCACCTTTAACTTTTCAGACCTTTAAGGCTTCTTTCTATCGTACTTCCTCTCTAACTTTTGAGCTTCTAGTTGCAGACAGCACTTGCATCCCTTGACAGCTGTCCATTTAGAAGGACAGAGCGAGTGCTTCCTCTAACAATTAGACTGTTCCCTCCTTCCTTGATCTCTACTTTAACTTGCTGTAGCAGTGCCATCCCTAATCAAAACATCCTTCAGCCTGGAGGGAAGGTGACCTAGGCCTTGGATCCCCAGAGGTTTCCTCCTCAAAGGGTTTTTTTTCCCTCTCCTCTGTGCCAATGGTCATAATATTAGTTAGGGTTAGTGCTTTCATAGGTTCCCTAGTTAGGTTCCGCTGTTGGATGGAGTCTGCTGGCCTTGTGATTACCTGTTTATCGTTCCTTCTCCTACTTCTCCCTATCACCCCTCTGTCCCCTTTTTCTTGAACTGTTCATGCACATACTGTGTAATAAGACAATATTTTTTTCTTAGCCTCTTGCATATTTGACTGTATAGACCTTGCCTAATACTGTACTATGTTTATGTCCTTCTCCACATTGTATTCCTTGATTGTACACTCATCTTTCACATTGTATTCCTTGATTGTACACCCATCGTTTTCCTTTGTATATTGTTTACTTTTAGGTGCACTTGTCCAGGTCCACCTTGCAATGAGCTTGTTCAATGGTGCTTCGCCTGGTAAAATAAAGATTGACTGATTGATGGCAGCCCCAGCTGTTCTCTCTCTCCTTAGGAAGTCTGCCCTTCTGCATCTCATCAGATTTCCTTTAGTTCTTTGTCCTCGCCTTTTATCGTTCTTCTCCTGTCCTGCCTATCTATGTCTGTCACATTTATTTCTAGCTAGATATTTTCTGAGTTCTCACCTCTTCGATGCTTGACACCCTTTTGGATATTCTTTTTGGGCTTCTTCCTAAGCTACCTTTAGCCAAGGGAATCATTCCTGTGGCAGCCATTGGGGGGAACCCCTCCTCCAGGGTTCCTTGCATTGTACCCCATAGGGTGGTATATCCCATGGATAGAGAGGTGAATAGCCACAATGCATCAAAGTCACACAAGTATACATCTCATCCAGTTGTGTAAGTGCAATTGAATGGGAAGACTTTAAGCCTGAGGTCCATGGGCAGAGCAACTATGTCACTCCCCCATCAGGACTTAAAAGGCCACTCCTCTTGGACTGTTCCAGGATTTGTCTCTTCATTGCCCCACCATATACCCCTCCTTCTCCAACAGCTCATCTCTTTTTTCCATGGACTTCTTCCTAAGCTACCATTAGCCAAGGGAATTATTCCCACAGCACCTATGGGAGGGGGACCCTCTTCTAGGGTTCCTTGTGTCGTACCCCTATAGGGTGGTATATCCCATGGATAGAGAGGTGAATAGCCACAATGTATTGAAGTCTCAAGCATACATCTCATCCAGTTGTGTAACACAATTTAACTACACTTTTGGGTTTACAGTTTTTAGTTGGCAATTCTGAAAAGCCTTATTTTCCTAATTTTGAAAACATGACCAGAATCTGATGATTACAATTACACAATTCCAAGCATTCCCACACCACACTTGGACAAGCTACACCTCCTGTCCCCGTCTCCTTCTTGAATTGTTGGAAAGCTAGTAGTAGCCATAGTAGTAGCAGCAGTAGTAGTAGTAGTAGCAGCTGTAGTAGTTGTAGTAGTAGTAGCAGCTGTAGTAGTAGTAGCAGCAGCAGCAGCAGTAGTAACAGTAGTAGTAGTAGCAGTAGCAGCAGTAGTAGTAGCAGCAGTAATAGTAGTAGTGGAAGTAGTAGTGGTAGTAGCAGCAGTAGTAGTAGCCACAGTAGTAGCAGCAGCAGTAGCAGTAGTAGCAGCAGTAGTAGCAGCAGCAGCAGTAGTAGCAGTAGAAGCATCAGTAGTGGTAGTAGCAGTATTGGTAGCAGTAGCAGCAGCAGTAGTAGTAGTAGCTGTAGCAGTAGTAGTAGCAGCAGTAGTAGTAGTATTGGTAGCAGTAGCAATAGTAGTAGCAACAGTAACAGCTGTAGCAGTAGCAGTTGCAATAGTAGTAGTAGCAGCTGTAGCAGTAGCAATAGTAATAGTAGCAGTAGCAATAGTAGTAGTAGCAGCAGTAGTAGTAGTAGCAGTAGTAGCAGTAGCAGCAGTAGCTGTAGCAGTAGTAGTAGTAGCAGTAGTAGTAGCAGCAGTAGCAGTAGTAGTAGTAGTAGCAGTAGCAGTAGCAGTTGTAGGCCAGTATAAATACAAGACACAACAATAACAAAACAACACAAAAAAATGGAAAAACAAACAGAGGATTATGTATGAGCCACCATACACAACAAGACTATGCTGACATACAGAGGTTACCATAGCAATCACGTAAATATCAAGAGTGAAGCTTGAGAGTATTGGTTGCCAAGGCAACCTCGTGATGCCAGCCTAGGCTTGTCAGTGTATGGCTGCCCATACATTGTATTTTATACCGTATGGGCGTGCTACATAGTCGGCCTGAGTTTGCAATGATGCGTGAGGACTACAATTTCACTCTTGCAACTAAGGCACTAACCTGAGAAACCAGAGCGGCAGTCTAAGCATGGCCACTATCATAGGCCGATATTGCTGGTACCAGCTCACCTACTCTGTGACCTTTTGAGAAGGAGCCTGACCTCTGTGTTTCATTCCTGCATGATGGCCAGTATCTTCACTCGGGGCAGGGGTAGCAGGGCTCGAGTGGCTGTAATTCAGATTCCCCCCCAATAAAAGCGAGTCTTCATTTGTCAACACTGCAGTTGTAGGAAGAAAGAAAAGCAGGCGCATAATGACAGTCGATGTTGTTGTGCTGCAGTAGTGACATTCATATTGCAGCACAACAGCATTGTGACATCACTAGTGCAGCACAACAAGCATGTTCCAGTCATGGAATTCAATGCACAGCTGCGAGATGAGGTGCTAGCTGCACACTCGAGCAGACTCGATAGACCGTGAGGCCTGTTTCTGCTGGCAATTTCGTATGTTTGTAATGCACAACAGCATTCTACTATACAATATGCAAGAAATTATAGATCGAAGGAGTTCTCCTGGCCAATTGGAGCACTCGTTTCTGCTGTGTGCGAGACACTGTTATTCTGTGAACCGTGCCTCACGTGGCGCCATCAGTGCGATCATGCTAGTGAGGATGTGGTCACCGCTCGGTCCGATCACCGGCACTTTTCTGTAACACTCTACCGCAGATGGTAGCATGAGGATGGGCGACATATTACAAATCCTTGGTCTTGCTGCATCCTGCAGCGCTGGAAGACGCCGCTTGTTCAGGGTGGTGGAAAGAATAAACAGATCAACATTTTGAACAATTATAATAAAACGAAAAGAAAAAGAACTAAAAATAATATAAACTATTAATGAAGTACACACAGGGCCCCTAGTGGCAACTATCAGGAGGAGGGACTATTTCACAGAAGAAAAAAAACCAACAACCTATTTTTTAAATATTTCAACATTTTTCAAAACTATTTAAATATTTCTCAACATATATCCATTTTATAAGTGAAATAACATAATTCTGACTGTGGTTTATTCTGAATAAACACACTTCTAGGGAATGTAAGGCACGCAGTCAGCCCTGGGGAAGTGTTTATCCAGAGTAACCACACCCTGTTGTGTGTTATCGCTCTTATTGCCCCCTTTCCTCACCCTGCTTCTTTTTTCTCTGTCTTTGCCCAAATTCAAAATATGCAATGTTTACCATGGAATACAGGGATTCAAAATTGTGCACAGTTCCACTGGCAGAATGTTCCTCTCCCAGCATACTGTACACGTACATACATGCAACAATTGCCACATGTGGAGCTACAGCCTCAGTTTTATCTCTGGCAGGGTAAGCAGCAGAGATTTCCCTGATGAGCAGATAAAGATGGGAGGAGGATTTTTCATTGTCAGCAAAGAAACACTAGTAATGAAAACTATGAAGATCACTTCATTTTCCAGTTCGTTTACATGTGTAAGGAGAGTATGATGATCAGGAAAACATAATTTGTTTGGTTTTTAATTTAAGCTATTATTTATAGGGCCTAGTTGAGAGTTTTTGGTAAGTAAAGGTGGCAGCCATATTTGTGCTGGAAATTCAGTTCTGGGTGTAGGGGGATTGATTTTTTTTATTGTGTAATGCGACGACTAACAGATCCGGTTAGGTTTAGAACAAGGATGACATGCATTATATACTTGGAAGGCCATGCCTGTAGTTCAATGGGGTGAACAACCAGCCACACCCCCTTCCTGAGCTATATAAGTAGTTCCTCCCAGCCTCCCTCTGGAGTATATTTTTCTTTGCTGGCCGGAGGCTCAATCAGTCTATCTTCTCCCTTGGGGCATGCAGGGGCTTTGCCCCCCCCCCCATGTTGCTGTGCTTTGGGCTCTACTTGGTTTGTCCTGACTTCTGTTTTTGTGTTCTCCTGCTTTTGGTTTGTATTGCCTGCCTCCAGCTACTAGTGCTTCCTTGTCTGCTTGTTTCCATCCTACTCCTGCACTTGTGTTTGCTTTGTTTGTTTCTTTTTGGGCTTTCTAGTTTTCTAGAGCCCTGTGTATACATTGCTTATTTGTGCTTCAGGTTGCATATTGTTGTTTTCTTACCTTAAGCTGCCGTGTGCCTGTACTCAGGCTCCATTTACTTCCAGATTTTGCAAGCCTTCATTTCACTGCATTGCTATCTGTATGCTTCAGCTCAGCCTGCTGCTTTCCTGCCTAACATTTTTCCTGCAATTGTTATTGTCTGCTTCAGCACCTTTGCTGTTTCTCTGCTAATTGTTTGCACCTGGTCATTGCTCACTCTGCAAAGCTAGCTGCCACTCTCTGTTCTGTATTTTATTGTTGGTCTACTACCTCAGTCGCTTGCTAACATTTGGCTCAGTACTAGCTCTAGTCATTCAGTATTTTAAGTTCTGTGGGCTCTGCTCAATTTATTCAGTGTTTGCTCAGTTGGGCCAAACTGCTGCATTGATCTACTGAAACTTTCAGCTATTACATTGGATTTTATTGCTGTATTGCAAATGCTTACTGCCTGCCTCTAAATTGCTGTCTGGCCTCTGCTTACAGCTGCAGGCATTTTAGCAGCATGTTTCTGAATTTAATTATTTTACCTTTCGGTTATTAATTTGCCTCTCCTATTTACATTTCTGTTGCATCTCACTATCCTATGGCTCAGTCCTTAACTAGAACCTTGCTTGTAAAGGTGCCTCTTTTGTGCGTTCCTACCCAACCAACATTACAGTTGCTGTTTGGTATCCTGATGCTCTGCTTGTGGCTCCCCCATTATTCCCACGGCGGGGGACTGCGATGTCGTGGCAAGGCATCGTGGCTCCATTTAGCAGGAGCATGTTTTTATGTAAGCTATATAATTTACCCTGCTCCTTTGCCTACATGGCTTTTCAGCTATCCCTGCATAATTATATTAACCTCAGAGCCTACATGGCATCACGATACTTATTCTATGTGGCTATGCATTTGTTTAGTGTGTATGCATGTTTTTAGTATGGGATATGGTGCATATGTGATTTGCGATAGTGGGTTATGGTGTGTATGTGTGTTGCTATAGCGGATACAGCATGTATGTGTGTTGCTGCAGTGAGTTCAGGCATGTATGTGTGTAGCCATAGCAGGATCAGCATGTCTGTGTGTCACTGTAGTGTGATACAGCACATATGTGTGTTGCCCAAAGCAGGTTATGGTACATATGTGTGTAGCCATAGTGGGATACGGTGCATATGTGTGCTGCTGTATTGGGTTGCGGTGTGTATGTGTGTCACCGTACCAGGTTATGGCATGTATTTGGGTCACCATAGCTGGATATGGCACATCTGTGTGTAGCCGTAGCAGGATATGGCACATATGTATGTATGTATATATGTAGCAGGTTACAGTGTGTCTTGCTGTAGCATGATACAGCATGTATGTGTGTCATTGTGGCTGGTTATGGTGAGGCTGTGTGTAGCCATAGTGGGATATGGTGTGTATATGTGTCACTGTAGCGGGTTATAGTGCATCTGTGTGTAGCCATAGTGGGATAGAATGTGTATGTGTGTAGCCATAGTGGGTTATGGCATGTATGTGTGTTGCTATAGCGGGTTATGGTGTGTCTGTGTGTATCCATAGCAGGATGTGGCATGTATGTGTGTAGCCGTAGCAGGTCACAGCATGTATATGTGTCACCATAGTGGGTTATGGAGCATCTGTGTGTAGCCATAGCAGGACATGGTGCATAATAGTGTAGCTGCAGCAGGTTACGGTGTGTATGTGTGTTGCCATAGTGGGTTATGGCGAGTCTGTGTGTGGCTGTAGTGGGTTACAGCACGTATATGTGTCACCATAGTGGATAATGGTGCATCTGTGCTTAGCTGTAGCAGGATACGGTGCATATATATGTAGCCATACCAGGTTATGGTGCATATGCATGTAGTGATATCTCTACCCATTGTCATTGCCCCTCAACCCTCAGCTGTCTGTGCTCCCTCCTGTTGCCACTTGCTTCATAGCTGTCTGCTTTCTTGTCCTTGCTTCTTCCTACCTTGTTTATCTTCTACGTCTGTTTTGGGGTTTGTTTTGTCTTGTCAGTCTTGTCCTGTCTGTTGTACTGTCTGCTGTCCACTCATAACATCCCGAAGCCTGGAGGAAAGGTGACGTAGGCCTTGGATCCCCAGAGGTTTCCTCCTCAAAGGAGGGTTTTTCTCTCCTCCATGCCAAAGGCCATAATACCTAAATAGATTTAAGTTGTTTATACTATATTCCCAAGTTCCTTAAGTAGATTCTGCTGTTGGATGGAGATGGATGATGGCCCTACTTGCCGTTCCCTCTCTCCCCGTTCCCTGTCTCCTTAGAAACCCCCTGATGTCATCAGTGCAATCCATTCTATCAGTGCTATCCTGACAACCCATGCATCTCATTCTGTTTCATTAAGCTTTCTTGTTTCTGTCAGATAGCTTCTCTGCCTTGTAGTCAATGTTTACTGTTTAATGTTCTTTTTGGGGCTCCTTCCTAAGGTACCTTTAGCTAAGGGAATCATCTCGTGGCACCTCTAGGGCTGGAACCCTCTTCACGGGTTCCTTGCCCTTGGTATCCTTACTAGGTGGTAGTTCCTTGTGGAATAGAGAGTGTGAATGGCCAAACAGTTATCACAGTTGCACAAGCATAACGCTACTTTGGTTGCATAGGCCCATTGAATTGGAAGACTATGCCTGTAATTCAATGGGGTGAGCAACTAGCCACACCCCCTTCCTGAGCTATATAAGCAGTTCCTCCCAGCCTCCCTCTGAAGCATTTTTTCTTTGCTCCCCTATCCTCCCCTCCACCTCCAGTGGCATGCCTCTCTCCTCGGGGGGGGGGGGCCTCCTTCCTAAGGTATCTGCAGCCAAAGGAATCTTCATGTGGCACCTCTAGGAGTGGAACCCTCTTTGAAGGTTCCTAGCCCTTGGTACCCATACAAGGTGGTAATTCCCTGTGGAATAGAGAGTGTGAATGGCTAAACAGTAGTGACAGGTCCTGCAGTGGAATGTGGGGCCATGGTCATTGCAGGTGACATGTTTCTGGTGCTCTATTTGACAGTGGCCAGATTCATGTCACACCACCATGGGTAAATCCCTGGAGTACTGTGTCCAGTTTTGCAGACAACATCTCAGGAAGGACATAGACAGGGTGGAGGCTGTCCAGAGGAGGGCAACTAAAATGGTGCAGGGTCTGCATCAAAATTCCTATGAGGGAGACTGAAAGATCTCAATAGGTACACCCTGGAAGACAGGAGGGACATGATAGAAACCTATATTTGTCAGAAGAGAAGGCACACGAGTACTAGGCAGCAAGCAATGGAGCTGGAATGGGGGAAAGTTTGGAAGGATGTGAGGAAGTACTACTTCAAGGAAAGAGTGGAGGATGCCAGGAACAATCTTCTAGTGGAGGTGGTGGGGGTGAAAACAGTGGTGGACTTCCAACATGCATGGGATAGGAACAAAGGAATTGTGGTAGGAAAGTGGGAAGGGAGGCGGTAGCCGGAGATCAGGTAGGGCTTATGGTGACACTATAGGCATGGAAAAACGGGGCGGACTGGGTCGGTCCAGTGGTCGTTATCTGTCATCAAATTCTATGTTTCTGTGTTTCTAGTTGTCAGTTGTGTATTATATCTAAAATGTTCATTTTTAAAAATACAGTTTGTAAAAAAATGTGCAGTTTGAAACGTTTGTCTATAATATAACATGAGTAAGTATGTCCAAATTGGGCACTTTTGTAAGATTGTTTTTTTTCTTTAAATGTGCAGTTTGGAACTTTCAAGGTAAAAACACGTGAAAGTGCTTATTTTTGTTAAAACTGCTCATTTTTTTTAAATGTGCATTTTTAAAAATGCACATTTTTAATGTATATCTTTAGACTACATGAATGCACATTTTCTTACATAAGAATTGTGCTATTTATGAAATAGTGCATTTTAATAATGCAAAACCATGCACTTTAAAATAGAAAAAAGTGCCTGTGAAATTCACAAAATTGTGTGTAAATTCTTGTTTTCTAATTTTGTCTAGCACTAGGGTTGACTCTGTAGGCTCACGTTGCAAGGCTGCTCCACCCATATGGATGACTGACAACACTCCAGAAAAATATGAGGGGTGCGATGTAGTGGTTAGGGAGGGATCACATTTTGCTATGGTCGTAGAGTTTTGGGATTTTTTTTTTCTGAGCTCACTGTCCTGAAACATATCGACCTCCTGTTGCCATGCTCATCCAGAGCTTTATGCATTAGAAGAATTGTCTGTACATGTAGCGCCCCCCCCTCCACACACACACACACAATGTTCAGACATTTGAATTCAGCCTAGCATTGTGTTTCTCAAACACTTCTGGGAAGAGTTAGAGCAAATTGAAAGTAAATTAGAAAAAAAGTTGCCCCAAAACACACCTTTTTTAACTTAAAAATTTTTTTTTTTTTTTATAAATGAACATACATAATTAATACACTTGGTTCAGAGTAAAATAAACAGTACATAGAGAAATATTATAATAGTAAGACCCATGTCCTCATCCTTTGTTGCAGTATTTAGGAGGCTGCCTAGAAGTTGCTATCTTGTAATAAGAAAGCGCTTGCATTTAGTCTTAAGCAGCAAAACCATGGATTACTGGCTAGTGTATTTCGAGATGAGAGCAAAAATGGAAACCCTCACATGGAAGGTCAACAATTGTCCATTAAGTCCATGCACCAGTTAAATAAGAGATTAAGGAAGAATATGTACACCCTGGAGGAGATGAGGAATTGGGGAATATGAATGAGACCTTGAAATATTTGAAAGGGATTAACAAAATGGGCACAGAAGGGATATTTAAGCTAAGGAGAGGAAGGGACATGAGAAGGCATGGTCTCGGGTTGGAGGGTGGAAGATACTGGAGAGAGATGAGGAGGTATTTTTTTCACAGAGAGGGTGGTGGAGAAATGGAACACTCTACACAAGAGGTGGTATCCTGTAGCACAGTGAGCAGTTTTAAAAGGGCGTGGGACAGGGTGCAAGGGGGGGTAAAGGTGAGGGGGGAGAGGAGGGGGGCAGCTGCAATATAAGGGTGCGAGCTGTGCATTTGAGCAGACTAGCTTGATAGACTGTAAGGCCTGTTTCTGCTGGCAGATTTGTATGTTCATATGTAAGAATCCTTGCATTATACAAAATGATAAACCCCTTTGGACCTCTCCCCAAGCCCATCAGCAAAACGTATTTGTAAAATAGATCACCATCTAAATCATGAAGCACTTTAACTGCATAGCATATTAATGTAGTATACCTATCTCATAAGCCAGACTCCTAGTACAGGGAATGTATTTTCTATGTTAAAGCTAGCAAAAGTTCAGTCTGAATAAACTGTACAACTATATTTACTGAGGTCAAGCATTTCTAATGCCAGAAAACTTAATCCTATGAAAGGATATCTGTAAGGAGACATGCAGTGACTTTTAACAGACATATCGAAACCTTCTTAAAATAGCACCCAACCCCTTTATAGGAATAAAGGGATAATGAACCTCCCTGCGCCTGACATGTCCAGACGTAACGTAGTAAGTTTAATGCAAAAGTAGGCTGTGGTCCTTGTTGGTAGCCTGCCTATTCCCATTAGGTGGATAGTTGAAGTGCTTCAGTATTCATGTACTTATCTACCTGTGTTTTAAAACTTGTTGAGATGATAGCTTCAAACATGGAATCTGGTAGCAGATTCCATTTGTTGATAATCCTGGGGAGTGCCAATTTTTCCTTTGATCAGTTTTAAACAGGTCACCACTTAATTTACATTGATGTGTTCTTACACCTGACACATTAATCAGGGTCTGAGCCATAGTATATTTGCTAGCCCCCTGATCTCTACTTGCTTTAAATGCTAAAATCGTATCCCCTCTACGATGCCTCCCCTTTATCGTACGCATGTTTAACTTGGCCGGCCTCTCCTCATAGTTTTTCTCCTCCAGCCCTTTTACCACAACAGTTTCCACAGTGTTCTCTAGAAATGATGTCAGTTAGACCTAGTGCTAGATCTAAGAGCCCAGGTTCCTAGTTATAATCTAGTCAACATCTAGTTGCAACTGCTTGTGAAAGTTAACTGCTTTGAAAAAGTGTTTGCCCTCCCTTCCCAGCTGAACTCATACTTCTTTAAAGAGATTCACCAGGTTTTCCACCTGCCACTAATTAAACAGGGACTTCCCGCCACAGGACTCTCTCTATGTACATATTCCCCCAAGAAATGCAGCCTTTTAAAGTAATTCCACTCACAAAATTATGAGCACCAGGTCCGAGGACTTCCCATTTTTTCTCTGCACTAGTTTGTTTCTCACGCTCACCTCCTGCATGATGACGAGATGCAGTGAGAGTAAAAGGCGCCTCATTATATTCAATGGGTGGCAGCTTTTAAATCAATTTTTAATAACATTATGGCCACTTGCTAATGAGATGTGGGCACCAGTTGACTACCAAGTGTAATTGTGTAATATAGATAAACTTTGTCTGTTCACCTCTCTATCCATGGCATATGCCACTCTGTAGGGGTACAAAGGCAAGGAACCCAAGGGGAGAGTTCCACCCCTTAAGGTGCCGTGGGACTGATTTCCTTGGCTAAAGGTACCTTAGGAAGAAGCCCATGGGAGAGAGAGGTGTGCTGCTGGAGAAGGAGAGGTGGATGGAAGGGCAAGGAAAAATGATTGTGTGTGGAGTGAGGAGAGCAGCCCTTAAATAGGCTGAACGGGGCTCTGTCCAGTTGCACAGCCCCCTTGAACTACAGGCTGTAGTTTTCCAGTTCAATGTGCCTGTGCAACTGGTTTTGTGCTTGTGTAATGTAAATAAACTTTGGCTGTTTGCGCCTCTATCTATGGCATATATACCACCCTGTAGGGGTATGAAGGCAAGAAACCCTAGGGGAGGATTTCACCCTTTAAGGTGCCATGGGAGTGATTCCTTTGGCTAAAGATACCTTAGGAAGAGGCCCAAAAAGAGTGTCTAGCAAAGCAGACAAGGTAGTGAATACTTGTAGGGGTCGAAGACTTGTACCTAGGTTGGTTGGTAGTATGGATTCAGTTGATAGGGTCAGTTGGTCATATTGTTGGTTCTGTGTGATAACAGTGACTACCAAATGACGAGCCACATTATCACAACGTCAGGGCAGTGAAAACATTCTCGACACTTTGACATCCTCAGCGCACAGAAGAACGGCACTGGGGACTTAGGTGTTTTGCTTTCTGTGGGGGGGCTGCACTCCCCACACCCCCTTACTAAAGGATTCTCAACTCCAGGGGGGTGCATGTCGGGGAGGGGGGTGAAAGCAAAAAAAAAGTAAGTTTCAGGCCGGTGCAACAAAATTGCACTAGTGCCCAGACCCAGACCCAAACCCAATACCTCCCACACCGCAACAGGAGGCCAACCCCCGACTGCACAGCACAGCACAGCTCGGCAGCAGACCTAAGCGCCACCCCCTACATCTCCTCCACCCCCTAGCAGCCCATGCTAGCCGTGCTCACTCCCCCCCATGTGTGTACATATAGTGACATCCTGTCACTGCATTTGCCCACCCACCACATTCGGTCACCCTACTCTCCCCCCCCCACCACCATTTGGGCTTTCACCTACAACACATCATCATTTCGGATGGCACCTTACTTCAGGCGCCAACATCATGGGCCACCATATTGTTTGAGTAGAGTAGGCAAAAAATAACAGGTGAATAGTGACCTGCTCAGAGGTCTGGCTGTAAGGTATAGAGGACTGGCTTCCTAAGGAGAGAGAGAGAACAGCCAAAGGGAGAGATGTGACACATATATGGGACAGCCACCCATCTCCACCCAACAACGGAAACCAGTGCCCTAGAGACTACAACTATGCCTAACTAGTATTATGACCATCGGCACGGAGGAGAGGAAGAACCCTCTTTGAGGAGGAAAATTCTGGGGATCCAAGGCCTAGGTCACTTTCCCTCCCGCTTTGGGACAGTTTTGTTGAAGTGACTGCTCTGCTACTGTGACTTAGTAGACAAAACCAGGGCGATTGCAATTTTCAGGGAACACTGTCACTCTCTCCCTCTAACGAGAACGCCGTGGAAGGTTGCGAGCTAACTCTACAACAATGGGTAACCAAGGCAGGAGGAGGAGAGTAACGACCACCGAGGCACTCAGCCGGCATACTGATCTAAGAACAAACCAGATGAACCAGAAGTGATTGTAGGGAGAATAGCTTGACAGGGTGCCTCTGAACCTGCTCGGGCAGCAAAAGGGGCCCTTTCTGTGAGAGCCCCATCCCTTCGCTGCTGAAGTCTTAAATGCTACATCAAGATGTACTGTTGGTATAGTTGATGACTGAAGGTCCACCTGGCACTTTTCTGTAACACTCTACTGCAGATGGTAGCATGAGGATGGATGACATATTATAAATTCTTGGTATTCCTGCATTCTGCAGCGCTGAAAGACGCCACTTGTTCAGTGTGGTGGAAAGAATAAACAGATCAACATTTTGAACAATTATAAAAAAAAGAAAAATAAACATAATAAGAAAAGCACAGAACTAAAAATAATATAAACTAGTAGTGAAGCACACACAGGGCCAACAGTGGCAACTATAAGGAGAAGGGACTATTTCATACAAAAAAAACATATTTTTGTAATATTTCAACATTTTTCACAACTATTTAAATATTTCTCAACATATACCCATTTTATAAGTGAAATAACATACTTGTGGGTATGGTTTATTCTGAATATACACACTTCTAGTGGCAGTAAGGCACGTGGTCACACCTGGGCATGTTTTATCTAGACTAATCACATCCCATTATGTGTTATTGCTCTTATTGCCTCCTTTCCTCACCCTGCTTCTTTTTTCTCTGTCTTTGCCCACATTCAAAATTTGCAATGTTTACCATGGAATACAGGGATTCAAAATTTAGCCCAGTTCCACTGGCAGAATGTTCCTACATAGGTACAACAATAGCCACATGTGGAGCTATAGCCTCAATTTTATCTCTGGCAGGTAAGCAGCAGAGATTTCTGATGAGCAGGTAAGGATGAGGAGAAGAACAGTCAGTTATTCGCATTAGGCTGTTAACGGCTATTAATAATACGTAGTTCATTAACAGCGAATGAATCCCAACCGTTTCGCGATGACGGCTGCATGAAACCGGTTGGGATTGTTTGTTCCTTGTTGTGAGGCTTGGCGTTGTTTTTTGTTAATAAAATATGCCCGTTTTGAACGCCAATTACAGAGTGCTGAGTTTTGTTCTCTTTTTGTATTTTCAGTATTTACTCGAGCACCTGTTTTAATCGGAGGAGCTGTTTTGGCTATTTCTTTTAAGGATGGGAGGAGGATGTTTAATTGTCAGCAAAGAAACACTACCAATTAAAACTATGAACATCACTTCATTTTTCAGTTTAAGTGTGTAAGGAGAGTATGATGATCAGGGAAACAGCATTTAATTTATTTGTTTTTTTTAAGGTATTATTTTTAGGGCCTAGTTGAGAGTTTTTGGTACGTAAAGGTGGCAGCCATGTTTGTGCTGGAAATTCAGTTCTGGGTGTAGGGGGATTGATTTTTTATTGTGTGATAAGGTGACTAACAAATCCGGTTAGGTTTAGGACCAGGATGACATGCATTATATAGTATAAAATGGGTCTAAAAATCAAAGAACTTTAATTGGTTAAAACCAGTCAGGTGACTGTGTGTTATCAGAGCATAATGCACAGTCATCCTGGTGGTGCTAAAGCACATGACACAATGAGCAAATCAGTCCTCCTACACCCAGAACTATCTTCAATCAGTCCCCTTACAACCAGAACTGGTCTTCCATCACAAATGTGGCTGCTGCCTTTACACTGTAAAAACCTTTGACTGGGCCCTAAAAATGAAACTACTTTAAATAAAAAATAAAACAAATTAATTCAATGTTATTTCCTTGATCATCACACTGTCCTTACACACGTAAACAAATTAGAAACATTAAGTTTTGTTCATGATCCCAGGACAGAGTACTACCTGGGTGGAGTTTGAGTATCTGCATCAGAGGAGGAGAAGGACCTGGGAGTGATTATCACTAGTGACCTGAAGCAATCCACGCAGTGCAAGAAAGCAGCAGCAAAGGCAAACAAGATGTTGGGATGCATATCTAGGGGGATCAGTAGTAGGAGAGACGAGGTTATACTGCCCTTGTACAGGTCACTGGTAAGGCCGCATCTAGATTATGGAGTTCAGTACAACTGCCCACATCTCAAAAAGGGCATTAGCCTGCTGGAGAAGGTCCAGAGGAGGGCTACAAAGATGATAGTGGGTCAGCAGGGTAAGACATATGAGGAGAGGTTGAGGGCACTGAAGATGTACTCCCTGGAAGACGGAAGAGAGAGAGTGGACATGATTGGGACCTTCAAGTACTTGAAAGGGATAAATAAGGTTGATAAGGAGAATCTCTTTAAGCTGAGTGGCAACCATAACACAAAGGGGCACAGTCTTAAGCTGGAGGGTGGGAGGTTTAGGAGGGAGATCAGGAAGCACTTCTTCACATAGAGGGTGGTAGACACTTGGAATGCATTTCTGGAAGAGGTCATCTCATTGAAGACAGTGGGTAGCTTTATGAGAGGCTGGGATAGGCATAGGGGGAAGATACGGATCATGGGTAAGGAAGATGGGAGGAGTGGGGAGGGAGGGCAGGGACATTAGCTCAAGTTGTGGACCCTGCAAAATGAGCAGACTTGATAGACCAAATGGCCTTCTTCTGCTGACTTCTTTGTATGTTCATTTGATTTTCATTGCAACTGTTTCTTTGCTGACAATAAAAAAATGATCCTTATGTCTTTACCTGCTCATTAGGGAAATCTCTTCTGCTTGCCCTGACAGTGATATAATTGAGTCTCTGGCTCTAGAAGAGGTATTTGCTATGTGTGTGTGCAGTATGCTTGGAGATTAACATTCTGAAAGTGTAACTGAGCAGAATTTTGAATCCCTGTATTCTATAGTAAACATTCCATGATAAACATTCCATATCTTGGATGTGGGGAAAAACAGGAAAACAAGCATTTGTCAATGCCGAATGTTGATTGTGTTGGTGTGTTGAGCTCGCTCACTGCCCCTCTGTCTCTCGCTCAGTCTGTGTCTCCCGGTGCTGCAGGCTGCTGTTTTGTACTGGGCTCCTGCCTGCATTGGCACCTTGTTCTGCCCACCAAGAAATCCGCAGCTGTCCTGACAGAGCTCTGTTGAGGTGGCTCACTCCCCCTCTCTCACTCGCTCATTCCATTTCTCCTGGTGCTGCAGGCTGCCCTTTTGTACTGGGCTCCTGCCTCTGTTGGTGGCTTTTTCTGGCCACAAAGAAATCTGCAGCAGTCCTGACAATGCTCTGTTGAGCTTGCTCACTCTCCTTCTCTCACTCGCTCATTCCATTTCTGCCCACCATGCAGGCTGTCCTTTTGTATTGGGCTCCTGCCTGCACTCCCACCATTTGCAGCAGTTACAATACACCTCCGTTGAGCTTGCTCACGCTCTCTCTCTCTCTCTCTCTCTCTCTCTCTCTCACTCACTCATTCTGGTTTTCCCACCACTGCAGGCTGCCCTTTTGTACTGGGCTCCTGCCTGCATTGGTGGCTTATTCTGGCCAGAAATAAATCTGAAGCAGTCCCGACACAGTTCCATTGAGCTTGCTCACTCCCCCTCTCTCACTCGCTCATTCTGTTTCTGCCCGCGCTGCAAGCTGGCCTTTTGTACTGGGCTCCTGCCTGCATTGCTGCATTTTCTGCCCACAAAGAAATTCACAGCAGTCACACTAGAGCTCCATTGAGCTCGCTCACTACCACTCTGTCACTCACTCATTCTGTTTCTCTTGGCGCTGCAGGCAGTGCTTGTGTATGGGGCTCCTGGCTGTGTTGGCACCTTTGTCTGTCCACAAAGAAATTCACACTGTACTGACAAACCTCCGTTGAGGTCACTCAGTCTCCCTCTGTCTCACGCTCATTCTGTTTGTCCTGGTGCTGCAAGTGGCCCTTTTATACAGGGCTCCTGACTGAATTGGCACCTTTTTCTGCCAACAAAGAAATCTGCAGCAGTCCTGATAGAGCTCCATTTAACTCACTTACGAAGGTGTGTGGAAAGTGTGCAACGCACACTTGTAACACACTCATTTGATGTGCTATCATCACCAAATTTTCAACATCGGCATTTTAGGACCTCTGCTCATGAACAGTATCACTGTCATTTTATTACTCTGTCCCAGACAGTGATTTCCCACAGCGATCGCGCTATTCTGCACCTGAACTGCGAAAACACATTTCGGCCAGGATGGGAAAATGACAGCTGCACTGTTCATACATAAGTGTGGGAAAATGGCAATGTTGAAAATCTGGAGCGAAAATAATATAAATTTGTGAAGTTTCGAGCGTGCATAGCAACTAGGCAGCACACACTCGTAAAACAGTCATTTTTTTTGACTTTATGTTAGTTGCAGCTCCATGCCTGTATCTTGAGCTGGCCGGCTATTATTGCTGCTTGCCGCCAGGAACTTCTTTTTGCTGCTTTCCTTCACTGGATGATTTCTCGGCCTTCCCATTATAGATGATCACCAAGAAAGCATTAGTGAGCAGATGGAAACTTGTTGTAAGTGGTCCAGGTACTCGCGTTTGGTTATTGTCTGTCTAAAATAATCAATATCATTATTACAGAGTACTTACGAACATACGAAATTTGCTAGCAGATGAAGGCCTAGAGGTCTATCAAGTCTGCTCGCATGTGCAGCTAGCACCCTTTATTCTGCAGCTGCCCTTCCCTTCCACATGAAATGCAGGAGCTCCAAATGTCTGTCCACACATGTAGGCTGCAGGCTCCCCCCAGCCATACTTTCTTTCTTTGTCTGTAATTAAAATTCTCCTATTTTATGTCACTGTGACTTGGGCGCCAATGAGCTGTACAAATGGTGGGTGGATTACACCAATTTTTATGATAGAGGTTAAATGGGAGTGTCCTCTCACCCCTACAATTTAATATCTTTATAAATAAAATACATTTGGGAATGGAGGAACCAAGGTATCATTCAGCAACTATATTGTGGGGACACTGTCCAGCAATGCTTATACTGATGGCCTCATACCACTTGCAATCTCTACCGAGGATCTTAAGAGCAAATATTATGAACTGGGTGACCAACTTAAAGAGTTAAGGTTGAAGCCATGGTTCTTGGTGAGGATAACCCAAGCACAGTTGGAGAACTTTTGTCACAGTGCTAGAACAGGTTAATAGCTATCAATATTTAGGACTCAGTATTACAAATAATAGTAAGTGTACTAAACAAATTACAGGTATAAGCCCTCTCTCTGATATTGGGGTTTAGATGGTATAGCTCATTTTCAAGGTAGGGAACAAACATCAATACTACTTACTTGACTTTTCAAGTCTGCGGTGACCTCCCAGGGTAGCGGGCTTCTTCAGGTGGGTGCAGGGCTGCAAATCAGCTAGGGTCAGCAAACAACCGTTGTCCTGAAATAATTTGTCTGCACAACAGATAAAAGTCCAACCAGAGTGTTTACTGATCTTGCTGTAATGAGTACATCATTATTACACCAGTGCAAAAACAATGATGGAAAAGCAGACTCAGATGTTCAGTTCCTGAAATTCACTTCCCTGTAGAGGAAAAGTCTAGTTTCTTGACAAGGGATATTGTCCCATGATCCGGTTCAAGTGTTTTAATTAAAGTTAGGACTGTGGGCAAAACCCCAGGGGTACAGTTAATTTCATGGCAAAATTATTTTTCAGAAGAGTAGGTGCACAAGTCCAAGGTAGGGGGTATGCAATGAAGCTAGAAGGAAGGGGGGCATTTAGAAGGGATATGAGGAAACACCTCTTCACTGAAAGAGTGGTGGACACCTGGAACAGTCTTCTAGTGGAATAGGAGGAGCAAGAACTGGTGGGCTTCAAGCATGCATTGGATAGGAACAAAGGAATCTCGATAGGAAAGATGGGGAAGGGGGAGCAGCCAGAAATCTGGTAGGATCTGCAGAGACAGTATAGACAGGGATGAAATGGACAGACTGAGTGGGCCCAGTGGTCCTTCTCTGCTGATGAATTCTGTTTCTATTAAATGAATTCTCTCAGTAAATTTATGGCTCTCTCACAGCACCTTACAGGGTACTCTCAATACTCGGGAATGCTCTCTCACAGCAGAAATTCAAGTAAACACATGCAGGCTAATGCAGCATTTTCTTGTGACCACACCACAGGTCTTTTACATTAGAGGCTAGGGCACAAGATCCAAGGGGCTCAGGAACATTTGGCCATACATTTACAGTCGCCCAAGGAATGACAGCTTGTTCCTCCAGACCTAGTTACTCACAGGGTCTGTGATCTGCACATCTATCCTAACCCAGCCATGCCTCATTCTCCTCAGAGATGCAGTCAGTTAGCCCTTCATTGCTAACTTCTCAGCTTCCTTTAGGGGATAGGGCACTGGGTGCCACTTATTGCAGTTGCTTAGTCTTTAACAGTAATATTTTGCAGCTTCATGTTACCAGGCTGTTCAGATCCCCACCTAGGTTCCCTTTGAGGTTGCCAGATGGTCTCCAGTGTTTTTTCTTTCATTTCTTTTTTTAGACTCTGAATCCAAAGTCAGATTGTCAGTGCTTTCAGAGAATTGACACACCTGGAGGTAACAGTGCCTGCAGTGTTCCTTTATTCCTAGTGATTTGGGGAAGATGATTGTTCTGCCATGGTAATTTAACTTGAGCTGGTACATGTACCAGTCTGGCAGAGAGTGGTATTTTCTCAATTACTGGTTCCTTGGCTGCAGCAGCTCCTGGGATCTGTTGCTACCCTCACAGGGATGGCTATTTCAGGCTTCTTTACAGACCTTTCCACCTTCCTTGCAGTACTCATGGATTTCTGTCACAGATTTCACCCTTTTGGATAGGATACCAGTTACCACAGTGGGTAATCACAGGAGTTATCTCTTAAGATCTGAGTATGCTAGTGTCAGATGCAGAAAAGCAAATGCTGTTCCCTACTTCTCCAGTGCCATCTTGAGCCTCTTTCCACCCCTCGCTTGATAAGAAAGTTATTGTTTGTTTGTTATGTGTTATGCTGTAATACATGGTTTCAGTGTCGTCCCTGTTAGTCGTGCTGGAGGAACACTCATAATAGTAGTGTCATGAAAGGTTCTAAACTGTAATAGCATCAATCTGATGTCAGGTTGGTGCTATTTTGAGTTACAACCATATAAACAGCAGCGTGTGAGACACTTGTCAGATGGTGGCAAGGAAACCCCAACTGCAACTGCTACCCTGGGAAATAAATATGTGTGCATATATATATGTGTGTGTGTGTGTGTGTGTGTGTGTGTGTGTGTGTGTGTGTGTGTGTGTGTGTGTGTGTGTGTGTGTGCGTGCGCATGCATGTGGGGGAAGAGCAAACAGTAACAGTCATGCTTACTGAAAAACACTTACATGAACTCAGTAGTCTTGCTTAGTTTCTGCTCCCATTTAAATGCACTTAGGCCCCTCAGCTTGCTCAGAAGAAGGAGGCGGTAGATGCAATCCATTTTTCGTATCTTTCTCTGTCTCATAAATCCCGACCCAATGGCTCTAGCAAAGTCCAGGGAGGAAAAAGCAAATGGGGAATTGAAAAAGTGCCTTGAAGAATTAAAGGACTGCTGTTGTTCCAA
The DNA here is from genome assembly GCA_016271365.2 of Neoceratodus forsteri. Classification (NCBI taxonomy): domain Eukaryota; kingdom Metazoa; phylum Chordata; order Ceratodontiformes; family Ceratodontidae; genus Neoceratodus; species Neoceratodus forsteri. Next base: position 29,997,488 of record CM028133.1, on the reverse strand, counting down.
AGAACTATGTCATGTGAGAGTCGAAGCTCTGACGGGTCATTGCTTCTAGCCTTCACTCATCCCGTGACTCCCACAAGAGAGTCTTATAGACTCTTCAGTGGGGACCCCAAGGCAGAAGGGATTGAAACAATTGCAGTCAGTCGGGCAGCCATGAGCAGATGCAAAGGCATTTTGTAACGTTGCCTATAAAAAAACATCATGAACGCAGACAAGAAGCAGGAATCTGTGGGCTCAGAACAGAAATGCTTTAGTGTGTGAATTGCAATTTAATGCAGAGATGCACAGGTGGTTAAACTTTATAGCAGTTAAGTCAGTATCAAATCCTCCAAAAAAAACTAAATGATTTCCAATGCCTTCTATTATTGACCTTAAATCTGTTTTAGAGCAGTAAGATTACCAGCAAACCAAAACTAACTGAACACTGACATTTTACTTTCGAGATATCCCCACCAACTCTGTTGATTTCCATGACAGGAAATGAAGGAAAAGATATAAAACCACTCAATAATTGCATTTGGAAGAAGGGTATACTGAAAACATCAGCTTATGGCTGCCAGATTGACTGTAATTACCTCAGTCCTTTCTTGTTCTGTGACCTCCAGGGTAATAATATGTCACTGCTTGGCTTTTCCTTGCTGAAGAGCCTATAAGCATCTCTTCAGCCTTGCTAGGAAAGTTTTACTAATTTCATTCATTCATACTTATGTGCTAGCATTTTCAGGCAGTGTCCTGCTTCTGTTCTTCCCATTTTTACAGCTGGAAGAGGAGCGTGGTTGGGTTCATTGCTAACCTATAGTTCCACCTCTCTGTTACCAGGCAGTAGAAAGCTGAGGAAGGGCAGGTAAGTACCAAGAGAAAGAAAGTATCCCCTTCTATCCACAGTACATAGTATAGCAGCTTCTACTCCCTACAATATACAGTGTTAGCCTGAGATAAATCACAGGTATATTTAGGGATGCAAGTTCAGTTTAACCTTAACCCAAAAAAAAGTTGAACCCCAGGATTTTTGCACGGGTAACAGCAGCCACGAACGTCCTCCTATTTTTTGCGAACTTTGGTTTGTTCAGTTAATGTGGCATGAACTGCAGTGCCCAAGCTTACAGTAAAGTAAAGCCAGTCTATGGCCCATGATGGCCAGGAGCAAAGAGGAGAGGAACGAGGAAGAGATTAGCAGAGCTCCAACCTGGACGTCAGGTTGGGATGTCATGTGGCATGCATGATTACAATTTCAGTTGCTTGCATCCTTACAAGAAGGTACCAAGGTAGGTAAACTATGCTGTTGAATGACATTGCTCTCAGCAGCTGTACACCACAGTATCTCCATTTCTACTTTGGTCTCCATACATATCAGTCTTTAGTCCAGCTATGGTTTGTCAGCTCACTCATTTTCTGCTGACTTTCCTTATCCTGGCACTGGAGTAAACCACACTGCAGCCTACAGTGTTATGTGACATCCTGTCCTGTGTGTGCCCACTGCCCGCCACTATTGCTTTGGCCTGGTACTGTGGGTGAAGTTAAGGTAGGGCCCTTAACTTGGGGCAGGTCACTAAAGAAGAATATGCAGACTCTAAAGTTTGAAACATTGTGGGAACTTTGCTTTTTGTATAATCAGCTTCACCATCAACTGAATAATTTGAGAGGTGTCATGTGTGAAACATAGAAACATAGAAATTGTTGGCAGATGAGGACTGCTAGGCCCAGCCTGTCTGCCCGTAGGCTCTATATATTGTATGTGGCCACTGACCCTATGTGATCAATGGCTTTTCATCACTCCTCCCCTCTCAAGCTTCCCTTGTGCCTGTCCCTGTTAAGCTTAAACCCCTCCACTGTGCTTGCCCCACTACCTCCTGTGGCAGACTATTCCAAGCATCGACTACCCTTTCTGTGTAGAAAAACTTCCTCACATTACCTCTTAATCTACCCCTTCCAATTTCATATTGTGCCCCCTTGTTCTAGTACTTTTTCTACCTTGGAAAAGGTCCCCCACAAGTACCTTGTTTATGCCCTTGAGGTACTTGAATGTTTCAATCATGTCCCTCCTTTGTCTCCTCTCCTCTCCTCTCCTCTCCTCTCCTCTCCTCTCCTCTCCTCTCGTCTTGTGAGTACATATTGTGGTCCCTTAGTCTCTCCTCATATGTTTTGTGGTACAAGCCCTGCACCATCTTTGTTGCCCTGGATAGTCTCCACCATATCTATGTCTTTGCACAGGTATGGCCTCCAGAACTGCATGCAGTACTCCAGGTGAGGCTTTTCCAATGTTTTATACAATGGCATCCCCACCTCCTGCCGCCTGCTAATGATACCCCTGCCTATGCACCACAGCATGCCACTGGCCCTCCCTGCCATCTTAGTGCATTGCTTGATACCTTAAGGTCATCAGAGTTGATAACCCCTAGGTCCCTTTCCTCTTTGGTGACAGTCAGCTCCTCCCCACCAACCTGTAGCTCTCCCCAGGGTTCCATCTACCCAGGTGCATTATTTTGCACTGAACCTCAGTTGCCACATCTCCGACCATCTTTCAAGCTTCTCCAGGCCCCTCTTCATTTTCTGCACCCCTTCTGGAGTATCCACCCTGTTGTAGATCTTGGTGTCATCTGCAAACAGGCGGACCTTTCCTTCCAGCCCCTCTGCAATGTCACTAATAAAGACTTTGAACAGGACTGGTCCTAGTACTGATCCCTGTGGCACCCCACTGGTCACCATCCTCTCCCCAGATTGTACCACATTTACCACCACCCTCTGTCTCCAGTCTGTTAACCAGTTCCTAACCCAGTTCACCACCTTGTCTCCCATACCCAGATTACACATCTTGTTAATCAACTTTCTATGTGGGATGGTGTCGAAGGCTGTGTTGAAATTTAGGTAGGCAACATCTACCACCCTCTGTGATTTATTTCCCTAGTCACCCAATCAAAAAAATGTATTGGATTCATTTGACATGACCTTCCTGCTATGAATCCATGTTGCCTCTGATCCTGAGCACTGCTGGATTCCATATGTGCCACTATCCTTTCAGCAGTGTCTCCATGATCTTTCCCACCACTGAGGTGAGGCTGACTGGCCTGTAGTTCCCATCCTTCTCCCTACTGCTGCTTTTGTGCAGCAGGACTACATGTGCCCTCCTCCAGTCCTCTGGATCGGTGCCCGTGTTGAGTGACTCTGTGAACAGGGCCGCCTGAGGTGCTGCGAGTTCTCTTCTCAGTTCCTTTAATATACTTGGGTGGATGCTGTCTGGCCCCATGGACTTATCCACCTTCACCTTTGTGAGTTCTTCCAGAACTGTCTCCACTGTGAATGGGCTGGTGTCCACTTCTCCCCCCCAATACATCTGCAACCCAGTTGTGGTCCTTGACCCTCACCCCCCCTTAGTGAATACTGAGCAGAAGTATTTGTTCAGTATCTCTGCCTTGTCCAGATCCCCTCCTTACATTCTCCCCCTCCCATTGAGCCTCACAATCCCCGGGTTTCTTCTTCCACTGATGTACCTATAAAATGCCTTATCCCCTTTGTTTACAGACTGTGCTAAGCCCTCTTCTGTCTGCACCTTCTCCTTCCTAACAGCCCTCCCTGCTTCCCTTAGACATTCAAGGTACACCTCCCTGTCCTCCTCCCTGTCCTCCTCCCTTTGTCTCCCTTTATATTTCCTGAAACTTAGCCCTGACTTTGTCCCCCACCTCTTCATTTATTTATTTAATAAATCATACGAATTACAACCCTTTGAGTCGAGGACTCATTTACAAAGGCTCCGCGTCAAGTTAACAGTACATACGGTATTAAAAACAACAGTTTTAACAATCATAAACACTTAAGGTAAAACAATGAATATGGCGAATATCAGACAGAGTGAAGTACAGGAGATAAAGTAGATATTGTCCTGTACAGGTTGTAGCTAAGTGTAGTGGTGGAGACACAATAGTACTGTCCTGGAGCAGGGTGCAGCCTCAAGGAGGTGTTGTCAAGATGGCATAGCACAGAAGACCAGACTGATAGTTGTCCTATACAGGTGGTAGCTAAGAGTAGTGGTAAGACACATTGTTACAGTTCTAACAATTGGGAGCAGACTAACAGAGGCATTGTCAGTGTAGACTTAAATCAGACAATTTACGATGCAACTTGAATTAGCCAGAGGCTGGTAGGCTGGGTGAGCAGAACTGGAGGTTGCTGCCTTGGAAAGACATTGTCATGGACCAGCCTGGTATGGCTCTGGAGTGAGCTGGACCTGGACAGAGGTCTAGCTGGTACACTGGCAGTTTCACAAGGAGAGAATGTGATTCTTAAGGGCAGTCTTGAAAGGTCCTAATTTGGAGATGGAGGTAATGGCAGAGGGGAGAGTGTTATTCCATAATGGGGCTCTATAAGGGAAGGATCTTTGAGCTAGGGTGATCCTTACCTTGGGAACTATCCACACGTGTTTGGCGGCAGTACAAGTGGCTACAGCGGGGGAGACTGAGAGGAGGGATGCAGAGACCCCCAAGGGGGTCATACCCAGGTGAATTTGTTTGGTGAGGAGGCAAGTTTGATATTGTAGTCTTTCCTCCAAGGTGTGAATATTGGTTAGGGTGCAGAGGGTGCAGGTATGGGTTTGTTTGTCAGCACCCAAGAGAAGTCGACATGTTTTGTTGATAGCCAGGTGGATCTTTGGAGAACCATAATGGTTTCCTTCTTCTTTTCCCTATCTCCAGTATGGTTCCTTTCAGTTTCTCCCATTGTTCTTCCACTCCTTCTATTACCTCTCCCTTCCCCAGGACTGCTTGCATACATCTACCAATTTCAGTAAAATCCACCCTCCTGAAATCTAATACTCTTGCCCCTTTTTTTTAACTAGGTATAGCACACTAAGCTGAAAGCTTTTTTATAGGAGCGACCTGGGAGCACAAGGAGGTTAAGTGACTTGCTCAGGGCCACACAGTATGCAAGTGGAAGCTGTGGGATTCAAACCCAGGGCTGGTCTGCTGGATGTCACCAGATTTGTAGCTCAGAACCTTAGACCACTGCGCTATACTGCCTCAAGGCTATACTGCCTTGTGTGGCTCAATTGAGTCCTTGTCTCCATGTGGAACCATACCATGTGGTGGTCACTGGACCCCAGCTGCCCTTCCACCTGTATTTCTTCGACTCTGTTCCCATTGGTCCATATCATGTCCAGAACTGACTTGTCCTTGGTTGGCTCATGGACCAGCTGCCTGAGTCCAACCCCCTGAATGCATGCTTATAGCCACTTCACAGCATCATATGTGAGCAACAACTTTTGCATGTGGGACATGAACTGTGGCTGTGGGCCAGAGCAATTCTGAGGGGTAAAATCATCGGAGACATCCACCCTTGTATTTTAAAGAAAAATCTCCTGGCTCCACACTGTGGATACTATAGAGGAAATGCCAGCATTATACAGGCTCAGTGTCTACTCAAAAGTAGAAAAACACTGGGGGCTGCTGTTACCACTACCATTCCAGACTAACGTTTTTGTACCACAATATCACCTGCTTTGTCAGAACTCTGATTTTGCTGTGAAATATTAGCCTGGCATGGTGGTGGTAATGGGACCTTCTTAGAGGATCTTTTGGTAAATAGCTTCCATTTTGCTTTGTTCGTTCTCATGCTTGTTTATAGAGGTGCACCACCAGTACCACAGGGGCACAGAGGGAGATAGGTGGATGAAGATGATGGGGCCAAGCAATGCTGCTGTGCCTTCGAATATTTCACATTTTCTGGTAAAAGAAACAGGGAATGGAAAGGGTTAGGATGTGTGGGGGTGGGGGCAGGGGGTTGAGTTTTACTAAAAAGATAGAAGGGAGGGTTACATGTTGTACTGTGTGGTTTGAACCAGGTAGAACTTGACAGAACTTTTTCAGATTCAATCCATAAAGTTCACACGGTAGAACATTTAGAGATTTGCACAGCCCTAGTTATATTTAGACAGATCGAGATATATCATGGAAAATTTCCATTCATTTAAATTGAATTTCCTGTAATATATCTAGATATACCATATTCTGTATCTGGATATCACTGTATATAACACAAAAAACATTTTGGGGTTCTGGATTAGTGGATGTTTTTTTTAAAGAAATAAAATATACAGGCACTAAAATATATAGGTAAAATTACCATTTCCCTCTGCTTTACATGATCTGTGACCTGTTCATACAATAGGATTACTAAACTGGAAGAGAAAAATCGGAGCCCTAAAATGCCTAAATAAAAATGGAAAAAACTGAATTTAAATCAGTCTTTTTTTAATTATTTTTTTGGCAGTGAAACTAATTACAGGATAGCCACATGCAGCACCTTTTGACCAAAGGCTGCATCAGCTGAGGCAGGCACATTCAATTTGCAAAACTTCATGAATGCGTGTATTCAATTCCAAGTTGCCACTCTGCATATTTCCCTCGGGGAAGCATACTGGAATTCTTTCCGTGTGTGCACTTCTGCTCCCATTGCTGTTGTGGAATGTGTCCTCAACTTCTCTTGTAGGAAAAGCATCGATGTTTAGTATGTTTCCATAATGCATTCACAAATCCACCTTGAAATAGAGCCTTTGGGACCTTAAGGTGTTTGCTTTGGCCTTGAACTAGCAGAACATTTTACTCATCAGGTTCTGACTGATCACCTGTGTCTTCTGTGAACTTACGAGGGACTCTCCGATACAGTGTTGCAGTGGTTTGAGTCCTTCCTGGCTGTAGGGTGCAATGTGTAGCACTTGGAAAATGTATTTCTACAATGGCATTTGTTCTCTTCTGCATTCCACAGGGCTCAGTTTTTGCCCCTGATGTTATTACTGGTACACATGCTTCCCTTGAGGGAGATTGTGAAATGGTACAGTCTGGGTTTCCTGGCTATGAGAAGGATACTTAGTTATACTCCTCCTTTGTATCTGATATGTGTAGTTCGGTTACTGTGTTTATACAATGGCAAGACAATTTCCTAGACTCTGATTGGTCAGTGTGTCCCTGGCACAGTGAGTTATCCCAGCACAACCTCACTGTATTGATTTGTAGGATGATTGTTTGGAACTACTCTTAAGAAACAGGGAGGCAGTATAGCACAGTGGTTTAAGGTTCTGAGCTACAAATCTGGAGACCTGGGTTTGAATCCCACAGCCCCCCCTTGCATAATGTGTGACCCTGAGCAAGTCACTTAACTTCCCTGTGCTCCCAGGTTGCACCTGTAAACAAGCTTTCAGCTTAGTGTGTCTCATCTGGTTAAAAAAAAAAACTGAGATATATTACCACACTAAAAATGTACTAAAAACATTTTCTAATTTTTTTTAATTTTGTATAACAATGAGCCATTGTATAATAGCAATAATGCACTCCAGAGTGTGAGTTGTGCTGGAATAACCTCACTTCTGGGACATTGGACGCACTTGGCCTGCGGCCTCGTGCCCAACCACCCAGGCGTGAGGTTATTCAAGCACAACCCGCACCCTGTCATGCATTATTGCTTAGTTATTCAATGCTTATCTGAGATAAGCAACTAGATAGCTGCCAGCTGACTGAGCCTTAAAGGACTGAGTGTTGCTCATAGAACCTGGACCTGAGAAACGGCAAACAGCATTGAAGAGGAATGACCTCATTGGGAGGCAGTTTCCTCAGAGCAGCAGATGGGGCTAAAAATTAAGGGATCACAGAGGTCAGCAGGCTGACACTAAAATCTCAGGTTTCAACTGTTGTCTGCTGTTTTTTCATCTTAGAAACAACAGCCGGCTGAAGCTCTGTCTTGGTTATAAGGACCTGCTGACTGGTGCACACCATGATAATATCCTGACTTGTCTCCCGCTCATCTCCACTTTGTGCAGACTGCCATGGCCGGGCTGGTATCTGCACAAGCCCTTTCATCATATCACATGTATGCCGTGGGATCTGCACTGGCTACCAGTTAGATGGCATATCACCTTCCAGATTAGCTTGCTGGTTTTCTAGACCCTGAATAATCTGTATCCTGACTACTTAACAGACTGCCTACACCCGTATACTCCACATTGCCCTCTCCACTGCACTTGTGAGAATTCGCTGGAGGTTCCCAGGCCCGCCTTAAATTCTCTAGGGACAGGGCCTTCAGAAGAGTGGCTGTGCCCCCGCTGTAGAACTCCACTTCCTTATGTCCAACATCTCTCCTCAGTGGAGGCTCTTAAGAAAACTCTTACAACAGTTATTCTCCCTGGTTTTTAATTATTTTTAAATTGTTTTGACTTATTATTTTATTGTTGTGTACTGTATAAGATCATTTTATCTGCTTGTGTTATTTATACCGTTTTTATATACAGCAATCTGAGCCTTAGGGGTGGGGAGCTATAAAAAAAAAAAAAGTACTTCTTACTAACTGACTTACTCTTCCGCCTCTCAGCTCCTGTAATTGCCACTCCACTTAGCTACATGCTCAACCTCTCATTCCCTCCCTGTTCTGTTCCTCAGCCCCAGAAGAATGCCAAAGTCCTTCCACTTCACAAAGGGGGTGACTTCTCTTCTTCTGGTAACTTCCATCCAATCTCTCTCATCCTCTCCCTCACCAAGCTCCAAGAGAGATTAGTCTACACCAGACTCCTAAAGTACCTTAACCCTTTCAGTTTTCTCTCTCCATTCCAGTCTGACTTCCGGAAATACAACTCCACTGTCAGTTCACCCATGCCGCAGTGATAAACGTGTTTCTGATGCCGATTGCGGCGCAGGCAACATGCCATCTGGCACTGCAGAGCCAGGCATTATGTCTCCTGGGAGTTGCAGCGCCAAAGCGTCCTCCTAGGAAACAGTCAGCTTTTGCGAGGTTCTTCACTTCAGATTGATCCACAACAGACAGCCCTTTAAGGGGTCAGAAATTGTGTGGGCACAAAGGGCGACATGAGTGAGGGGCGATCTAAAATCAAGATCGTCCCTTTCACTGTCGCCCTTGTTGCGGCTCCCTAATAGCAATGGCAAAATGTAGTTGCCAACTTGACGGGATACACCACTGTCTCCTCCCTGCCATGAGTCACTGATTTCATCCTATCAGGGGCGCATGAGGGCTGCCATTTTTGTCTATCTGGCCAAAGCCTTTGACTTTGTGTCTCACTTGGTCCTCCTGAACAAGCTGAGCTCCACTGGCCTCTCAGTTTCTTTAGTTGGCTGGTTCTGTTTCTACCTAGCAGGCCATCAACAGTCAGTACAGGTTGTAGGCACCTTATCACCCGTTCCCCTCAAGGCTGGGGTCCTGCAGGATTCCATATTAGGTCCTATCATGTTTTTCATTTTTCTGACTGATCTCCCATCCACCTGTGCCAACTTGCATAGACACAAGCATGCAGATGACACAGTTCTCTTCACCTCCACCACTTCTGTGGAAACCCTGCGTCAGCAGGATTTTCACGAAGTTTTGTGCGGTTCCACACCAACCCTCTCCTTGTCAACACCATAAAAATGGTGTCCTTGACCCTTTGGTACCAGCAAGAAATTGGTTAGGCTCTCGAGACTTCCAGTCTTTTGCATGCTGGATGACTCCCCGCTTGAAGTAGTGCAATCCCTCGAGTACCATCGGCATGTGGCTAGATAACAAGCTTGGCTTCTCAACTCTCACTGATGCCATCTGTGCAAAACTGCAGCCCAAGTTGGGTGCCCTGCACCATAATAAAGATGGCCTTCCCCTGCTGGTCTGCCATGAGCTGCTCATTAAGATGGTGCTCCCAGTTTTCAACTATGCAGATGTGGTCTATGGTACTGCCCCCTTCACTTCCCTAGCCAGACTGGACACACTTTGTGATGCCTTTTGTAGCTTCATGACCAATTTCCCTCCTCTTCCTCACCACTGCTTCTTCTGCTCCTCCCTTTCCATCATCCACCTAACATCTTGTCGCCAGTTACACTATTCCTTCTTCATCTCTAAATGCTGGTTTGTTTCCCTTCCCTCCTACCTCTCATCACTCCTCCCTTCAGTTATGCCTGCTCCATGCTCTTTCCACTCCAGGGACCTGCGAACCTTCTCCATTTCTCATCCCTGCTCCTCTGCTGGGCAATCCACCTTCTCTTATCACCTTGTAACTCTCTGGAACCAGCTCCCCTCCTCCCCTTGATATGCCACCACTCCAGGCTCTTTCAGGCACCAGATGAAACTCCTTCCAGCCACAACCTGTTCCTGTTTCCCCTAAGAGGTCCTCCCTGTCTTACACCTGCAGCAATGGTTTCTGTTTTTCTCCCTGTCTAAATGTATTGCATAGTGTTCTGCCTGTTCATTTCAGATAATTTCTCTGTGGCAAAATGTTATGTCATATCTTGGATGTGCACTTGGCATGTTACAGGTATGTATATTTGCACTTTAAACTGTTCCAAGATTGATCTGCAAATGTTCATGCATTGCATTTGTGACTGTACTTTACCTCTGAAACTTGAATTGTCCAGTCATTTATTTGTTCCTCCTGTTCCCCCTCCCCCGGGTCGCACCTGGAAATGAGCCTCGGCTCAGTGTTTCTTTCCCTGTCACCAATCTGCAAATAAATAAATTACTAACTTAGTTTCTTACTTAATTCCTTGGTTCCAGATAAAAAGTATTTTAGCACCCTTCTGCTACCCAAATTATGCAGCCCCTTCTCATTCCCATTCTTTGGGATCTGGGCAAAGAGAAGGCAACAAGGCATCCTAACGGCAGTGAAAAATAGACCATACCTTAGGCATGAACTCCAGAGATGAGCACTACAGTATGTACATGTCAAAAAACATGTAATGCTTCTTCACTGAGAAGGCCCTATTAATTCTCTAACTCTTCTAGCAAACATAATAGCCAACAGAAATCTACTTAAAGTAGCAGTGTGACTAAACAGGTGTGCATAGCTTTTTATTAAGGTACAATTACATATCATTTGAGGTTATGAATATAATATCTAAAATAGGAATGTTACATAGAGCTACAAATTCACACACATTTCCTGTTCCCTTTAAAGGCAATGTTTGTTCCTCTGTGTTCAGGTGTAGAACCCTTCTTGGCAGCACAGTTTTGTAGAGTCATATGAGAATGCTAGACGAACAAATGCTAATTGCATTTGCCTCCTGTCATCTAGTGAGCCACAGTATTCAACAATATACTGTATAGCAGGCAATATTAGCTTTCAGTTTATTTTCACTATATTAGCTTAACTGACAAAAGCGCTAAAATAAGCTAATCGCTAATATTACAAAGAGCATAGTGCTGTAATTGGGCATGAAGCTGATGCGCTAATTTAACAGGGCGCTAAATAGTACTGCATCCCACTCCGCGCTAAATAGAGGGCGCCGATATAAGCTGCTATACAGTAATAATAATAATAATATATAGAATAATACATGGGGTGGTGTGTTTAACGAGAATTTTACACACACCCTAGGTGTTGGATGCTACATAAATCCCGAGAGCGAAGCTCAAGGGGTTTATTTAAGCATCCAGTGCTGAGGGAGTGTGTAAAATTCGAGTTGTACACACCACCCCATGTCTTATTTTATATAATTGCTGGGAGCATTTTTTTGCCACAGCAATTACTTAAACTGAAACACATTGCTGTGCAGCTGTGGTTGAGTTGAAGCACGGTTTGTGGTTGGGTTCAAGCTGCTGTTGAAACATTTACTTTTTTTTGTAAAGTGGGTTCATCCCAAAAGTGTACTTAGAAAAGCTAAGTTAATTTTTTAATATTTACTTACGATGGAGTCTGAGTGGTGGTAAAGTGTCCAGTGCAGTGAAGGGACGATGATGGGTGGTGCATGTTTGCTGTTATAACCAGCTGGTTATAATGATGAATTATAACCTGGTTTCCCCTACGAGAAGAAATGCTCCCCAGTTATTATAATATTTTCATTCACATTAAAAAGGAAAACGAATCTCAGAAATGGAGTAGTATAGCTAGGAAAAGAAAACATGTAAGCCTGAACCCTTTTGGCCCCTTTATCACCCCCTTCATTGTAGACTTGCCCATTTTTGTTGCTCAGGTCCCTTGTATGCCCCATGGTATATTTTTTAAAATTGTTCTTCCTAATTTCTTTTGCAGCGATCTTAACCATGGTCAGTTACAAAAAATCATGATGATATGCGATCATTTATCTCAATCATCATTTCTATAAAATTGTTTTTTAATTGGCAACCATTTAACGATTATGTTTAATCATTGTTGGCCATGATCACAATTGTTTCATTTAACAAAAGCATTTTGATTTTACAATATTAGTTTTCAAACTGTGAAGAAAGGCTCTGAGCCCAAATCAAGTTCTAGTAGGATCTCAACGAACCATACAGAAAAGCAAACCTTTTTTTGAAGATCACAGTTAAGACCAATGGCATGTTGGAATCTCTGCGGGGTTAAATGGCAGATCATGCCACAGGCAACGTGAATACCAATTAAAGGGATACTGTCAACCCCCCTTAGGCAGCAAAATGTCCCTAGTTTAAAATACACATTTTATGATTGTTCACATTCACTAGAATGTGCTGAAGTAACTAGTAGTTTCATTCGGATCCTTTTTTTCTTTTTAAAACTGAAAAACAGACTACCCACCATACTGGTGATACCACACCAAAATTTGTTTGTCTATATTCCTCAATCAACTCTCGGTGAATCTTTCCTGGACTTGGGAACACCACCGACATAGTCTAGCCACTCAAGATGCAGCAGGAGGAGAGGCTATTGCATCATGAATGGCTGTGCTGTTTTGGGGGTGTTCCTAATGCTCAGAAAGTGTACAATTAAAGTAGGTCAAGGATGGGAAACAAAACAAAGGTGAGTATAATTACACCATTAGCATGCATTTTAGTTCTACTATGAAAGGAGGCAGGTTACACAACCAGCAACACCACTGGATTTTAGAGAAGGTAAGCAATCATGAAATGTGGGTTTTCAGCTGCAAATACTATGATGCAAAAAGGGTTGACTGTGTCCCTTTAACAGAGAAAAAGAAAATCAAAAGATCCTTTTGTTGTATTAATTACATTGCCCATGCCATGATCTGCCAGGTGACAGCCACTGGAAGAATCCAACAGCATGCTGGCATTAACACTACTGAAAACCAATCTGAGCCATTCAAACAGAAGCAATAGAAGAAACTCAAGAGTAAGTATTAATGGAAGCTGTATATTTCCGGTTGATGCTACAGTATAGTATATTGAAACTGATGACACCAATGCACTGTATAAGTCTAAATGGATACTAAGATAGACTACAAAGACACAGTAAAAAGATACAGCTCCCAAGCCTGCTGATCAGTGCTACAAGCCTTGATAGTTTCAAAGGTAATCTCAACTGATACATTCAAAAGGGAAACATTAAAGACCAAAACACACAGAGGTTGCCCTCCAGCTGCAGCTGCATCAGGATCAGGTTAACCAGTACAAAAAGAAGCAAAAAAACTCACAACAGATTAGACTTAAGATGCTGAAGTGTAATGCCCAATGTAATTTATTGATGCATCTATTCAGGCACACTCATACACCATGAATAATAAAAAATACATAGAAACACCCTGAAAAACTGTCCGATGGCGTTTTGCTCCTTTCAGAGGAGCCTTGTCAACAGCTCTGTATTAAAGACTACTGCCAGTGAGATACTGCAGAGAATTCTCTTCATGGGCTTATGAGCTCTATCACCCTTTTATACCTTAGTATGCACCTTAGTAATAATTTGACATGTGTTTTTCTGAATCATGACCTTGGCCAGTTATGAAAAATCATGCTGATAGGAGATCATTTATCACAATCATTTCCATAAAGGGAGGCAGTATAGTGCTGTGGTTTAAGGCTCTGAGCTGCAAATCTGATGATACCCAGTAGACCAGACCTGGGTTTAAATCCCACAGCTTCCACTTGCAGACTGTGTGACTCTGAGCAAGTCACTTAACTTCTCTGTGCTCCCAGGTCGCATCTGTAAAAAAGCTCTCAGCTTAGAGTGCTAGTCCTGGTTAAACAACTAACCAAAAAAATAAACTTATGTTTTTTGATAGGCAACCATTTAACAATCATGTTTAATCATTGCTAATTATGATCTCAATGATGTTTTTTGAAGATTGATGATCTTTGAACATAATTGACAAAGAGCACTTCTGATATATCATAATTAACTCACTATCTTTTCAGCTGGCATACTTTCTGATGTCCTTCCTGAATTTCCCCCATTAAAATTTAAGATCATGCTCTCTGGTGGGCATGCTGTTTCTTAACTTAAATAACTCTTTGAATTTCCCATTATTTGCCTGCATGTATTTGAATGTTTTTACTATATCCACCTTTCCCATCAGTCTCGCGGAGAGTACAAAATAATGTTGACTAATGCTGTATCCACCAATATCATTTCCCATCCAAAATCACTATAATCCCACTGTAATTTAAGAGATTTAACACTCCCGAGTCCCCAAGACTTTCACAGCTTGTTCCATAGGTTTACCACATCATGAGTGAAAAACAAATATATATATATATATATATATATATATATATTTCTCTCATTACCATTGAATTTTGCACCCCCACCCACAGTCAAAGTACATCTTCTAGTTTTGCTGTTCTGACCAAGCTGAAAAAGTTGACCCCAATCAACCTTTTGTTTTTCTAGTTCCTTTATTCTAAAATCATTCTGAATCTCCAGTCTTTCAGACAGGAATTATGTCCTGTTAAATGCTTCAAAGGGATCCACACTATGTATCAGGGAATAAACATCACCCCATCCGGTAACGATACAGAGGATGTTGAGGCAGCCTGCAATGTTCTGATACCAAAACCATAACACAAGCAGTTACACAGTCATTTCCTCACAGCAAAAATTCCCAGTGAAACTGGACAAGTAGGTGAAGAGAAAAAAAAAATGGGACCTCTGTTAACCAAAAAGAGAAACCCTGCAATCTCACACTAGAATAAACAGCACATTCTAAAAATAATAGTGGTGACTATGTCCTGATGCAAAGCTGTCTGTACTGATTCTCTTCCTGTCCACCTTCTCTCTGTGCCGTTCACCCTCTGCTTAACCTCCTTGAGCTCTCCTTAAACAGCAGCTGTATGCTTCAGCGTGTATTTTCAGAAACAATATTACAGCTATTACAATGAACTAGAGAATACATCTTATTTTTTTAACATTTTCAGTTTTATTTTTTAAAGTAGTATCTTATTAAGACTTTCTTTCAACTGTATTACACACCGGAGGTACTATACACAGCTGGATTAATCAAGCACATTCACACAGTGGTAAAGTTCAATGTTAGATGCAACTTAAGAGGTTCGATATCAAGTCAGGATACACAACTATATGGTGGAAGTCAAGATCCTTGGATATTAAGATGCTAAGTATCACCACTTGAACAGCTGTACTGAGCAAATTGCCCAGAATATGAACCATAATAAAAATTAACATTATCTATTAACAATGGTGGTGGGGGTGTATCCAGTCTTCTATACTTATATGTCTATAATTACTGGTGATCATAATTATCAACCAGATTACTGTTTTGTTAACAATGCATAACAACCTGATTTTGAGTTATTATGCTCTAAAGGCCATAATAACCCGAAATCCAGTTGATATGACACTTCATAATAACATAGAAACATAGACTTTGACGGCAGATAAGGACCGCTAGGCCCATCTAGTCTGCCCATTTCCCTACCTACAGGATAGGCCGCAGATCCTAGTTAACCAACAGCCTTTATCTTCCTGCCCAACACAAGAATTGCCTTATGTCTGTCCCATGCATTCTTGAATTCTCCCACAGTTTTAGACCCCACAACTTCCTCAGGAAGGCTGTTCCATGCATCCACTACCCTCTCTGTGAAATAATACTTCCTCACAATGCCCCTGAACCACCCTCCTTCTATCTTTAAATTGTGTCCCCTTGTTCTTGCAAGTCTCTTTTTCTGAAAGATGCTACCCTCTTGGACTTTGTTGATTCCCTTGAGGTACTTGAAAGTTTCTATCATGTCCCCCCTCTCCCTTCTTTCCTCAAGGGTATACATGTTAAGCTCCTTTAGTCTCTCCTCATACGGCTTCTCTTGCAGACCCTGCACCATTTTAGTTGCCCTCCTCTGGACTGCCTCTATCCTGTCTATGTCCTTGCGGAGATGGGGTCTCCAGAACTGGACACAGTATTCAGATGGGGTCTCACCAACTGTCTGTACAGAGGATAACAACTTCCTGTTTTCTGCTGCTGATGCCTCTCCTATACATCCCAGTATACCCCGGCCCTCCTACTGCCTTCTCACATTGCTTGCTAACCTAAGGTCATCTGATATGATTACCCCAGGTCCCTTTCCTGTTTTGTTGTTGTTACTACCTCCCCACCCATTGTGTATTCTTCCCTGGGTTCTTGTTTCCCAGGTGCATTATTTTGCACTTTTTGCATTGAATCCTAGCTGCCATACATCTGACCATTCCTCCAACCTTGCCAAGTCCTTTTCATCCTTTCCATGCCTCCTTGTATCAACCCTGTTGCAGATCTTTGTGTCATCTGCAAAAGGCATACTTTTCCTTCAGTCCCTCTGCAATGTCACTGATGAAGACATTAAAAGGACTGGACCCAATACTGAACCCTACGGTACCCCACTAGTAACGCCCTTTCTTCAGAGTGGACTCCGTTTACAATTACCTTCTGTGTCCTGTTGTCCAGCCAATGTTTTACCCAGGCTACCACCCTGGGACCCACTCCCAGGCTGGTTAATTTGACTATCAATCTTTTGTGTGGGACTGTGTCAAATGCCTTGCTAAAATCTAGGTAGGCCATGTCCACAGCCCCTCCCTGGTCTACTACTTTGGTCACCCAGTCAAAGAAATCTATTAGATTCGTCTGACATGACCTTCCCACTGTGAACCCATGCTGCCTTGGATCCTGTGCTCCACTGACCTCTAGGTACTCAACTATTCTTTCCTTCAGAAGTGACTCCATCACTTTCCCTACCACAGAGGTCAGACTGACAGGTCTGTAGTTTCCTGCCTCTGTCTTGGTCCCACTTTGTGAAGGGAATCACATCCCTTCCTCCAGTCCTCGGGTACCACACCATCCTCCCATGATTTATTAAAAGAGTAGCCAGTGGTTTCACTAGTTCCTTCCTTAATTCTTTTAGAATTCTGGGGTAATTCCATCAGGACCCATTGCTTTGTCCACCTTCAGTTTTAGGAGTTCTTGCAGAACCCTTTCTTCTGTGAAAGGACTGGGATCGACCCCCTATCAAGAGTGCTTCTGTTAATTGGATTAGGCACTTCCCCTCCTCTTTTGTGAATACTGAGCAGAAATATTCGTTCAGTATTCCTGCTTTCACTGTCCCCTCTGCCCACCACCGTCTCATTCTATTCAGCCTCACTATCCCTCCTTTGTCTTTCTGCTCACTGATGTACCTATAAAGGTTTTCCCCCTTCTTAACTGAGTTGGCTATCTTTTCCTCAGTTTGGGCCTTTCTATTCTGACTTCCCTCCTGCTTCTTTCTGCCTTAACTGGTACAGCTCTCTGTCCTGCTCCTTCTGTGTTTCCTTATACTTCCGGAATGCTATCTTTTTCTTCCTGACTTTCACAGCCACCTCTCTTGAAAACCATAGTGGCTTTTTCTTCCGTTTTGATTTGTTTATTTGCTTCACACAAAGGCTTGTTGCATCTGTTATGGCAGTTTTGATAATTCCCCATTGTTGCTCCACACCTCCTTCTAGCCTGTTTGCTAGTGCTTTTCTGAGGCACTCTCCCATCTTGCCAAAGTCAGCCCTCCTAAAGTCCAGTACCCTCACTTTTGTATGGCTTGACTCTATAGCTGAGTTTAACGTGAACCACACTGTTTGATGGTCACTTGTCCCCAGATGGCAACCTACTTCTAGATCTGAGATCCTCTCACTGCCCCCGTTTGAGAGTACGAGGTCTAAGATAACCTGAAATCTGGTTGATATGACATTCCCCAAAGAAAACTGTTTTATTCCATTGTTTCAAGAAAAGTATTTCAACTGCAGTATTTTCTACTGTGTTTTATTCATGTAAGTTCAATCTCTTAAAAAAACTGCACTCTAGCTAAAAAAAAGTCTTTTTCTTTCAAGCTGCTAGAAATACAGTCTAAACCTCCACACCAGCAATTATAAAAAATAAAGGCTAGGTAAGTTTGATGTTATAGATTTTATTCACATACCCTCAGTGCGTGATAACCACATATAAACCTCTCAAGCTTTGCTCTTGAGGTTTACGGGTCATCACACACCTCAGGTGTGTGAAACAAATCCATAACACACACTTACCTATCCATTACTCTCTCTATTATTGCCTCCCATGGGCATTAGTGTCAGGGCAATGACTGATAAGGCTGCCTACCATCCCTGAATGGAACTGTACCTAATATATCTTATGGAACGAAATCAGGGTCAGCTTCCATGATGTAAAACACCCATCATCTCCTGAACTTTTGAAACTGTTCTGTGTGCCCCCATAGCGACTGTGTAATTGTTTCCACAGATAAATCCCAGTAACTGTCTCTTACCATTGTGATAAGGGTGGGATCCATGTTTCAGGTCAAAGATGGAAGGTCATTTATTGCTGCTAATATCAAAAAATATATAATAAATGTATTTATTTATTTTAAAAGTTGTATCAGGAAAGACAAACTGGGCTATTAATAGCTTGTTTCCAGATGTGTTCTGGAGGAATGGGGATAGGAAGTAAATAATGCAAGATTTGCAAGTGAAGATAACATACTGAAGGTGCAAAAGTAATAAGAAAATAAAATATCATACAATAAAAACACATTACAACAAAAATAACAGTCCGATACATAACAGTTGTGCAGTCATGATGTACAGTCAGATAGTCAGGGCAGCACCAAAATAAAGATGTAACACTGTATTAAGATACAAGTGCAGTACAGAACTGGGAGCAAACTCCAGATTAGGACCAGAATAATACCACACAGCCTGCGAAGGTGCAAGAATTATCAGTGCCAGAGCAATAAGGTTGGTACAGGAGCTAAACATTACAAGATATGAATCACTGATGAGGGGCAGTTTAAAGCTATATAGACAGGAGGCTTGGGGGGTGTAGGAAATTGTGTACATCCAGGGAGGTGGGGCATAAGGGGCAACTCCACAGGGAGGGGGGAACACAAGGGTCAGGGATCAGGAACAGTTGCAAAATGGAAGAGTACAGTCACAAAGAAGGGAGGAGAAGGATGAGACAAAGCAGCTAGATGGGGAAGAGGGGACCAGATCTTAGGGAAAGGATACAAGAAGGCAGCTCAGCTCACAGAACATTTCCTGTAAAGGATGGAATGGGAAGCAGTGTTTAAGAGGGGGTAGAAGGACAGGAAGAGGTAGGAGGGAAGAAAGGTAAGGATGGAGCCAAACCAGAATTTGGTGGTGAAGGAGACACAGTGGGCCTCTAGGGAAGGGAGGGATATGAAGGAGTACAGAAAACAGTGGTATGCACGAAGCGAGCAGTCCAATACAAAATGGCAGAATGAGTGGAAGATGGAGTCCAATCTGGCAAGGGTGAACTTGGGAGCTGCACTGTAAACAGTGTCAGCATAGTCAAAGACTGAGAGGATCATCTTCATGATTAGCTCTTGGTGGGGAAGAAGAGTGATACTGGCTTTGTTTATATAGAGCACACCCAATTTGGGGTTGAGCTTAAAGCGGATGACAACAGTGTGCACTGAGAACTCAAGGTGATGGTCCAGCCAGATCCCAAGGTACTTAAAGGAGGAGACATCCTCAACTGCAGTACCATCAAGGATATGGAAGAAGTGGAGGAGAGAGAACCTGGTGAGCTTCCGTTGGGAACCAGAGGTCATGGAGACCATTTTCGTGGCATTGAGGGACAGATGGCTGAAGCAGAACTAGTGCTAAATACTGTTGAAATTCTGCTGGAGATGGTCAGCAAGGTCAGCAGCAGAGGAAGCAGATGCAAACAGCATTGTGTCATCCTGTACATATGGATGGAAGTAGAGAAACAAGCTATGAGGAGGCCATTTAGGAATGTGGAGAAGAGAATGGGGCCCAGGACAGAAACTTGGGGAATGCCTGAGCAGATAGGGAGTGTGTGTATGCATGTACTGTATGCATATGTGTGTGTGTGTGGTGTCCCCAGAATAGAAAGCTTGTGACCTGCCCTCAAAGTAGGAGCAAAGTTAGCTGATTGAGGAGAATGAGATCTCCACTGCCTTACTTAAAAAGTTGAAGTATGTAATATGTAAATTGCACACAAGACCATAGACCAAAATAATTGAGGTGAAAAATTATTTATTTGTGTAAAAAAAGTGCAAAATGACTTCAAAGCACTTATACTTCAAGCAAAGGCTTTGACTGGGGGCAGTAATGGTCAGTAAATACCTAGCATTTATATTGCATGCAACTAATTGATACTGCCCCACTACCTTAAGCTTGTCTAGGAGAAGGGAATGTGACACAGTGTCGAAGGCTTTGGTCAAGTCATCAAAGATGGCAGACGTGAACTGGCCCTGGTCCATACTAGACAGGATGGAGTCAGTGAGCCAGGGTAGGGAGGTAGATGTGGAGTGGGACATCCTGAAGCCAGACTGGAAAGAAGGAGTTGAGGAAAAAGGAGACTTATGAGACGACAAGATGTTTTTGGAGCTTGGGGTGGAAGGATCACCCCCTTTAAATAGGAGGATGACAGTAGTCCATTTCCAGGCATCAGGGACAGAGGCAGAGGAGAAGGAGAGGTGAAAGAGGAGGGTAATAGGGAAGGCAGTGGCAGGTGCACAGAGGTGCAGAAGCTTGGGGTCATGGTCATCTGGGGTCATCCTTGTGGAGGTTAAGAGCTAGAAGGGCCTTAAGGGAAGCCAATGGTGTGGTAGAAGAGAAGGAGGTTTAATGCAATTGTCAGAGACAATGGAATTTTCTATTTATTTTTTCCACTGACCTCTTCTGTATCTTATGTTATTTTTGATTCCATGTTTATATGTATGAGGTCTTTTTCAACTGGTTCTCTGTGTTCCTGTGTTCTTTAATAAAGTATATTTAATTTGAAAAAAAAGAAGAGAAGGAGAAAGAGTGCAGAGTAGAAGAAGAAGGGTGTAGGGGAGGAGGGTCTGTTTAACAGTCTTCCCACCAAAGGTTTTGTAATGCAGTTTAGAAGAAATTATGAGAAAAACGCACCATACATAAATTCCGTGCTCCCAGAATGTTTCTCAACTACCAGAATCGTGCACCAGGCTCCTGCATGCTGCATTGTGTGTCGATCCCCCCCCCCCCACCAGAGTTCTTGTAATGCACTTTTGGGATAACGGTGAGAAAAGCACAACATACATAAATGTGTTGCTCCCAAAATTTTTCTCAACTACCAGAATAAATATGTCCGGTTCCTGCATGCTGCTCCAAAGTGCTGCACTGTGTCAGTCTCCCCACCACAGTACTTGTAACACACTTTGGGGGAAATTCTAAGGAAATCACAATGCACATAAATACTGTGCTCCCAGAATTTTTCTCACTGACTGGAAAGAAAAACATTACTTACCATAGTAATCTTGTTTCTTCCAAGGGAATCTTGCCGTATTCTGACATATGCAGTATTGTCCTTCCATTGTACTGCCCTGGAGCCAAAAAGATTACTAGAACCTATGCTAATGATAGAACGTTAGGCTTGAGCTCAGTTTTCAAACCACTGTCCCTGGCCAACATTCTGCAACCATCAGATTCTTATGGAGCAAACTAATGACAAGCAATTTAAAATATGTTAATAATAATAAGCTCACAAGTTAGCAACCATCTAACAATGATACCCCTTTTTCTTTCTCTAGTTAACAATGTGGGCTGATTAAGACTCAAGTCACTAAGCCCAAAAAACAGAAAATGCCCCTAGGGTTGAACAACAAAAACAGCTGTGTTGCCGTGCCTACAGGTTCTAGCAGGGGAGGAAGGGTGGGAGCTCATGCAATAAGATTCCCTTGGAAGAAACAAGATTACAATGGTATGTAATTTTTGCTTCAAACCCCAGGAAATCATACTGTATTCTGACATGTGCAGACTACCCAAGCAGTACGTCTGGAGGAGGCAGAGAACCTATTTAGGAAACGGGCTCTGCAGTGCTGCTGTGCCAAACCTGGCATCACTTGTGGTCTGAGTATCCAGGCTGTAGTGTTTGGTGAAGGTGTGAACTGTTTTCCAGGTAGCTGCTTTGTAGATTTCCAATGAAGGGATATCTCTTGCAGCTGCTATAGAAGCAGCTGCACCCCTTGTAGAGTGGGCCCTGAGGCTTACAGGAGGCTCTTTGCCCACTTTGCTGAAGCAAAATTGTATACAGGCAACAATCCAGTGGGCAATAGTCCTTTTTGAGGCAGGTTTGATTTTGCCCACCTCTCCATAGGTCAGGAAGAGCTGTGTTCTATCCTGCCTGTGCCCTTTTGTATGATCCAAGTAGTAGCTTATAGCTCTCTTGATATCAAGAGTATGTAACCCCCCCCCCAAGGTGCAATGGTCAGTAAAGAATGCTGGCAAGGTCATGGATTGGTTCAGGTGGAAGTCTGATATCACCTTAGGTAGGAATTTCCTATTGGTCCTCAAAACTACCTTGTCCCTATGGACCACTATGTAGTCTGGCTCTGTGGACAAGGCCTGTAGCTCACTGATCCTTCGGGCTGAAGTAATGGCTACTAGGAACACCGTTTTCCATGTCACATACGTAAGCTCAGCTGATGACAGGGGTTCAAATGGTGGCTGCTTAAACTGGCCATTACATATGTTAAGGTCCCATGCAGGAGTGGGCTCACTATGAGGGGGATGCAAGTGCAGTAGGCCTTTGAAGAATGTTCTGAATACCTGGTTAGCAGCCAGGGATTCTACTTTTCCAACCGAGAAGTAAGCAGAGACATCTACCAAGTGCTCTTTCAAAGTGGAGGGCCGAAGGCCCAGAGAGTGTAAATGTGCTAGATAGTCAAAGACTACTGGCAGGTCAGACTGGAGGTGGTCTAGCTGTCTCTGCTCACACCAAATAGAAAACTTCTTCCATTTGGATGAGTAAGTTTTTCTAGTGGAAGGTTTTTTGGACACCCTCAAGACCTCCAACACCCCTTCTGAGAGGTGTAGTTCAGCGTATTCTAGGTCCTCAAGAGCCATGCTTTGAGTCTGAGGGACTGAAAATTGGGGTACAGGACACTGCCCTGGGAAGATGTCAGTAGGTTGTGCCTCCTGGGCAGGGAGATTTGTGTGGAGATTGTCAGGGTCAGGGTCAGTAACATTGAGTACCAAGGCTGTCTGGCCCAGTCTGGAGCAATGAGGATCATAGTTGCTGGCTGGACCATGAGCTTGCTCACCACTCTCAGCAGCAAAGTAAATGGTGGGAAGGTATACAGGAACTTCCCTGTCTAGTCCACCAGAAGTGCATCTAGTTGCACTGTGCCCACTGCTGGAGGCCTGCAACAGAACAGCGGAAGCTGATGATTGTCTGTGGCTGCAAAGAGGTCCACCTCTGGAATGCCCCACCTCCTGAACACCACTTGCAGGACCTGTCTGTTTAGTGACCATTTGTGGTGGTTCTGGTTGATTTTGCTGAGGGCATCCGCAAGGACATTGTCTTTCCCTGGCAGGTGGACTGCAGAGAGGGAGATCCCCAGGGAGTAAGCTAGGTTCCATACCTTCATGGCTTCTGTGCACAGAGGTGAGGACCTTGTGCCACCTTGCTTTTTGATGTAATATATTGTTGTTGTATTGTCTGTCCTGTCTTGAATCACCTTGCCCAGCAGCATGGAGGTGAAGGACTGAATGCCCAGATAAATTGCCCTGAGTTCCAGCAGGTTTATGTGAAGTAGGGATTCCTGCTGGGTCCAAGTACTGCGGGCAGTATGCAGGGGTGCTGATGGGGGGGGGACAGCCGGGGCAACTGTTCAGGGCCTGGTGTCCCAGGGGGGCCCGGCCAGACGTCCTCATGTCCGATTATTAAAAAGTTTAAAATTGCAAGTTCAACTGCCAGCCACCATGTGGCACCACCCGGAAAAATCGGAGTCAGGTCACGGTCAGGTGCAGTTTCTGGACTTTGTGCTGCCAGTCTGCTCTGTCTGCTCTTCTGCCGCTGTCTGCCCCTGTCTCCCCCACACCTAGGAGGTAGTGGCTCGGCTCATAGTCACATGGTCACCAGCTGTTAAGGAATTCTCCTCCTCGCTGACTTGCCTCGAGGCTCGACTTGACCGGACCCATCATCACCCACAGGGCAGAGGGTAGGCAGCAGTGTGTCCTCTGTGATGTCCATATCTCGCATACCAGATGGACCTTCCAACTGTCTCTGATGCTCAATCATTGTCAGGTCTGGATCTTTCATTATGGTGGGAGGAAATCCTTAGCAGCGCCGGAAACAAAAAAAATCCATTTTGTCAGACAGCATCTTTTCCTACAGTAGTACTACTAGTGGGCTAGTAGCAGTTGGTTTTGGGAAGTTAACTCTAAGGAGATTTTCAGCATCACATGGGGTCCCAGAGATGGTTTCTCCAGGCATCTCCACAGAATCTTCTTGGGAGATAACTTGTTGTCTGAATTGTCTCCTACTAGTGCCATAAAAATGCCTCAGTCTCTCTCATCCCTGATTATTATGGCCTTAAAGAATTTATATTGATATGAAGAGTGAGACTATAATGTGAATGTGATAATTAAACCATGGTACCTACAGTATGATGGCTACACATGAGTGATAACTCTAAGCAGGTTTATAATAAAATAATACTGCACCTGAGGCTGTCCCACCAGTTCATACTAATTTTTTCATCATCAGTTAGAAATACTTTGAGGTGGCCAAAGCATATTAACAAGTTTTTAGTGGTTAAGTTGGCTCAGACTATTATTCTCCAGCTGGCTTGTAATTCACCTTGAAATTGCTTTTTGTAGGTGTACACTGACTGCTGGTCTTTGTTTAAGCATTATTTATTTAAATATACATTTTACACATTTCTTTTTTTTTTTGGATTTATATCATGTCTTAAGAGGCTGGGGATGGGGGGTCCCATCCTAAAGCTGTGCCCCGGGCCCAGAAATTTCTATCGGCACCCCTGGCAGTATGCTCCCCTAGGTAGACACTTCATCCTAGTAGGGAGGCATCTGTTGTCAGAACTGCTGCTGGTGGCAACTGGAGGAAAGGCACACCTTCCCTGAGGTTGTCCTTTTCCTGCCACCATTGCAGAGCTTGAAGCAGGGTTCCTGTGACTGGTACCATCTTCGACAGGGAGACTCTTCTTTGATACCAGTGAGCCCTGAGGTGGAACTGAATGTCCCTCATCTGAAATCTTGATCCTGACACTGTTGTTGTTGAAGCCACCATGTGGCCCAGCAACTGAAGGAAATGCCTTGCCAGTCTGGGGGTATGCAGCTGAAAGGAATTTGCTAGTTGCACAAAGCTGTCTACCCTGCCCTGTAGGAGGAATGCCCTTCCCATCAGGGTGTCCAGTTCTGCCCCTATAATCTCCAGGAGCTGAACTGGTGAGAGGACTGACTTTTTCTGGTTTAGCAGGAAACCTAACATACTTAGTGTATCCTGGGTGATGGTCAATGCCCTTTCCACCTACTGTGGGGACTGACCTACCACCAACCAGTCATCCAGGTATGGGAAGACCATAACCCCCTGTCTTTGTAGATATGCCACCACCACTGCTAGGCACTTGGTGAACACTCCTGGGGCTGATAAGAGGTTGAAGGGCATGAATTTGAACTGGTAATGACCTGATGGCAACCTGAACCTGAGGTACTTCCTGTGTGACAGCCTGATAGGGATATGGAAGTATGCATCCTTTAGGTCTAGGGATGCCAGCCAGTGTCCTCTCCTTAGAGAAGGGAGAATGATTGCCAGAGTGGACATCTTGAACTTTGGTTTTGTCAAATGTTTGTTCAAGTGTCTTAGATCCAGAATGGGTCGCCACTCAGATCTCTGATGGATTGGCAGGTCAGAATAGTCTTGCTGTCAACTTGGGCAAGAATTTGAAGCTGACAGCAAGACCCTGGCTCACTACCTCCAAGACCCACTTGTCCGTGGTGATGGATTTCCAGGCCTGGATGTAGTGAGCCAGCCTGCTCCCTACAGAGGTAGGGAGGTGACCCTGACAGGATTCTCAGGGAGTCTGCTTAGTTTGGGCAGCAGCCTGGGTACTGGGCCCTGCCCTGTTGCTACCCCTTTTGCCTCTGCCTCTAAAGTACTGCCTTTGGGGTTGGTAAGAGGGCAAAGCCTGTGTCTGGAAGAAAGGCATGTAATGGGTTCTACCCCTGCCTCCTCTTTGGAACTTCTGAGGAGTTGCTGCCTTCTCCTTGGCCGCAGCACTCTTGTAGTCAACTTTGTAGTCATCCATTTTTTTCATGTACGCTTCTGTGTGCTCCCCAAACAGGAAAATGGACTCACAAGGGAAGTCCAGAGCTTTTGTCTGGGTATCCAGAGACACATTTGTTGTTCTCAACCAAGCAAACCTCCTTAGGGACACTGAGGTAGCCAACTGCCTAGAAGCAATGTTGTTGGCATCCACTGCCATACGAAACTGGGACTTAGAAGCTTCAATGCCCCTTTTAGCTGCCTCTGAAAGATCAGATGCCATAGGGGCAGGTCATGCTTTTGCTATTTCTAGCACTATGTTCCACAGACTCCTCTGATACCTAGCTACATAAGCCATGTAAGTGGCTTGCCTGATAGCTAGGAAGGCTCCCAGGTATGACTTCTTTGCTATGGAGTCCATCCTCCTGGAGTCCTTTTCAAGTGGGTGTGATGCCAGGGGAATGCCTGCCTTATCACAGGCAGCAGCCTGCACCACCCCTTCATGGCTGGGATGTCCAAACAGAAATTCAGCCCCTGGTTTGGCCACCCAGTACTTTCTGTCCATCCTCTTGTCCACTGGAGGGATGGACATAGATGTCTTTAAAATTTTTGTGGCTTGTCTCATTAAAGATTTATGAATAGGCAACAGAAGCCTTTTTGTGCTGGGACATCCATCATTTCCATATAATCTTGCTCCTCTTCCTCCTCTGTGGACTCCTGACTGGAGAGGTCCAAGGTCTGTGCCACCTGTTTTAAAAAGGCAAAGTGGGAAGAATAATCCTCTGTTGCCTTTTCTGGAGAAACAGTCCCGTGAGGGTCTGGAAAAAACTTGGGTTCTATGGGTTCTCCAAATTCATCCTCATTTTCGTCAAAATCATCTTCTTCCTCCAGGAAGATGTCGTTGATTGTTCCAAGGAACTGGGAAATGAAAGGGAACCAGTGTCAGGAACCTATAACTGTGAACTGGGGCGCTGATCTGATACTGTGGTACCAGTTTGCAACTGCTGCAAAAGGCTAATGGCACTCACTATAGCTGCTGTGGAATGAACCGTTGGAACCATCGGTTGCGGTTCTTTGGCAGAACGCTTCTCTTTTCTCTTCCTTTTAGCAGAACTTGCCGGTTCAGCGGTAGTTTCTACAGCTCTTTTTCTAGTCGAGGAACCATCACCCTGGTCAGAGGGATGCTCGCTCCTTTCAAAAGACTTTTCCAACCGAGAAGTGGAGGCCCTGTCCATAGCTGGGTCAGCAGCCTTTTCGGACATTTTTTCCTTCAGCCGATTTACGTGCCTATCCAACGTCAACTGAGGAAAATTCCTTACGGATATCACAGTCGGCCTTTCGGCTATCCGATCTGACTCAGATTTCATGGGGAAAAGAGGGAACAAGAAGCACAGAACAGACTTCCAGTTTAGCCTCACAGACGACATGGAAAATACAGGAAGTTAAAAGTCAGGAGTACGTGTTTAAAGCAACAAAATAACCCACTCCCTAGATGTACAACTGCACCCACCTACTGCAGCCTACCAGCTGCCTTATATCTAATTATGCTAATGACTTAAAGATACAGCACCAAATTACAACACTGGTACACTGCTAGGAAACTAACATTACTAAACATTTTATAAGGGGGAAAAAGGCAATTCCTTCAGGGGATAATGCTGTCTTAATGCATCTTGTGTTGTGTTTGAAGTCCCTTGCCATTTGGGCTTGGAAGTCCATCTTACCACTCAGTATATTAACATACTATCATGCCTTATTCGTTACACACAAAACGGAGATAATTAACAAGTTACTGTAACACCATCACTTTAAGAACTAAACAAAATAGTTACAATTAATAGTTAAAATAGACTAACACACAGTACTTAACCACACCAAACCGTGCTACAGAAATAAAATAAATCATAGACCACAGACAAAAAATAATTAACAAGATAGATTAAGGAAAACAAATAGAATATATCTGTTGTACTCAGACTAGTGCTCACAGTGAAAAATATTCAGTCACTGATCTTTCTGGGCTGCTATGCAAGCTGAAACACCTCCCTTCCCCCACACAGCAGTGTTTCACTAGAGAAAACAAAGCCACTACTTTAAACTGAACACATCAGCAACACCAGAAACAAAAACACAAATCTAGCTGCAATAGGCCCTCTAGATCTATTTTGTGAGCAATTTTGTTCCAAAATACTTGGTTTTGCATTGACTATAATGTTGTTTTTGGGTTATTTTTGCTCAGACAAGCATGGGCAGACTTCTCTTCAACTTTCTCTTCAGAAGACGGCACACAACATTGCCTCTGCATGGCGTACAGTTCATTTCAGTATCATGTGACCTCCAATCCCATACTATATAGGGAAATTCACTTGTGGGCCCCACTTTGTTGGCGAAGTTATCAAATTCACGATATACAAAGTTATACCTATACTGCAAATGGGCCATTTGCAAAGTGGATTAACTTCAAGAATTGTGGCAAATTTGAGAATTAATTCATGAATTCATGAAGCAATTTTTTTCCAACTTTGCACACCACTAACCATGATAAGTAATCTCTTGGCATTATGAGGCCATTTGGAATTTCTCTGCCTTGCCCAGTGATGCCCCTTGTCTGCCATTTCAACATGGCACAGTAGAAGAAATAAACACATTTTTAAAACATTTAAAGGGAATTTGGACGCTCTGGGAATACATTGAAAATCATAATACTTAGATACAATTCAGCTCGTATTTGATAAAACTTCTGCATTTCTATTCCTTTTATTCTTCATTACAAGTCTCATTTATGTGGAAACTGGATCCTCATCTCCTGCTGTTGATCTCTGATGCGTACTCCTTTTCAGAAGTCACAGTCCTGCTTGTGACACCATCATCATTTCCACAGGAGCAAACTGTGTTGTCACAAACATAGGCTCATGAGGTCAGCAAATGACTAGTCAGCGAGATTCACAGAAACATAGACATAGAAACATAGATAATGCCAGCAGAGAAAGACCATTGGTGCATTCAGTCTGCCCAGTTTTACCCTTCCCTATCCATGATCTTTGGTCTAGATGGGGTTTTCACCCTAGTCTTCCCCGCTCCCCATGCTCTCTGCTGTACTGCTACCCCCTTGAGTAAGTATTAATCTTTTTACTTTGTCCAGCCATATTTGAACCAATGAATGTTTTTTTGCACCTACCACCTCTACCAGTAGGCTGTTCCATAGCTCAGCCAATTTCCGTGTACTTTCTCACATCCCAACTGAATCCCATCCCCCCACCAGCTTACAGTCACATCCCTTTGTTTTTGACCCCCCATTCGTGCTAAATACTTCCTCACAGTTGAGCTTGCTCGTTCTTTTCAGGAATGTGAGGGTCTCTATCACGTTGACCCTCTCCTTTCTTTCCTCCAGCAAGAACATGTTCAGTGCACTGAGCCAGTCCTTATAGGATCTGCCGTGTTAGCTCTGAATCATTTTGATCACTCTATACTGCACCATCTCTAGCCTGTCACGGTTTTCCCTCAAGTGCCAACCCCAGAACCGGATACAGTATTCCAGATGGGGTCTCTCCAGTGATCTATAGAGAGGTAGTATGAACTTCTTACTCCTGCTATCAAAACCACTTCCAATGCACCCCAACATCTTTGGTTGTCTATCTGTAGGCCTTATTAAATTGGCTAGTTTATTTTAGGAAGTCACATATGATGATTCCAAGGCTCCTTTCTTCTGAAGTAGTAGCCAGCATAATCCCTCCTATCCAGTATTCCATCTTTGGATTCTTGTGCCCTATCCCTACTGTATGTGCATCCCAGTGTACTTTTTGACATTCCGTTTTAACCGTCAGACCTCGGACTACCTCTCTAATCTTTGCAGGCCCCTGTGCAACTCTCTTACCCCCCATCTCATTGTTCACTCTGCCACAGAGCTTAGTGTTATCTGTGGAAAGACATGTCTTGCACTATATTCCTTCTCCTACGTCACTGATGAACATACAGTAATAATAAGCATTTGTCAATGCCAAACATTTGCTTGCATGTATGTGCTGTGCAGGTGTTTGGTAGAGAAAAGCAGAGCTGCAGATGCCCTGCACCCAGGGAAGACTCCATCCAATGGCCCTTCACTTCCATGCAGTGATGGATATGAAGAATTTATAGGGCTGTCTGGTGGGTTGTGGAAGCACAGGCCCCTGTGGTCCTTGTACTTCCATGTGGCCACAGATACAGATGCACAGGGCAAACAGTGCATCTGTCAGTTAATGCACAAGGCACTCTGTCACCCTCAGGTGCAGGGCCCTATGCCAAGAGGACAGTTGTCTTCACTATATGGCACCCAGGCCCATGCAGACAACCCTGCACCTTTCATTCCCTGGCTGGGGGGGGGCATGACATAACACCATTCCCCCACCCTCACTTCATCCACCTGGGTCATTGAGATCACCCCCAAACTCAGCTCACCAGCACAGGATCACAAAACATGGCTGCTGGGGTGAAAACTGGCAATACACACAAAAGTTAAACAATTATAACTTTTTTTACTTTGAACCCCAACTTTTGAAGATATTTGTTTTATGATATGCCTTATAAACGTGACATGTACCATTTACAGTATACTGTTTTGGCCAAAATTAATTTCACGCCAGAGGTGTTAAAACATGTCTTATCCAGGATTTAAAAAAACAATGTCACATTTATGAGGCGGTGTGGAAAATGGCTATGTTGAGAGTTTGGAGTCAAAATAATGAAAATTGGCACAGTTATGAGTGAACTCTGGAATACGTTAATGTTCAGTCATAACCTATGCATTTTACAGTATTTGTACACCACATTTTCAACATAATTTTCTTATTACCCCGCCTCATGAACATGTTAGGTGAAAATGTTCAAATCCCCACCAAAACGTGATTCCGCACCACCGAAACGGCATTCCGCACCACAGGTGAGAAAACACATTTTGAACAGGATTTGAAAAATGACAGCTGTAACACTTGTGGGGTGGTATGAAAAAAATGGCTATGATGAAAATTTGGGGTCAAAAAAATTAAAAATTACCAAAGTCATGAGTGAGTATAGAAAAACTTCATCATATGTACATACCTTTTCCATTTTTACATATTTTGAGCCCAGATTTTCCATATAACCTTCTTATGACACCTCCTCATGAACAAAGGCAGTGAAAGTTTTCAAATCCTGCCTGAAAGGTGATTTTGTAACTTGACTGGGAAATCGCATTTTGGGCTTGTTTGCATAATTTCACCACTTTTGGTCATAAGGTGGGATCCCAGAAAGGCCATGTTGAAAATGTGGGGCCAAAATATGGAAAAATTACAAAGTTATGTATCAAAGTTCAGAACCCCATTGAAATATATTGAACCACATTTACTTTAGTTTCTCATACATTTCATAGATTTCACAGATCAAATCAAGCTTATAATAGACTTACGTCTTTAGTGCTTGCCTTTTATAGTTTTTTACTAACCCTGAGTATTGTAAATTGAATTAACCCCAAATTTAGCCTCATTACCCATAACCTTGTCCAACCTATTTTTAAAAGTGTTCATATCTTTACTTTCAATTACTTCCAGTGGAAGACCATTCCAAACTGTAACCACCCTTTGGATGTACCAGTTCTTTCTGAGTAGTAAGTTCCATTTCTCTAACATACTAACATACTAGATGCCAGCAGAGTAGGCCTATTGGTCTATCAAGTCTGCTGTTTCCTACCACTAACTCTACCATTGTTAAGCACGAGGCCAAATTCAGCTCTAAGGCTGTTGTCCTCCATTGCTCTATAAAGCATACACAAGTCCCCCCGTGCCTTCTGTATTGCAGTGAATAAAGGTTAAGTGTTTTCAGTCTTTCTTGATAGGGTGTCTCCTTTAAACCCGCAATAGACCTAATCATTCTTCGCTGTACTGCTTCGATCCTTTTAATGTCTTCTTTGCTGTATGGGGACCATATCCGGACACCAGGTGGGGCCTGACCAATGCGACATGTAGGGGGAGTACTACTTCCTTAGCTTGACTGGAAATATGCCTGAAGATGCAATTCAGTATTTGGTTGGCCTTTTTCTCTTGGTCCCTACAATGAATATTAAATTTAAGGTCAGGGCTTATGGTCACACCAAGGTCTTTTTTGCAGTGTGTTTCAATTAAAGGTTCTTTGTTCAAGTAGTACTTACGCTGTTTATTTTGGGTACCTAAGTGCATGGCTTTGCATTTGCTAATATTTAGAGCCAATTTACTATGTTTAGTCCAAGTGGAAATGTGATCCAGTGCTTCCTGCAGGGCAGTAGTGCTGTCCAATCCATTCACTACTGTTCCCAGACGACAGTCATCAGCAAATTTTGACAACCAGATGTTTGGTGAATCCAATTTTAGTGATGAAATGTATATATTAAAAAGGATGGGACCCAGGATAGACCCCTGTGGCACACCACTAGTGACTCTGGCCCATTCAGAATATATACCATTAACCGACACTCGCATTTTACGACCCTCCAGCCAATTGGCAATCCAATGCGTGATATTAGTATACAGCTTGAGGTCCCCTAGAGTTTTAACAATTCTGAATGGGTCAGTTTGTTGAAGGCCTTGGCAAAGTCCAGGAATATAATGTCGATGGGGTTTCTTCTATCTATTTCCCTATTAACATTTTCATAGAAAGCCAATAAATTTATCTGACAAGACCTATTTTTATGGAATCCATGTTGGTGGGGGTCAGTAAGCCCAAGTGTCAATTGTTGCTGCTGTATGTAATCTTTAATTATGCTCATTAAAGATGTCAAACTATTTGGTCTGAAATTTTCAGTAGCAAGACATATCTTTGATCGAAGAGTGGATCCTTGTCTTAGGACATGTTCAGGTGAATGAGGGGGTGTGGCAGTGTGGCTTGTGTGTTGTGGTGGGTGCTAAGTGGGGTGTGTGGGGGGCAGATCGACGAGGAACTGTTTTCTGTTTTGCAGGTTTAAAAAAAATCAAAGGACTGTTTTCTTTATGTTTGGGATATTCCAATACTGGGATTGGGCACCCCAATGTTGGGCTCATGTTCGTAGGCACCTGGGTGGGTACCCGGTGCTGCCACCTACATAAAAGGAATGGGGGGCAGGTGATCTGGAGAGGAGGGGATCAAAAGAAGCAGTACTGGGGGTGGGCACTCCTGGTCTGCTTGTATATTAAAAATATTAAGATTGGGAAGAGTGGGTGGGTGAGCAAGTGACCTGGAGGAGAGTGGGAGAAAGAAGCGGTACTTGGGAGGGCACTCCAGCCACTCAATAGATAGAGACAGAAAGACAGACAGATGGATAGATGGATAGATGGATGGATAGATAGAATGACACTATCTCAAGCTGGCCTGGTGGTGCTGAGGGTTGAGGTGCTGGGCACAACACCTTGTGCCATGCTGGCAACCTGGGTTCAGAAGTAGACCTAGGCCATTGGGGGTTGGCAGGGGAGGAAAGGAGTGAGCATCTGGAGGACAGCTCTCCTTTCCTGGGAGGGATGGGGGACTGGTCCTCGGTGTTCGGCAACCCCTAGTGGAGACTAGGGGCCATTCAGCAGTTGGGACCTAGCGTAAGAGGGAGTGGCCATGGCAGCACTTCTGCGGGTGTGGGCGGGAGCATCCACATGTCATGCTGAAGAGCATAGCACCACTGGGCCAATGGGGGAGCAACGACAGGAGAGAAAAACAACCCCTCCGAGCCTGATAGGCGATGGCTCCCCACGGTGCCTGATTTCACACGCCCAATACCGGGCCTCTGTCTTTGCCCCCTCTGCCTCTCTGTCAACCTGACCAGACATTCTGGATTCTAGATAGAGCACCAGTACAGGGAGGCGGCCCCACCTCAGGGGACTGAGAGCTGAGGGGATAGTCTTGTTTGGGATTGGTGGAGGACAGCTAATCTCTGAGGAGCAGGACCACAGTGGATGGTAGAGTGATCTGGTGAGTTGGGGTAGCCTGAGAGAGTTCAGGTGTCAGGGGAGAGAAACGAAGTCTACAAAAAAAAAAAAGAGTGACACGATGTCTCGGGCTCCCAGTGCTAAAAAACAATCAACTGCTAGCTGGCCGACTTCATGCAAATGAAAGAACTGAAGCCACCTCTGATAGGAGTGGCTTTGGTCCTTTCAATTGCATGAAGTTTCCAGTCAGCAGGCAGCAAGCGGTGTCATGACCACAGTGCATGGTCATTGGTCTAGACTGTTGAGCCCATTCCAGCTTGAACTGCAATGGGCTTGGCAGTGACACACCTCTGAAATGTTGTTTTCTGTAACAAAACATTTCTTGTGCATGAGCAAGCAAATGTAAAAAGGACTGGTCCCAGGATTGCTCTGAGGTACCCTACTCATGACCTCCCTTTCCCCAGATTTGACCCTGTTTACCACCACCCTCTGCTGTCTCCCCACAACCAACTTTCCACCCATCAAACTAGGTCCTGTGCTACTCCCAGGTCCTCCTATTTCTGCAGCAACCTTCTGTGTGGTACTGAGTTGAATGCATTGCTGATTTCTGCAGCAACCATCTGTGTGGTAGAGTTGAATGCATTACTGAATTGAAGCACAAACCTACTGCTTATCCCTTATCCACTGCCTTTGTTACCTAGTCAAAGAATACTATCAGGTTGGTTTGACAAGACCTCCCTGCAATGAACGTATGCTGCTTACTTTCCTGATCCCATTTCTCTCCTGGTAATCCACTAGGTGCACTTTGACTGATGTCTCCCTCAGTTTCCCTACCATGGAGCTAAGACTGATGGGCCTGTAAGTTCTTGGTTCCTCCCTGTCCCCTCCTTTGTGGAGTGGTACCACATCCACTATCATCCAGTCCCTCAGATCCACCCCTGACTGTAGTGAGCTACTGAACAGCCCTGCCAGGGATTCAGATGGTTCTGGTGCCAATTCCCTGGGCGCCCTTGGGTGCATCCCATCTAGCCCAGGTACCTTATCTATTTTAAGGCTGCAAGCCCTTTTTGGATCCTTTCTTCTATAATTACCACCGGTCTTATTTCTGGGACCCACCGTGCAGCACCCTTTATGCTGCTTTCTGTCAGAGGCTTCCTATTGTCCACTGTGAACAATGAGAAGAAGTAGTCCCTGAGAGTGGCTTCTTTCTGCTCATCCTCCTTTACTAACTCATACCCTCTACCAGCCTAATGATTCCCCTCTAATCTTCCTTTTTTGTTTGATGTACCTGAAGAACATTCTTCCCTTCTCTTGACCCCCTCCACAATAAGTGGCTCTGCATCTGCTTTTGCATCCCTGAGTGCCTTCTTTGCCTTGTTCATCTTTATTGGTATTTGCTCCATTCCTTTTGCCCCTGTTTCTTCTTGTAGCTAATTAAGGCCCTTTTGTTGGTCCCCACTGCCTTCCTGACCTTCGTAGAGAACCAGAGAGGTCTCTTGTGCCTTTTATCCTTGGTAACCATTAATTGCTTTGAGAATGCCCCCTTTAATTTCTCCCCACCTCTCCACACCCCTGATTTTGTCCACACCAATAGTGATGCGCGAAGTTGGAAAACTTTGTTCTGTGGATTTATTCATGAATTTAATAATAATAATAATAATAATAACTTTATTTATAAAGTGCCTTTCAAAACCAAGGGCTGTACATGAATTAACACAATAAAAACAGACAACAATCCATAAAATCAGATTAAAACAACATCACATTATAAATCAGACAGTGACAAGGCTGATTAATTTTCAAATTCTGGGAAAGTCTGTAGAAATAAATAACTCTTCAAGGCTTTTTTTTTTTTTTTGCTTCATTTTGTGAAGTTACTCCATGGTGCAAAGTTTCAATTCAAAATTGATAACTCCACAAAATGCGAAGTTGCCAACTCCGCCGGCAGAGTTTGCAATGTCCGAAGTTGGTAACTTTGATGTCCCTAACTGTTTTAATTCATTGCATAGTTCAAAATCTTCACTTTAAAAATGTGCACTGCAAATTATTGCGTGCTTAGTTCAAGTGAAATTAGTCATGCCTCGCTTTACAAAATCAATCCAATTTTTATATTTTTGTCAGAAGGAAAAAATGTAGAGAAGAGAAAGGAAGAAAGCCGCACCATGTGTTTCTCTTCACATGCTGCTGCTTCTCACAG
The DNA here is from genome assembly GCA_016271365.2 of Neoceratodus forsteri. Taxonomy (NCBI): domain Eukaryota; kingdom Metazoa; phylum Chordata; order Ceratodontiformes; family Ceratodontidae; genus Neoceratodus; species Neoceratodus forsteri. Next base: position 29,961,255 of record CM028133.1, on the reverse strand, counting down.
TTCCAGTTCCTTACAATCTTCTTTATTAAAAAAAAAAATCCCCAAGAGAGATCTAGAAACTCCCTTTCATAGCATCCACACATTTTTTGAGAGAAAGTGAGGTGAGTGACTTTGAGGGAGTCTTTCAGATCTGTACTGCAGGGAGTATAGAGTGAGCAAAGGAGCTATCTTATGGGCTTCAGTCTCTTTTGCTCCTGCAACTTAATGAACTTAGTGAAGTGACAACACAGTTGTAGCGGGGGAAGGAATGAGTAATTCTTTGCAAACTAAACTAATTAATCTAAGTACATCAGATTAATTTCCTACCCACTCTCCCTCCTACTACTGAGTATAATAACCTTTTTTTAATAAACTGTCAGACCTTAACCTTATGAAAGTAAACCTACCTTAACCCATTGCTGCCTCTGAAGGTCTGCTGGTGCAGCCCCATACATCCTCAGCTCTGTTTGATTTTATTTTTTTTTCTTATTTTTCCAGGCATAATCTTTAATTTCATGCAACTTGTTTGAGCCTCGTTGTCTGCCTCAGTTCCCAATTTGAGAGGGTGCTTGTGTATGTGCCCCTTGGCCAGCCTCATGGAATGTGCTATGAGGCTAATAAGGCAGATTGCAATCCTACGACTCTTACAGGTGTTCTCACACAATGTGCTGCAGCCAGCTGTTTGGGGCTCACTATCAGAACTGGACAGGCATCACTTGTCAGGGAGTAAAATGTCTGTTTTTTTTTTTTTTTATGTATCTTTTTATTGTCAAAAGCATTACTGGTCTATCAGTAAATGGCAAATTAGTATAACACTATGAACATACCAGTTTGCAATCATAAGAAGAAATGATCACAATGTGCCAGGCTTACAACCAGTCTAGCCATTACGTTTGGAGTAGATAGATCTGTCCCAGTAGCCTGCACCCTTAAAAATTGATTAGCTTATGTTTGAGGATACCACCTTGTGTGCGTTGCTGAATGCATGACCTTTCAATATTTGTTTTGGACCCCACTACAGTATTATACCTCCCCTGGCTCTCAGCTGTATGTTATTGTAAACGGCGCTATGTCAAAACCACATGGTCAAAGACAGCATGGTCAATAATTGTGCCACATTGTGAGTACAAAACCACATGGTCCAAAACCACACTAGATTACTATACTAACTCTGAAACCGCGTGGCACTGTTATGACCACGTGGTTTTTGACCACACATATTTGCTGTCACGGTTTTGACCAGGCACCAATGTAAACACACCTGAATTGCCTTATAATGGCTGAAAGATGGCAAAGATGCAGAGACATGAAATGCTGCATTGAGTAAGAAAGGCATTTACGTTTTTTTTTTTTTCAAATGGTTTGGGCTGAGACACTGATGTTGGGGGCTGGAACTTGATGAAACAGATGGTTTATCAACATGCTGTGGATTGCTGCAGATTTCTATAGTACGTCATGCTGTTCACATTAAATTTTATAATTCTTCTGTACACACACTTCCCTAGAAGAGGTTAAAAAGGGTAAATGTAATTTCCCCCAGCCTACAACGTGCACTTTCACACCAATATCTTTTCTATCATTATGCATCCTGTCATGTGCAGTGCAAGTACCTACTCGTAAAGTCGCTCAGCTGTTTGCAGACTGGCTCTATGCAACACCCCAAAATCACCTCCCAATTTGATCATGGTGCCAAATCTACAAGTTAAGATCAATAATCTTCACAAATGCATCATATATGTACCTCCTTTTGGGCTACAACCATGCTAAGTTTCAGACACATTGGACAAAAGTTGACTGAATTATTCTTAAAAAAAAAAAAAATAAATAAAAAGGAGTTGGTGGAAGTCATTTTGACCCATCTTCGCTTTTGTGTACTCCAAGGAGAAGTTACAGTTAAAGATGCAAGGTGAAGTTACAAATGGCAAATTTCCTATTAAATAGAAAAACTGTGTGTGCTGGGTATTCGCCATTTTGTGGATTCACCCTTGTTCCAGGTTGCCCTTATTCCTTTCACTGTTCCTCACAGTCACCCTGTTCGCATTTGCCGTTATTCCCGTTCGCAATTTTGACATCCGCTATTCAGCATCATTAGCCCTTCTGTCATGCACTGTAGTGCACTCACCCTTTCCACATTAGCCTTCCCTCAGTAGCCCTAATCACTGGATACCAGGCAAATTTGGTGACTTCGCCGGAACTTAGCCAATGAATTAAAACTTCGTAACATCTCTACACATCAACCAACTTGCCCTTGACTAATTCCCTGATCTGACCAAACTCTGCTTGTCTGAAATCCAGAACCAGTTCAAACCATATGGTTATATTCAATGGATCCCAGTGGATATCTCATGAAGACAGCAATCACAAATAAAGAGAGGATGAAAACGACAAAGCAAAACAGCATGGCCACATAGGGAAGTGGCCAAAAATGTCGATCGCTGAAATGGCGACCTACGTTTTTTCCCCCTCCCCAAGTTGCATCCCCCAAAATGTTGCTTATATTTAGTAAGTGGGGGTGCAGGGGGAAAAGCCCCCCACAGAAAGTCACTGTGGCACTGTTGTTGCCATTTCAGCGATCACTGTTTTTTGCCAATCATCCTATGTAGTTGTGCTGTTTTCGTCCTCGCCCTTTTGTGATCACCATTATCACATGGAACCATCTCAGTGGTTGCCCAACCCACACTCCAGCTACCATTTTGGAGTTGGTGAGTACCATGTTGAGGATAGCAGCCTGTCTTGTGGACTTCACGACCAACTGCACCAGCAGGCAGACCTGCAACATATCTAGCAGAGTCTGACTTCTGATTCTCTTAGCTGCTGGAATGTCTCAATCTATGTCTGGTAGATGGAGATCCCCGAGAACCACCATCTCCCCACTTATGACCCCCCCTTCTCAATTTCTTCCCCTATTCCCATAGCCCCTTCATCCTCCTGTCCTGGTGGCCGACACACCACCTCCATGCGCAGCTTCTTTCCTGATGTTTTTGTGAGCTGTACCCACAGTGATTCTGCCTCCCCATTTCCTCCCCTGATGGACCCATGCTCTAATACTTCTATCCTCCTGTCCTTGACATAATGGGTTATCCTATCTCCTCTTCCTTTACCACTGTCTCTTTTATATATGGTATACCCGGTACTGCTAGGTCCCAGCTGTTATTCCCGATGGCCTATATTTCTGTAATGGCTACAAGGAATAATTATGTATCGGCCGTCATAGCCTGGAGCTCACTAATTTTGTTTTCTAGGCTCCTGGAATTTAGACACACTGCATTGCAGCTTGTGCCCATGCTATGCCCCCTCTTATCAACTCCTCTCCCTTTTTCCTCCCCCTCTCTCTTTAACTGCCTGGTTTTCCTGCTCCCTGCTGGCTTTATGAACCCCACTTCTCTAGCACCCTTACTTAACTTTTTATGGCATCTAGCACCCTTACTTAACTTATTTGATAACAGTGGTGGGGAAGTTAATAGAGTCACTGCTAAAGGAAAAGGTTGTAGAGTGTCTTGAATTCAGTGGGTTACAGGACTCAAGAAGGCAACATGGATTCACAGAGTGGGGGATTATGTCAGACAAATTTGATAGATTTATTGGACTGGGTCACCACGGAAATAGATTGGCATGGGGAAGCTCCCCCAACATATTGTGGATTCATCTAGCCTAGTTTTAAATTAAACTTGGATGAGTACCTGTTGGGACTTAAAACTACATGATTATCCCACATGGTGTGGTAAGGTAGTCTCGATGGGCTTCGACCTCCTACCTTACAAACTGAGTAATACTGAGTAAAACTTAGGTTTTACTAAGGCTTTTAACACCATATCACATAGGAGACTCATGAGAAACTGGACAACTTAGGGGTGGGTCCTAAGTTAATAAACTGGGTAAGAAATAGGTTAATAGTTAGGTGACAGAGGGTGGTGATAAATGGAGTTCACTCCGGGGAAGGGAGGGTAAACAGCGCAGTGCCCCAGGGCTCAGTTCTGGGGCCAGTGCTCTTTGCGGTCCTTTATATGTGACACTTCAGATGAACTGAAAGGGAACGTATGCCTCTTTGCAGATTACACTAAAATCTGCAATAGGGCAGACACTCCAGAGGGGCAAAAAGAATATGCACAGACCTGAGAGAACTTGAGGTGTGTTCAAGGGCATGGCAGTTGGGCTTCAATGTGAAAAAGTGCAAAATCATGCACCTAGGGCACAGAAACTCAGAGGCAAAGTACAAACTGAGAGCAGAGGTATTGATGGTCTCCAAACTGGAAAGAAACCTGGAGGTAATCGTATCTGATGACTTCAAGGTGGCGAGACAGTGTGACACGGCAGTGGGTAGGGCCAGTGGGATGCATATGGAGGGATATCACCAGCTGAAAGAGGGAGGTGAAATTGCCACTGTACAGACTGCTGGTGAGACATCCCTGGAATATAGTGTCCAGTTCTGGAAACCACATCTCAAGAGGGACATAGACAGGATGGAGGATGTTCAGAGGAAGGCAACTAAAATGTTGCAGGGGCTGCATAAGAAGCCCAATGAAGAGAGACTAAGGGACCTGAATCTTTACACCCGGGAAGACAGAAGGGAGATGGCAGACATGACAGAGACCTATAAATACCTCAGGCGGTTAAATAAGGGGGAGGAGGGAAGCATTTTTCAAGGAAAAGAAGCACAAAAACAAGGGAACAGGCAATGAAGCTGAAAGGGGGCAACTTAGGAGAGATGTGAGGAAGTACATCTTCTCTGAAAGAGTGGTGGATGCCTGGAACAATCTTCTAGCAGAGGTGGTGGGGTAAAAACAGTAGTTGGCTTCAAGGATGCATTGGATAGGCACAAGGGAGTCTTAGCTGGCTAGCGAGGGTGGGGAGGGAGCCGGAGAACAAGTAGGGCCTGCAGTGACAGGATAGGGTAGGCAGGGAAGAATAGGCAGACTGTGAGGACCAAGCAGTCCTTATCTGCTACCAAGTTCTATGTTTCTGTTTGTATGCATCTATGGACCCCTGCATTGCTGCTTTCATCCCCTCTGCTCCTAGCCCCCATTTCTGGGGGAGTTCTAGCTAGAATCCCATTTTGCTGTTTGTCCTCTGTGGGTCCCCCAGCATCAGTCTCCTCCCTTCTCAGTTTAAATGCCCACGTACGTAGACATCAAACTTCTGTCTAAGTGCACTGGATCCCCTATCCTGTTAGGTGAAGGCCATCACCTCTGAAGAGACTTTCTTATCCCAGGATCTTCCCCCCAGTCACTCACAAAATGAATCCCTCTTCCTGACACCATCCTATCAGCCACCCATTAAATTCCCCAGTCTCCTCCTTCCTAACCCTATTCATCCCATTCAATCTTCCCCGCACAGGGAGGACCTCAGAAAAGGCCAGGGAAGCTGATTATAACTTCACTCTGTTCCCCCTTCCATTTAAGGTTACCCTTCACTGTCTCAATAGGCTGTTTTGCCAGCTCATTGATATCCAAGTGTAACAGCACCCAAGTTCCTCCACCCCGTCCTCTACCTCCTTCCTTGTACTATCCATATTCTCAATGACTGATGCATCTGACCATGCTTTCCCCTTCCCCATCCCGCCCATCACTTTTTGCACCCCTCTAATCATAGAGTCCCCTACTACAGTACATGGATAGTATTGCTGTGCTTTTCATGGCCTCTCCCTTTGGCGCCACCAAGTTATTCTGTTCACCTTCTTGATCTTAGAACTCTCCCATAGGAGTCAAGTACCTATGCCTTCTCCTGTGATGCAAAGAAATTTGCAGTCAGACTTTGGTGAGTTGTGATTGCCCCTGACCAGGTCTTCCCCTCTTCACCACCCTCCAACTACTCAAGCTAGTGGGCCTCTGGGGAGTGTAAGGTGTGCCTGTGAGTACCAGCTCAGGTGGTGATGCAGCATGGGTAAGTCTTCCCATGCTGCTACCAACTGACCACCCCCTGAAGAAGAAGCTGCATCTAGCTTCAAAGCGCTGGGGTCCTTTGCTCGTTCCCTGTCTCCATAACATATGTCTGTCATGGTATTCTTAAAAAGTAAAATGAAAAATAAACCCTAAGTAACAGACAAATCATGGATCCCTGAGTGATTCTTTAGTGCTGTATTGTGGAGCTGTTCTTTGAACATTTAATGGAAGTGAGCCTGTAGATTTACTGGTGGCACAGACACCCCCCTGACTCACTGATACCAGCTGTGTCTGGAGCTCCATGAATCCCCTACATATGGGGCAGTTGCCCATCCTCCAGAGAGTAGCCCAGATTAGTGCTCCACAAAATTATTGGATCAAGAGCACGGGACAAGGATCCTATGCGATGCAAATTGTCCTAGCAATGGAGAACAAATAGAAGAGAAAAGCAGACAAAACATACATTGAATCATGTCTAAATATTGCTTTTCAAAGTTTATTCAAAAATACAAATTAAACTTCAATTTCAAAGGCTGATGAAATTCACTAACTCTGTTCCTGTATAGGTAGGGGGGTCTTCGCGGCCACGGGAACGGAGAATGCTGATGGTCCTTTCCTGTCTGAGTAGAAAGGCCATGTGGCTTTATTGTTAGAGCCAAGTATTGAGAGCCAGGAGATCCTGGTTGGCATTGCAGCTCACAGGGCATCTCATCTTATGGTTGTATTACAGGACTGTGAAGAGACCAGAGATACCTGTACTAATTACAGTTCCCAAGCAATAACATTAGAGTGTACAGCTGAATTTTTAGCCCTGATTCTGCAGGTGTGGTTCCCAATTATGGGCTGCACTTGTGTCATCGTACATGTGGCATAGTGTTCAAATGCTATTTTTAAAAGTTGTGCCGCACATGGCAGTGCCAGGTGTTTCATAGTAAAATAATGATACATACCCCAAATGTTGATGCATGTTTCTTTATAAGACTCTTGTTTCACCACACATTGCAACAGATGCACTGGATATGTACATCACGTTTTAGGAGGTCTAATCTATTGGCATGAGTGTTGGGAATGTGGCACATTGTACCACAAGTCCATAACCCGTGGATACAAATCTGGCCCATAAACTGTAAAGGAGATGCTAAATCTAAGCTGGGTATGTATTCCAGGCAGGGGAATTTTTTTTAAATGAGAACATCTGGCACTTAATGGACAGAATTGTGATCTTTTTTCTATCTCCTTCCATTAAACTGAATGTGTACAGATGTAAGAATCTTGGCGATAACCCCATTTAAAGCTGTGCTGTCATCCTTCTTATTCTTCTGTTTTGCCTAAAACTTGTGTATCTGTCTTTTTTTCTTATAGTTTTCCTGGAGATCATTGAACACAATAGGCCGTGATCCTCAAATCCACGCCAGTCCCATTCCATGGGGGCGGATGGCATGTATGACACAATGCTAAACATACAGACTGGAGCATGGGGAGGAAGACAAGACTGGTACCAGGAGAGCTCAGTGTCAGGACAGCCCAATCCAGGTACACTTTGAAATTGCCTACATTACATCTATATATATACACATATATACATATACACATATATGTGTGTGTGTGTGTGTGTGTGTATTTATATGTATATGTGTGTGTGTGTGTGTGTATATATATGTTATATATATATATATATATATATATATTATACTGTATGGATGCAGTAGTGCCTGTATAGTTAAGATTGAGAAGAGTGTTTAATGTTAAACCAAGTGCCAGGATTGTATGATTTGACAAGTTACTTAATGGCTACTCATTCTGAGATCCAAGGAATATTAAAAAAACATTTAAAAGTGCACATCTTCAAGAATATTTCTTCCATTAGGTCACACCGTTGGAACTATACCCGCATCTGCACAAGGACCACATGGAAACTTTTGCTAGTTGGGGGCCACCCATGTCGATGTCGTGTATCATCTGTATAGAAAGGTAGCCCTATCACTCCTCAGTCCTTCCCCCCCCATCATACATTATTGTTGGACTCACTGCTGGAAACATCATCAACTAGTCATTTCCATTTATCCTTTACTTTGTTATAATAAGTGTTTTAGTTGTCTCTGCAAGCCTCCACAATCTAAAGAAGATGCTTTATTTTGGCACTGTATTAGCAGATGTAAGATCTGCAAGGAAGACACACACGAGGTTTGTGCCTGTTGTTTGGGCATGTCTCAAAATGTGAGGACTTGTGAGATCCACTAGCGTTTTAACCAAGCTACAAGGTGAAACATGTATAGGGATAAAGAAAAGTCTGCTTCCCCAACAAGATCCCATTCGCCGATGAAAACACAAGGTAATTCTAATGCATCATTGACTGCTTCGGTGGCAGTGACGGCAGCTCCCTGACCATTGCTGAGATGGTACAAAGCTATCATTATCAGCCCAAGGCTCGTCATCAACAAATGTAGTCATGACCCCTAGTCAGCGCGGTGTCGACACTTAAGCTGTGCTGGTGTCGTTTTCAGAGATGATGCGTTGTATTCTGCCTGGCTTCCATGGCAGCATGCTACTCCATTGACGGACTTACTGGCTCCCAGCCCCTGTCAATGGCATCTTCTAGCACACAGCGAATTGCTTCTTCTCAGCCACTGCTAGTGTCACTGACACACTCAGTGGCTCCAATCATTGACAGAGACATTGACGATGATGTCGAATATAATGCTGATCTCATGATGGAGGGTTATAAAGAAAAAGAAAGCTATGAGAGAGAACAGTGTGTATCAAGATCCAGTTCTACCCTCTCCTCCTACAGTGAGAACTCTGTGGACTATATCTCCTCCTGAGAACCCCACCTTTCAGTCTGTGATGTAGCAAATGCAATCTGCAGTGGGCTTTGCTATGGAGGAGGAGGTCTCCACAAAAAGGAACCTTATGGAATTCCTGGAGGTCACTTGCACTCCCTCCATTATTATTCCACCAATATATCCTGCATCTTTGTTGCATGGTACAGACCGAACTCACTGGCTGCAGTTCCAAGAAAGGCTGACAAGCAGTATCCTGCCCCATCTGCTTAGCCTTATTATGCTAACCAGCCAGGAACTGACTCTGTGGTCATCATAGCTGCTCATAATAGGTCTAGGGTACCTGAACACATGAGTGCTGTACTTTGCTTCCTGATGAAGAATCCAGGAGGCTAGATGTGATGCCCCCCCTCGCCTGATCGCGGGCATGTGTAAAAGTAATCCCTGGTGGTCCAGTGGACCGCTATCCATTGCCCGATCATAGGCATATGTTCAAATAATCCCTGGTGGTCCAGTGGACCGATTCACCATTGCCCGATCGCGGGGATATGTGTAATCCATCTCTGGTGGTCCAGTGGACTGAACCCCATTGCCCGATTGTGGGCGTACATTAGAACTCCCTGGTGGTCTAGTGGAACCCCCCTACCACCCGATCATGGGTGGAATGAACAATGGACACCTGGTGGTCCAGTGGTACCCCCACCCGCCCACTGGGTCCCCTGCCACCCTGCACCCTCCCGTCAGCGGCGGGTAGCAGCACCCTGCCCGCCAAGCTGTCTGGATGCCCGCGACTGACAGTGTACAGTAAGGCTATACGCCTATTGGTCGACTGCATGGGCCAATGGGCATGCAGCCCATACTGTACTACACAGTCCCAAAATGTGAATGAGCATTCATTCACATTCTGGGACTGTGTAGTACAGTATGGTCTGCACATCCATTGGCCCAAGCAGTGGACCAATAGGTGTACAGCCCTACTATATGCTGTCAGTTGGCGGCAGCCGTGTGGCTTGCGAGCGTGCCACCCGCCGCTGATAGGGGGGTGGTGGGAGACTCAGTGGGTGGGTGTGGTACCACTGGACCACCAGGGTATCCGTTGTTCATTCCACCTGCGATCGGGCACTGGGGAGGTTTCCACTTGACCACCAGGGAGTTCTAACAAAACGCCCGTGATTGGGCGATGGGGTTCAGTCCACTGGACCACCCAGGATAGATCAAACATATGCCTACAATTAGGCATTGGGGATCGGTCCACTGGACCATCAGGGATTATTTGAACATATGCCCACAATCGGGCGATGGATAGCGGTCCACTGGACCAACAGGAAGCACTTTTACACATGCTCATGATCGGGCAATGGATAGTGGTCCACTAGACCACCGTGGATTCATTCTATGCATGCCCGTAATCTGGCATACGGGAGCAGAGCCCACCGAGGGGCAGCAGAGCGTCCGTCCCTGATGGCTGCAGCCTGGCAGGGCGTCAGGTGCAAGTCACTGGGGATCAGTGCACCGCATGCAAATGGGGCCATAATGATATGCAAAGGGCTCCATTTGCACCTTGCATGCATAATGGCCTCATTTGCATGCCCAAGGCTGAATATCACAGTTGCTGCACCTAGCGCAACTGCACTTACGTTGGCTCAGCCCCCTGCTCCCCTTCTGCCACGTGTGCTGGTGCAGTGCCAGTGCGCCATATGCAGTGCTGTGCCCTCAGTGCCATATTCAACGGTGCTGAGCCATGGTGCAGCACCACTGAAAATCGCCCGGTCCATGCCCTGGCTCATACCAGCTGCGCTGCACCTAGGCTTGCACCCCTGCCTGGTGCAGGCTGAATTTCCCACCTAGTGTACACTGTTGTATGCTATTTGCAATGTTTCACTTGTCTCCCCCATATCATACCTGCAAATGAGATTTCTTTTATCGCTATAGGTTTATCTGGTAAACCAATGTCAATAAATAAATACATAAGTAAATAAATAACTAGGAAGAATCTAGGAAAGTAACTTTAACAGGTACAGTACCATATCTTAACATTTTTGTTGAACTGCTGCTTTAAGCATTGTCTTTTATTGATATAACAATTCTTTTTTTAGGAGGAGCAATGCATGATGAGTCATGAAAAGGGGTGGAGCTAGGGGTGGGGTTAGGGTCTGGTTTTTGCCCCATCCAAAGGTGGCAACCCTACTCTGGAATTTGCACGAGAATATATTCTTGGCTAAGGATTTCTGGTTTTGCAAATGATATGCAGCAAGCAGTTTTAAGTGCCCCTTTTAGAGGAAACAAACTGTTGGGCTGTGATGCTGAAGAGGAACTTGTAGGCCTTCAGACATCCAAAATGTGGCTGACCCAGTGGTGTGGAGGGCTGAGGCAGAAATGACTTACCTTCTGCCAAGCTGGTGACCCGTGTTAGCGGTGGAAGCGAGTCGCCAGGGGTTGGTCGGGAAGGGAGAGGATTGAGCATCCGGAGGACAGCTCTCCTCTCCTGGGAAGGGGCGAGGATGGAGTCCACTGCTTGCCTGACCCCTAGCAGTAGCTGGAGGCTGGCACAATGGACCTGTAGACACAGGGGGCAGACACAGAGCAGATGCCTGGCATGCTGTGTGCGGAACCATGCACAGCTCGGCCATTGGTGCCATTGCATACTGCCACACCACATTTTGGGGAGAAATTGTAGAAAATGGTGGATGACCAGCAGAATGACACTGGTCCCCTGCAGGCTCCACACCCGGCCATTTGGGCACCTCAGAGGAGCAGGCAAGAGGTAAGTCCCAGTGGATGCTGGGGTGATGAGGCTAGAGGAACCGGTGGATGGAATGCTGGCTGACCGGGAGAAAGAAACTAACAAAAGAAAACACGTCCAAAATGACCAAAAGGTCTGTAAAATCCCTCTACCCACTCCTGCCAGGGGACATGGAAGGGGATCCTTTCATCAGCCTGCTGCCAGAGGTGGCTGTCCCTACCATCAGCATGGCTGAAGTAAGGGTAGTGAGTCTTTGCCAGGCCCCCTCCCCAAGGTGCCCATACAAAAGCATCCAAAGCTAATGGAGCTGGTGGCTCTGCCCCCACCGGTTCCACATGACTCACTATAGACTCCTCCAACCCCACTGTTGCCTCCAGGGGTAGTTGTGGGGGCAAACTCTCTCTGCATCTCAAACAATGGAGGGAGGTCACAACAGATGCATGAGTACTGGAGATAATTGCAAGGGGCATGCTAAGGAGCTTTTAGAAACCTGTCCAGGTCATCATCCACCTACTTTCAGTCATCCTGTGGGCCACTTGTCCTTTCTGAAGGAAGTACAGTCATCACTCCCAACACATGCTATAGAACCACTTCTTCCTCATCAGAAAAACAGAGTTCTATTTCGATAAATTCTGATCCCAAAATGGAAACGGGATCTTCATCCTGTATTAGATCTCAAGAATCTCAACGTCTGTATAAAATACAAGAGGTTTCGACTGGTATCACTGCAAGCTCTGATTCCCCTTCTGGAAAGAGGGGACTGGATTTGTTCTCTGAACATGAAGGATGCATACTTTTCTGTCAAGATCAAAAAAGCTCACAGACAGTACCTCTGCTTTATGTTGGATGGGGCGCATTATCAGTTCAGAGTATTGCTCTTTGGCTTGTCTTCTGCAACACAGGCCTTTCCCAAATGCTTCGGCAGTAGTGGAAGCAGCCCTTCACAGGGAAGGCCTATATGTTTTCCTGCACCTGGATGACTGGCTTTTAAAGGCGAGTTCCGGGGAAGCTCTGCTCCATAGCTTGTCTCGGACACAGCAGCTGTTTAATGACTTAGGGGTCACAGTGAATGTGCCAAAATCTGTTATGATGCCCTGCCAGAGACTGTACTACATAACCACAGTCTTGGACACAGAGAAGGGATGTGCCTTCCTGCAACTAGACAGAGCAGAAAACCTGATTGCCCAAGCACAGCTAAAATACAGAAGTTATTCTGTCCCAGCCAAGACCATGTTACATCTTTTGGGACTCATGGCTGCAGCCATTGTAACTGTACCACTGGCCCACTTACATATGGGAATCCTTCAGTGGACTCTTGGGGTCCAATGGAAACATAGAAACATAGATTTTGATGGCAGATAAGGACCGCTAGGCCCATCTAGTCTGCCCATTTCCCTACCTACAGGATAGGCCACAGATCCTAGTTAACCAACAGCCTATTTCTTCCTACCCCCCACAAGAATTGCCTTATGTCTGTCCCATGCATTCTTGAATTCTCCCACAGTTTTAGACCCCAAATCTCCTCAGGAAGGCTGTTCCATGCATCCACTACCCTCTGTGAAATAATACTTCCTCACATTGCCCCTGAACCGCCCTCCTTCTATCTTTTAAATTGTGTCCACTTGTTCTTGCAAGTCTCTTTTTCTGAAAGATGCTACCCTCTTGGACTTTGTTGATTCCACTGAGGTACTTAAAAGTTTCTATCATGTCCCCTCTCCCTTCTTTCCTCAAGGGTATACATGTTAAGCTCCTTTAGTCTCTCCTCATACGGCTTCTCTTGCAAACCCTGCACCATTTTAGTTGCCCTCCTCTGGACTGCCTCTATCCTGTCTATGTCCTTGCGGAGATGGGGTCTCCAGAACTGGACACAGTACTCCAGATGGGGTCTCACCAACTGTCTGTACAGAGGGATAACAACTTCCTGTTTTCTGCTGATGATGCCTCTCCCTATACATCCCAGTATACCCCCGCCCTCCCTACTATCTTCTCACATTGCTTGCTAACCTTAAGGTCATCTGATATGATTACCCCAGGTCCCTTTCCTTTTTGTTGTTGTTACTACCTCCCCACCATTGTGTATTCTTCCTTGGGTTCTTGTTTCCAGGTGCATTATTTTGCACTTCTTTGCATTGAATCCTAGCTGTCGTATTTCTTGACCATTCCTCCAACCTTGCCAAGTCCCTTTTCATCCTTTCCACGCCTCCTTGTGTATCAACCCTGTTGCAGATCTTGTGTCATCTGCAAAAGGCATACTTTTCCTTCCAGTCCTCTGCAATGTCACTGATGAAGACATTAAAAGGACTGGACCCAATACTGAACCCTGCGGTACCCCACTAGTAACCCCCCTTTCTTCAGAGTGGACTCCATTTACAATTACCTTCTGTGTCCTGTTGTCCAGCCAATGTTTTACCCAGGCTACCACCCTGGGTCCGACTCCCAGGCTGGTTAATTTGACTATTAATCTTTTGTGTGGGACTGTGTTAAATGCCTTGCTAAAGTCTAGATAGGCCATGTCTACAGCCCCTCCCTGGTCTACTACTTTGGTCACCCAGTCAAAGAAATAGTAGATTGTTTGACATGACCTTCCCACTGTGAACCCATGCTGCCTTGGGTCCTGTGCCTCCACTGACCTCTAGGTACTCAACTATTCTTTCCTTCAGAAGTGACTCCATCACTTCCCTACCACAGAGGTCAGACTGACAGGTCTGTAGTTTCCTGCCTTTGTCTTAGTCCCACTTTTGTGAAGGGGAATCACATCCGCCTTCCTCTAGTCCTCGGGTACCACACCATCCTCTCATGATTTATTAAAAAGAGTAGCCAGTGGTTTCACTAGTTCCTCCCTTAATTCTTTTAGAATTCTGGGGTGAATTCCATCAGGACCCATTGCTTTGTCCACCTTCAGGGTTAGGAGTTCTTGCAGAACCCTTTCTTCTGTGAAAGGACTGGGATCGACCCCCCTATCAAGAGTGCTTCTGTTAATTGGATTAGGCACTTCCCCCTCCTCTTTTGTGAATACTGAGCAGAAATATTCATTCAGTATTCCTGCTTTTTCACTGTCCCCCTCTGCCCACCCACCATTCATTCTATTCAGCCTCACTATCCCTCCCTTTGTCTTTCTACGCTCGCTGATGTACCTATAAAAGGTTTTATCCCCCTTCTTAACTGAGTTGGCTATCTTTTCCTCAGTTTGGGCCTTTGCTATTCTGACTTCCCTCCCTGCTTCAGATTCCCCTGGAATCAGCTGAATGGTGAGCTGGACCAAACAGTGCTTATCACGACTCCCTTGTGCAGAGCATTGCTACAGTGGATGGATCGCACAAACCTGTTAAAGGGTGTTCCATTCCTTGTACCAACTGCTGTATAGATCCTCACTGAGGATGCCTCCTGCTCTGACTGGGGTGCTCATCTGGGACCTTCTAAGATACAAGGGTCCTGGTTCAAGATGGAGGACAAGTTACATATGAATGTCCTGGAGATGAGAGCAGTCCTGTACAGCCTTTAGACATTTCAAGAGAATCTTAAGTCCAGGTCCTCAGTTAATACAGATAGAGAATGCCAATGTGATGCATTATATCAACAAACAGGGGGGTCCTAATTCCTATCCCCTGTGCAGGGAAGCAATGAGAGGGTGGTACTGGGTGCTGTCACATGGCCTGGATCTGTCAGCTGACATCTATCAGCCAGGTACCCAAAATGTCTTAGCAGACAAGTTAAGCAGGTCACAGTCCAAGATGCACGAATTGGAACTATTGCCCTCCATGGCAGATGACCTCTTCGCAAGATGGGGTCACCCAGAACTGGACTTTTTTGCATCCCCACTCAGTGTAAACTGCTATATTTCTGCTTGTTCACTCTAGTACCTGGAGTCTTCTGGTGAGATACATTGTCCCTCTCTAGGAATGAGAAATTCCTTTGTGCATGTTCCCCAATTCCTCTCATACAGAAGGTTCTACTCAAAGTGAGGTTACTGGGTGCTACCCTCATCCTCATTGCTCCATTAAGGTCTCACCAGCTATGGTTCCCCCTTCTGCAGCAGCTAACAGTGGAACCTCCTACACCCCTCCTTCTGTGTCAGGGTCTATTGTAACTGAACAAGGGGTCCCTGGTCCATCCAGACCTGAAGTCCCTAGATCTGCATCCGTGGTTCCTGAAGATATAGCCATGGCACACTTTGGAGTATCCCTTAACTCACTGAGGCCTCAGGAGTGCCTTGAGAGTTCCACCACTTGTGGCCTGTATATTTTAAACAGTGCAGCCTGGAGCTTTCTGAGCAAAATCAAGTCATAACAGCATGCCATAAACAAATGTGAATAACACATGAACCGAAAGTGCTACACACAAAGTACGAGTGGTAAAATTGTTCAGCACAAAATTACTTTTCCAATGGTACTATGCAATTAAATATAAGTAGTTCCTATTTTTTCCATATTGGTTGAAATAGCGAAAAAATTGTTTATTTTTCAATAAAAAGGCAATAGAAACCATTTTTTGTGGGGAAATATTTAACATATCAACCCCAAATGAAGCATCCATACATTAAGTGGAGGTACAAAACTAATTTTGTACTAAAAACAATTTTTCTAATATGATACATGTATTTCTTTTCTGTTTTATTAAGGTGGCTAGGTGAAGCTTGAGAGACAAATGTCAGCCATACACATCATACCATACAAAAATGCGAATATCTTCTAAAGTATACATAACTCCACAAAGTTTCAGCGGCAAAGTTGTTCAGCAGAACATTACCTTTCCAATGGTTTTATGCAGTCAATTCTACTCACTTCGGTCTGTGAAATATTCAAGTTTTAAGCAGTGACATCCTCAGGCATCAAAAGTCCTCAAGTGGCACAAAGTGCAGGATGTCTGGAGGCGTTAAAGACCTCAGGAGTATATTTTCTGCTGCCACCTACAGGTGTCTTGGGGCCTCAATGAGTTAAGGTTACTGATGTCCTGATTGCAGCTAGAAAAAAAAAAAAAAACAGACATACATATTCCTCATAATGAAAGTAGTTCACTTTTTGTGCTGCTTCCAGGAATCTATACTTGCTGTCACTGTCAGACTCTGGTCTACAGTATTCCTCATTTAAGGTGCATTTGGCCACTATATCAACCTTCCATGCCCCAGCTGATGGTTGTACAGTAGCACAATTAGAGGTGTCCAGTACTTTTCTAAGAGGTATTTTACATATGAAACCTTCTATCCACAGTCCAGTTCCATATTGGGACCTGAATTACAGTATGTAGTTCAGGAATTGACATCAAATCCTTTTGAGCCAGCTATGAGTTGTGGCTTACACTTCTTGTAATGGAACATGTTATTTTTAGTTGCAGTTACTTCTGCTCGACTGATTTCAGAGCTTTAGGCTATAATGTGAATCTCCTTATTTGATTTTTTACAAAGACAGAATCTGTTTGTGTACAGATCCTAAATTTTTACTGAAAGTGGTGTCTGAATTTGTTATATCAAATGATACACCTTCTTGTTTACTATCCTGAGTAAGCCAATCAGTGTGAGGCATTGCTCCATACTTTAGACGTACATGGAATACTCAGGATACTATATGAATCACATCCAGGACTGCAGAAAGTCCTCATAGTTTTTTGTGTCATTCACCCCTGGGAAAGAGGGTGCCCCGTGTCTAAACAGTGCCTGTCCAAATGACTGGCACATTGCATTATGTTCTGTTACAGGATGCACGGTAAGTAACTTCCTGATGCAGTTCGTGGTTACTTCTATTTCTTGTTTCAGAAATGTTTCTACTGCTGACATTTGTGTAGCAGCCACGTGGAGCACTGCCCGTATCGTCACTAAACATTACAGTCTGGACGCAGTCTCTCATAGATGTGCTGGATTCAGGGATGCTGTACTGCAAGGCCTGCTATCTTGAATATATATCAGACTGTATCATCCTCCCACTGACTTGTGTGACTGCTTGGGACTTGTTCCAATGACGTGGCCTAATGGAAGAATATCGTCGAAGAAGCTAGAACAGTTACAGTATGTACTTACCGTAACAGTAGATCTTCAAGAGTTCATGACAAATATTACTCAGTTCTTGAGTTATAATGCTTAAATAATTTGGCTTCTGAGCATGCTAAATCAGGTTTTCAAGATAGCTTTTTTTTGTGACCTAAGAATTTGTAGGTTGTAAGCCAGTTCATATGTTGTGAGAAAATATTTTTTATGTCAGGAGCTTTCAGCCTTAATAACTTTGGACCTAAATGATGAAATTGTATGAACTTTGCATGCACAGTCAGTGTGTCAAGTTCTCATTATTTGGCAAGTTTCATTACTGCCGCTCATTCTTATTCCAAGATCCAGCAAGTATAAAGACAAGCACAAATGCACTTTTTGGGCAGTTTTTTGCTTGCATGTAGAGTAAAAATGATTTGGAATTTTGTTCCAAACTGTTCAGCATAGAAGCATCTCAGGGTGCTCCTCAATGATTTTATGAAAAAATATTAATTCGGTCTGCAGTTATCGGGTTTTAAAATCTGGCTTTTTAGCATGCTCATGGGGGTTTTCAGGATAGATATTTGACGCGATCTAAAATGTTTAGGTCTTAAGCCAATTCTTATGTTGTGAAAAAAATCTTTACGATGGGAGTAGAGATGTAGCAAAATAAAAATTCACCAGTGAAATTGCCATGAAATTGGCAATTTAGCAGCGTGAAATATTTAGTGAAATTTGCAAAAATTTTGCTGGTGTAAATATGTGAAATTGTGCCCGAAAAATGCAACATTTTGATTGAAAATTGTGAAATTTCACCCGCAAATCATGAAATTTTGCTCGAAAACTGTGAAATTTCACATTTTCATGGCACAGTTTCACCATTTTTGGGTGACATTTCACAATTTACAGGTGAAATTGTGAGATTTTTGGGCAGCATTTTGCATTTTTGGGGGGAAAATATTGCATTTTGCTCCCGTGAACTATTTTGTGAAATACTCAAATTTCGCGAAAGTTCCCAATTTCGCACAGCACTAATTGTGAGCTTTGAGCCTTATTAACTATGGTGCCATTTGACAAAATTGCATGAAACTGTGCATGCACAGTCAGAGTGTTAAGTTCTTGAGCTCTGGCATGCTTTATGATGGCTGTTTTTCCAGATTCTGAGATCTAGCTAGTGTAAAAAAAAAAGAAAAAAAATCACCTTTTTTTGGGAGCAAAATGGTTTGGAATTTTGTTCCAGCATTTTAATGGTAGAAGTGGCCCGGCCCAAGGAGATGCCTCTCTAAGTTTTTGTGAAAAAATAATCAGTTCTCGAGTTATAAGATTTTAAGAATTAAGATTCTGAACATGGTTAAGTGGGCACTTTAATGTTAAATGAGAAACCAAAAAGCCTCAGAAACTCACCCCTCCTGCTACCCAAATGCAAATGAAAAGAGAGACTAAAAGCTCAAGTAAGATGGAAACTGTATTCCAGTCCATACTGACAATACAAAGACATGTGATGGCAAGGTGTCCCCTCCACATTCTGTTCTAACACACCTGGCGGTGTTTTGTTCCCAAGTGGAGCTTTATCAAGAGTGAAAGTAGTGCACTGAAAGAGGCAATAAATAGCGCTATGTGCATGATGCAAAAAATGACATAATCAATCCATGGTTGGACCAAATATTAAATAATTAAATATTTAAAAACATATCACTAATACATATAATCAACCTCACACTAGAAAGGCCTCAGTGGATCCCAAGAACCAATGATAATATAATATAATATAATATAATATAATATAATATAATATAATATAATATAATATAATATAATATAATATATATAATATAATATAATATAATATAGCTATATATATAGCATAGCATAGCATAGCATAATATAATATAATATAATATGATATAATATGATATAATATAGCATAATATAATACAGTATAATATAATATAATATAATATAATATAATACTGTCTGCTAACACTGAAACAGCAATGCAAACATAATCCAGTCATCCTAAAAGTCCATGTTATAACCCCAGTAACACACTTGTACAGATATTGTGAAACCCAGTGAAAAAGTGAACTGATGAAACTTTGTATCTTCTATTCATGAGGACTAGTAACATCAGTCCAGTTCTGGAATCCTCATTACACTGAAAATAGATACACAAAATCCACAAAAAGGGTTTTTCCTTTACCGGAGCCATTTTTATTCATCCAATACCTGTTATCTCTATGGCAAAACAAAAAGAGACAAGAGATTAAAAAAAAAAAAACAGCATGGATCCAGAAAAGGAAGACCTCTTGTGTAGATGTTGCGTACAATTTTCAGTGTAATGAGGCTTCCAGAACTGGACTAATGCTATTTCTCCTCATGTACAGAAGATATGAAGTTTTATCAATTCAGTTTTTTACTGAGTTTCACAGTGGGGCTTTTTTAGTGTGAGGTTGACTATATGTATTCGTAATAGGTTTTTAAATATTTAATTATTTGGTATGTTGTTCATCATATATCGATGATGTAATTGTTTACACCATGCACATAGCACTATTTATCGCCTCTTTCAATGCACTACTTTCCCCCTTGAGAAAGCGTCATTTGGGTGCGAAACACCATCAGGTGCGTTTACAACAAACTGTGAGGGTAGTGCCTTACCATCATATAGTGCGTATCTTTGTATTGTAAGTAAGGACGAGAACACATTTTCCATCTCACTTGAGTTCCTATTCTCTTTTTTCTTTCACGTTTGTGTAGCTGGAGGAGGTGAATTTGCAAGGATTTTTGGTTTCTCATTTGCTTTATTTAGCCTAATGCATCTCAAGCTGTGGGTGACCCCTTGTGTGTTTCTTGACTTTAATGTTAAACCCCGATTTTTGCACTTTAATAACTTTGGAGGCGTTTGACAAAAACTGCATGAAAGCAAGCACTCATGGTGTATGTGTTTTTTTTTTAAAGTGCAGCATGCTAAATGCATATTTTTTGAATGTACCACATCACCGCTACTGCATTTGTATAATCCGGAAACAGTTGTATATTGTTTCTTACCTGACGATGACTGCCTGGGTTGCTTGTGTGGTCTTCTCCTTTTGCTGCTTGGGGGAGGGAGTTAGGGTTGAAAATCCTAGTGCCACATTTCCAGACTTTTGCAGTGTTAAGTTGAGCCCTATCTGGTGCAATAATGTAGTTTTTTTTTTTTTTGCAATGAATAAAAACATAGAATTTGTCAGTGGAAAAGGACTGCTTGGACCACCCATTCTGCCCAAATGTTCCCTGCCTAATCTGCCTCCACAGACTCTAACTGGTCTCTGATGACCCTCCCTCCTCCCTGCCTATTTACTAATATACCCCTATAGCTATCCTTCACATGTTTTAAGCCCCCCCAATGTTTTTGCCTCCACCACTTCTTTTGGCAGTCTGTTAAAAGCATCTACCACCCTTTCAGTGAAGTAGTATTTCCTCACATCCCTCTTTATCTCCCCCCCACCCTGGTGCTCTTTCTCATTTGAAAGACACTCCCCTCCTGCATGCTGTTCACCTGTGTTAAGTACTTGTAGGTTTCTGTCATGTCACCGCTCACTCCCCTGTCTTCTAGGGTGTGCATGTTGAGATCCCTCAGTGTCTTTTCATAGAGCTTCTCACCCAATCCCTGTACCATTTTAGATACCCCCTTCTGGACAGCCTCCACCCTGTCATCAATGTTCTTTTTGTAGTGCGGCTGCAAAAGTGGACTCAGTACTCCAGAGGTCTCACTAATGAGCAATATAGTGGCAACACCATCTCCCTCTTTCCTCCTGCTGGAGATACCACTCCCTATGTATTCCAACATCCCACTGGTCCTACCTCCTACTTTGTCACACTGCCCTGCCACTTTGATCTCATCACTTGTGATAGCCCCAAGATTCCTTTCTTGCCTAGTAACTGTCAGTGCCTCCCCCATCTTATACTCGACTCCTGGGTTCCTAGTCCCTAGATACATGATTTTGCACTTTTTGGCATTGAACCCCAACTGCCATGCTCTTGACTGCTCCTTGAGTTTCCCAAGATCCCAGAGCATTCTCTCCATCTCCCTGTCTACCCTGATGCAGATTTTGGTACAATCTGCAAAATGGCATACCTTTCATTCCAGTTCTTCTTCAGTGTCACTTATGAAGATATTAAAGAGGACTGGTCCCAGTACTGAGCCCTGTGGCGCCCCACTGGTCACTCTCCCAATATCAGAGTGAGTGCCATTACCCACCACCCTCTGTTGACTGTCTGTCTGTTAACCAGTTTATAGTGTATGGTGGAACGCAATTGTGTATGGAGATCCATACACAATAAAAAGTTGTTCTGCTGCAGTAGTGACGTAGAAACTAACACAGAATGACGTTTGGGACATTTCTATTGTAATGTGGATACTAACACAGAACCAAACACTGCTGTTCATTGGACCATTGCTACTGAATTGTCATGCATGTGTGCTAACTGGCAGGCAGATGGTGGTTATGCACTGGTAGTGGACCTCAGTGACTGACTGTTTATATACAAAAGTAAGCGATTCTGTGTTTTTGGGACCCTATACTGTACAGAAACATGTATGGGAACCTAAAGATACAACAATGCTATGCTTAAATCATGTGGTTACCATGATGACAGAGGGACCTTTTGACCTTCAGTCTTGATGTCCTCATCATCACGATAACCACTTGGAATAAGAATAGCGTTTCCGTATATGGGCTTCCATACGCTATCCTATATGTAACCCTGTTCACTACTTTGGATCTCACCCATAGACTGCTAAATTTCTTTATCAGTCTCCAGTGTGGTGCAGTGTTGAAGGCCTTACTAAAGTCCAGAAAGGCCATGTCCACTGCCTTCCTAATAAATTTCCCTGGTCACCCAGTCAAATAAATCAATCAAATTTGTCTGGCGTGATCTTGATCCCATAAATCTTATATCTTATTTAAGCAATAAACCATGACAGGGTGCGAGTTATGCTGGGATTTACCCACGCCTGGTGTGGTTTGGTCACGAGGCACAGCCGAGTGACCAAACCACACCAGGCGTGGGTAAATTGCAGCATAACTCACATCCTGGAGTGGTTTATTGTGATTATACCATGGTTCATTTTTTTTACTATAATAAAATACAACTTTTAAAGAGGTTGCTTTGTGTTTTTATTTTTATTCTATTTATTCCTGGGCTGTGGAAGATTTGGATGATCACCAGCATTGTGTTCTCATCAGCTGTTGGATATCATAGGATTTACACCGGTGGTAAACTGCCAGTCTGACCATTTCATTGGCTGTTCACTTATGTCCATGGTATAATTAAGCAATAAGGCATGACAGGGTGTGGTATATCATGGGATATCATCACTCCTGGGGTGGTTGGGCACAAGGCCGCAGGCCAAGTGCATTCAACTGTCCGAGAAGTGACGATATCCCATGATATACCACACCCTGGAGTGACTTATTGCTATTATGAACTGGATTGCATATATGTATGAAAAAAATATTTTACAAAAAGCTTCTAAAATGTTTTAGTAATGCATTTTGTAATGCGTAAGGATACTTTGAAATAATATAGTCCGTTTAGTTTTTGATGTGGCCAGTAGGTGGCCTTATTGTAATGCTTTGTTAGAATGAGTAAGAACTAGGCTGTGAATTGAATTCATTTTTTTTTAATTTGTAGTTGCTTGTTCAGCGGGCGACAAGGTTCTGAATTCCCAAGCAGGAATGGTGCTGGCAACCCATGACACAAAATCACTTTTTAGTACGTGCATTTTCCAAACATAGAAATTCATTTGTAAGTTCACCCTGATGTCAAAATACTAGTGTAGTGCTTAAAACGAGTGTTATTTTAGTTGGGAAGTGCTTTTGAAAACTAAAGCTGTGATTCTGAGGATGCGCATCAACGTGTGCCACAGATGCTGATACGCATGCTCGGAGTCTCGTGTTTAGCTTTCGAAAGGCAGTTGCCAGGTAAAAAAAAAAATTACTTTGAGTAATGAAATATTTTTTTAAATCAGCGTGAATTCAATAGTTTATTTTTATGTCCGGATTGTAAGACCTCACTGCCAGAGATGAACAGGAGCAGCTGACTGCGGGGGAATTTTTGTGTAAAGGAATGATGCAAGTGGGAGCACGTGAGGAGCTATTGTTGCTGCCGACTAAGTTCAGCGTGGCTGCCCATTGCCGTCAGAATGATTTTTTTTTCTGCCGGTGAGAAGGCTGGTGACCGGAGGTTTTCTGAAGCTGTGATAATGTAGCCTGATATCATCATGGCTTCAGAAACCTCTCAGCCAATCAGCTTCACGTGTTTATGATCCTCAGTTCATAATAATATTTATACAATGCTACTGGGTTTATAAAAATCACAAATAAATGCTTTTATTTTCATGGGCAGAGGGAGCGGGAGTGAAAATAAATAATTTATTTCCACTACAGCTCAGTGAACAGTGACAGCTGAAACATGAAACCTTTAGTTTTTGACAGTCTGACTCAAGGAAATTATTTTATAGGTGGTAAAATACCACTGTCATGCATGCACAGACCATTATCTTAGCATTCAAATTATGAGAAATTTTTTTTTGTGACAAAGGTATTTTCTCATTGTTGTCACTCAAGACTGTTGACATGAGCCAAAACAACACATGACAACAGTTTCGAGAGAAAACAGCTACAAATTGGACACAGCCAATCCACCACTGGTGGAGGACCAATATGGCTGCTGGTAAGCCAATCCAGTCTGATCTGCTGTTTGGTGGTGGGTGCCCAATTTCACTGTCAGTTCCACCCTCCCTCCTAGTCACTTGAATGTTTTGCTATTACCAGCAGTAGTTCTAGCCCGCTGCCAGTTCCCCCCCAGTCACTGAATTGTGGTTCTTTAAAAAGCCCCTGACACCGTTGTGACAACGTTGAGAAAATGTAATGTTTAGCACAAGTGAGCTTATATTTTAATATTGTTTCTGTATTTCTCATTCTTCTTTATTACTAAGGACGTGCATGTAAACAGGATCACTGCCCTATCTGTTCTGGCTGCTTGCCTACATATGACATCACAGTTCTGTTCATGACATCACAGTCTGTTGCTGTGGGAATAATTATGATGCCATAAACAGGGGATTACTTTATTTATTTGTTTAAAAGTTGGTGACTGGGAAAAGCACCACGACCAGAAGCTCACTGCCAGGTGCAACCTGGATTATGATGTCATATGTAGGATAGCAGAAAGAGCAGATAAAGTCTAAGGGACAGTAAGCCTCTTTCATACTGCTGCCCTAGGTAATAAAGAAAAAAGGTAAATAATTATAGAAAATACATAAAATATAAACTGAACTGTTTAAATCTCACATTTTTTCTAAGTTTTTCTAATGGTGTCAGGGGCTCTTTAAAGTGACAATGGGTGCCCAGTCCCACTGGCAGTGCCACGTCCTGCCCAGGTGTCCAATATTTAAATGTTCCTCCCCCCATATATGGTTCTAATAATTATACTGTTAATAGAATGATGGAAGGTCTAAGATGGAGTATGTATTGCAAAGTCATGACATCCCAACTTTATCTGAACATCAAGTGACTCCTCTCCGCTGTGTTAATATGCACATAAGGTATGAACAATTGATGCGGGGATTCACTACTGCTCATGAAGAGATTTGTGTCCAGATTCAGGGTTTTAAATAACTCTAAAAATTGATTAGCGTTTTGCTCATAAACGTTCTAAAACATTGTGAAAATGCGTATCACTTGCCTCACTGTGTTTAACAAACATGTCACTTCTAGAAAGTCTATATAAATGATTTCTGTACAGTTAGTATTGTCCCAAGAAAAACACTGCTAATCAATTATTTAAAACCCTGAGATTATGCATGAATAGTAAATCCAAAAGGGCAGCGATCCATAACTGCTAACCATTTTAGGTACGGACAGTTTATGCGGTGATGCAAGACTGCCTTACAGAGTTTCGTATCTATATTGGGTATATACAAGTGATGTGAGGTGACTCACCATTTCCATATAGGAGCTCAGTGTTCATATGAGGTACAGACGGAAGTACAGTATGAGGTACCGAGGTGAAGTGACTCAGTAGTGTCCATGAGGAGTTCTGTATCCATGTTAGACATACAATAAACAGTTTATGTCATGTGACTCTGCATGCTTCAAGAGTTTTGTATAGATATTATGTATGCATGGTTATGTGATATGACATTACTACCATATACTAGTTTTTTTTCCGTATTATGTATAGAAAGCTGATGTGAAATAGCCCAGGAGGGTCCCATATCTATATAAGGTATATATGTTTTACTTTGCCTTGTGAACTTGTTACTGTTATAAAATGGATATGGTTCAGCAAGGTTACTATGGTAACATAAATAAATAAATAACTGATGTGAAGTGATGCCACTATCCTGTACTGTAGCTGTTTTGTATCCATATTAGGTACAGACACAGTATATTTGAAAGTATTAATCACTGCCTTATGTGGGGTTTTGATCTTTATTAGGTATAAACAGTTGATGTAAAATGATACTCACAACTGTTGTATATGTATATAGCATCTATATAAGCTATAGATAGATATGTAAAATACTTCCAGACAGAGTGGTTTAGTGTTCATATTAGGTACAGACTGTTGATGTTACATGATCTTCAACTACCAAACAGGGGTTCATATCCATATACGATGTGAAGAGGAAGAAGAAGAAGAAGAAGAAGAAGAAGAAGAAGAAGAAGAAGAAGAAGAAGAAGAAGAAGAAGAAGAAGAAGAAGAAGAAGAAGAAGAAGAAGAAGAAGAAGAAGAAGAAGAAGAAGAAGAAGAAGAAGAAGAAGAAGAAGAAGAAGAAGAAGAAGAAGAAGAAGAAGAAGAAGAAGAAGAAGAAGAAGAAGAAGAAGAAGAAGAAGAAGAAGAAGAAGAAGAAGAAGAAGCATTTATATAGCACTTTTCATACACTGTGTATCCCAAAGTGTTTTACAAGCAATGCTAGACTGGTAGTGAAGTGACTGAATGTGTAGTGGCAGCTATATCGCACATCGTCACCCACACACAGCCTGGATAATTGCATGAACCAGTTTATGGAAAGGGGAATGTTGGCCAGGACACTGGGAATGACCCCTACTCTTTGCGAAGAGTACCCTGGGTTCTTTTACTTCCACCTGGACACTCAACATGACAACACCAGGATGGGTAGAAGGGACCTCGGTTTAATGTCTCATCCAAAGGATGGCACACCCCAGCAATACTGAACCCCCCCAATACTGCACTCAGATGTCAGCGATGTTTTAGGTGCAAGCCCAATCCTGGTGTGGGATGAGAACCCATGACCTTCTGGTCCAGAGGCAGATGTGCTACCAACTGAGTCACGCTGACAGTGATACCACTACCCTACAGTGGTTCACTGTTATATTATTTATCTATCTGTAATTACTCCATCGGGGGTACCCTCATGAGTTGGAGCATCTCATTTTTATGGGGGTCCCAGGGAGGACAGTAGCAGGAATAGTTACAAACATGCAACCCCCATTTTCGCTACTCATCTTGCTGAGTGACTGTGCCCAATGGGGGTGGACATGGTTCAGGGTACTCCTATGTCTAGGGGTAATTTAGATGGTAATCAACTCACCTAGAGCACCTTGAAAACAATCACCAAATATGGTTCATGGATGCTTCTCCTAAAGATCTCGGAGGCAAGACTCACTCCTCCGAACACTTAGTTACTTTTATCTCTCTGTTTACTAGATGCTGGTGGCATGGGGCACAGCATTAATTAATTTCTGGCCCAAGCACCCTGAATCAGAACATCTTCTTAATACAGTGGGTTTGATTTGGTTGATAGTTTTCTCCTGAAGCCAAGGCTCATTTAAGTGGGTTTTGGTCCACCTGTAGTGAACTGACTTTCAAGTTAATTAACAATTTGGAAGCAACTGGTAAATGTAAATGAGGGTTTTATCAACTTTATGTCCAGTGTCCTTGGGAGTTCCTCAAGGGTCCATAGTGGGACCTTTATTATTCTCATTATTCATAGATAATGTTCCAGTAGTCTATGATGATTCAAAAGTCATGCTTTATGTAGATGATATGGTCCTCTATTTGGTAAAAAAGGACTTTAAGGAGTTAGAAAAACCTTAGAAGTAGTACATGGTAGGATGGTAACTTGGTTTAAAGACAGCAGACTAATAGTTAACAAAGAAGACAAAAACAAAGCGTTTTAATTCAGCTCAAAAGAAAAGAGGCGATAAAACTGAATTTCAGGTTCTGACAGATGGACACGATAGGTTAGAGATGGTGAGTGAGTTCAGGTACTGTATCTCAGAGTTTATCTGGACTCCCACCTCACATGCAAGTTCCACATGGAACATATTATTACTCAATTTCAAAACCAAAAAACAAAATGTGAGACTGTTTGCTTTCAAATATTTACTTATAGATGAAATCAGAAGGATAATAAAATATTTTCCAAGCGAATCACATGTATAACATAATTTTTAGGTTTGCCCTTATGGAGGTAAAAAAAAAAAGAGCATTACTGTAGCATGTATAAAAAATTGAAGTGGCTACCACTCCAAGATGGAGAAAAAGCTATCTGTGGGTAGTACGGTCTGTAATCTGCATAAAACTGGGAGAGATGGGCCAATTTCTGATATAGTGAAAACAAATTACAGTCATGAATTACCCCAACAGAAACTAATCCTGTTATCAAAATATCCATGGGTCAAAAATCGTTCACCTTTATTGCAACTAGGGATGGCCTGTGACCCGACTCTGATTCTGGCTCTGATTTTTTTTGAAAAGGTTCTGATTTACTCTGATGAATTGCAGACCTGTACTAGTCTATATGAGTGTGAGAAATGCATCAGTATTAGTCCTTTAGATCCCTCTTGTTAAAAAAGTAAAATGTAACCTTTTTAAAAAAAAGTTTGTGTCTGTATTTTCGTATCATTTTTCAAGATCATCAAGCAGCCAACAGCAATAAAATAAATTGACTGTTGTTCTTGCCAATGCTGTGTGTCAGCCACCATGTAACATTCATAGGAAACAGTTGGCTGAATTCACAAAGCTCTTGAAAATCTTGCAGCTGTGGAAAAAACTTGGTGCAAGTGGATTGGCACTTGTGGATCCACAATTTCTCCTGCAGCTACAGTATTCTCAAAAGTGGAGCCGGTTTATGACAGGCTCCATGATTCACTGCAGCTCGTGGGTGGTGTTGCCGTGGAAATCCCATCAGCTGCCAAAAAATTTTGTGGCCGGTGGGACCAGCTGTGACATCTTCTACAGCTGCTGTGGATGTGAATAACAATCTCCGCAACTGTGGAGATTTTGGTCTGCAACTGAAGTTGTGGTGTGGGACTTAGTCCCCAAAACGCTTGTGAATCCAACCCACTGTATGCAGATCATTTGGGGCTTTGCAGTGAATGGAGTAAGTGTGTCAAATGCTGGAAAAAGAGAAAGAGAGAGACCAACAAATTAAACAGCAGAAAGACAACAGCAGAGTGCAGAGTGTAGACTTTTCTTCAGCCTGGCATGCTTTTTTGTGGGAGACAGGCAGCATGAGCAGGCTGTCATCCCTCCTGCCCTTTTGACTTGAGATGTTATTTTTTTTATTTGTAATTATTTTGCTTGCCTACATGATGTTATAGCAAGCAACATGGGCCCCAAACCATCCTATACACTCCTACCTGACTGATCAATTATTTTTTATCACTTGTGTTTTCTAACTTACTTTTTTTTTTTTTTATCTAGTTGACCTTGCCCCTCACCCCCAGCATTGCAGTTTTTTTATAGAACTGTTTGGCCCCAACCACTAACCTACTCCTACCATGAAGCTCACATACCAGTCCCCAGCCCTGCTGCCACCTCCCCCATCATCAAGCTGGCGGGGATCCACACGGTACACTCCACCCAAATTAAAAAACATACAGCAATACGTATACACCGTGACCACACAAGAAGGAGTTGTTTTTGTACTTGATCTTTTTGTTATGGCTGCTGACCTCTGTCCTCTGAATTCAAAGAAATAAATCATTAAATTAAATAATGTCATCTTCATCTTCAAACACCACCAGGGAAGCACCCTTATTAGGAGACACCTGTTGCAGCTGTTCGTCATCATCATCATCATCTCTGTTTTATTCCTGCCACTCTTCCCTGAACTGGAAAGAATTTGTTGAGATTGGTTTGTAGGAAGATAAGGCACTGTACATTTTCAGGAGTAAGCCTTGTGTGGCCATCAGAGACAACATTTCCAGCCGTGCTAAATATACACTCACAATAAACACTAGTGGGAGGGCAACTAAGAAGATTAATAGCAAAGGCAGATAGTGCAGGCCAGATGTTTTTCTTTTCCAGCCAGTACTCAAAAGGGTCATCAGTAATATTAATGAGTGGTTCTCGTAAATAGAAATCCACAATATCAGATAAAGACAAAGAAGGTGGCTCCATGACAGAAACATCTGAATTATCAAGTTTATATGAGTTTTGACTAAAAAGTGTGAAAGTCATCTGTTTGCTTGTCAGAATGACATGATTGTTTCAAGGGCCATGAAAGAGGACTTGGTGCAGGACTACCTCGTGTTGATGAAGGAGTACATGGTAGCACTAAGTGGAAATTATTTGCTGTCACCACCTACAGATGTTGTATCATCCGATGGGATCTACGATGCTGAATCAACAACTAATTTGCTGACTGGCATTGCAGCACCAGGGTCCCTGTTGACTGCAATTTGCAGTCAGCAGGGAGCCGCAGACAGCAGGAACTGTTTTTTCTTTGGGGGGCTTTGCCCCCAAACCTCCCACGTGGGAGGCACTGACCCCCAACCCCCATCTCTAAAGATACCAACTCCGAGTCAGAGTTGGTTCGGGGAGGGGATACAGGATGGGGGAAAGTGTTGCCCAGTCCTTGGCACAACCTCTACTGTGACATGGCGCTGTTATCAGCAGCAACGCCTGTCACTGTAGGGGTTTACCGTGGGACCATCTGATGCAGCATCCATATCATGTGATTCACTTGTATTGTCAAATACAGTCCTGTCCTTTTGCTATGCAATTGCTGAAATCAACATGTTTTTGTATTTGAGAAAAGAGTCACTAAGATCTGAAGGAGGCAGCTGTTGCAACTTAAACTGAGGGTCAAGAAGAGTCAAAAGAAGAAAATGTTTGTCTGTCATGATATTACGAAGTCTTCATCAGATTTGGAATTGCTGTATCAGTCAGTCCAAGTCTGAGACATGACCCTCACCTTCACAATCTGTATGGCACAGAGATGGGCAGCACAGAATCCAGGGGAGTATGACCTTTCAGGGCAGCACAGAGATGGGCAACACAGAGTCTGAAATGTGGGTGACACCCCTCTCTCAAACTACATACAACACTATATGATCTATTAGTAGTTTAGGCACAGAGATGGGCAACACAGAGTTTGAGACATGACCCCCTCCTTCACAATCTGTATGGCACTATACAGAGATGGGCAACACAGGGCCTAGGGCAGTATGATCTTTCAGGGCAGCACAGAGATGGTCAACACAGTCTGAGATGTGACATGTGACACTCCCTCTCAAAATATGTGAGGCACTATATGACCTAGTACTATTTCAGGCACAGAGATGGGTAACACAGAGTCTGAGACATGATGTCCCCCCCTTCACAATCTGTATGGTACTATACAGACATGGGGTGGGCAACACAGATTCTAGGACAGTATGATCTTTCAGGATAGTGCAGAGATGGGCAACACAGAGTCTGAGACATGGATAGCTGTGACAGGGCTGAATAAGGTCCTGCCCCATTTGTTATGCAGAAAGAGTTCAAACGCAAGGTTCTGTTCTATCCTCTCCTTTTCTGTCTTTTCTCTGTCTGGTTGCACAACCAAATTTTCTTGTGAGACCATGGAACTGATCACTCTGATGGTTTCGCAATTCTCCACCTCTCGCTATCTCTCTGCCTTCATTTGCTATTTTTGTCTTTTCTTCCCCCTTGCATATCTGCAGTTATAAAATATGCATGTGAAATCTTTATGTGGAAATGTCACTGATACTGGGATCCCTTTGTTTAAAACTGTATACAGTTATGCTGTAGAAATGATTGCAAAAAGCTATTTGGAACTCAAGGGGTTAACCTGAGATGCAGTTTTTAAGCCTTTTTGCAGAGCTGTAAAACAAGAGATCAATTGTGGGCCACTATGTTCTTTTTGCTGCACATACATCGAAACTGACAAGAATATTCTGTAAACTGACAAGAACATTCTGTGAGAAGCAGGATGTCAACGAGACAAAGACTTGTTATAAAAACAGCAGCAATGCTTTTGCTAGACAGACAAGGAGAGTGAGAGACTGAGAGACTGAAACTTGGAATTAAGAGATACCCTCAGAAGAAGGACAGTTTTCTGTTTGTACGGCCTTTGTAAATAGTTATACTAAATAATTTTATTTTTTACTTTGCTGTTATTGAGAAAAATAAAATGCTATTTGCAGATTTTGAAACTGCTCCTGGTTCTCCTATGCTTCCTGACGTGTGCCTTGATGACAGTGACACCCCCTTTAAAATCTATGGCACTGTACAAGCACCCTCCTCTCAAAATTACTGAAGCACTATGACCTTCAGTCAGAGTCCTCCTGTCCTGTTTAAATCTGTTGAATTTGTTGATCTCTCTGTCTCTACTGTTTTTCTCTCTCTGACTAACAAAAAATGGGTGTCATCCCTGTAAAAGGGCTAAGTGGCCCAGTGCATTTTACCTAGTTTGCAAATTTTAAGTAAAAAAAATTAAAAAATAAAAAATAAGACCATTTACTACTCTGAGTATGCAAAGCACAACTACCACAACCACACTTTTTTTTCCTTTGGTAACTGGGTAAGGCCCACTAGGCACAGGTGCCCGTTTTCAGGGGCAACCGGGGAGCACTGGGGAAGTTAAGTGACTTGCTCAGAGTTACACAGTATTCAAGTGGAGGTTGTGGGAATCAAACCCAAGTCTGCTGGACATAACAAGCTCAGTCGCAGCTCACTACACTAACCTATAAGCTATACTGCCAACCAAATTAAATTAAAGATACATTAATCTTTTTTTTTAACATCCGGACTTTCTCAGCCTCTGATCCAACGCACTTTGCCAATCCCAATGAATTTTAGATTTATACCTAGGCTTTACCTTACGCATGGTGAAGACTTACAAATAGACAACCAGACTAAGTTGATATTAATGTCAGTATTCTCATTATCAAAGTTGGTATTCCGGGACACAGCACCTAAGTAGAACAGGTAACCATTTACATGCCTCTTCCTCAGCACCTCTGGGAATAACAGAACTTGCAGCAGCTGTAAGCCTCTTTGTCATTCCATGGGCATTCAAGATCTCAGCCAATGCTCCACTCCCAAACTCTTAGGTCTGACCTCATGGGGCCTTCTCACTTCAGTGACCTTGACCACCCAGTCACTTTGGCTTCAAGGAAACCCTCCATTTGTTGGTGTTGTCAGTTTTATGATTAACTGTGTTGAATGGTTTTATTGTTATTGATTGTTGTACCTTATAATGTATTGTAAAATGTCTTGTAACAGCCCTACTGTTTGTTTGTTAACCATTTATTATGGGTCGCCATTTCAAATGAGTTCGCTCAATGGTCTATCCCTAATAAAATGAAAAAATGAAATTGACAAGAGAGGAAAACTTTCCTACCTGATTTCTGGTGTATTAGAGCTCTTTGACCTCTGTAGTGTTAGTTCCTTTGGGCATCATTCTCCAGCATCAAAGATCTGTCAAGCATATTCAGGCCTTGCACTGGCACTAGCTTTGCTCCTCTTTGCTCTCTCTTCTTAAATATCCTACTCAGGCCCAGGAGAGCCCTTAGGCCACACACCTTAAATGTGTGCCACCCAGAATCCCTGTCCTTCCTTGGGATTCCACCTGACTGTCCCTCTTGGGCAGATCTTGACTCCCTTTGCTCACCATGTGACCTACCAGGCTGGGGCATCTGAGAGTCAGGTCCTGTTCCTGGATGTGTCAGGTGCTGAGGCCTCCACCCCTGCTATGACTCTAGGGTATGGACTAAACATCACCCTAATGAGAATGGGGCTGACCCTCTGGTCCTACGTGGGTGCCCATATGGGAACTGCCATGCCTGTGTCTGATAGAACAGAACCCAGTCAGTCAGACAGGCTGCCTCCTTGCCCAACCTCCCGGAAAGTGTGGCAGAACCCTATGTATCCCAGGCACTATTGTAGATACTGCTGATCTTCTTTCCAGTCCTTATTTCATGGAGAGATAAGGAACAGGCTCCTTGTCATCAGGCAAAGCACTCAGGCTGTAATAACTTTCTCCTGACCTGCTGTTGGGTTTATACCATGACCTCTGCCTCCGCCATCTCCTCCTGATCACCACTTGATCCAACCAAACACCTCATTATATTCTCCTCTAAGCTCCTCTTACTTCCTTTGTGGTGTGCAGGAAATTGGCCCACCCCTGCACAAATCCCACAGGGTGCATATTAATGACAATCTTGCTTCATTTCAGCAGGGAAAAGGGTTGTTACATGGAGGTAACAGACCAGGTAGGGCACTGGACTAGACGGTGATGGTGCACAGATACAAAGAGTACATAAGGTTTGAAGGGGATATCAGCAACACCCATTGGCTAGCCCATCCACAGTAGCTCATCACGCCAAATAGTGGTCTGGGCAATACTCTTTATCATAAAATAGGTAATAAAAATGAAGTGCTGTGATTGGTAGAAACCAGTCACATGGCTGTGTGGTATTAGAGCACTGTGTATGACCATCCTTGTATTTAGCTGGATCACAAATCAGTACGACAGTAAAGAATTTTTTTAAACCAATTTGTCAGCCATTTTCTCTGTCACTGAATTCTTGTTCTGAATTTGTACCCCCCACCCTCCCAAATATTAAACTCCTGGTCCCAATGCCTAATTCTCCCACACAGTTCCAAAATATACTGATCTACTATAATTTTTGTAATTTCCATTTTTACAGTCTTCATTACTTCTGTCTTAGCTCTGCTCGCGAACGCTCCCAGCCATCTCTCCCTGTCTGCTCTTTCACTTGCTGAACGCTATAAGCGCTACCTGCCGTCTCTCCCTGTCTGCTCTTTCACTTGCTGAACGCTATAAGCGCTACCTGCCGTCTCTCCCTCTTGACAAGCAGTAAGGTTCCCAGACCTCTGTTACTTGCTCCGTTATATAAACTAATAAATACAAACTGATGTGTGACGTACTTTTTAGCACTTTTGTCTCAGCTCCATTTACAGGCATTCCCAGTCATCTCTTCCTATTGGCTCTCTCACTCGCAGCACACTTCAGAAGTGCAGACCACACATCCTGGCATTGATTTTCAGTTGATTACTTATTTCAAAAAATAAAACTGTCTTGACCACCATTTTACAGATAGAGACATTTTGAGGAAAGGACAGGCATAAGGGAAATAACACTTGCTACAGACCACACAATCAGTTCAAAAATACCAAAACAGGCAAAAATACAACAGTGACAGCCTTACTGACACACATTATCAACAG
Organism: Neoceratodus forsteri; assembly: GCA_016271365.2. Lineage (NCBI taxonomy): Eukaryota > Metazoa > Chordata > Ceratodontiformes > Ceratodontidae > Neoceratodus > Neoceratodus forsteri. The sequence continues at coordinate 29,926,422 of CM028133.1, read as the reverse complement.
TAAAACAAAATTACATTAAGGTCCAGCAGGTGAAAAACTACTGTATAAAAAAAATAGATGAAAACTTTTATATTTTTAATAATGTTATATTTTTAATAATCTTTGTGTAAAATCATATATACATGCACATTAAAAAATATGTATAATTTTATTTATTTATTTCATTTTTGTTTACTGGGTAAGTACACTAGACAAATCCTGCCTATTTTTAGGCACGACCCAGGGGAGGGGGATACAGATGAATGCCAACTGACCTTGAACCAGATTAAGCTGTTGGTGGTATTTTTTTTGTGAATGGAGGAAATTTAGCCTTTGCGCTGGGGAAATTCCCCTGCTCTTTTCGAGAAGTGCCATGGGATCTTTAACATCCACCTGAACTTCCACCAGAACAGGCAGATGGGACCTCGGTTTAACATCTCATCCGAAAGACTGCACCTCAGGAGTGCAGCTGCACTGCAGTGTCAGTATTGGGGTATTAACCCAAGTGCCTGGTGCGGGGATAGAACCCACAGCCTACTGATCTCCTGGCCTCAGAGGTGAGTGTGCTACCTGCTGAGCCACTGACACTGCCATATTAGGGTAATAACACACTCCAGTATGTGCATCGATATAGCCTGATCTTCACCCTGTCATGTGCTATTGCTCATTTGTTGTGTAAAAAAAGAAGCCAGTGAAAATGAGTAATGTGCAAAAACAGCGTACAACACAACAGTGTAACTCCCACTAGACTGCTGATGTGTTTTGCATACTCAAAGGACCTTGAAAAAGGTTGGTTTTGCACATTGCTTGTTTTTACTATTTTCTGCATTTGTGCAAGAATAACAAGTATTGCACAGACTACTACTATTCTAAGTGAAGAGCAGCTGCAGCTGGGAGAATCAGCGGTGCTGATACCTCCTTCAAAGCATTGTTACACACAGGATAAAATATACCAGGCAAAGAAAAACCTGTAAAGGTAAGGACATATATGTGACAGTTGATATAAAGTGACTCATTATTGCCCTATGTGGCTTTGTATCTATATGAGATATTCTTAACAAAAAAATTCATTAATACCCCACCCTGCATGCACCAAAAGGCATCGGGAGTGTGTCTTAGGGTTGTCAGCTATAACGCTCACCCCATTCCATGAGAAAATAAGCTAAGATGGGTACAGTATAGGAGAATGGGGTGACAACCTCAAGGCACACCCCCAACACATGTTGGTGCATGCAAGGTGGAGGTGGGGTGTTAGGGTTGGAAACCCTAACACCACATTTCCAAACTTTTGTTGCTGGAATCCTAACTAATGCATTAACAAAGTTTTTTTGACAAGAATTGGCTTACTTTTTGAGATAGTGTAACCGTATCCTTATTTGCCTGTGGCGGGCCCTATACTCCCAACCATTCCTAATTTTTCAGGTATTGTAATTGTATCCTTATTTTCCTACAGCCATTCCCATTATTCCATAATCCTATGTGTATTTGCATGTGGGAGTGCTGGGCACTCTGGACCTGTGCTGCCATCTAGCTCCCATCACTCCATAGTGATATTCATATTTGCATGAGGGAGCACACAAAGTCATCCATCCATAATTTTTGAGATATTGCAATCGTATTTATATTTGTCCGTGGCAGCACAGGGCCCTCCTATCAATGCATAATTTTTGAGATAGTGTAGTGCTATTCCTTATTTGCCTGTGGGAGTACCAAAAACCTCTTCACATTGCAATGTTATCCTATAGAAAACATAGGAAAAGTTGAAACCTGTGTAACTCAACACCAACTTAATTTATTTTCCCAAAACCAGAAAAAGGCACATCGGAGGCACAAGAGGTTTCAGAGCAAATTGCAAACCATTTCTTCACAGCATAGTGACAAAGAAGCAACTGTGTAAACCTCACATTACAATGCTATCCTGTGGGAAACAAACTGAAACCTGCAGAACTCCACAGCAAAGTAATATATTTTCACCAAACCAGCAAAAGGCACATCGGTGGGGCAAGCCATTTGTACCCGGAAAACTTCAGACCAAAATCGACAGCCATTTGTGAACTGTGGAGTGACAGAAACAGCTGTCTTAAAATTCCTTTTTCGCAAATTGCGAAAAAGAATCCTTTTCCAATGTTCCTTTTTTACAATTTGCGGCAAAAGAAAATCCCTTCTCTCAAACTGCGAAAAAGGATCCTGTTTCTCAGTTCTTTTTTCCACAGTTTGCAAAAACGGATTTTCTGCATCTTAAAAAAACACATTTCTAAGTAAGTTATTAAAAAAAACTAACCACAGAATTGGATTGTACGGGTCTTGATTAGATAAAGACAACTGTTGTTAATTACTAAACTTGTATTTTTTGTTATTTAATTCTGTTGTCACTGCTAACTGAAAACAAGATGGCGGCAGCATGAAAAAAGATTCCGCATTTGCGGCTCAAGATCCTGTGTTTGCGAAAAAGGATTCTGCATTTGTGATAAAGAATCCTTTTTAGAGGGGAACATCTGACTGGTCCCATAGGAAATAATGGGAAACTTTAAAATTTAATAACTTTGGAAAGGATTAATATTTTTCCGGCAAACCTTCAATAGGCATGTTTGTGTCCCAAGACTTTTATATCCTAAGAATTTCAGACCAAAATTCCATACCATTTTTGCACAGTGGCATGGCAAAGAATTTGACCAAAAATTATAATTTTCAAATTTTTTGACAATCTGTGTCTCTGCATGCACACATCCAACTGGAACAAAACTTGCTATGTCAAGACAACTTTAGTCCTTGATGGAGCATGTACAATGTCATGGGAATCACTTGAATGGTTGCAAAGTTATTGCAGTGCAAAATGTTGAGTTTAACATAGAAGTGAAGACTGAACCCTAACTATAGGGACGGACAGTGACCCACTACTTGCTTACTACAATTTATAATATGCATTAATTATAAACACTTGATGTAAAGTGACTCACCACGTCCTTCTATATTATATATTGGCAGTTTATGCAAAGTGGCTGACCAGGGCCCCATAGGGCCTCATTGAGAGTTAGTATCCATATTAGGTGTATAGGCAGCTAATGTGACGTGACCCTCTGCTGAAATTATTACCCATATTAGGTACAGACAGCTGAAGTGAAGTGACTCACTGCTGCATTATAAAGGTTAGCATCTATATTAATAGACTATGAATGTGTGGCTTAGCATTTTTAGGTCTGACTGGCTGGACTAGGCAAATTGGAACGAGAACTAACAAATTCTTGTCAGAGCTAAGATGGCTGCTATAAGAGGGTGAAGGATGACCATTTAGTTTTTAAAGCCATTTGAGCCTTTAAAAAAAGAACGTAATACATGATGTGAATTGTTGGCGATGTGCATTTATAGTGCAAAGTGTGGCACTTTGCTGATGATCCAACGGAAAAGTAAAACTTCATAACACTCCCAGCTGCAATTCTTCCCCATGCTTGACTGGCGCTCTTAAAGGAAAACTACCCTTATTGTAACACTCCCACCCCTGAAAGCTCTACCCCCCCGATTAAGCTTTTGCCACAGTAACAAAATTTTTTTTATACAGTTTACTTACATTATTTCAACTTTGTATCATTCGTTATATTTACCTCCTTGAAGTATTCACTGTCATATATCTCCTGTCCATTTTATTTTCTGTTTTTTGGACATAGATTTCCCTGTTATGACAGAAAATAATAGTCCTACCAACTGGTACCACCATGAGTAATAAATGCTCACTGTTCTGTGCATTGTGCTATTTCACATATTTATAATATTGTCTGAGGCTGTTCTCTCTGTATTCAGGGCAACCAATGAGAAGGTTCTTCCTTAATAATGCACTTTACCATCTTCTATGTATACACAAGCAAGTTACTACTCCACATATAGTCATAACTGCTAGTATATGAGTTATGCAGTTCTGAAATCACCAGTTTACTGTAAAGATTCTTACACCATACATTCCTTAAATCAGCAGTGCATCAATACGGTTAAAATTTTGACCTATACTTTTTTCTGCTATTTTAGATTGCCACTTACCTCCTGTTCTGTCTGCTACTCTTCTTTCCACAATTTGAGTCTGCTTTAGTACTTTTTTTCATGTTTGAAATAATAAAAGGAGCACTTCATTTAATATGACTTGGACCAGGTCTTTGTTAGTATTCTCAGTTGTTTTTGTCCATCAATTGTTTAAATGTCACTTCTGTTGTGACTAAAATGAACTACCATGCAGTGGGCAGTGCTCCCTGACCTCATGGAATAATAGGTGTTCAAAAACAGCTGCAAATATAAGTCAGAATAATCAGAAAAGCCAGCAGGATACTGATCTGATGCTTAACAAACCCCGGTTGTCTCAAGAGAACTCTGGAAAACCTTAATATTTACTCAGTCCTCTTTTTTGTATTTAAAAAAAAAAAAAAAGATTGCGAGGTCTCTATGGCACTCAAAGATTAGTAGCGACCTGCAGTATCTAGATATATCATAGCAAAATCCCATTCATTTCAGTGGGATTGCACACAGATGTATCTAGATTTATACAACATACGTGTAACTGGATCGCTATGGATGTTTCAAACAACATGAAGTCTTGCTGTATTCTGACATTATGCAGTTAGCCCCAGCACTTGAACTGCTCTGGAGAGGAAAGAGTTAACTCTATGCCAGAGTATAGAACATTGAGCTTGAGCTCGGTTCAAACCTCTGTCTGCTGCACTTTGAAGTATAACTGTCAGATTCTTTACTCCGCCTAACTGAACAGTCGCTCTGGAGATTTCTCCTTTGCTACATGGTTCGGTCCAGTCTAAAATGTCGTTTTTACCAATAAGTTTTTATATTTTTCGGTTCAGATCCCTGTCTGTGGTACAGTAAGTGCATAGGTAGTGGACTTAATTAGAGAGATTGTGTGGAAATCGTAAAAAAACTACTTTTAAACCGGTGCTGCTGAACTGGTTGCCTGTAATTTTGTCTTAAGTGTGTGTATTTGTTTTTTCTTTTAGGATTTTAGTGTGAGATAGGACGGCTTTGTCTGAGAAACCCAAGAGAAAAAACGGGCCCCATGGGTTTCAACACTGCAGTGAGTGTGGGGAGGCCTTTGCTAAGGCCGATCCCCACACCACCTGTGTTTACTGTCTGGGTTTTGACCACCTGGAGTCAGACTGCCAAATTAGTAAAAATTCCCCTAAAGCTACTCTGGACAAAAGATTGGGCAGGCTTAGGAAGAAGGAGGACGAGAAGTCTGCTGACCTGGAAGGCAAGCCCGGTTCGGTTCTGACTGAACGTGAGGGAGTGCCCACTGACCTGGGTAAGACTCCCTCGGGCAAACAGAGAGCTGATCCTGAGGGGTCAGTTACGACAAAAAGAAAAAGAAAAGATAAATCGGCCGGTACAGATCCAGAACTTCATCATCCGCCCGCCGAAGAAATTGCCCGGGCGATTAGCATACTTGAATCGCTCCATCTGGTTCCAACTTATCAGAAGCCTTTAGGCAAGCATTTGGTTCAGTCAGTTCCTCTGGTTCAGGATTATTCTCCTGAAGACTTTTATGAACCGGATTTGGAGGGGGATGAGGATTATGTTGACGACGATGATGATGATGGTGAGGAAGGTCTGGATGAGCCCATAGAACCGGACATCTCCCTAGACAGGCCTTCTGACATTTCCCCTCCTAGACTTTCTGAGTCCCCTTCCCACTTTATGTTTTACAGGAAAGTGGCAGAAACCCTCCAGCTCCCTTTAGAAGAAGCTGTCAAGGAGAAAGCAGAGCCAGACTATGCGGAGATGATGGACATCCCAGAGTCCAACAGGTTGCCTATTACCCTTCAAAAATCCTTTGGGAAACAGACACATAAGCTGCTTAAGACTCCAAATTCTTTACCTCCTGTGGACAGAAAAATGGACAAGAGGTACATGTTTTCAGGCTCAGGTATGGAGTACTTGTACCAGCAATGCAGCCATGTTGGGGTTGTGCAGGCTGCAGCCTGTGATAAGGCTAACATACCCTTGGCTTCACACCCCCCAGATAAAGACTCCAGGAAGCTGGATGCCATGGCAAAGAAACAATACATGGCATCTTCTTTGGGACTCAGGCAGGCTAATTACATGGCCTACACAATGAGGTACCAGAAGTCCAGACGAGACACTGTACTGGAACTGGCTAAACAGGCCTCCCCCCAGCTTGCCAAGGAGCTGGAGGAGGTGGCTGCTGATAGGATTGAGGCATCAAAAATCCAATTTCATGCTGCTGTGGACTCCAATGATGTGTCATCAAGAGCCATGGCTACATCTGTGGCTGTTCTGAGACTAGCTTGGCTCAGATGTACCAGCCTATCACAGGATACCCAGGCTAAGGCTATGGATTTCCCTGTTGTCAATAATTGTCTGTTTGGGGAGCAGACAGAGAATTATATGAAAAAGATGGATGAGTACAGGACCACCTAGAGGAGTGCACAGGCCAA